>JAJTUV010000081.1:0-692500 GCA_021653895.1 Mastomys natalensis
CTGTGGAAATTTACCAGTCCAAGTAGTCATAGGTCTTATAAATAGGCAGCCTCGGTGGACAGTACCAACTTAGATAAGGACAAGTGAATTATAGGCAGAGTCATAGTGACCTGTCCCCTGAACCTACACCCAGCTGATACCCTGTTCTGAAAGGTATCTGTACTCCCCCTGAACACCTATGCTCCAGTGCCATTCCCTTCCCCACATCCTGCCTTTTTGTGTTTATAACCCCTGTGTAAATAAGTAAATTATGATGTGATTTAAATAACTAAATAAATTAAAAAAAAAAAGAACCCAAGGCCAATACAAACATTTCAGATACAAGTCAACTTCCAAGAAGGTAATAATAAGTCTTATTGTAGAGATTGTAATGTACTGTACTGTAGAGATTGTACTGTAGAGGTTGTACAGGCAACCTATAGGAAGCAAAGAGTCAGTCTATCAAGTACTATCTGAGTATTAAGCTAAGAATAGTTCCAAGGAATGTATGTTCTCACATGCATGTGTGTGAATGGATAGGGTTAGTAGTAGCAGGAATATGAGAAGAGAGTGCCATTCAAAAGAACAAACCCAACTTTGCAGGCAAAAGACACAATCAGAAAGAATAAGGCCAGCGTTCAAAAAGTTAAGAATAATCATGAGTCTAAAAGTAAATTCTACCCCCATAATCCAGAAAAGTTCCAAGTACACAATTCCAAGTACACAGGTAGAACAGAACCACAGAATCCATCCATCCAGTCATTATCCTCAGGTAGTTTCTAGCAAAAGTCAGGTTTGGCAGGGAGATGAGAACTATCGTGCTGTTCTGACAAGTCTTAGTCAACCTGACCCAGTGTCTCAGAGTAAAGATAGTCAGAACAAATCTCTTTATCAGCTAAAACTGATCAGTCCCAAGTTTCCCTGTTGCATTTAGTCATTGGCTAGGCTTTGGTCTAAAGAACATGGTCTCGTTCAAGGCCACAGATCCTGATAAGTTGCAGATAGCCATTAGGTCACTTCTTGCAGCTGAAGAGCAAGTTCTTTCTTGAAGAAAGAGGTAAGCAACCCCTGTTCCTAACATAATAAAGAAACATGTGATGTTCAGAAAAGTTATCTAGTCTGGAAGCAATGGTTTACCTCTGTATACATACACACAGACCATATCAAATGGCATAACATAGCCTTGACATCATAGACTAAAGTTATTTTAGACCGAGAAAGGGGCCAAGAACTGAGCTTTATCCAGCAAAAGCAGGATGTTCAAGTAAAGAAGAGCCACTCAAATGAGTTAGTCAATTTTCCTTTGCTATGACAGAAAAATAGGAAATCAACTGAAAAAGAATAGCAGTGGGACTGAGGAGATGGTTCAGGAGGAAATAGCCTCAGGTCTTGCTACACAAGTATGAGAACCTGAAACCAGCGCCTACATTAAAGCTATGTCTGTCATCTCATGTTTGATGCAAAGGATTGAAACAGGCAGATCCCAGGGGCTCCCTGACCAGCAAGTCTAGTTCAAATGCTAAGCTAGCTCCAGGTTTAGGGAGAGGCTCTGTCTCAAAAAACAATGTGGAGAAATTTTACAGGTGACATAACAGTGTCAACAATATACCAAATATGGGCAAGCTCACCTAAATATACATGTATACACATGCATATATCACATACACATACACACATAAACATACACACACACAAACATACACACATACACAGAGGTGGAAATAAAAAAGGACAAAGAGGAGAACAGGAGGAGGAGAAAGAATAAGAGGAGGAGGAAGAAAAGGAAGAGAAGTAGGAGGAAGAGAAAGAGGAAGATAAGGAAGTGTAGGAAGGGAAAGGAAGAGAATGAAGGGAGAGGAAGAAGAGGAAAGGAAAAGCAATTTTTGGCTTATAGATGTTTGGTTTCCTTGGCTTAGGCCTGTGGTGATGCATCACACCCTGGCAGGGAGTTCATAACATGGGAACAATACCTCACTGCTTCCAGGAACCTAGAGAGAGGAGTAGGAGACGCCAGGCTCCCAATATCCCTTATTCCCTTCTACTTCTCCAGATCCTAAAGTTTCTATCACATGTCAGTAGCACCTCAAGCTGGGGATCATGCCTTCAACTCACGGGCCTTTAGAGAACATCCAGAATGTTCTACAGCAGTATCTATAGCAGAGATGGAAGAAGCAAAATTTGTGACCTAGATGGTGGGGGAAGGCAAGAGATGTTTTAAACAGATGTAAGCACAAGTAACAAGTGATGCTTATGGACAACTGAGATGATAACTGAACCCAGCCATGGGATGCAGCATCAGGAAGTGACCTTAATAAAAGACATTTAAATGAAGAGCATGGCAAGCACAGCTATAGAGAAGATGAGAAACCGGAAGTTAGAGTCAGATCATAAGGTAGTTGTCTGGAGGAATTCTACTTCAACTTGCATCAAAGAAGAATGAGTCAGTTAAATGACGAAATGGGCTGAGAGAAGCTGATCAGATTTCGTTGCCTTCAAGGTGTGTTTTGTTGGTGGAAGTTTGGGTACTTCCTGTTCAGTGAATAGATACTGATTTTAACTAACAAAAGCTGCTTGTGAGTGTGAGACAAGGGTAGCACTGCGCTTAAACCTCTGGAGAAAATCTCAGGATTTGTATTCTGTATACTTAACAAGAACTATTAGAATCCATTTTTAAAGCCACATCTAGGCTAATCATGCAATTGGACACACTCCAGGGGTAACTACACCTTTAACACACTATAGTTGGCCTCTTGGCCTCTCCATTCTGAGAATAACACCAGGAACCAAGGAACACTGTAACACTCCATACTGTACAACTCCAATCAGATCTGAGTGATACCACATACTAGTTTAAGCACCACTTGGCACTGTGAATATCTGGTAAATGAAAGACAGAGGAGGATTATACCTGGTGGTATGGAAAATGAAAGAAAAAAAAAAACTCCCTTGATTAAAATTCAGCACCTTTAACCTTTCACTGAGCTGTTAAATACCAGCAGGTTTCAGCCCATTATGGAAATGAAGCCCCCTTCAAACGGAGTCATTTTAACTGGGTGTTAGAAAGAATATTATCCATTCAAGAAGCTGAGTGTGGGTTGCCAAGAATAAAATATGAACAGTGGGACGACTTCAGAGGGCTCTGGAACCCGTGGAGATGACTGCAGATGTTGGTCAGTGAAGCTGTATAGAAGCTACAGGGGTGTCATCATAACCCCAGAGGCTTCGCACATCTTTAATGAACAAAATGTATTATACCCAGGAGCCCCAAATCAATTACTTCTCTATCCATTTCTCAAGTTGACTCTTCCAAATATCTTCCTGTTGCAGAAATACCTGAATCTGTTAAAGCCTGCTTAGCACCTATGAACAGCTTGGGGGAGGGGGAGCCGATACAAGCCAATGAGAGAAAGAAACACATTATCTGTTTCTTTTCTTCTCTAAGCCCAGACCTCTCTATAGCTCCATGTTCTATTCTTGAGAAAGGAAGATTGGTGCATTTCTCCCTCTCTTCCTCTCTGCACTCCATAAATCTAAGCATTCATACACATTGTACTTCCTGAGTCAGAAATGATAAAATCTGACACTTATGCCATCTCTCCATTCCTGACTCCTGCACCACCAGTACTTGCAAACACAGACTTCAGCCACCAACAATTAGTACTCATATTCTTGGAAATTTCCTTGCCTAGCACTCCTAGTAGGGAACTTCAGTGTCTCTAATATCATCCTTTCTTCCTATCCCTGCACAAGTCCCCAAAACCCCTACACAGACACACATATGCACATACACACATACACACACATCACATGCACATACAGACATACAGACACATAGTCTTACAAACACACGACTCATTCACAGATACACACACATACATGCACACATTCACTCCCTCTTAACACACACAACTCATACTCACACACACACACACACAAACCTGTACTCACAGATTACACTCCATACACCACACTCACATATACACACCGTCACATTCACATATTACACACACAAACATGCATACACTCTCACACATACACAAACTCATACTCATACAAATACATGCACATGCTTAGGCACACATATGCACACACAAACACACACTCACACACAGATACATACACTCATAAAAGTACATACATACATGTACATACACATACAGACACAAACCCACACTCACACATTATACATACATATACACACTCACATACATATTTGCACATACACACAGATACACACACATAAACTCACATTCACCTACATAAATACACACAATGTTAAACATGAAAACACACACATACACACACTGATAGAGTTTACTGTGACTTCAGTTTCTACCTTATGACCTTGACTGCATTCCATTCAAAATTAAATGCCACTCTATCACTTTCCTATGTGGTATCTTCCTTCCCACTGTTCTGTAATATCAAGCTGAAGGTCTTTGGAAGTAGCCTGCAGAGTTCTGTAGGTCAGATGCCCGTTAACTACACTGCAGTACCTGCAGAAACTTGCTCCTGGCCTCTGCCCTCACATGCTGCTCTCACCTCCACACTGCTGCCAGTGGCTCACTTCCCCTTCATCCTGCTTTCATCCCCTCTCTCTGTAGGTCATCCTGATTGAAGCTTCCTCACCTCAGAGGCACAATGACACTGAAACCCTGAACTTCTTCTAATGTCACATTGGATTGGATTGCATTTGACTCATGTCTACCTCTCCCTTAGTGTATGGCATCCATGCTTACTCCTTATATTTATCATTCGAGTTTCTTTTTTTTTTATTGGAAATTTTCAAATGTTTTCCCCTTACCCCATTTTCCCCCCTCCCTCCCAGGAACTCCCTATCCCTTTCCCCCTCCTCTTGCCTCTATGATGGTGTATCCCCACCCACCCTCCCCCACCCCCATACCTCACCTCCCCACCCTCGAAATACCCCCCACGACGTCCAGCCTTCATGGAACCAAGGATCTCTTCTCCCACTTATATATAGCTCCCTTGCATATATATGTCAGCACTTGGTGGTTAGCATTTTGCATACAGTCAAACCAGTAATTAGAGCTATCAAGGTTTGACTCCAGAAAACGACTGTTAAAATGTTTCAAAGAAATTATAATAGGGTCAGTGTGGCTGGGATAAATATACATGCTTGTTTGTAATCCTAGAAGTTGTCTGATTGGGGGAGGGAGGAATTTGACTTAGAGTCCATCATGGGCTACGTACGACATTTTAGGTCAACATGGTCTACATGAAACCTTGTCAAAAAAAAAATTCATCTATAAAAATGGGTCATAGAAATGACAGAGTAAGAACTAAAATAAACTTCGGAAGCCCTCAGAAGACACTTTGCACCATACTTTCTGTGACTTCAAGACCTAACGTAATGTCTCACCAAACCTTGGAAAGCCAGAGCACAGTGAGATTTCTCCACCTCTTTCTTATGCTTGAGACCATGGCCTGTTGTTGTCATTAGGACACAGTTTCTGAGCATCAACACTTCTTGCTTTCCTGCTTTGGAAAGATAGATTTAGATTACCAATCCTTGTATAATTTGATAATGTATGCTTACTGTAGTAAGGGTCTAGAATATCCCCAAATGTCCATATTAATGCATAGTCCCCAGCTTGATGTTACTGGGAGGTGGTAAAGCTTCTAGGGGTGAAAGCCTAGTGAGAGTAGTGAGAGATCCTTGGTCATTGGAGGTATTCCTGCAAAAGGGATCATGGGACCCTTTCCCTTTGGCTTTATCTGTCTTGTGTGCAGACCTTGAAGTTAACAGTTTTGCTTTACCAAATGCATCAGTCATGATGAGATGCCTCCCCATAGGCTCCATATCAATAACACATGAACTAGAACCTCTAGAACTATACCCCCAAATACATGTTTTCTCTTTATATGTTGGCTATAGGATTTAGCTGTAATTTTAATATGAAATGTTGCTCCTAGGGTCACATATTTGAATCCCTGGCCCTCCATTGATGATGCTGTTTGGGAAGGGAATGGGACCTTTAGAACATGACTTGGTAGAATAAAAATGACTCTGAAAGGGTTGTGAAGCTTTATAACCTGGCCTCTACTTCCTGTTCTTTGTCAACTTCCTGGATGCTGTGATCAGCCAGTTTCCTGTTCCTGCTGCTGTGTCTTACCCATCTGTTGCCATGTCTTCCCAACCATAATGACCTATATCCCACTGGAAACACCATCCAAAATTAACCTTTGCCTTTCACATTGTTTATGTGAGGGTCTTTTTCAGAGACACAGATATAGACACTAATGCAGTGTCGGACAGTGCATCCCTGAGTTTCTGCAGCATCTTGGATCTCAGATGAGCACCAACCTCAGAGGATCAGGTAACTTTGACCATATTTCACAGAAGTTACTTTAATTCTCAAGGGCCTTGGAGCTCACATAATAATGATATAGCTTCACTGTCCCTTTTGCTTTAAGTTCTATTTGTTAAACAACGAGACTTGTGTCAAGGGTTGCAACTAAACTGAAAGGGAGCTGATGGTAAAAGACAATATAGAAAATCTCATGAGAACTTCTGAAATATCCTTAGGTTGGCATCTTAAGGTCCTTAAACTGTGCTCCAAAAATATCTACTGATATAATGGATCAAATGACTAAGTGTCCAACTTTCATTTCTGTTGCTGTGACAAATACCTTGATAAAAATTAATGTAAAAGAAGGAAAAGTGATTTATCCAGCATACAATTTCAGATTACAGTCCATTATTTCAAGAAAGGCGAGACAAGAATTTAAAACCTCACATCTACAGCAGAGAAAATATGAATACCTGAATCCTTGCTTGCTTGCTGTTTAGTGAATATTCTTCACTCTTAATCAGTTCAGGGTCCAGCCTGGGGAGCAGTGCCTCCCACAGTGGCCTGGGTCAATTAAGATGATACCCTACAGACATGCCCTCAGGTCAACCTGACCTAGATAATTCTTCATTAAGACTCTCTTTCAGGTGATTATAGACTGTGTCAAGTTGATAGTTTAACCAACAACACATAGTTATCCTGTTTATTATTAACATTTATAAGTATAAATAATTAACATTTACTGTACTAAATCTAAACTGGTAATTGGGTACTCCTCCATGAGGAATTATTTGAAGGTGATGGAGGCTGGAGGCAGGTCCTCATGTTTCTTCAGTGTTGTAGTCACTTGTAAGTTTCCCCAGGATTCAGGAAACACCATAAACATGTTCTCACAAGCAACCCTAATTGATCTCAGTGGGTCATTTTAAAAATACATAAAAGTAGGAAGAGAACTTGTTGAAAGGATATAGAGGGACTGGGAAGGAAATAAGACAAGGTAATAAGAGTAACTGATGAAAATACATTATAAACAAAGATGAAATTATCAAAACATAAATACCTTTTAAAATAATAAGCAGAAAAAGAACATACGAGAAATTTAGCACTAGTGGGGGACCCTGCTCCTGTATCAGCTATCCATGACCTCCAGATGAATTGCTGAATGGTTACTAGCCCCTGCAATCATCAGCATTACCTGTGCTCATAATCGAACTCAATCATGGTCCAGCATTTGTTGTACTAATCTCATTTTACTTCAGTGAGCTACTCACAGTTCTAAAGTCTCCTAAGTTCTTGTAAAGTTTTGAGATCATTTTTGAACTCTATCATCCTAATAATGGAAGTCAAATTAGGAGTTTCCACCCTGTTTTTCTTCTGAATTACTTCATATTTTAAGTCAAATACTTTAAAATTCGAATACATAGAATCAGATAAAACGGGGAAACATCACAGATAACAATAATGTATTTTAGAAGATAAAATGTTTAAGAATAGCTAAGTAAAAAAAAAAATATACCAAGATGTTGGAAAGATGGTTTATTATGTAAAATACTTACTCCGAAATTGTGAGGACTTGAATTCATATTCACAGATCCATGTCAAAGCCTGTCTCCACTGAGGTACTACCTCCAGCAAGCCTCTATATCCTAACCTCCCAAACAGTGACACCAAAAGGAGACTAAGTATTCAAATACATGAGCTTGTGGCGGCCATTAAGCAACCATAAATGCATTAGAATTAATAAATATTCTCATAGCAATTTAAACTTGGAATGTCTGAATAAGTGTGAAGCATCCTCTTACACTGCTGACCCAGTTCCCACCTGGCCTGTCATTGTAACGATAAAGAGGAGCCTTGTCCTGATTTCAGCATATAAAGTCACTCACACTTACACCAATGACAATGTGATTTTCTTCCACAGGATCTATCTTATCCAGTGGAACTTTCTGTTGTAAATATTTCAGCAACAGATTGGCTAATTTTAATACAGGATGTGCACGGCAGTACATCACAGAGTTGCATATATGTCATTCAGCAGACATCGTGTAATAAAAGGACTTCTGCATTAAAACATAAATCAGAAGGTTTTTGGAAGGGGTATGTTTTGAATTCCTGAAAACCTTAAACTCTAGAACTAGAATTACAAAATTCAAGTTTCAGAAAATGATGATGGCTTCATCAACCAGCAAAATTGGATAGTTGCCATATGAAAGATAATATATTATATAAAAGAAATGGGAAAAACAAGGGAAATACATCACCTTTTTCTCTATATATCCCTGAAAACTTGAAGCTCCCAGCAGGTACATAAAGATTTTTTTTAATGCTTGATTAATAATAATATGAAATTCACAGGAGCTTCATAAAGATAAAGAAAAAGTCATGAACTCAAAATAACATAAGTCAGTGCTTTAAAGGAAGGTTTATAATGTTATAAAAATTTCAAGTATAAACCTCAGAAATGTAGAGAAGGCCCTGTGGGTAAATTGATTACATAAATGCATGAGGATCTGAGTATGAATCCCCAATGCCTACATAAAGGCAAAAGTAGCAGTGCAGGCCTGTTACTCAGCACTAGGGTGAGGGACAAAGACAAATACATGCTGGGAATTACTGACTTGGAAGGACAAGTTCCAAGTTCTATAAGAAACTGCCTCAAACAATTGAGAAGGACTGCAAAGTCTATGATGGGCATTCCTGAGACTTCCTTTGTTAATGCAATTAATCTGAGTCTCTTCATCTTAGCCTCAGGCAGACTCTTCAGATGTCTTCTAAATCCCTACTTGGATGGCCCATTAAGCCCTATTTAAAGCACTCCACTGCTCTCCAGATCCAAAGTCCCAAAATCCACATTCTTTTAAACATAAGCATAGTCAGGCCTATCACAGCAATTCTCTACTCCTAGTACCAATTTCTGTCTTAGTTAGGCTTTTACTTCTGTGAACAGATACCATGACCAAGGCAACTCTTATAAAGACAAAATTTAATTGGGACTGGCTTAGAGGTTCAGAGGGTCGGTACATAATCATCAAGGCAGGCATGCTACAGAAGGAGCTAAGAGTTCTACATCTTCGTCTGAAGGCTGCTAGCAGATACTGACTTCCAGACAGCTAGGATGAGCATCTTAAAGTCCATACCCACAGTGACACACCTACTCCAACAGGGTCACACCTTCTAATCATGCCACTCCCTGAGCCAAGCATATACATACAAACCATCACATTGTTCCAACCTACCATGAGGACATTTGCTCAGCTATGTTTATTGTGACTTTATTCATAATTCTGAAACTCAAAACAACTTAAATGTCCCTCAACAATAAAATGGATAAAGAAATTGTGGCACATTTATACAGTGGAATATTAATCAGCTGTTAAAACAATGACATCACTAAATTTGTAGGAAATGAATATAACTAGAAAAAAATCATGCTGAGTGATGTCACCCAGACCAAAAAAGAAAAACATGGTAAGTAATCACTTAAAATTGAATATTAACCATTAACTAAATAGTAACCAAGCTACAGTCTATAGACCAAGAGAGATCAGGTAAAGAGAAGGTGTAGGGGTGGTGTAGGATGCAGGAATCTCTCTGTAAAGGAAAATTAGGATAAATTTTACAGATGGACTGTGGAACAAGTGAGAATGAGATCAGCGGGCACCAGTTTCAGGGGGATGGAGGGAGAGAGTGCACAAAGAGACTGCTAAAATTGGGGAGGTATTATGGGATGGTGTAGGAACCTTGTGCAGGGGAAACTTCCTGGAATCCATGAAGATGATCCTAATGATGACTCCTGGTAATGGGGAATTCAGTTGAGTTGTTGGCCAAGAGTGCTCCATGGAAATCTGCAAACAATTCAGTGTGATGCTAAGACAAAGAGTTGCTCTCCATAAACTTACAGCTTGCCTCTAATGCTGAGAACAACATCCACTCAACTCACTGAACATGGAGAAGTCAAGCTGGTGCCTACATAGAACCTTCATTCCTACGTTCCAGTCATTTTGTTGTGGGAACTCTCTCTCTCTCTCTCTCTGTGTGTGTGTGTGTGTGTGTGTGTGTGTGTGTGTGTGTGTTTGCTATTAACTTATTATTTTTATAGATCTCCAGATTATGAGAATGAGTTTATCTCTGATGCTTTTGCTGATCTTGAACTCTTTGCATTTTATTTTGTCATTTGATGTTATCTCTTAAGACCCTGTTCTTTTCTTGTGAGAGACAGAAAGTGGATTTGGAGGAGAAGGGATGTGGGGAGAAACTTAAGGAATAGAGGGAGGGGAAAAAAGAAAACGATAATAAAATACAAAGTATGACTTGAAAAAAGATAGCGAAGATAATCATAGGTGTATGTTCATTTTTGATAATTTTATACATTCTAATGTGGAAAGTTTCTTTTTAACTATTTCATGCATCTGTATGATCTAGTTTTTTTCTATTTTATAGATGTCACAATGTAGTTTGGTAATTTTACCCTCCACATCACTCTGCCTTATCCTCATCTCACTCTTTGTGAATTGTTCTTTCCAAGTAAGTTTCTCACCTTTCTTCATTCCTTGTTCTCTGTGCATAGCCCATTGAACGTACTTAGAGTTACTGAACTAATCACAGACAGATGTATAGAAGTTTGGGCAAATGACTAATGGCTATATCACCAAGCAATATGATTCTATCCTAACCCACAGCCTATTAACTGCCAAAGGCTCCTTAGAGACAAGTGGACCCTTGTGAACAACACCTCGATCTGTGGTAGACTGTTAAAGGGCCAGTTTTATGAGAGACTTTTGCAGGTAACCAGCCACAACTTCTTTGAGTTCATGATTGCAATGACCATGAGAGCATTTCACAGCACTCCTGTCCACTTCAAGTTATTACGTTCTTTCTGACCCTGTTTCTACAAGGTTCATTTGGGCCTTAAAGGGGATGCTATAGGTTTCCTGTTTAGGGTACTCAATGGTCACTCAGCGTGTTTACCAGTTATAAATCTTTGTGTTAACAAACACCCACTATGAAAAGAAGGTATTTTGACAAAGACTGCGGATAGAAGTAATCTGTGAGAAGAAAATAAATATTCGTCAATCAGTTTTGGGGAAAAAATATACACTTACCAAAGCAGGCAATAGCAGAACCCACTCAAGGGCTTATGATCTCAATTCTGAGCTTTTGAACAGGTTTACAGTAAAAGGCAAGAATTTCCTCCTGTGAAATGGACCTAAATGCAAAGTAGCAAGTAGTTGGTTGTACCATAATAGTCATGCCTTTATTGTACCAGTGGGCCTGTCCCGTCTGGCAGGTCAGTATTTTAGAATGCAGGAAGCATATCTGGGTTAGACCTTTAAGTTTTTATCCCCTAGTTGCCCTCATATCACATACTACTGTGACCACTGGCCTAGAGAGAGGACATTTTCATTCAGTCCAGGTTGATTTCTCAGTGTTGCACAGATAAAATGTGCTGTATCTTCAGTAAGAAGTCTTTCGATCTAGTTCTGTATGATAACCAAAAGCAACAGATGTGCTTCTTATATGGTGCTCTATTTTCCTTTTGAAACCTATGGCTTCTAGGGACAGTGATACACATTCACGCAGAGTTCCTTCATTCAAGGTTTATGATGATATATATATATATATATTATATATATATATATATATATATATATATATAAAATTTTGACAGTTTTTAAAGGAGTGCATTTTCATTTTTTCATTTAGAGTTTTGTTAGCCCTCCCTCCCTCACTTCTCTCTTCCATCCTTTCTCCAGTTGTTTTTTAACCACCAGTATTTCTGACCCTACTTCCACAGCCCATATACTTTACTCCCATCCTCCTTAAGGCTTCCACTATCCTTCCAGCTCCCTAACAACTATAATTAAATGTATCCAATATCCTTAATCCCTATGAAAATTTAAATTAAAAACACTTTTGGGATTCTATCTCATGTCATTCAGAACGGCTGTGATCAAGAAAACAGATGACAACGAATGCTGGCTAGGCTGTGGAGAAAGATAAACTGGTCCAAGCACTGTGGAAATCAGTGTGGGGGTTTCTCAGAACACTAAAATTAGAAGACCATGTCACCCAGGTAAAGCAGCTGTATCTTAGGACAAATGTGCATCCCTGCCCATTGCTGATTTAGTCAAAATAGCTAGGAAATGGAATCAGCCTAAATATCCATCAGTGGCTGAATGGACTTTGGAAATGTGGTACATATGTACAACAGGATTCTACCTCACTATAAAGAAAAGAGAAATTATGAAATTTGCATTAAAATGAATGGAATTGGAAAATATTATACTGAGCAAAGGAGGCCAGGCCCAGAAAGACAAACACCATATGTTTGTTCTCATGTGTAGATGCTAGCTTTGAATTTTTAGATTTATGTGTTTGAGTAAGAGTGTGAGTCTGTAAAGGCCAGGAAGCAAGAAAGGAACAGATGTACTTTCAAAGAGCATATTCCCTTGGCTACCCTCTTCTCCCTGACCTCACCCCCCTTCGCTTCATGTTTCCTCTCAACCTTGCTCTCTTCTGCGAGAATACACACAACTGTTCTCTACGTGCTATTTTAAATAGCAATGTGTGCTGTGGGTATTCTAATTACACCACATCTTCAACAACACTTGGCGTACCCAGTTGTAATAGTACTCACTCTATTCCATGTTTAATATTATCTTGCATTTTAATTTGTATTTTCTAAGAATTAATAGCATTGAGAAGTTTTAGAGCTGTTTACTTCCCTTCCTA
This sequence comes from Mastomys natalensis, assembly GCA_021653895.1. Taxonomy (NCBI): domain Eukaryota; kingdom Metazoa; phylum Chordata; class Mammalia; order Rodentia; family Muridae; genus Mastomys; species Mastomys natalensis. The sequence goes on from JAJTUV010000081.1 coordinate 13,026, forward strand.
TATCTGCTTTGGTGAAGAATCTGCCTGAATGTTTTATTTTAATGTTTTTAGTTTTTGTATTGGATTTTGAAGGTTCTTTAGCTATTCTGGATACTAGTCTATATGAGATTTGTACTTTTTAAATATCTTCCCAAGTCTGTGACTCATCTTCTCACAATCTTAGCAATCACACTTAAAGATGAGAACCTTATTGCTGTTGTTGTTTGTTTTATTTTTTAAGGATGTCCAATATTCCTTTTTCTCTGGATCATTTATTTGTGATTTTTTTTAAAAGAAAATGTTGTCTAACTCAAAGCCCCCAAATATTCACCCTTTTATTTTAGAAATGTTATTGTTTGCATTTTATATATGATGGTGATATTCGGTTTGAAGTCATGATGGTTAAACGTCATTTTTAGTTTGACTAGATTGGGAATCAGCTAGAAGACACATCTTCGTGTTTCACAAACGTTTAATTCAGCATGGAAGACCTACTCTGCAGATGGTAGGTAATGTCATCCCAATATAGCAAGAGGAGGAAGCCATTTAATCTCTAACATTCATCTCTCTCTGCTTCCTGATTTTGGATACAATATGAGCACACACACCCCTTATACTTCCCCACCATGATAGACTGAATCACCCCAAATCTTGAGCCAAATAAACTCATCTTTCCATGTCGACTGTCATTTACTTTGTCACAGCAATGGGAAAACATAAACAATACAATGGTATTCTGTATTTTCTGCTACTGTAAAAAAAAGTTTCTTTGAAGTGTCCACTTTCCTTACTTTGGTGCTTGTTTTTAGAAATGCAATTATATTTCATATCTATTAACTGCATATCCTAAGTTCATTTTTTACTGTGAGTAGTTTTTTGAGATTTTATGGTTTTGCATAGACAATTGTTTTGCATGCATATTAAAGTCCCCAGATAGTAATACTCTTTGGGAATGTTCTCCAAATTTTAGGAGGTGGGGCCTAATTGAAGGAAGTAGGTCACTGAGCACCTAGAATTCTCAACAGAGGAAAATCAAATGGCTGAGAAATGCTTAACAAAGTGTTCAACATCCTTAGCCCTCTGGGAAGCACAAATCAAAACTACTTTGAGGTTTCTTCTAAACCAGCCAGAATGGCAAGATCAACAACACAAGTGACAGACAGCACATGCTGATAACGATGCGTAACGAGGAGAACACTCCTTTATTGCTGGAGGGAGTGCAAACATGTACTGCCACTATGAAAATCAGTATGGTGGTTCCCCAGGAAGCTGGGAATTGATCTACTTCAAGACATAGCTGTACCACTCTGGGGCATATACCCAAAGGACTCTACTTCCTACTACAGAGACATTCGCTCAACCATGTCCATTGCTGCTTTTTTTTTTTTTTTTTTTTATAATAGCTGGAAATTAGAAACAACCTAGATATCTGTCAATGGACAAATGTATAAAGAAAATGTAGTACATTTACACAACGGGACATTACTCAACTCTTACAAATATTAAATCATGAAACTCACAGGTTAATGGATGGAGATTTAAAAAAAATATATAAATCAGCCTGGGTGAAATACCACAGTCCCAAAAAGACAAATGTGGAAGTATTAGCTCATATGTGGATTTAGCTGTTGAGACTTCAATAATCAGGATACAAGCCATATAACCACAGAGGTTAGGTATAGAGAAAGAGACTGGGGAAGGGTGTTGGATCTCCCTAGGAAGGGGAAATAAAAATAGATAATTACAGGTGGATCCTAGGGGAGTAAGGTGACTAGAATAGGAGGATCTAATGAGATGATTTGCCTGACTGCTAGACAAGAGCTGACAATGCAATATGGAATGAAAATTTCTTGACAGCAAGATTTCCATCTTGCTTTTACCTTAGTGTAGGGGCACTTAGCCTTTCACCTTTAACATTATGTTCCTTGGAAGTTTTCATCAGAAATCCTTGACAAGTTAAGGAACTTCTTGTCTTTTTCTAGTGTGACCAAAATTAGAGTTGGATTTTCTTCAAACATGTACTTACTGAGCTAAGATTTTCTTTTTTGCTGTTGTTTGTGTGAAGAATTACATCAACTGATAGAGATTCTGAGATAAATGTTACTTTATTCTGTGTGAATTATTTTTGTGAATTATTGGATTTATTATTTATAAAATTTTGCTTATTGTTTCCCCATGCATTCAATGACATATATTAGGTTTTCTTTTTTGGTAATATACATGTTTGATTTGAGTAGAAGTCTTAGCCTCAAAAATTCACTGCCAGTTTAATTTTATTTTATGGTGTTACTATTATAAATCTTTTTCTTAAATACTTCATTGCATTTGCTAAGCAACCAGACAGTGAATTTTTCTGTTTAAAACTGCAAGTCACATCTATTTAGCAGATATAGTATTATTCTGGAGGGACAAGTATTGGTTTAGAATTTTCAAAATCATTCATCTGAAGACAGAACATTCAGCACGGTGATGAACGTTCATAGTTCTGTGTTGTACAATTGAAATATGCTAAGAGGACTGTTCTAAATGTTCTCACCACACATGGTAGACAACATGGAAAGTGGTGGATGTCTCTATTAGTTTATTGTAGTAATCATCCCAACATCTAACTGCATAAAGTGATAGAAGATGATAGATATATAATAGATAGATGACAGATGATAGATAGATAGATAGATAGATAGATAGATAGATAGATAGATAGATAGATAGATAGATAGACAGATAAATTACTCAGTTTGAAAATGAGTAATTCGTCTTGATTTCCTGTGTCTGAAAACATGCCTTTGATTTGAAGCATAGTTTTACAAAATAGAATTACACCTTGACATTTTTTTCTATCAGGAACTGCAAAATATTTTTCAGCATCTTCACTTGCATTTTTTGAGTCTAGCATCATAATCCTTGTACGCAACATGACTCTGTGTCTCTTGTGAAGGTTAGGACTTTCTTCTTGTTACTGGTTGTAAATTAGAAGTTAATACATTTCTTATAGCTAGAATTTGTTCCTACTTAATAGTTTTTCTATCAAATTTAGAGCATATTTGGTATCATCATCTTCCATCTCCCCCACCACACACCACCCCAAGGATTCTTATTACATATCTTTAGGCACATTAAAGTGGCTCTGGCCTTAGTTTTCCCTTCTTTTCTTTGTAGCCACTCGATGATTCCTCACAGGTGGCTTCCACTGCTCTGTGCTCTAGTCTGCTGTTCCTTTCTTCTGTTCTTTTTTAGGAGTCATTGTGTCATTAATTCTCTTTGTATGTATCTCAGAATTTGTTATTTTCATCTCTACATTCTAGATTTTGGATTTCTAATTATTATTTCTGTATCTACTTATTTTAAGCACATGCAAAAGGTGTTTTGGTACTCTGTGATGATTTTAAGGTGCATCAGGTCTGAGTCTCATTTGATTGGTTAATTGTTTACCATGCAGTTCTCTTTCATATTCATTTGAGTACCTAGTGATATTTCTTTGATACACTGAAATTTATTCCTTTGCTGACAAATAGATACTTATCTACTCCCACAAATATTCTTAGGTTTAGTTTTGTGTATTATTACTTAGAAATTATTTTATCCTTTCTAGTATATGGTATAGCACATGGGTCCCGCACATTATTCAGTTTAGGGTGAATTAATATCCATCATTGGATCCAGAGTCTCCTGGGTTTTCTTTTGATTTGTGAGTTTTTGCAGTGTGAGTAATGGAGACAGACATTGTAAGCCCTTAGTACACACCAGCACTACTAATTAATCCGTTCTAATGTCCTTCCTTGCCCAGAAAGTCTGCTCACACACTGGTGCTGATTTCTAGTTTCTACATATGAGGACAGCCTAGTCGTTCTTGTGCATCTCAGCTACTCAAACTGACTGGCAAGAAGCCAGTCAGATTTTCCCAAGATTCCCCTGCCTGCTGCCACAGCTGAACCACACTTGCAGCAGTATTGTGGGAATGTCATGCAGGCTTTCTGCATGTTCTGTCCCCTGTACATCAGTGGCAACTGCCCTTCATTGTCTGACACAGATTGTCTTCAGAGCAGTTTTCCAAATAGGTTACAGGTTTTGCTTCTCATCTTTCAAGAAGGTGAGATCCTTCTGTTACTCCATCTTAGGTTGAAGCTGAATTTCCTCCCACCTCTTTTTAATCTATTTAATTTATTTAGTATTAAGTCTGCCTTAACTGCACAGAAAAATGTTCTGTTATATAAACTCTTGGAGTTTTGAAATCCTGTTTAGGACTGTCTTAGTTAGAGTTTTACTGCTATGAACAGACATCATGACCAAGGCAAGTCTTATAAAGGACAACATTTAATTGGGACTGGCTTATAGGTTCAGAGGTTCAGTCCAGTATCATCAAGACAGGAGTATGGCAGCATCCAGGCAGGTATGGTACAGGAGAAGCTGAGAATTCACATCTTCATCTGAAGGCTGTTAGCAGAATACTGACTCCCAGGCAGCTAGGACAAAGATATTAAAACCCACACCCACAAGACCACACTTACTCCAACAAGGCCACACTTCCCAACAGTGCCATTCTCTGGGCCAACTATATATAAACCATCACATGGACCTTTTTGAAATAATTGTAACCAGATTAATAGCTCATGTATACACACACACACACACACACACACACACACACACACACCCTTCCTCCTTCACACTGAAGGCCCCTCACACTGAATGTTTTTACACCCTAGAAGTCATTTTCTGTCTTCTTGGTGTCTGTGGGTTATGATGAGTTGATCTGTTCAAACTATATCATTGCATCCCATCTTGTGTATATGAGAAAAACAAGACCTTGAAAGTTTAATGCTTAGCCCTCAGAGGCAAGGAGCTCCATAGACCACCCAGGCCTCTGAGGCCTCAGTCTGTAGGTTTCCTTCTGAGCTACTCTCTCTCTCCATTACTTCTATTGCCTTCTAATGAAAACTGCTGCAAAATGGCAAGTCCACTCAACCATTTGGTTGTAAACAGGAGATTGCTTTCCTCTTTAACAAGAAGTAACTGGAGATGAGCACCCTTTTGTCTGTTTGTATAAAAACTAAAATTACACATTAATTATCAATAAAATGTCACTGGTTGAGCTTACTGTAAACTAACTGTACAACAAGTATGGAATTCAATTTATATCAGCAAAACTGTATTAGCAGCTAAGAGTCTGGAGGCCTAGAAGACAGCCCGATGGGTAGGTAAGGGCTGATTGTGAGCTTGAGTTCAATATTACCCAGGAGTGTGTCTCCTGCCAGATTTGTCATTTTCTGTAAAATTAGGAAACTTACAAGCCATTAGGGAAATTTGTCTGGTTGTTTTTAAAGTGGGCAGGGTCTATGACTACAAAGCAGATCTTTTCAGTGATGCAGGGGACTTCATGACAAATGAGCTTCTTTTGGACCCCACAACATCAACACCTCTAAAATCTCACAATTTGAACAGCAAGGGCTTCTTTGATCAGTCAGAGCTGTAGCGTTTGGTTGTGTGGTTAACTGTTCATGCATTTGGCTTTATAGCTCCTCGGAAAATCTGGTAAAAGATGTGGGGAGCAGAATTCTATTTACAGTGAAGTTAGACTAAATTTCCATCAAGAAACTCTGTTTTCCTGTACACCTCTATCATCAGCTTAGGGATTGATTTCCTAGGAAGAAAAACTCAACTTTGCAAATTAAGAAACATGTGTGGGAAGAATCCAAAAAAGTGGGCAATGACAGAGCTCAGTTTCAGTTAATAAGCAAGCCTGGCTGCACCAGTCCTTCACAGCTATGGATTTCTGTAGATATTTGCCTGTCTTGGTTCGGGAAAGATGGCTCAGTGGTTAAGAAGACTCACTTCTATTACAGAGGACCCACGTTCAATTCCAGCACACACAAGCATCTGTAACTGCAGTTCCAAAGGATCAGACACCCTGAATTCCATGACCACAAGGCTTGTGGTGCACATACACACACATAGGTAAAAACCAAAAACAACAAAAATTGTACATAAAAACAAAGAGAGGGAGGTAAGGAAAGGAGGAAAGAGGGAGAAGAGAAGGAGGAGGCAAAGGAGGAGGCAGAAGAGGAAGAGGAGGAAATAGAGGAGGAGGAGGAAGAAGAGGAAGAAGAGGAGGAGGAGGTAGAGGAGGAAGAAGAGGAGGAAGAGGAGGAGGAGGGAGAGGAGAGGAGAGGGAGAAAAACATGTCTATCTTGGGTGTTCTGTGATTTGGGTAACAATGATCTACCACTGCTTCTCAAACTTTCATTACCATAGAATCTTCTAAAAATGTGACTTAAGGAAATGCCAAGGGATATTATTCAACAACTACTAGACAGTCAGCACTGCCTAAGAACACCCCCCTTGGGACTCCTAATACAGCAAGAGTAAGAGTCTTTCCAGGATTCTAGACCAGGGATTCTAAAACCTTGCCCACTCATAACCTCTATTCACTGGAGAAATGTTATATGACCCAGGGAGAAATAGGAGAATGAATGATGAAAATCAATCATTTACTGATAATGGATCAGAAAAAAAAATATATTTATAACTGTGTCACTTATTAAAGACAAAAACAAATGTGTACAGTAAGATGGATATAGTTGCTAATTTTTTCATGAAGAACTAAACTTCCCATGAATGTCTAGTACTATAACCTGGGGTATCTTTAGTGTTTTTCAAAGCTGATGATGTTTGTTTTGATTTTACAATACCAAATGTTGAAGACACCACTTCACATAAATGCATAGTGCAGATCAGCATCTAAGGCTGCTTCAGGAACATTAGAAATCCTAGCCTGACTAAAACCCCAGAGTCCTGTAACATTTCTCAAACACTTACCAAACTCAAGTTAGCTATAGAAGCAGCCATTTTTAAAATACAAAGACAAACTAACAATATTGATGTGACTGTAAGGAAATATTAAAAATTATGCTTTCCATAATAAAGCAGTAATATGTCTTCCTATAATAACCACAGACCATCTAAGAACAGTTACAGACAATGCAAGTTTTACTTGTATAAAGGTGAGTGAGGTGTTTCAGGCAGGGTCCCTGCTGTTGTAACACTTGGTGACAAATGCAGTTATGTACATTGTCATGATCAGTACCTACACTTCAGGGAAGTCATATAATGCCGTACGGCTCAACAAACATCTCAGATTCATTGTGCATTTAATTCTGAGCTAGTCTCTGGTCATTGCAGGTTCAGGAGCCTTTTATTGTTGCCATATTTTTATGACCACACAACTGCATGTGGAGTCATGACCACAGCTTAAGAAGCTGTTTCAGATATAGACTTACTATCAAGCAAATTGTGTGATTTGACACAATCATGAGGCTATTATGGCAAGACCATGCTTGGTAAGTATGTCTCTGTGTATGCATGGGCAGTGAACTTACCTGTGTGAAAACATATGGAGGCTAGATCTTGTCATCTGGATGGCTTCTGTAGTCCCTTCTCTACCTTCTCATCTGAGACAAGGTCACTCAGAGACCCTGAGTTCACCCATTTGCTTAGATTGTCTGTCCATCCCCACATTTGGCATCAATTGTAGCCATGCCTTGATTTACATGGGTTCTGGTGATCCAAATTTATGTTCTCCTGCTTGGACAGTAAGCACTTTACCAACTGAGCCCATGGCTCAGCCCCAAGACCAAATTAGCAAAATACAGTGATTTTCCATAGAATCTAAGGGTTAATCTCCGGTGAAAGTCCACAAATGCCTTCCAGTCAAGGAGCTAAACCTGAACTACTAGAGATGTGTTGGGGCTGCTCTTATGCACCTTGTATCCAGATGCTGAGTTCTGCACCCCAAGGTTAGGCTGCAGTCTGGACATGGAATGTGCTACAATGAATGCTCCCCAATAATCTCTGATTGAATACTAAAAGGCTAGAGCCTGTGACTGAGCAGGGGAGATAGGAAGGGGTAACTTTGGAGAGAGTGGGAGGGATATCAAGAAGTGAGTACAAAGAGAAAGAAAGGAGAGGAAAAAAGAAGTTCACCATGAAGCATGATAGACCATGGGGTCAGACTACTATAAGCACGTACCCAAGAGAAGCTAGCTCTGAGAATACACATGGAACAGAGCAAAACTCAGATGACAAGGGGACATTTGTCTAATTACTAATAGCCTACTCAGATTAGAATAGCTCAGAACCTGTCCAGCATACTGCCAATAGCTTCTTAATAAAATCTGATGTCTCTGTGTCATTAACTTGGGAACTAAGCAGAACAGAGTGAGACAGAAATCTCCCATAAAATTACTACCATAGGGTTGGAATAAGGTGGATTCTGTCAATAAATTTACAGACTGTATTTTTAAAATGAGAACAATTTTTCAAAACTAAATTTCCAAGGAATAAGAGATTTCACACAAATCAAAGCCCTTGACTTATGTCCTATGTCCCTTAAATATCACAGAAAGTATTTCATGTAAAATGTGATATCATAGCATTGTAAGAAGGTAAAGACAAATTGCATTAAAGTGTTTGAACATCACACTCCTTCATTTGGAAATGAAAGTAGAATATTAGAAAAAGATCTCAATTCTGTTGCTTTTTCTTTTAGCTTTGCCCCATTTGCTTATACCCCACCTGCTGCTGCTGCTGCTCCGATGATGATGATGATGATGAGATGATGATGATGATGATGATATTAGCTTTGACCTTCACACCACAGTGACAACAGAGGAACACCACCCAGAGACCAAGACCATCTTCAGATCAATAGGGAATTCATGTTTGCTAATTTACCTATTTTCTGTCAGAGGATATTTTATATGTTGTTCATGTCCTGAAAGCAAGGTGATTTTCAAATAATAAAACACAGTAACTAACAACAGAAGGGACTCTTGTTACATAAAGATCCATAAAGAAGTATTAAAGGGGCAAAAAAATGCCAATGTACAGCATGGCTCTTACTCAGGGAAAGATGTCTTCCTCTGGCCACTCTAAACCAGCAACAGAGCATATTCTAGACATCTAATCCTCCCCTTGCCTTGTCCTAAGCATTAGGAATTCTGAAATGGTTCTTCCTGCTTCACAGGGGGTTTATCACAGAAAACTAATTGTTGATCTTCAGATGCCTGCAGGCCAGCAATCTGTGCTACAAGTTTATCCCTCCTAGAGGAAAAAAAAATCAGAAAAGGAGGGAGACGAAGGAAGAGACAAGGAGATGGACACAACGTGAGCATCTGTAACAAGCTAATTGGACCCTTGTGGGCCACCTAGCAGACACAAAATTAAAACAAACAGAGCTTCGTCTTGCTCACTTTCAGGATGGTTGCCATGCTGGGCCTATCAGCTTTTCCCCTGCCTCCCCCTTGACCTTCATTTTTAAAGGACCCAATTACGGTTTTTTTCTGAAAGATCACACGCCAGTGTCCCTCTCAAAAGAATAAGGTATTTGCCTCGGAACCAGAGGCACTGTTAGAAGTTGGTAATTAGTATGACTTGTTAATGGAGTTTGGCTGTGATTACACAGTGATTGAGTGTGAGTTTGGTACCTGTCAGTGGGGAAGCCTAGGAGGGTGAGAGATGTTTAATGAGACACCTGTTGTTGGGGCCCACTGGGTTTGTTGCAGCTGATTGGCACTTGGATGTGGTGTGTAATAAGATGGGGGTGGGGTTGGGCCTTGCAGGTGGCTGGCAACACAGTGAAACCCATCCGTTCCCTTGCGTTCATATCTGACTACATTTCCAAAGCTATCCCTCCTTGGCTACAGTCTTCTGTGTGATTAATGTCAAGCCTTTTCTCCCAGTGGGTATTTCAGCTATCCTGTAGGAAAAGGGACCTGAAGCTTCCCTGACACCTGCTCCTCGCTAAGTCTTGGGCTAGGCAGTGAACTTATCCAACCTTCCCTTTCCACAGGGTACAGTTAGGGAAACTGAGACAAGATGGGTGAGGTTATGTCGCTACTCTGTTCACATAGCTACTCCAGATGCACTGTACTCACAGAAAGCACTTCTGAAACTTCAGAAGGGATTCTGAGGTGCCTTACAATGATGATTCTGAAAGAGACCCTGGAGCAGGGCATACAGAAGGCTTCCCACCAGCTCTAAGCAATATTCAGTTGCAGGCCAGAAATTGGGCATAAGTTAAGTCCAATGTGTAGGACATATTCTTGTATTCAAGTCACATAGAATCTCTAAAGGAAACATAATAATTGTGGTTTGCATTATGATCAATAGCATCTTGTATATTTTAAGAAAAACAGAGAAGGAAAATGCAAACAGCATGTTACCTAAAAGCAGAGCCTGAAGTTAGAGACATTCTAAAACACACACACACACACACACACACACACACACACACAGAGAGAGAGAGAGAGAGAGAGAGAGAGAGAGAGAGGCATACATACACAGACACACACACAGACATACACACACAAACATACTCACACAGACGTACACACATAAAGACATACACAGATATTCATGCAGACATATATACACAGACATATCCATACAGACATAGACACACACACATGCACATACACGGAAACCCTGGAAATTTGCCAGAAGCCCACCCTCCATACTCAGAAAGTACTGCCAGAATACTTTCAGAGAGAAAAACTGGAGTTTGGCCACAAGACCATGGTCTACTATAGTTCTGGGAACCAGTAGTAAGTGTGCATTTCCTCTTCTCTGACCATATTTCAACCTGCTGTTGTCCGATCCAAACCCACATGGCCAACAGTACCCTTCTCAGGTCAGGGGCCAAAGGGAAGCTGTTGTTTGTTCTTTCAGGCTGGATGTTGAGTCAACATACACACACACACACACACACACACACACACACACACACACGAGCATCACAGGAACACTGCAGCTACCTGAGCCAGGACTATGGCAGCAGAGCGACCTCTACTCAGACCTTCAGTGCTCTCCTCAGGGTTCTGACCACATTGTTTCTAGGAAAAAAAGCATTTCCAACAATAAAAAGAATGATAAAGTCTCTAAGCCAAACCACCTGTAGAACAAAATACCTGAAGAACAAGACAATTTCAGATGTCTTCAGTACCTGATACTGATAGTAAAACTATTTGAATAATTCATAGTAGAATAAAAGCAATTTATTAAAAAAAAAAAAATAGCAACTTTGTCTCAACCGTCTACAACTCACCGAGGTTCCATTCAGTTTCTACACAGCTTCCTTGCTTCTTGACTTTCTTAGATGGAAAAGCTTGTGTTGAAGAAAAATTGATTCTAAGATAATCATTTATCAAGTATGGTCTCCTTGGGTGAATTATCATTGTGTCCAATTTACTTTTCTTTTTAATTGTTATTTTTTACATTTCTTAATTGATTGATTGACAGGTGTGTGCATGCCATGGCAGACCTATAGAGGTCAGAGAATGATTGAGGAAATTGGTTCTTCCTTCCATTTTGTGGATCCCAGAGGGTAGAACTCCCTGGGCATTTGGCACTATAGCCGTCAGGCTTTACCTGCTGAGCCATCCCATTGGCCATTAATTTATTTTACAGAAAAATAAAATAGCTAGATGATGTAGGCAGTGTTCTTTTGAATATTACTGAAAAGTAATTTGCATACTTTAATGACAACAAAAGACAAGTTTCAAAGAGTGAGTTCTTTAAATACTTTCAGTGTATTCACTTTGTTAATACCTGTGGTCCTGACATCCACCATAGTATGAGCTCTCTGGGGGTCCTTCACATCACCTGGCATTTCTAATGGAAACTATGTTTTCAACTACTGGAAGGATATCAGAATTTTAAATCAGTCTCTCCATAGGGATTTGGTGTATTTTTTAGGGAACAAGAGAACAAGGGTGGTCATATGACAGAAGCTTTTTGGAGAGGCAGAAAAGACTTACCAGGATTTTGTCTTTTAACTGTTAAAACTTTCACGTCCAAAGGTGCCACATCTGAAAGATCCACAGGAGAAAGGGATGTGCAGGTGCCTTCCAGCGGAGCAAACAAATAGCAGAAACAACAATAGACACTCTGGGGGAAATTCTCTTTCTGCCAAGTGTTAGGCGTGCAGCTGGAGAACTGTGGCTTCCCTTTTGGGTTCTCTGATTCTTGGTGCATGTTCTACTCTGCTTTCAATTGCTCTGATAAGGACCATGATCAAAGGCAACTTAGGGAGGAAAGGGTTTATTCGGCTTACACATTTATGCTCACAGGCCGTCACTGAGAGAACTCAGGAAAGCAACTCAAGCAGGAATCTGGAAGCAGTGACCATGGAGGAACGCTGTTTACTGGCTTATCCTCCATGGCTTGCTCAGCCTTCCTGCTTATACAACCAGGGATTATCTGCCCAGGAGTGAACCTATCCACAGGATCCTCCCACATCAATGATTAATCAAGAAAATGCTTACAGAACTGAACATTTGGTATTGGTGTGCTCTTTCCAATAGATAAAAACTATTTCTCCCATGCTCAGCATTCATTCCTTCATTGTCTGCTCTTCTGTGTGTAGGCTTAAGTCCTCCTAGGTTCCCCATCCCTACCCCAGCCATCCACCTTAGTCTACCTATTGCTGTTTTCCTTGTTCAACTCATGTATAGGCAGTCATGTTGGTGAGATTTCAAGGATGTAGCTTCTGACATTTCTAAGAGACACAATGTCAAAGCAAACTCACTGTTCTCTGGTTCTTACAATCATTGTGCCCATCCCCTTCCAAAATGATGCCTAAGTCTTAGGCTGTACCATAGATATTTCCACTAGGACTGGGCTCCATAACTCTGCATTTTGATTGGTTGTGGTTTTCTGTAACCGTCTCCATTTTGTTGCAAAGAGAAGTTTCCCTGTTGAGGGATTTTATCTATATGACTGAGTAAACATGAGATGAATAAGCACAACAGTAGACATGTCAAAGTGGATTGAAAAGCCCACAACTCCTCACCCCTATACAAAGAACTTTAGATAAACTAAGGAATTCTGGAGTGGAAGAAACAGACTTACCCATGTATGCTAAAAAAAAAAAAAAAAAAAAAAAAAAAAAAAAAAGCCAATTCTCTCTAAAGAAAACAAAATCAATGTCCTAAAGTGCCTCTGACTACATCAAAGAGAAAGTAATTGGGGATAAGAGAAACTTGAACCAAGGGCCCATGGCTTGTCTCTTTGCCCCTGGTAGTGGGAATGATACGTCACAATGACTTCTGGACAAAGTAGGACATAAAAACTATTGGCCATGGAATTGCCCAAAGAAAGGCAATTTCTGTGGTTGTCACAAGTTTTGTGATACATCCCATAAGGCAGAGGCAGTGACCTGTTTCTAAAACACACCAAAAGAGTAGCAGCTCAAGGCCCTGGAACAATTCCCAGTAAAGCATCCGTAAGGGAGGGCCAGCCTGCACTGGGTGCCTGCTGTTCTCTGGGCTCTACACAAAGAGGCTATGCAAATGTTCCTTTCCTAGATCCCAATGAGAGGAACTTTCGGTTGCATAGGGTGTCTTTTCCAGTGTTTATTCCATTTCAGTTCCATGCAAAATGGAACCAAAGTCCTAAAGGCACAAATTCCTGAGCACCCAGGTTAGAGGGTGCTGATGCATAGGACCTAAATGAATAGAAAGATCCTGCCTCCTAACTTGATAAAGTATGTCCATCACTGGTTATAACACTACAGAGGCAGAGTTCAAGAAAGAAAGAGCCAACAGAGTGAAGAGCTGTCAGAGACACACTGAAGAAAGTCCTACAGAACACAGGCAAACCAAGAGAAGCTACACAGATGGGCCCCAAACCAAAGACAATGCCATCCACATCGCCTAGTGACCTTTTGACTTGGCAAGCCCATTCCTCTGCATGTGTCCAAGTGCTCACCATTATAGCTAGCAACATCAAACTACATTCTATCACATGCTTCCTGTTCCAGAGTTTGGATATAGCTATTCTTAGCTTGTCATTTCTCTTCCTAAAGTTCCAAAGCTAAAATGTCCTTATAGGCATCATTCACAGTATGCATGGGACTGACAATGACTTAACAGTTTGTATTATTAAGTTCTCAGTTTTAGAATTGGACTACTAGAACTAGGAACTCTCAAGTATATCCTTAACTAGGTCCATGTCTATCAATTGTATAATAATATAGCATAAGTATTAAGCGCTCTACATAAATCAGTCAAGAAAAGTGGGCATGGTTCTCTTAATTTTCACAGATAAGTAGTGTTCAGGAGAATAGATGGCTGTATCAGTCCACTAGGAATGCTATAACAAAGTATTGCAGGCTGGGTGAGTTAAACAGCAGAAATTGATCTCTCACCATTCAGGAGATTAGACGTTCAAGATGAAGTGGCGATGTTGAACATCTGAAGTCTCTCTCCTTGACTTGAAGATAGCCACTTTCTCACCCTCATATGCTCTATTCTCCATGCATGAAACCTTGGTGTCTCTGTCTGTCTAAATTTACTCCTTCTACAGGGGACACTATTCAAATTGGATTAGAGCCCACACTAATGGCCTCATTTGAATTCAAGTATCTTTTTAAAGATCATGCCTCCAAATACAATCTATTCTTAAGTACCAGGGCTTGCAGCTGCAATATGTAAACTTGGAGGATAAAGGACCATACCAGGGGTCATATAACCTGATTTGTCTAGGACAAATAAGCTCACTGTCTCTGTCATTCTATTCAAAGTTTCTCTCAAAACCTGACATGGTTTGATGGCTCATTTCTGTGCTCACTGGGAGAGCTGCAGGATTATTAAACTATCTCAACACCAGGGGCAATTTAAACCCTTGTCTACTCACCAGTCCTTCTGGCTGGGGAGAGCTACACTCAGTAGTTACACTGCAGGTATGGTGGACAATAGGCAGAATGCAAGATGAGGCACGACTGCATGTGGCTTCTCATCAGTTTCAGAATGAAGGGGGACCGATTTGGATAAATGACGGCAAACTGAACTTCAACTTCTCATCACCTCTCATTCTAAGTTTTGCTGATCATATTTTGTTGTCATTATTTGGCTCCCAAATCACGAACAGATGTAAGCACTTTGGTGGAGGAAGGTACCTAGGATGCCAGTCACGGAGGGCACTCCAGTGTGAGTGAGCACTGGGCGCCTGTCATTATTTGTTCTCACTCCCTCTGGAAGGCACATCAGGATACAGCTTCCTTCACCTGTCATGGTTTCCCATGTCACCCACAGTGAGGCTCCTGTCCTCCACATGTCGGGGCCTCACTGGGACTACTGCTGTATCTTCTGACAGATCACAGCCCATCGATTGCTGGGCTCTGCCTCTGCCAGAAGCTATCTCAGACACTTCTCAGTTCATTAGGTGAAGAGGTGGAGATGGTACCCAGCATATGAACTGATGGATTTTGTCTGGGATAGGAGGGAGGACAAGCTTAAAGAAATCTAAAAATCCCATGGGTGGGCCAAACTTTGATGGCTTGACTTAGTCTGCCCCCGTTTATCATAATGAAATGAAAATATTATAATGGCTTCCATAAGCAAATGCTTACCATGTGCTGGGCTCTGTGCCAGAACTATAAAGCCATTTTAATCAAACCATGCAAACTCATGGTTTGCCTCACGTGCAGTGAGCAACAAAGTTGAGTCAGTCTTGCTTATCCCTCTGCAGCAGTGCTGTCACTGTGCCTACTCCAATCTGTTCTGCAACCATTGTTGAGGAAGCTTCCTAGCATACATATTAATGTGAGGAACATGAATATTAATGCGACGCCTGTGGTAAATTAAATCTGCAAGTATGACTCACTTTTGTCTATAGTAATGTATTACAGTGTGCTTCCCAGTGATCTTTTCTTTAGTTAGTTAGTTAGTTAGTTAGTTAGTTAGTTAGTTAGTTAGTTAAACTTCTTAAGGCAAGGCCTCAGCATGGCACAGTCTAGTCATCAATTCTCAGTCTTCCTACCTCAGCCTCCTGAGTTCTAGGATTACGTGTTTATGCCATATGCCCCAAGCTGGAAAATTCTTCACACAAAATGTTAATAATACTTTTCCCTGACCTCTCTCCAAACATAGAGGAGCTGTGCCCACTTGTGTTGGGAAGGCCAGGTTGCCAGGTTCTTCGTGTAGAACTTCTCCAAGACTATAAGGTACCTATGTCATATTAGAATTTCACAAGACTATAGAAGATAGTTGTGTTCACCTGACTAAAACTCTCAAGTTCTCTTTTTGAAGAATTCATGGATTCTGGTCACCTGTCAGCAGCCTCTAAAACATGCTGGTTTCTGGCCACTTCAAGCTTCCTTTGGTATTGCCATGATTTTAACCATTTGTCCCTTTTTATTTATCAAAAACCTTTCTTCAAACAAGTCATGGAATTCATCTCCGTATACCCTGTCTCATACTCTGGATCAAACTCAAGGTCTCCATCAATGTAACTCTCCTCCTCTATCTAATTCTGGTCCTAACCCTATCCCTGGTCCTCAGTTGCCATGCATCCCCTTCTGGGGTAAAGGTTACTAAGCTGCACAGTTAACATCTGACTCTACTTCTGGATAGAGCACAAGTTAACAACCCAGTTCCATGGCATTTCTTTTACAGATCAAATAGTTCTGTGTTTTCTACTTATTTCATAGGCAGGATTTCAAGCTAAACACTGGTTTTTATTCCCATTTAAATGCTCCTTTATTTTTTTGACCATGCTAGTCTCTCAGAGTCCACCTAGAACCTGACAAATCAAGACTATTGGTCATTCTCCATTGTGTACAGCCCAAACACAGCTGAAGGTTCTATAGCTGGAGTCTTTGTCCTCTACCTGAAATGTCCTCACCTAATGGGATGCCTCTCAAGGCCAAGTTCAAGTCTGGATCTCCTCATTAGACACTCCCCGTTCACATTCCTGATAAATATCTCCTAATGAAGATAGTGAAGTGGCATGGCCTAATATCATAGCAAATAGCCTACTGACCCACATGTATTTAGCATAACTGCTTCTTCTCTGGGACTCTTAAAAGTCACGATCTTGTGCAAGATATAGTGTACTTATCTGCATATCCCTGTCTAGTTACCTTCATATTCCACTGCAACTCCAAAAACCCAGCAGCAAATCTGCTCCCTACTTTTCTGCCTTTTTATGTGTGAGCCACTGTGCTTTATTAGGGTCGTTGCTGAACACAGTGGGGGATATTTACATGAGCAAGGATAGTTTACTAATTACTACACTGCTCAGAAATATGCTCCCCTTCCTAGATGCTGAGCAACCATTAAATGTCTATAGCTCTTCACAGAGGGATGGACTTTCATGAATCCATACTCCATCCATGGTATAATATTAGCATAACCAGTTATGTACAGGCTTTGTGTAGGTAAAGAGGGCTATTGATGTAATAGCTATATCCTGTGTGGAAGGCAGTTTTTCACAACACTCCTTCCCATCATCTAACTCTTACATCCCTTCTTCCACCTCTTCCATGCTGCTTCCTGATGAGCAGGAATGATACAGTTGTCCCATGAGGACTGGAAATTCAGTCACTTTTTATAAGGAGATTGACTCTGAGCCCCTGCATTCTCCATTTCCCACTGCAAAGACACTTCCCTGATTAAGGGTGAAAGTGGAAGTAATCTAAGGACATAAGCATACATTTTCAGATGTCCACTCAGTAAACTGTCCCTCAGGGGTTATGACTTCCCCAGCTATGGGGTTTTGACCAGATTTACATGCACAACATAACTTCTGTCCAGTGAAATGGGTCTCCAATACAGTCAGTAAGTTGTTTATTTGCCCTTAAGAGACCAGCCACTACTGCACTACCAAACCTCTGTTACCTGAAGTTAGTATTGTATGCAAGATCTACCCCAATATTATCATTGATAACAGTCCTCTCCTGCAACTTGCATAGCATCAGCGTAGAGAAAACTTCTGGAGCAGTTCCAGCTTAATTTCTCTATGCCCTGTAACCAAAGCATATAGCATTTTCAATAATAGAGTTTTACCTTCTATTTCTGGTGAGCAATGAAGAGAGATAGCAATAGGATATATTGCTTGTGTGGCTCCTTATAAAATCCTGCTCAAAAACTCATGTGGAGGTATCAGACACCCAGCATGGGGATTGTAGTTTAATGACATAGAGATTCTGAGAACAGAGCCGCCCCTCTCATACCTGCAGGCCCAGCACAGGTCACCACACAATGAATTCATCAATTAGTCTGACATTCAACAGCATCTGATGACTAATTGTGGTCCTCAGGTCGAGTGAAAGAAAGCCTGATTCCTTCCAGGAACACAGTAAACTACCTGGAACTGGCTGCATGTATTCCACTGTAACTAAACAATCCTGAGTGTTCAGTCACCAGAACACTGGACTTCTCTGCACAATGCTGAGGAGATTCTAGGAGTCATTTCTTACCTACTTACCTCAGGCCCTGCTGATTTATGCAGCCAGGCATTTATACCTCCCCAGACAGAATACCTCCTCAGACAGTTATCAAGCACTCAGCTAGGTCATTCAGAATAGTGATCATTATATACCCTGCTCAGGAAATTGCAGAGGCTCTATTTTTTTTTAAATGAATATAAAGTCAAAAAGGAATTTTGACAAATCAGATTCACCAAAGTAGGCCACCCTGACTTGAGCTGTCAATAAGGTGTGAGGGAAGATAGTAGGAGATTAACACCCTTTCAGGGTGACCCAGATGTTCTCTTGAAGGTGATAACATGTAATCAGACTGGGGATGGGAACAAAGCAGTCAGTTGGGGGGATGGTGGGGAGATTCTAAACTGAGACATTCCTACCTACTTTAAAAATTATATTTAAAAAAAAAATCTCAGTTGCATTACTTTTTGACCTATAGCGCTATAAAGGAAGGAAAACTTCCACTGAGCACTTTCCCACTGTCACTTGCTGATGTTGATTTTCAGGAATCTGCTGGAGTCAGGGATGCACTGTAGACAATGAAAGAATGTCTTTGTACATAGTTACTGCCATTGCTTTTAATAGCATTCAATCAGTCACTTACTTGATATATTTATCACATTTGGGAAAGTGCAACTACTTCATCCACCCTAGCCTTATAATGATTAAGTTCCTCTAAGGTCACAGGAGAATTGAACTAGAATCCACTGCTCAAGGGCCTGGCTTCACACAAACCAGATAAGCAATGTATCAATTGGAAGGACTGGAATTTCGAGCATCTGACTATATGTTCTGGTTACAAGAGATCTGCTAAGTACAATAGAATGCCATGTCACACTTGCAGTATAATGAAGGTAGAGTCTAGTGTGTACCTTCCAAATGTTCTTTAACATCTCTATTAAAACTCTTCAGTTTGAAAGCTTCACCTAAGTAAGTGGAGGCACCTGTTAAATTAGGCTTGCCCTGATTGTGCAAATTCTTTGGGGGGAGTTGGCATTTCGCTCTGTCACACACAGACACAGACACACATACACACGCACACGCACACACACACAAAGTTGTGCAGGATTCTTCAGGTAGTCTGTGGACCAAAAGACAATTCCCTGTGGTTTGAAATGACTTTGCCAAATGGACAATCTGAAAGCTTAGCTTTTAATTAATTTAGTAACCAGTGACAAATTACAAAGTAAATGAGATAAAGAATGGACTTTTTATTATAGGAAGAAGAGCAATTTCAAGGCGCTAGCATTGAGTAGGGATGATACTGGATTCCAACCACAATAGCTCCATGAACACATGTAGTTCAGGGCCTCTCCCAGAGACCCAGTGTCCTCTGCAGCACATTGTCAGGTTAGATCATGTTAATCTTAAGAATCCTTAAACCATCTTAGTCTATCACTCTTGGAAGGAGACAGTACAGGAATAGAGGCACTGGGATTAACTGGAGTATTGTTTGTCCATATAGACACTCATAACTAAAGAATTAAAATGTTAACTCAATTAGGAATTTTGCTGGTACAGTAAAGCAATGGTAAAAGGTTAACCTCTAAGGTTCAAGACCATATTAGCCCCCAACTCTGGTTAGATTTTCAGCATCAGTCACGATTTCCCTCCTCTTAAACAGGCCTTAAGTCCAAAAGAAAGCTGTTATTTACCACCAAAATGTGTGTGACACTATTGTATCCTCAAGGATATCATGCAATGCTGGTCATTGCTATGGTTCATAGGCATCACAGCTGGGTGGGATTATTGGTTATTTCCCTTTGTTGACAGTTTTTCTTATAATCATGAAAACTAGTCCTCAGAGATTGAGGTTTTAAGTCAGGTCCAGCTCAGCTCTTGAATCCTGGGTATACACCGCATGCTGTCTTCAGCAATATGAACTTATCTTCAACCTTGAGAGACAAACAAAGGCATCAGCAGTAGCCTATTTTACTTGGGGTGTCTCTTAAGACTCCTCTGACCAACAACTAGATAGAGGAATTTTCATGACTATTATTGGGAGATGGCTATCAGTTGTAGTATTGTCATCCCAAGTAGCAGAACTTGTATATATATATATATATATATATATATATATATATATATATACATATGTATACATATACATATGTATATATATGTGTGTGTGTGTGTGTGTGTGTGTATATATATATATATATATAATATATATATATATATTTATATATAAGTTTGATTATAACATATAAAATAAGAGGCCATAAATTTGAGAGGAATGGGGGTGTACTCATGGAAGGTGTGGGATTATACATGTTATCAATATATATATATATATATATATATATATATATATATATATATATATGTGTGTGATGTGTGTGTGTGTGTGTATGTATATTATGTATGTATATATACACACACATATTCACATATACGCATATACATATAAACATATATATACACACACACATATATATGATCAAGTTATGTATGTGTATGCATGATTATATGTAATTAGATAAATAAAAATAACATGATTCTTTAAGGCTTTTCCTAATATCCTCAGTGATGTTTTGTTATTCTCGCTAATAACTAAGACCTGTAAAGGCAGGAGAATTAGGAGTCCTGAGAGATGAGCCCTAATTCTTTATCCACAAGTGCTTACTCCTGAAGTTATATATGTACAAGCAACACTAACAGATGAAGAAAGTTATATTTGTACACCTATGCAATATATAATATTCTATAATATATGTAATAATATGCAATAATAATAACTAAAGGAAAAGGAGCCCATGAATTTGAAAGGAATGAGGGAGATATTCATGGAATTGTAGGAGGAAGAAAAGGGAAGGAGGAAATAATGTAATCACATTTTAATTAAAAATTTGTGTATAATTATTTTTAAGAATGTAATTTTACATGTATTAAGTGTGTGTCAGAAAAATAGAAAATAATGTCAATCATTCTTTCCTAAATAAAAATTATGTCCTAAAACCCTAGTGCCCCCAAATAACCAGTCTGTACATTGTGATATCTATTTTTTAGAATATGACCCATACAAACATAAGCACATATAGCTATATTCATCCATATAAAAATTATATACTAAAGCAGGGTGTTGCCAAGTGATCTAAAATTTGGGTACTATACCTCAGTTCTCTAGTATGTTATATGATGGGTGAGGTCTGTTAATTAATAATCTTGCACCAGTAGGCCAGTAAATATAAGTGTGTGTTACTCTCACCTGTAAACACTGTTTCTAAGGTAGTTGTATACAGTGTACATGGTATGTTAACGGTGCTGTCATGGTAAATCTTGACTATGAACTTCCCTGGATCTAAGATCAACTCTGAAACATGCTTCTGGAATGGTCCATGAGGGTCCAGAAGGCCCTATACATGAAACCCTACTCCAGAGTGGGAAGAACCAGAGATGAACCCCAAGGGAAAACGCTGCTGCCTTTTTTCCACTAGTTCTTTGCTAGTGAGCGCATCTACTTTGCTGCTGGGTTGTTAGTTCATGCATGGGGGCAGGCATGGATCTTGTTGGAGGTTGTGGTTCCCGAGTGTCTTCTGCCCATGTGGCTCAGGGAGGCGTGGCCCACGGGGAGAAGCAGAAGCGTGGGATTTTCGACTGAGTCACTTCCTTGCAGTGTAGGGCAGGTGCCGGAGTCCCTGCCTGGGTGTGGGGTGAACTCAGTCTGAAGTCCTGCAGGGGTAGGGCTCTTGAGTGGACCTGGAGGCTGATCGGTCTTTCCCTCAGGCTCCCAGACACCGCTAGGTGGCCATGGAAGAACAGAGAGGTGAGGAGGAGAGGGGGGGGGTGCCCCGACAGATCCCTGGGGGAAAGTGACTCTTTGTTACTGTACTCGCTTGGTTGGATCACTGGCTTGCTTGAATCAGTGGCCTCTGTGGCAGGAATGCAGAGAAGTTCTCCACAGGAGATTAGAGGCAGCTCAATATGCGAGGCTCCTCCACAGTTCTCCACAGCAGGCCCCAAAGACATGAGGAAGTCCATGGTTTTCATAAAGCTTTATTGTCATGGCAGATTGTAGATGGATCTTGCTGCACACACCACCACCCCCCAACCTCAGAGCAAACAGACTTAAATAGGGAGGGAGGAGGGAGAGGGAGGGTCTGGGAAAGAATGCTTAATTGCCTATGCCCTCGGCCTTTAGGTATCTCATTAATATGGAAATCTCTTGAGGCTGAGGCCTGTAGTCACACCCTCTACCTGTGGAGTGGCACAAACCTCTCTTAGGGAGGGGCTGTATTGCCCTAGGTCACTGAAAGGCACAGGTCAATGGAGATCTTTGCCACATGTCAGGAGTCTGGAATCTGGGAGCATGGCGAAATGTATTCCGTCCATTGTAGGGTCTCCGGCCATTTCTATCTAGTGCTCTACCAGAAACCAAGCCATCCTTTCATTGTCTCACACTTTGCTGCTGCTCCCACTGCTACTACCATCAAAACCTAGTCCTTTTTATGTCTCAAACTCTTAACTGAATACCAGCAACCCTTTAAACCTCAAGCCCTCAGTACCAAAGTGGGGCATGTTAGGCTATCATGTTCTGAGCCCCTCCAGTACAGGTGGTGGTCACCATTGGACTACCCAACTTACATCATGTAGCACTATCTAATTTTTTTTTAATATACAGACTATATATAAATGCTATTGTCTCTGTTCCACTGGAGAACCCTAACAACTGTAAATTCTTGCTATAGCAGTCTTTATCTTCATGTAAACAAATGACAAAACACCAAACACTCAAAATTTCAAAGTCCTGATAGGTACATGTTACAGTGAGCTCATACGATGACGAGAGATGCAGTCTTTCATGGGACTTCCTGAAATTCACTGAGGCCTAGGGAAGACTGTAGTCTCATAGGTGAGGCACCTGCCTTGAACAACCACAGGTAAGGGAGTTCATTATAATGCTTTCTTTAGAGAGCACAATAAATCTGCTGGGATGGCATTGCCTACTCTGGGCAGCTGATAACAATCTCAGGCTCTCCATATGCTCCCCAGCATCTAGAAATGGCAGGCTAGCATTTTCCTCCTGCTGGTGCTGGTGAGCTCCCTCCAACTGTCACTGTTTCTTCGTGCTCTCTGCTCCATCTCTCAAAGCCTTTGTCCCTCTCTTACCAAAGACTGAGACACATTTTTGAGGCTCAAAAGATTAGCAACCTGTTTGGTGGCCTTCAGGCACTCTAAAGTGTCGGCAGCTGTCCTTGCTCTGGGGACTGGATGGGATCCTGGCAGCAGGAGGGGCAGAAGGCAGAGGCAGCAGGCAGAGGGAGGCTAGGCGTAGGAGTGCACAGGCACATTCAGCATGGAGAAAAGGGTCACAGAAGAAAGCAAACTATGAGATGGGGCTGGGCACTACAGAAAGAAGTGCAAGCAACCTGAATAAATGATTACAGAGAGCTGAAAAGGAGATCTCTGTGTGTTGTGGTACATGCATGCATGTGTGTTTATGTGCATGATAAATGTCTGTGTGCACTTGCACACATACACACACACACACACACACACACACACACCGTATGCACACATGCAAGCACACAGGTCCATTAGCCCTTTGATATGCAGAGAGAAAAAATAGTAAAGTGGAGTCACTAAAAGCTAAACTGTCCACTCTTAACATAGAAAGGAAAACTTTCTTTCCTTTTATTTTCTTTCCCTATTTTCTCCATTTCTCTCTGCTTCTCTTGAGCCAAAGATGAAGAAACCCAAGAGAAACAAGCTCTGCCTTTTCCTGCCTTAGGTCTTTGCTAGTAAGTGCATCATTGTTGTTGCTGTTGTCACAGCTGCTGCCATCTTTCATTGCCATCAAAATCCAGCCCTTTATATTCTCTTCTTCCTCTTCACCCAGTCTAGACAACCCTGTCAAAAGCTAGGAGGATAGGAGAACGTTCTCAGGACAGGAAACTAGATGAGAAGGGGAATGATCTCAACTTGGACTGAAAATGCAAACAGTGCTTCATGGGTCCTCACGCTGGTCTTCAACTCGTTGATCTCCAAAATGGATGGCTGCAGACTGAAAGTCTGACTGAACTGTAAAACCACCACCTTCTTCTGCCAGCCTAGTCTTTGCAACTCTTCTGTATGCACCATCTTTGGGTGGTGTTCGACACTTCTCATACCTGTCCTCCTCTGGTGCCCACCTCACTCACTGCATCTACTGATTAGTTTGGGGCTTCATCAATTCTCTTTTCTCTGACTGGCAGCCATCCTCAACAGTCTGGTAATCTCATTCATTTACAACAGTTGAGTAAACCCATTCATTCACTTCTTTAAGAGGAAGCAGACTTTCCTGACATCTCTCCAGTGCCTTCCTTCTCCCCATTCCTGTGCTGCTAAGGTTCTTTCAGCTATTGTGCTATTATAAGGGGGTGGGTCTAAGCTTGTACCATGAACAAAATAAGAGCAATCTTAGAAATTTCCATGCTAAGATTTGTATCTCAAAGATGGTGGAGCACAGGGCTACAAGTTTCTTTTCAGGAAGATTATTTTATCATTGGGTAAATTAGGTTGAGTAGTGTGTGTACCCATGTGTGGGTATGTACACATGAATATCAGAGGAGACCATAAAAGGGATTTAGATCCCCTGGAGCTGTATTTAGGTAGTTGTGAGTTACCTTATATGGGTGC
Organism: Mastomys natalensis; assembly: GCA_021653895.1. Taxonomy (NCBI): domain Eukaryota; kingdom Metazoa; phylum Chordata; class Mammalia; order Rodentia; family Muridae; genus Mastomys; species Mastomys natalensis. The sequence goes on from JAJTUV010000081.1 coordinate 37,885, forward strand.
TGGGGACTAAACTCTGGTCCTCTAACAACTGAAAAAATTTCCAGTCCCCTTGAGTAAATTTATAATTTCTAAGACTGCATAATTCAGTGGAATTCCACAAGTGAAGATGAAGAATCCAAAGCTTCTGGAGGGTAGGGGAAAGGTCCTGGGGCTTGGATTGAAACAGGAGAAAAATATTTTAAAGTAAGGATGTTCCTTCTTTAAATTCTGCAACATTTACAAAACATAGAAGACTTATCAAAATGGTTCAGATTCAAGAGAAGACTGCTCCTGCTGATTCCCCCTTGTATATGAAGTTGAAAACTAAAGCAAGCTTAGCCTTGGGCCAAAATAAAAGCCTCGCTTCTATCAGGCATAGAGAAGAGATCTTTGAAACAAAAGGTGTTGTAGTCTGAGGTCATTTCATAAGCTGTGTAAGAGTTCTCTCTTTCACAAACAAAAGCTCTCTGAAATGTCTAGTATTCTATCTGGATATCTGTGTATCTGGTTCCCTAACCAAGTCCTGAACATTTTGACTCAGTCAAGTAGTCGGCTTAGACATTTTGGGTTTGTTGTGTTGAGATCCCAACCTCTAAGTAATTGTCACTTTGCAAAGACTGAGTTAGTGTCATGGTCTTTGTCTCCCTCATAGCCCTGCCTTGTTTTCAGTAGACAATTTGGGACATCCCACTTAAAATTCATTTCTCTTTTGGGTTTCTTGCCATAGAAACCACAAATTTTGTAGAATAGGAACCATTCCTTTACCTCTAAAGAATGTTTGAGTGTGTTTTATTTATGTATAATTTCCCAAAATGTTGAACACAGTAATTACTCTATAAATGTAAACTGAAGGACCCAGAAATTCCCCTTCTCTGATTACCCTGCAAACATGCTGGTATTTATGATGTATATCTTTCACCATTAGGAATTAAGATCCACAATAATGTGCATCAGGAGAGGAATGGTGAAGTAAATGTGTGCCTTGTAATTTATGATTCATTACATCCATAAAAACCTGTAACATATACAAGTCCACTATATAACAATAAAAAAATTAGAAAATAAGATCCAAAATGTTAGTTAATGGCATCTGAAAGGCTAACTAAGGAATGTTCCAGAAAAGCCTGTACAATATGCTCTCATTTTTAAAACATACACATTGACATTTCATTGTATACTTAATACATTTTTGTTCATGGATCAGGATGCCTGAAAGGCTGTATAGTACTCTCTCATTGTTCCCATGGGTGACTGTCTGCAAGAAGGGTCAGAGCAGATACAAAGGGAATTTTAGCTCACTTGCCATTTCTCTGGATGATTATTCTTTACATGGATGAGTATGTCTTTATAGTTAACCGTAAGGGGAAAATAACTATTTACTAAATGAATGAATACACTTTCAATGAATGAAGTCTGCCTAGCTAAGTTTCTAGTTTTACATGCCTAGTCTAATTATGAAGACATATTAATAAAATCACTTATACCTTAAGGAAAGGAAGAACTCACTACAAGACAAGGAGAGTAATTTGCTGAAAATCCAGGGGCAGGCAAATTACCCCATCCTCTGAGTCTGTAGACTAAATTTCTCTTGTATTTACTAACTTAACTAGATACATGACTAAACTTCTCTCTAGCTTAGACAAACAAAATGGTCCTCAAAGTTACTTTGTATTCTATGATGTGGGAGAAAAATAGAATGTGTGTGTGTATGTGTGTGTGTGTGTGTGTGTGTGTGGTGTGTGTGTAAGAGAGAGAGGGAGGGAGGGATTGAGGAAGGGAGGAAGGGAGAGAGAGAGAGAGAGAGAGAGAGAGAGAGAGAGAGAGAGAGAGAGAATATGAGCATGAGGGTCAGCAAATGGCCAAAGCATTAAAGACGTTCGTAGTACTGACATTGGAAGACAGGCCATTAACAGAATCTGACAGCAAATAAAAGGAGCACTTATGAGGTTTACGTTCACTTTAGGCTTTGCTGTGTGATCGAAATTTTGGCTTTCATCTACAGTCAACCTTATAGAACATCCCATAAGACAGGAGAACATTGTTTATAGCATGGCATTTCAAACATCCATATGATAGGCCGTTTGGAATCGATTAAAAGTCTGCTCTCTGTCAGCAAGCATTCTCCAAGCCATATTGCATCCATATGCAACCAGGGACCATTTGATTGTCCAGTTGTTTTTCAATTGATGGAGAAAGAAAAAAGAGGCACAATTTAATGCAAAAGTCTTCCCTAGTAATCTTTATGCAGTGAATTTTCTACATTGAAAAACAAATAAGATACACAGTTATACGTCCATCATCCATGTTGCAAGTCAACCCCCATTAATGCCACAATAGAATAAACCTGAATCTCAACATGAAATGAGTCCCTGTGTCAGGACCCCATTAGTCTATGAATGTTCCTTCATCTCTATTGCAGATCTAAGACCAGCAGAGATGCTTAGGTTGTCAGTGAGTGGAACTTCATTTTCATTTTCTACCTCCAATTTAAAAATAATGGTACAGCAATTTCTCAGTATCACAATATCCCATTAAATGCAAAAGGAAACAATGGTTTCTATTGTCCCCTTGATATTGGTTGGAGTGCTTATTGGTCCTGATACAGGATCCTAATTAGGTCTTGAAAGAGATGAGTTCACTTGTCAGCCATCTTGAGACCTAGAGCTGGAAAATGAACAGACACAATGCTTCCCCTCACCTGCCTCTAGCACTTTGTCCTTTGTGTTTGTTTTTTGAGACAAGATGTAAGGTTGACTTCAAACTTGCTACTTAAAAGCTTAGCTTGGCCTTGAACTGGCACCAATCCTCCTACCTTACCCTCTAGAGTACTGGGATTCCAAGCATGCACCATTGTGGCCAGCTCCCACTCCAATTGTTGACATAGGTTTCCGATTCTCTTTATAACCTACAAAAGAAAGTGCTGAGTGCTGGGGGCCACATTGAGAACATGGAGAAAACAAAGGAGTGGGTGGGCAGTATGAGAACAAGGGCTGGCCACTGGACTAAGAATCCAGTGTCAGACATGACAGAGAATGACAGGAGCTGAGCCCAAAGAGACTGACAGCAGGAACTCTTGCCGTCTTCCACTCTGATGCTATTTCCCAGACACTTCCCTTCTTCCCTTCAGCTGACCAGGAGCTCCACTTTCCCACTGACAGAGCTTAAACTGGACAAATAAGCTTCACCTCAGCATCACTTAGCAACCAAGTCTCCTCTTCCTGCTCGTCCTGAATACACCTACCGTATACAGACCTCGATAATCTGAAGGTACTAAAAGAGCAAACTAAAGTGCATGCACTAAACATCAGCTCCTGGAGAGAATGCTACAGGTACACATAACTCTCAACATTCTTGCCTGGAACATGCCTTATCAACCAAATCTCTCATTCACTGGAACTCTGACAGTATTGAAATCCCTGACACCGAAGCCCAGTCGAGCATTTCCAGTAGATCACAGAGAACTTGACAATTCCAAACTGTTATCAGCACCCTATTCCCTAAATACAAACATTCATAAATAGATTGAGAGAATCTACCTATATTCTGTAATATGTTATAATGTTATATATGTACATAAATATATTTTTACATATATAATATTATATATAAAACATATTTGTATATATATGAAATTTTATCTTGTTTTGTTTTATTCATTTTAAATTATAGGAAACTCTTGATCTCCATATCCAGTGAGTTCACACTCTTCTCATATATGAACCATGGTTCTGAAATACTTAAAGTACAGAATTAATAAATGACACACACACTGGGACCTATACTATGTAACCTTTGATAAACAAGCCAATTGACCTGCTATTATAAATGTATCATCTCTTTATAATAAGTTACATTGTAACTATTTCCCCCATCACTGCAGCTACATGAACCCATCAACACTGAACCAAAGTGCCCTCATAGTATTCAGCTCAATGTAATTCACTCTTGATGTTTTTGAAAACTTGCTACAAAGTCACAACTACTCTGTCTCTCATGTGTGATTTCAGCGCATTTTTCAAAAAAATTCGACATCCTTCCCACCCAAATTTCTGAACTTTCTTTCAAAACAATCTAAAGAGTTTTGAAATAATGGTATATTATTGAAATAATGGTATATTATTTTGGTATATTTTGGTATAATGGTATATTATATACCATTATATTTGAAATAATGGTATATTATTTTGGTATAATTTAAACAGTAAAACATTAGCTTGGCATGGAGCTCTGCTAGGTTCAAACCCTTTGCAACTCTGACATTAGAATATTGTATTTATTTTCTATAAACTTAATTTATTGCCAAATATCAAGGTTATGGGACTTACAAAAAATAGCTATCTCTGGACCTATGGATCCACTAATAAATCTAATTCCTGGTAGCATTTATTAGAAAAACATAATAAGATAAAACTTCAAGTTCAATAGTTGTTTTATTCAGTATGAATTGAACCCTAGTGTCTCTGAAACATTTTGAGCTAATGGAATTTAATGATTAAGATTTAAAATTATGGATCTCTTTCTTCCTTCTTCCTCCCTTTGCCCTTTCTCCCCTTGCAACACCCCTCCCTCTCTGAAAGTATTTTTGGAAGAGGAACTAGGGGATTTGCTCAGTGGGTAAGAACTGATTTTGATTTTCATGTATGGAGATCTGAGTTTGAATCCTCTGAACTCACAAAGGAAGGACTAACTGAACACAACTGTAACCCCAGTATTGGTGAGAAGAGACTAGTAGAACCCGGGTTCACTGACCAACTGCAGATTCAGTGAGAGCATGTATAAGGCAGACAGCAACACAGAAAGACCAAGTTCTCTTCCGACATCCATAAGCATAGTCACACACAAAATCTCACACACACACCATTGCACATGTACACACAAGAAAATATTTTTTGGAACAGTGCGGAATTGGATTCTTAACAGCAAATGGTACTAATTTTTAAGTACACATCGGTTTCTCCAAAGAGTCAGTTTTGTGAGTTGATAAACAAAGACGCCCGCCCCCAGTGAAATCAAGAGGACAGCCAGCAGTGTTCAGAGCATAAGCTCCCGTGCTGGCATTTGGCAGAGATCAAAAGCAGGCAGAGAAGAAGAAGCACTTTCATGTCAGAGCAGAGGTAGAGGTTTCGGGGATACCCTGATTGCAGGCGGGTGACGTGGGGGGAGATGCAGGCAGTAAACCTGCAGAGATGGAATTGTAAGGACATATTTGATTTTTCTCCATTAGTCCTCAACTGGAAGGCAGAGATAAACATCGAGAAGCTCTCACTTATTGATCAAAGCTGGGTCACTCAGGCCGCACCGCCAGGCTTCCTGGTCCATGCTGCAGGGGAGAGTTCTGCGTTTACGTATGATCTGACTTTCCTCTGTACATACTCTCAACTCATACTCCCTGGAAAGTCTCACTTAAACCTGGCAGCGTTAAAATGTCCAAGCTGTTCTAAAAATAGCAGCACCACCCAATCTGCTAGTACAGCATTTCTTCCTCGTGATAACAAAGTAAAATCTACTCAGTGTATGTTATTTTAAAGAAGAAAATACTCCAAAAAAAAAAAAAAAAGACAATATCTAAATGCCCCATCGTGTTTAATGGTAGCCCTAGGCACAATTTGAAATATATATGTATATTTGCACTGCTCGTCTTAGACACACGTTTACAGAACCGCGGTTGAACTGGGCATGACAATTTGCATACTATTCATAAACCAACACTCATGCATATTCTCTGCCTGACCCATCACTTTAGTGGCTGTATTAGTCTAATAACTAAATGTTTCTCTGTTTTCCCTTGTTAAAAAAAAAAAAATTATAGCTGTGAGTGTTCTTGCGTATAGCCCTTGAATCATGAGGACATCAAAAAGCGAAGAGGAAGAAGATTTGTTGTTATTGTTAAAGAATCACAAGAGGAAATAGATGAGAGTCAAGGTTGGCGGCAGGCTTCTTCGCTTGCTTCTCTGTTAGGCAGCTTTTTGGTGCTCAGACATGTCTAAGAAGGTCGGTTTATAAGAAGGGAGAACTCAACTTGGCTCATGGTTTCAGACTTCAGTCCATCATTGGTTGGCCTCATGGTATGCCAGGCTGTAGTGAGGGGAGGGGCCTATGACAAAGGAGGGTGTTATGCTAGGGAGCACAAGTGGAATAAAGCTGCTTGATTCACGGTAGGCAGGAACAAGGAGGAAGAATGAGAAGAGGAGGAGGAACAGGAGAAGGAACAGGAGCAGAAGGAGGTGTCGCAGGCAGCGACATCACCTGCTAGCGCAAGTAGACAATAACCCAACTTCCTTCCAAAGAAAACTGCGCTTTTTATAACTTCCATCCCCTCCCAATGGCGCCACCAACTGGCAAGAAAAGCACACAGACCTTCGGTGATGTTCCAGACTCAAACTGGAACTATTCCTCTGAAACCTTCTATCCTCTGACTTCCTTCCCTCCGTTTCAGTCTCCTCCTCTGCCCAAGGCTGTCAACAATGGTCTGCATTTCGGCCTAACTCACTTTTCCTGTGATAACGTCAGTTAAGAAACTCAAGAACCTTCAATAATAACATCATATATCAATAATATCAATATCAGTATTATTATTAACATTAATAATAATAATAACAACATCACTGGAGCCAGTGAAGCTCTTTGACTCAGGAAGCCTAGACATCCTGGCAGAGTCTAGTGTGTGCTAGCTGTACTCATGCTGTCTGGCTTCGGCTGACAGTGCCCAGATGTCCAGTTTCCAGACCTCTCCAAACTTCTGAAGTGTTAGGATCCAGCCTTCTCGTGACCTCAGGGTGATATCAGTCACTCAAGAAAAGAAGAATTAAGAAAAGAAGTTTGTGTTATTTCTTGTAAACCCAAACATTTTAGCCAATCATAAAAATCTGTGTGAAACAGAAAGGAATTCTACTAAAATGGTAGGAAACAGAGAACAGTTAAATGCGGAGCGCTGGGGCCATCACTCAGTGAGTAAGGTGTTTGCCAAGCACACATAATGACCTGAGTCCAATCCTCAGAACCGATATTAAAAATCCGGGCATGGTGGAGTGTGCTTGTAATCCCAGCCCTGGAGAGGTAGGAACAGGAGGATCACCGGGGATACCTTGATGCCTTGCCAGCTGATCTAATCAAATTAGCAAGCTCCAGGCAAATGAAAGACCCTGCTGAGAAATCAAAACTGGATGGCATCCTGAGTAACAACCCCCAAAGTTGAGCCCTGTGCATCCTCGCATAGGTGTGCACATCTATCAAACACAAGGGTATACAAATGCACACATGCAAAGAAAATAAGCACGTGGATGCAGATGGAAGTGCTAAGATTTATGTCATTTGAGGGTGGCCTTTCAGGGAGAGAATACATATACTATTAATACATTCCATAATGTTCGTGAAATGGATCCTTGCACAGCAGAATGGACTGATCAACCTAGCGTTCAATCTTCCTTGTGGCTTTATACATCCCCATCTTTAGGAAGGATAGCTTCCAGAGCTGCTGATGGGATTTATGCTTTAACAAGTTCTTGTGCTACTTAAGCTGCTGGTCCACAATGACCATAGGAATACTTTGAGAAACACTAACTTTCATAATTGGGACATGGGACTCTTTAAAGAAAAGCATACTAGACACTTTTCCACATTTAAAAGAAGCTTATTTAACAACTAACATTTTCCAAAAGACACAGGCCAAGTCAAGACCCCTCACAGGACCAGAGAGGACCCACCAAGCCGAGGCCCTGGGATCCAAGCTCCCTTGACCCATACCAGAGAGCACCTTCCTTACTGCTTGCCAGCAACTAAGTAGGTACAATTTATAAAAGAAGAGATTTTATCAACTTTTTCAAAATAATACACCTAGTAAATCCCTGAAGCAGGAGGACTCTAAATTTGAGTCCAACCTAGACTCATAAGATCTTCTCTCAAAATAAATCTCCTCGCCTAGCATTTTAGCTGTTGACTCTTTTCATTGCTCCCGGGGAAAAAGTGAGAAAGGTTCACAACAGTTCCTGGGGAGCTAAATTAAAGAATTCAAATTAGCTTTGACATGTCCTATGCACCTTGGTCAAATTACTAAGCTCACTCTGCACCCCTTCATTTTGAATGGAGATGATAAGAGCGTGTCTTCCAGGTGCACTTGGGAGGACTCAGCACCCAGTCAGGGCTGGCTACCACCACCACCACCAGCAGCAGCAGCAGCAGCAGAAACAGCATGAAGCTTATGACATGTATCCTAGAGGAGATCGCATGGATTAAAAAAACTGGTTCGACCTCTTCTCCACAGTTCAAGTGCACACAAGCGAAAGACTCTTGAACTTTATCTTCTGTTTAATGTAGCAGAAAAGACAGTGAGAGCTTTGACCTCAGAGTTATTTAAGGATTAAATAAGATGATGCAGATGATGTGCACAGTCATCTCTAACATCTCTCTTCCATGCAGTAAAGTGCCTTAGATTCCAGCGGTTGCTGCTGTTGCTGCTGACACCATCACTAGTGGTTTCTCATGGTAATCCTCACTGGCTCGGGAACCCAGAAGCAACAAGCTGTTCTTCGCTTTTCCTCCCATGGCTGAGCACATGTTAAGAGAACCAGCATATTTTTCTGAGTTGCAAACAGAACTGAATTGAATGTTCTATTAGTCAAATTTCTTAGAGGTACAGAGCTGAAAGAATAAATATATATTAAAATGGGATTTATTGTATTGTATTATACGCTGGCCTGGGTAGTCCAACGTAGATGTCTGTACTGTGAAGAGGTTGAGAACCCAGTAGCTGCTTGAAACTAGATATCTCAGTGCCCCCAGTATATCACCAAAGGCCTGGAGGATTCTGGATAGCCACTGGTCTTCAGTGTGCCCAGAGGCTTGTCTCTTAGTAGATTCCAGACATGGTTATGTTGACAACCAAGAAAAACCATCACAAATGCCTTTGTCTCATCTGTAGCAATCATGATTTTCATTCGCCTGATACCAATGAATGAAAATACTCCTACAGAAATCAAGGTCTTATTGATCTGATGGGGCAGAATTGGAAGAGCCTGTCTGATCCTTAGAAATTAATCGCATTTCCACTTCAAGGCTGGACAAGTGCTTAGTCTACTCAGACTTTTTAAAGAACTTTTGGTTTTATTAAAGTTCTGGGTTCTTAATCTAGGAAGTATGAAAAATTAAACCTAACAGATATGGGAGGAAAAGAAGGCTTTGGAGGCTTTCGTTACCATCTAAGGAGCTACAAAGTAACCGGAAGCAGATTTCTGAGGCTACCTAAAAGACTGTGGCAATTGCTAGTTACACTGTGAGAAATCATCCAGAAAGGTGATTCAGCTATAAACACAGGATGTTAAGGGACAGAGCAGAAACCACTTGTAGGGTGTTTGACACTACTCCACTTTTCCCCACTCCGTGTAACACCTTTGGAGGAAGTACTGAGAAGCCAGTTCCTAGATAGTTTTTTTTTTTGGGGGGGGGGGTTTAACCAGGACCCAATCAAACGCCATGTGGCTATATCCCACTATGAGATTCTAGAAAATATCACTGTGAAGAACTAGAACAGACGACTCGAAATTATAAGAGTGTGACACGGGTATCCATAACTGCATGGACAAATGGATAAATGAAGTATGTTGGGCACCCAGGCCCTAACCATGACTCTATGTGCAGGTGATACCTGCTGACAAAGGAAAGATCATTTTCCTCTTATGGAGCCCCACTGGCAGAGTAACCACCTTTGGGAAAGGCTTCCTGCCCTGGGGTAGCTGCCAACCAAAATGGAGTCAATGGACATTTTGTACACTTTTTGTCTCATTTCCATTTCTTTCAGTATATTGTGTCTCATTGGCCTTTGTTAATTTACTTTGACTTATGATTTTGTGGGTTTTGTGTGTGTATGTGTGTGAGTTTCTTGTTTTGTTTGTGTTTCTTAGAAAAGAACATTCATTTGGGTTAGGAAGGAGGCAGGAGGTAGAGAGGATCTGTAAGGAACTGGAGGAAGGGGAAAACATCACCAAGATATACTGTATGAATTTTTTAGTAAAATATGACAGAGATGTTAAGTTCTATATCACTCTTACCACAATGAATCTTTTAAAAGTACAAGCTGAAAGTCATTACAAGATATTATCAAGTTAAAACATTTGCTTCTACCTATACACTCTCCAAAATACCATGAATTACATTTTATACAAATTCATAGTGCAGGAATTGAAAAGACAAAATATATTAACGCTGTTTATTCATTGACAATTTCCTACATGTATCTACTGTATCTTTATCATATCCACCTCCCACATTCCCTGGATTCCACTCATTATGTCTCCTCCAAATTACAAGTCCTCTTCTTGCTTGGAAATATAACTTATTGAGTCAAATTGGAGTTGCCATGAACTAGAGCATGAACATGGTGCCATACTCTAGAGCATGAGCAACTCACTACTGGTCATGTATCCAAAGAAACACTGTCATCCCTCTTGCAGCAGCCATCAAATGCCATTAGCTCCTTATCTGTGGATAGGAGAGCTCATGAGTTCCTCCTTATTCATGATGGAATGCTAACTGGATTGATCCTCTGCAGATCCATGACAGCACAACAGCAGCTATGAGTTCATCAGTACAGTGGTCACACCAAGAAAACAGCATCTCAGAGAACTCTTCTCTAGCTCTTACATTCTTTCCATCCCTCTTTCCGAGATGCTCTCTAAGCTTTGATAGAGGGGAGAAGTTGAGAGAGATGTCCCACTTAGAAATGAATTCTTATTGTCTATTCTTCTCAGGTCTTCAATCATTTACAACTCTCTGCATTCACACTACCCACCGGAAAAAGAATCTTCTTTAACCAATGTTGAGAGAAACATAATCTATGGATAAAACATACATATTTAGAAGTAAGTTTGATATATTATTTAGCAACACAATGGTAGGTTCCCTATCAGGGCCTTGAACCTCTCAAGCCATGGCTTTTACCAGCTTATAGTACCAGAAATGAATCCTCCTGTGGAACAGGACTCAGCTACAACCAGAAAGTGGTTGGCTAGCCACATACACTCATGTCATTATCATACCAGGGAACACATCTTGCCTAGCAGGTCATTATTGTACCATAAAGGGTCCTGTCCTTCACTTGGTAAATCTACCAATGTTTATTCTCCCCCAGCATCCTGCATAGCACCATCTGGCACTGTATGCCCTAGTCAGCAGAGAGGAAACTTTCAGGTCAGTTCCAGCTTAATTCCTCTATTTTCTGCAATCAAAATGTGTAGTGAAAGTAGAAAAAAAGTAATAGTGCATTATCAAAAGAATTTATATATGAATTTGATCCTTAAGCAGGTATCATTTAGAGCTCAAAGGCCTAGTTATTTGCAACTTATAACAAGATACACAGAAGTTTTAACTGATAAAAATCCATAACATTTAAAAAAAAAACAAAAAAAAAACTTAACTTCTAAAATTCCACACCACTATATTCTCAACATCTCATCTAATCTATGGTGGTAGTTACTGCTCAAAATGGAAAAAAATCATCAAATAATTTTAGAGCAGAGATTGGAAGGTATATAACCTTAAGAAGCGGGTCAATCACTGAATGGCTTACACACCCACAAGGTAAACGTGCATTTGTAAAATGTTTGCCATGCAATCATGAAGATCAGAGTTTCCATCCCCAGATTGTACATAAAGTTCGATGCAGTCGTGGATATTCACAATCCCGGCAATCCTAAGGTGAGGTGGGAAAAAGAGATAGGAGAATCCCAAATGCTTTTGGAACACCTCCTCTGGCGTATGCAGTCACCGAGGACAATAGAGATGCTCTGCCACAGCATATGTCCTTGACTCAAAGAATAGAGAGAGCGAGCATGTGAAAATGCTTTCTTCACACAAGATGAAAATTTGTTGTTATAGAACTAAAGTTTCCCTTTAGAAACTCTGGGATCTCAGCCAATGTCTGACATCTTCCGGCACGTAGCTCTTTTTCACTATACCTATAAGTCCAGTGCTGCTGCCATCCTGAGTCTGAGTCCAGTTTGCTCCTAGCTGTCCATGCACATGGCAAGTCAGCTTGAAGGCAGTACACGCCATGCTGCGCACCTGCCAGCAACTAAACATCAGAAGCTGGGAAGCCTGTCCCTGATGGCTGGAGGATATCTGCTGAACAGTGAGAAACTACTGCAGCAACCACCCAGACTTCTACAAACCTTGTCATAGCATTGGATATCAGCTCCCTTGAACTCCAAAAATGTCAAAATACTGTAGTAATTGGCCCATTGAGGAACGTAATAGCCTTATCCCATAAGTATATATCATCCTCATTAAACCCCGGAATATAAGAAGTAATCTGTAGAATAGACAGAATTTTCTAACACACATCTGTCTGTCAAACAAGAAGCTAAATGGCAGTTAGAAAAAATAGTGTCATTAAATATTTTTTCACCATATAAGACATTAAAGATCTCTGGACTTTCTGTGAGGGATATTGAGGTCTTTATTCCTATTCTAATGTCGGTTTACAAATCACATCTCTTACAGGTCATTCTTTTGAAACCTGAAATGAAGTCACGTGCAGTGTAAGACATGAACACCTCTTTGTACAGTTCAGGTCCATGCTGAAAGTATCACATGGTACTCTTTTCTGAATACACAAGGAAATTGACTTTGAAGGATGTTTTCATATTCCAACCTAAATTCTCTAGGGCAACAGAGCACTGAAGGGGACCCTTCCAAGATACTCTTGCATCCTTGTGAAAGACTTCCATGGACTAGGGCTCTAATCTCATAGAACACAACACACGAATATGCATGCAAACATACATTTTGGACTCCACATAGGAAAGCTTTCTGGAAGTAGACCCAAATTAGTGTGTGTTGCATGATGATTTCCTCCATATTGAAGTATTCCATCCTGGGGAGAAAACTTAAGAGTGCTCAGGAAGTAAACAACTCACAAGTTTCAAAGAGTTCTTGAAACTTATAAGATTCACAAGGCTTCTTGCTAAAGTTATATAAGCATTAACAATTTGCATGGAAGACAGGTTCTCCCACTCGAATAGGCTGAGTACAGGAGATCCTCTGACCTGCCAAGGTGCTTGACAGTCCTACAGGGAGCTCAAAAGATGGGCATTCCATGAGTTGTCACCCATATTCAAGTAGGCTTTGAGGCATCCATGCTCTGGTAACTGAAGCCTCCCTCACCCACACTTCTGTAAGTAATCCTAATATGCTCACTGGTTTGCCCAGCTGGACTTAGAAGAATAATTTGGAGTTAGCACTGGTGCCTTGTCTGGTGTGAACACATGTGGCCATGTCTCCCCAAGAAATACTAGCACAACAGAGTGCTACAGGAAACCCTCCCAGGGCAGAAAAGTATTGGAAATGAGGCAAAAGCATCTCTGGAGCTCTTCTCTTCCTGAAGAAGTTTGGTTGGGCTGGCCAATGGGACACAGAGATCTGCCCCCCTCCCCCAACTCCTTGTCACCAGAGTCAAAATAAAGAGAAGTCTAGAAGACAGGAGCTCCTTTTAAGATTTTCACTTTGATTCTAACACCCCATTCCTATTTTTTAATCATGCAAAACAGTTGCTTATTAATGAGCTTTCAAATTACATAAAAAAGGATGAAATACTCAGAAACACTAATATGCCCTGTGGCATTTTGCTTTGAGTGAAGGAAGGCATCCATGTGTCAGCAAACACAGGAGCAAGCAGGACCCCTGCAGCTGTGGCAACCAGAAGCAGAGTGGGAGAAATCCCCCTCAGAGTAAGAAGTGGGGCAGGGCTGAAAAAAAACAGACACTCAGAAAGAAAAGTAAACAGCCCCCTAAAAACAGGCACATACAGGCACACATCGTGAGTACCTTAGATGATGGGAATTTCAGATCGAAATTATTGTTCAAACATGTTACAGTTTAAAACTTCAGTTTTAATAAATAAGCGTCACAGAAGCATGGGTGCATACACAATACACACAATCACACACACACACATACACACACACTCACACACACGCACACACACATGCACACACTCATGCATACACACACCATCACAAATATACGATGATTTTCCTCTCTATGCTCTTCTTCCTTTCCAGATGGTACCAATTAAGAGCAAGACCCCAATCCTAACAGATGTTAGCCAAACAAACCCAAACTGAGGTTTAATGCACAAACTCGAACACATTTACTACACCCAAGAGAAGCAAAAATAAATATCATGTAGACACTGGGCCATTTGGGTTAACTTGAAGTGACTAGGACTTCCACCCAAAGCTGCAATTAGTTTCAACTCCTTCTTTCAATTTGTAATTAGCATATTAAATGTTGTGCTGATGTTTAGCGCAATTCAGGTCCTCAGAATACTTTTTACTTACAGGACTTGTCGTCCTTGCTTTCATTTGAAAATGCAGTGGACACCTCTAAGATACCGTTTCTATTAGAATGAATGAGAAAGGTGTTCTTTTGAGACTAAATGAGTAATATCAGCTGCCAAATATGTAGTTTGCTCTATGTCAAGGCAGAAAATTCATCTTTCAGTTCTCGCTGCCGGCTGTGGGCAAGCTTGGCTGCTGGGCTGTCCGGGCTGCAGAGCTGCCCGGGTTGTGTGGAGTTGTCTTGAGGGTAGTGAGCTGAATGCCTGACAAGAAATTTCTCTCCTCTCCTCACACCCTGTCCCAGCATTAATCTTCTCCTGAACGACAGGTGGCAGTAAAGAGACACAGTCTGCATGAGCTAATTAAACAGGGTTTTCTACTTCAGGAGGGGTTATACAAATGCTGCTTAAAACGCAGGATTGGGTAGGGGGAAAAATAAAAAACCTGATTCAAGCTTCCCCGCAGATGCGGTTCTGTCTCTACATATGTTACACCTAGCTTGGAGATTCTGCCCACCAGCGTCTTCCCTGATTTCAAGCAATCACCTCAGGGTATAAATGTTCTTACTGTGGAGAACTCAACTCATGCCATTCGTACATAGGCCTATAACCAAAGACTCTGTAGCTGACCCCAGGTATACAAATGTGGACACACACACACACACACACACACACACACACACTGATGCAGCTAAGAAAGCTCAAGCTTGTCAAAAGCACAGATTCCGAAGCAGCCAAGCCAAGGGGTGCATTGTGTGAAATCTGCCATATTACGGGAACATTTGGTTTCTGAACTGCCTTAAAATGGTGACCTTTTTCCAATTGCCAAATAAACATTCTGCAAGCTGCACTGGTGTCGAACAAAAGTATCATCCAATAGTTGACGCTGCTGATCAAAGAGTTGTCTTTTAGGGCCTTTTGTCATTTTGACCAGAAAAAGACATTTGCTTAAAATCCGAGCAGAAACTGGCTCACTTTGCTTTAAAGGCACAATAAAAAAAAAAATATTTCGAGAAGGCACAGCACACAGATCTCTGAACAAAACACATCCAAGAAAAGGGGGAGGGGGATAAAACATTGAGTTCCAGGGAATACATGACTAATTTTGAGTCTTAACTCAAAATTAACTGGGGGTGTGGGTTCCAGTGGGAGCTGTCCCCAAAGACCAACAACTGCAAGCATTAGTCATCAAGGCCTGGAAAATACAATCTGTAGTTCATCTAGTACATTTTGCCCAAAAGATACAATCTATGATAGACATTCTTACCCATGAAGCTGCAGCATGCCTCCCAGTGACACATCTATAGTTAAGTCTAGCCAAGTCACTGACTCACCAGGCTCTCTATGCCTCTCTCTGGATTGCACCCAGTGAAGGCACAGGTTGTCCCCATCCTTCACATTAGTGGTACAGTTTAGCCTGTAGGCTGGGCAACAAGCCCTACTTCTGGTTATAGGTTCAAATGAAAGAAAGGGTGACATTGACCACAATACCAAAATCCAGTTGACACTGTTAACCATCATGGCTACAGTGGGCTCTTCGGATATGACTCGCTTGTCTTCATCCTCTCCTTTTGTTTTATATACGTCTGCTTGCTTTTGTTATTGCTTTTGTGTTCATTTTTTAGACCAGGTCTCACTATGTAGCCCACGCAGGTATGGAACTCACTATTCTCCTTCTGCTTTCCAAGTGCCAGGACTACCAGCAAGCACCACAACCAACTCCAGCTACTGTCTCTCTTCTTGGTATTTGGCAAACCCAGGTATTTTATGGCAAGTTGTGTGTATGGACCTGTGGGGAGACAGAGAGTTAGAAACACTACAGACAGAGAACCCCAACTCCTCCTTGCCCTGCCAATCTGCTGAGGACACCAGTTCAAACCAGTTCTATTGTGAGGACATTCTTCTTAGCCAAATGGCATTAATGTTTCTTAAGAATAAATTATTTTTAAAGAAAATTTAATTTCTATTTAAAGATAATAAGTTCCCAAACACTAACTCTTGAGAGAGGAACAAAAGAGTCAAGGAAATAGCTCAAGATAATGAAAATCTTGTCTCAGAAACTGGACCACATTTAAATTGCAAGCCACATAGGCTGCTCTGCTCTCCCCAACTCCTTTTCTTTACACAGCTGAAAGCACGGCTCTGCTGTTGACTGTATAACTTGCCTCGAACCTTCTCGGTAGGAAAAGCCACCTGACACCAAGAAGTTCTGGATCTACAAGCATGCGCAGCTGTTCCTTGCATCTTGGATGTTATAAATCCCATGAGAAAGGAGCCAGAACCTTGACCATTAATCCTTTATCATAGTCCCTTGAGTACTTGAAATGCCAGCAACCAGTCCATGTAAGGTACTTACATAGGGGCCAGGAGAGTCACTGATAAAACACAAGACACCCAAGGAAATCTGTGTCTAACAAACAACAAATCACTTGTGTGTGTAAGGTCCTTGAAATGTGTTGGGTATATTTCGACTGGAAATCTTCTTATTTGAAATTGCAATTTCACAGAGTGCTGTGTTCCTCCTTACTAAATATAAAACAACAAACTTCAGAGTAAAATGTCTCTGAGGTGCTTTATCTGAGATTCATATGAAAACAGGTATTCCATTGACAAAGAGAAGATCTATGGTGCGGCTAGGAACTACTATGGAGCATGGCTGTATTCAGACTGGTCATACCAGGGGAGGCAGCCTATTCTTCTCACCCTCTTAGTAGACACTTGAGTTCCTAAACTAGCATGTCTGTACTGGTATAGAAACTCTTTCCAAGTCTCTCATCCCTAAATTACTAAAAAGCAAACCATATGGCTACAAGCTCCATCAGGCATAGCTATGCACATGGAAGGAACCTCAGGAAATACAGGAGGCACTGGCCAAAAGGCTTTTTCTAGAATTATCATGGGTTTTAAGGTACCCTTCCCTGAAATCACATATCAGTATTTTGTCTTAAAAATGTGCTGATCTCCCTCCTTTGCCTCCAGGGATTGCCATGGGAGGTGGATTCAGAGAGCCACCGAAGTCCTGAGTTTTAAGGGTTAGTTGTCTGAAAGGGATGAGCCCCGAGGAACTCCTACAAAGAAAGACAGGCTGCCACATTGATTCTATGTCTTCCTACTTCCAGATTCTCCACCCTGGCTCTGTAATCATAGGTTACCATCTCTTCTACTTGAGCAGTATGAGGACCCTGACTCTACAGTTCAGTTAAATAGCCATTTCTAGAAAGAAAAATCTGTTCGGAACAATGGTTAGGCTTTTAGCAGATGCACCACACAGTCCCTCATTGCCTAGAAGTAGCACCGTCATTTCAACGCCCTTCATACCAGAGTTGGTCCTTTTCCATTCAACGTGGTGTATACAAAGAGTACAAATCCACTTTCTGAGGTTGTGGTAGTGAAGCGCCTCAGCCTGGTGCTCAGTCAGCCTTGTACTTCTGCAGCTCGAGGCCTTTAACCAACATGAGTTGTGATTGGCTCCCACTGTATGAGTCCATCTACATCCTGGCTTCTGCTGCTTGTCTGACTGCTTCTGACTCCTGTGGCTGTTCGTCGTAATGAAGTATACTCTTGTATGCCTGTTGACTTGATAGTACTCTTGCTTAGTAGGGCACCAGCTATATTCCATATTGAGTTGAGAGATGGGATATAACTTTCATTTTGCTTTAATCACCACTACAGAAATGCTATTTCCAAATAAGGCCACGTTCTGAGAAATCAGGCTTACATGAATCTGGGGGCATCCAAGGCAACTCTGAATAGGTCCCCTCTAGTGACTGATCAAAGATACACCTGTTAACCCAGAAGGCCTTGTCAAGGGCTAGTTCCCTCCATTTCTGTTCTATAGGGGAATAACTTTCTCCTCTCCTGAAGCCAGGTTATGGACCAGACATCCTGAATGGCCCCTCCAGACAGGAGGTTCCCAGGTCAGGTTAGAGCACAGTACTTTGTCCTGGTTCTGATGTCTGCTCTAAGCCATGCTGGGTGCATCCTTTCAACACTCTGTCTCAACCACCAGTAATCCACAGCTCCATAATTAAGTGAGCACCAAGGCCCCTTCCTGGACTACGTTTTGTTTCTCCTTCACTGTAAGTGTCTCTTCAGAGAGGTTATTCAGCTCAAGCTCTCTAATCATTTTCCATTAAGGAAAAGCTGCCAGTCATAGGTGGGGACAGAGGCAGTGCCTGACTGTGATTAGGTGGACCCTCTGTCTAAAGGGATCAGACTGGGGTTCCTTCCCAGATGGTGTTTAAGACAGGAAGCATGACAGCTTAAAAGGATCCCAGGAGAGGAGCTGTGGAGGTGGAGAAGGACCAGGAGCTCAGGGTCAGGGGCCCTTGGCACCACTGAAGGCAACGTCCCCATCTTTATCAAGGGTTCCAAATGAGAGTTGAGATTGTACAGAATTGACTATGTGTCCTGGAACAACATGCTTAATCTCTTGGAACCTCCCTTCTATTTATAAACTAGGTTTAGATCTCTGTCTCATGGATGTCCTCAATAATTAAACACAGAAAGCCACTCCACCTAGTTACCCATTCTAAGAAAAAGAGGTTCTTGGTAACTATCAGTTCTTCCTCTGGAGTCTTTTAAAAACAATCTTCCACCTCGGTACAGGCAGGTCCTTTGCATAAAGGCAGTTTTTAGGTGGAGTCAAGGACTTAGAAGCCAGCCATAGGACACTCTCCAAAGCCCTCTCCAAAGGAGTCAGGTACTGTGCGTGATGAGGATCAAGCATCCTGTGAGCCATCTCCAGTGTCTGGCAAGAGCTGAGAGGCTCTGAGGAAGCCAGTACGGCTGACGCTAGGTGGCGCTGCGCAGCAAGAAGCCTGAGCGGCTGCTGCTAGGTGGCTGCCTGCTAGGTGCCTGTCCAGAATGAAGAAGCAGTGTCTGGGTGGGGGAAGAAAAGAATGTTCCTGCAAGATCCAGGAACCCAGTCCCCATCAATTTATAACTCATTTCTGCCTTCTTATTATCATTTGCTGAGTTATACACCATTTGTATATTTTAAATCTCACATCATTACCACACACAAACACGCAAGTTTTGATAGTAGGACAAGCACACATTTATCTCTTTTTCCTTAATTAAAATGAGATTTGAAGAGCTAGTCACAAAGAAACTAAATCAACCTTGTGATTTTTGCTCAGTAGATAAAGTTTCATTTTGGTGAAGCGCGGTTGCAAAGTGATGAGCACAAACGAAATTAAAGAGCTCGCTTTAAAAATAAGTCGGCTTCTGATGAAATTCAACACGCCGCACTCGGCAGAGTAGGAACAGGGATTCCACTTCTAGACGAGTGTTGGCATCACTGTCCACAAGTCTCTGCAGTGCTCAAAGCAGCTCTGCTCACACTGGCCTCAGTAGGAGTGGGGCCACAGCACAGGAAGCTCATCATGTAACAGTGAGAACTGAACTTGAAGCTATGGCAAAAGCTGGATGTTGGGTTCTCCTACCCACAATGCCACGGGAGGCAGAGACAGGTAGATCTTTCTCCCTGGGAAGCCAGCCCAATCTTATCATGGAGCACCAGGCCAATGAAAGAACTGTTCTCAAGAGAAAGAAGAGAGGGAAGGCTGTGTGAATGTCTTCTTGGGAAGGGAAAAGGAGGGGGAAGGAAGGAACAGAGGGAGGGAGGGAGGGAGGGAGGGAGGGAGGGAGGGAGGGAGGGAGGGAGGGAGGGAGGGAGGGAGGGAAGGAGGACAGAACTCTGGCCTCTCTGATCTCCCACACTCACGTTTATTCATGGCGTGCACACATGGACACAACTTAATAAGAGAGAGTAAACTAAATTTTTAAGTAATGTAAATATCTCTATGAGCAATAAGACAGTATGGATAGCAGCATGGTATTGGGCTCCATGAGAGGAGTCTGGTACAAAAGACAAGAAACTTTCTGGAATAGCTCTACTTAAGTAGGAGTCGCCACCCATGTGTGGACATGTGCAAGTATTCACAGAGCTAAAACGGTTAGGTTTATAGCAGAGCTAAGCTTGCAGACGGCTCTCCTACTCTGCTCACATCCTTGAAAAAGATTCCTCCCGACACGTTTCCCCTCCAATGTGAAGAATACGGCCTCTTTGTAGCATCTGTCCCTCCCGCCTAATTTTTTTTGTTTTGTTTTGAATAATTTAGCTAAATACTTCATTAGTTGTGTTTTAAGTGCTTATGCTTCCAACTAATGAATTGTCCAAATCCTCATCATCCGGCCTCCATTTCAGTCATTAGAACCTTAATTGTCAAGCAGCTGAAATGATTCCTATTGTTTATTCTAATTGCTATTAGGAAGATGCACCAGAATTATTTGTAATTTATTAGTCACATAAAATAATGAGGAATAAATAAAGCTCTTTGCCCTGCAGTGATTTTTCAAGGTGCAGGGGGAGCATTTTAAACACAGCTGCTCTTGGCAGTTCTGTCTCTACCCAGAGCTGCCCTTTCCTACCTGGTAGGGTACACGAGGGCCTTCACAGGTCACTTACTATGGCTCCACTCAAGATTCTTGGAAAGGAACTGGCCGTCATCATTACACCCTCACACTGATTGAATTAATGCTTATTAGCCTCTCCTGATGTCACAGTGCCAAGCATAGGCATACAGGTTACCTATTGTATTCAGAGCCAGGGTCAGGGGCCAGGACTGCTGTGCATATCCTGCATACCCACTTTTAAAAATAACAAAACCAAGTGTGGAGATGTATGCTTATATTCCAAGCATTTGGGAATTGGAGACTGGCAAATCTCAGGTGTTCCCTGGCCAGCCAGTCTAGTCTAGTCTACTCGCTAATTTTGAGGCTAGCAGGAAAGACTGTTGAAAATTAAAATGTAGAAGAAGCAGATAGCAGGTGAGGAATGATACCCAATGTTGTCCTCTGATCTTATACACGCAGAAGCACACATAGGTATATGTGCACTTGCACACACAAGAACACACACACAACTGTGCCCAACATCAGTCCATAGGAGGTACATAAAACAAGACACCTGCTTGAACAGACAAGCCAGAGTCAATCCCCAAACCGTAGACCCTAGAGCAAGATCTAGAGTGGGTACAGACAGGGGATGTAGGTCCATTTCCTTATATCTGTCCCTAACACTGCTCCCAGAGAAATACCTATTTCCATTCTGTCTACATCATTGTTGAGGCTGACAGTGCCCACCAAGAGTTTTCTTTGGGAGAACTGAGTTAGAAGGTTCCACATCACTCTGTTCCCCATCTAAAGGTGAAAAGCTCCATGAAAACATATACCTGACTAACAAGGTCTTCCCATCCTAGCCGAGGAGACTACAATTAACAAGTCTAGATCCTTTGCCCCACCTCACCCTCATCCCCTAACCCCTATTTGCCTTTCCTTGTGGTCCTTGCAGACCCTCCAATGGGTGTGTCCCAGCCATGTGCCTAGAGTAATGAGACTTACATGACTTTTCATCAAGTTATGACAAAGAGTGTCAGCTCTCCCAGATACAAGTGTATTCATACCCCACACTTTCTGGATTTGACTAATTATTTATATAATATTAATGTATGAAAAACAAGTCTTGGATCTCTACAGTACACAGTTATCAACCCAGCCATGGTGGCCCACACCTGGAATCCCAGCACTTGGGAGGACAACATAGGGACATCTCAACTTTCAGAGCCAATGTGGATGCTATAGCAAGAACTTGTCTCCAAATAACTTGATTAAAAATATATCACCCTAATAACCTACTGTGGTCCTACACTCTGCTTCCCCATCTATAAATAAGGGCAATAAATGTTCCCATTGGGCCACTAACATGCCCCAGTGAGTAAAGGCACTTGCTACTAAGACTGATGAACACAGTATAATCTCCTCGGACCCATATGATGGAAGGATCATATGATAGAAGGAAAAGATCAACTCCCACATGTTGTCCTCTGACCTTCATGTGTGTTCTGTGGCCCAGGCACATGCACACACACACACACACACACACACACACAAACACATATGCACGCTTAAGCTGAGGTGCTATTGCAACTAAGTAAACGTATTTCTCAGCTTAAATTGTAGCTGGGCATATCCACAACACTAAGATGTAGCTGAGGAGACAGATACTGACATTTTGGGGGTTGACTATGAAAATTCTGTTGTATATGTGTAAGGGGGGAGGGTTCTGATGCATAAGTCCTGATCCCCAATTGGTTCTTGATTTGTCAGTAAAGGAAGCTGTGGGCAAATGGCTGGGTGAAACGTAAAGGTGGGATTTCTGGGTCCCAGGAGCCAGGCAGAGAGACATAAGGAAAGAGAGGGAGTTTTTGACATTCTTTGGAAAGAGAACACAGTAGCCATGTGAGGTCTCCAGAGGAGCTGGGTCCTGTGGCTACTACCACAGGTCATGGATGTTTGGCAGGAACCAGATAGGATTAGTCGCTGACATTTAGGGCAGGTGGAAGAGACTGAGTTAAGAAATTGTATCATGCTTTTCCAGGCAGGAGATAATAGTGTCCAGCAATTGTGCCAAGAAGGCAAATTGTAAAGAAACAAACTCTGTGTGCGTGCGTGCGTGTGTGTGTGTGTGTGTGTGGTGTGTGTGTGTGTGTGTGTGTTATCCGCAGATTCAAGGGAAGCTTGGGGGTGCTAGTAGCAGTCCACTTCCTGGAGTAAAGGCGATAGTGGAAAAACTACATGCAACATAAAAGAAGATAAATAACCAAGAAGGTTCATTTGGTCCTTCTATCAGTCCTGTTTCTTGTCTGGAAAGAGGATGTAATGTGAGAATTTTAACAATTATCTTGGATTATGAAGGAACATAGAGGATGACAGAGGTCTTAGTTGGAGTTTCTACTGCTGTCAAGAGACACCATGACCATGGCATCTTTTACAAAGGAAAACATTTAACTGGGGCTGACTTACAGGATCAGAGGTTTAGTCCGTTATTAATCATGGTGGGAAGCATGATGGCATGTAGGCAGACATGGTACTGGAGAAGGGGTGGAGAGTTCCACATCTGGATTGACAAGTGGCAGGAAGAAAGAGTAAGCCACCAGGCATGGCTTGAGCTTTTGAAACCTCAAGCCTCAGTGACACATTTCCTCCAAAAGGGCCACACCTACTCCAACAAGGCCACACCTCTAATAATGCCACTTTCTATGAATTTATGATGGGCATTTTCATTCAGACAACCACAAGAGGCGAGGACAAAGGACTCAGAACAGTAAGTCAGAGAAACTCTGCCTCTCTACCGCACTCAAAGGATTGCCACACCAGTTCTGTCAAAGTTTCATCTCTAATATGACTTGCAATGTGTGAACCTAATTCAATGTAATTAGCCTCTGGAGGCTAATTCAATGTAAAGGAAGGGTGTAATTACAGACGGCACACATCCAGGAAGCAAGGATAATGTGAGAACATTTCTCCAGAGAAGATGAGTCCACTGTCATGCTCCAGATCGCTGGACTCGGCCTCCAGACAGCACAGATGGGCATGTTCTCCATGCTCTCCAAAGCAAAGAAGAGCACAAGGACCAAAGGAGAAGAAACCATCACCAGCTCTGTTCACGCAAGTGAACTTCATCATGACAGTTATAGACACTGCGTGACTTTAAGGAAACAGTGACTTAGAACAGCCTCTCCAGCTGCAAACAGGAAGACAAAGTAACAAGATTCTGCAAGGCCTATGAAGCCTAGCTGGAACCCAGGCGAGACCCTGGGTAGCCTGAACTCAACAGGGAGCAAGGTTCTGGAGATAGGGGGTTGGGAGACAAGATTTTGCTGTGAGTGGCAACTAGCAGGCTAACAGAATGTGCTAGGCAAGTGGTGGAGCTTGCTGACTTAAACCAGAATCAGGACAAGGAAACCAGCTCAGGTTGACCCCTACTGTGTCTGGGACCCCTCAGCTCAGGACCATCTTATTTCTTGTGTAGAGAAGTTCTGTATCCGGGCCTGTGAGTATGTGAATGTGCTACCCTGGGCCCAGCTATCCCTGTGAATACATTCAGAAAAGCCCTCTCTCCATAAAGCTGACATCACATGAGAGGTTAACAACCAATGAGAATCAATTTGCTGAGAAATTGTCTAGAGTTTCCTGTCAAGGTGAAAAGCAGCAACAGATGAAGTTTGCATAAACAAGCACATAACAGTGACCTTACCGGAAAATTATCCCAGCCCTGTCCAGTCCAAAATGCACGCTTCTCAACATAGAAGCTCTTCTGAGGTTTAGTGTGTAAAGACCTCTGGACACAAA
Source organism: Mastomys natalensis (assembly GCA_021653895.1). Taxonomy (NCBI): domain Eukaryota; kingdom Metazoa; phylum Chordata; class Mammalia; order Rodentia; family Muridae; genus Mastomys; species Mastomys natalensis. Next base: position 62,390 of record JAJTUV010000081.1, read on the forward strand.
TAAGCAACATCAGTATAAAGAGAAAGCACCATGCTACACAGAAGCATATAACTGAATACCAAGTGCTGTTCCAACAGTGCTAGCCAACAGGCTGTGCACATGCATTGATAGTGCCGGCCACAAGAGGGCAGTCTAACACGTCTGTGCCAAAAGCGCATCAACAGGAGGCTGAGCCTAAGGCATGGAAATGACCAACACTCACACCCTCTGCCTGGGAATTCTCTCAATAGAGAAAAAGTACACAAAGTGTATGCAAGGGCCACATCTATACCTCATACTAAGTTCTAAGAGCAAACGTGAAATTTATTTAAATCTACAAGTACAACTAAACTATGATGGAACTACAGACAGAAAAGGTAGGCTATAAAGTATTTTCATTTAAAAAAATTTAAGGCTTAATAAACACCAAACAGGAAATACAGACAGAGGTATGAATGCACAGTATGTTGGAAGGGGAACCACCAAAAAGAATTTACGTTAGCTTTCACGCAATTCCTGTGGGATTTGCTTGTGGTTTTGTTTTGATCGGACAGAATTTCTAGGAAGAAGTGATTGAGATTTATAACTTTAAAGGCTACGCAAGTGAGCAGCAATGAACAGCAGGACAGCCGGCTCTTGAACCCCAGGAAAACATCAAACTAAACCTGTATTTCAGATAGATAATAAAATCAAGAGCAGATTTTTAAAATGAGAAATGGGAAGTGGGTGAGGAAAATTAGGTACTTTCTAGGAAACATGCAAAGTGCAAAATTGACCTCAGAAGAGGCAGAAAACATAGACAGAATAATAAGAATGGAGAAATCGATAGTCACTGTGACATTTATGAATAAGTTACATTCCTATGACAGAAAAAAAAAACATATAATCTGTTAAAAGAATAGTTTTGTGCCAGGCTTCCTAGTGCAGAAGTTAATCCCAGCTCTCTGGAGGCAGAGGCTGATGGATTTCTCTGTGATCAGGGGTTAGCCTGGTCTACATATTGTGGTCCCAGGACTGCCAGGGCTCTACATAGGAAAAAACAGCTTTAGCAATAATGATGATGATGATGTTTTCTTGAATAATTTTGTCAAGCATTGATGGGAACCTGGAATCAATCCCTGGCACCAAAATCAAGTAACTTAAAAAAAAAAAAAGCAAGGTTGAGAAAACTAGGTATATGTGAGCTCCTCTGAGTAAGGTGTAAAGATGCCGCTGCACAGTATGACAGCTTTCTGGTGTTAACGTCTGGTGGGGTCTGGGAAGAGTATTGTAGTGCCTAACACTGAGGTTCTGGAGCCCGATTCTCTGGCCTTGAATCCAAGCTCCAGCACTTTGTAGCCAGCTGTGTGGATGTCGGCCTTTCCTTAGCTTCTCTTTGAATGCCTCAGTTTCCTCATCGGTTACTTAGTAACAGCATTATTGGTAACTTAGTAACAACATAGAACTTACAAGGGTAGAAAAAAGAGGCTGATTCATACCAAGCACACTTGAAAGTTTTAGATACCTACAAAATATTGCCCAGGGTGATCTTTGATACATGCAGCTGGTGATTGGAGTCCAGAAGGACTCAAACACATCCCCAAATCAGCAGATGTTACAGCCTCTTATTTAAAATGCTGTCATGCTTGCATGGAACCAGGACACTTTCAATCAGGCTCAACTTTATTACAGTGTCAAATACAAGGTGATGCTGCTGTGTCAGTAGTTATTGTGCCTGAATCGGGGGCTAATGATGAGAACACGGCCTGTCCTGATTTTAGTACCAGCAGATTTTCAGATTCTTGTTGTTTTGTTGGTTTGTTTTGTTTTTATTCCTCGTGTTTCTTTGGCTAAGCCCATGGATAGAGAGGGCTACCTATTTTCATCTCCCTGGCCCCTCCAAAACAAACAAACAAACCAAAAATGAAGAAATAAAAACCTTGATGATGCCTACAAAAGCACTTCAAGCAGTTCTGGAAGGCTAGAGGCTTGAGTCCCTGCTGTCGCATCAGGGCCTCCTTGAACTTTCAGAATATCTGCAAAACTGCCCATGGCTACACTCTATGGAGTACCTTGGAACTCTAGGTTTCCGGTTATCCCCTCCACTCATATAACAACGCACATTCCATTCGAAGATGCTGTATTCAGATCTAACTAACCATACACAGCTAGTCACAACTTAGCACAGCTGTGTGCTTTATACAATATAAAATAGGTACACATGGGAAAATAAGAAAGGAAAGTCATGATAAATTATGACTGATGTCGTCTCATTTTAAAAAAAAATCATTTAACAAAGGCCAAGAAGACTGAAGAAAATTATGCTGAGGAGATGAGGGAGCAAGCCTAGTGGAACATTCAGTGCTGTGGGTAAATACGGGACAGTTCTATCAACAGCAGTTTCAACAGTCCTCAGTAAATAGACACATAAGGCAGACAAGTTTCACACACACACTGAGCACAGGTCTGGTCTGTTTCATTGACATACTTGGAAACAGGTATGCTCTTCAACCTGGCTGCTCTCTATAGGAACCTTTCACAGGAGAGATCACGTACAAGAAAGGATAATTGAACAACACTGTTCTTAAAGAAAAGAAATGTCCAAATGTTTTAGGTTGTCAGTTAAACTATGTTCTGTCCAGTGAGGTACCATGTGTGTCCAGTGAGGTACTATGAGTGTCCAGTGAGGTACTATGTGTGTCCAGTGAGGTACCATGTGTGTCCAGTGAGGTACTATGTGTGTCCAGTGAGGTACTATGTGTGTCCAGTGAGGCACTATGTGTGTCCAGTGAGGTATTATGTGTGTCCAGTGAGGTACTATGTGTGTCCAGTGAGGTACTATGTGTGTCCAGTGAGGTACTATGTGTGTCCAGTGAGGTACCATGTGTGTCCAGTGAGGTACTATGAGTGTCCAGTGAGGTACTATGTGTGTCCAGTGAGGTACCATGTGTGTCCAGTGAGGTACTATGTGTGTCCAGTGAGGTACTATGTGTGTCCAGTGAGGCACTATGTGTGTCCAGTGAGGTACTATGAGTGTCCAGTGAGGTACTATGTGTGTCCAGTGAGGTACAATGTGTGTCCAGTGAGGTACTATGTGTGTCCAGTGAGGTACTATGTGTGTCCAGTGAGGCACTATGTGTGTCCAGTGAGGTACTATGTGTGTCCAGTGAGGTACTATGTGTGTCCAGTGAGGTACTATGTGTGTCCAGTGAGGTACTATGTGTGCCATGGGCTATGTGTGTCATGAGGTACTATGTGTGTCCTGAGTATAGTTGTCATGAGTACTATGTGTGTCCTGAGGTTTCTATGTGTGTCCATGAGTACTATGTGTCAGTGAGTACTATGTGGATGCGTGTGAGAGCATGTGCTTCAGAAACCCTTTTCTTTTTTTTTTTTTTTTTTTAATTTTCATTTATTTTTATTTGTTTGTTTACTTTGGCTTCTCGAGACTGGTTCTCTCTGTATCCTCAGGCTGGTCTGAAAGGAAGGCTGCTCGACCAGACACCTCTGCCCCATGCTAAGGGAAGAAGCCCCCTTTAGAATGACAAGGTTAAGGATGGTAACATATACAGAAAGCTCCTGTTTGTGTAGTGCACACACACACATGCATACACACACACACACAGGGGGGGGGGCAGACAGACAGAGCCAGAGAGAGGAGAGACAGTAACAGACAATGAGATGAGAGAGAGAGAGAGAGAGAGAGAGAGAGAGAGAGAGAGAGAGAGAGAGAGAGAGAGAGAACTTCCTTCTGGAGATCCTTCAGCTAGGAGAAAGGTCCCTTCACATTGTGTCCTATCAGGAAGACAGAGATGGGCAGTGGGAAGTCCCCCTCATTAAATATCAAAGCAGAGGGCTATTTTTGTTTAATGGCACAGTGATAAGATCCTCCTAGGAATAGATAACTTGGTTTAAGAGGAAAATGAAACACACACATACATACATACATACATACATACATATACCATACATACATACATACATACATGCATTTGGCCAGTCTTGAATACACTCTGCTCACTGTAGTCCATGGGTAAATGACCTCAGTGTCTGTGAAACATCTATGAAAGAGTGAGCACACATGAACAGATTCTTGACCGTGAGCACAGCACAGGGTTCTGGAACTTTCTAGTATAGTTAAAGCACTCTTCTTCCTTCTTCTCAGCTCCTCACCTTACTCCTGAAGCTTCCTCCTCATTTTCCTTTGACTGAGCCCCTCCCCCCAGAGGAGCTAACACCAAAGATAGGAGAACTCTGAAGGTTATCAAACTCTCCTCTGGAAAGCAGTGAAGCAAACTGATGGTCTCTACTCACTCTTGCGGAAATTTCTCTTAGTGTGTTCCTCTGGTACTCAGAGAACTTATCCTACTGAGCTGGGATGAGCTAGAAATTCTTACACAGAGCACTTGCCATGTTGGCAGCACAGGACCTTGATGCATTTGAAAACCATCTCAGTCATCTTTCTTTTGCCATCTTCTACTTAAGTCTGAAAACACAAAAACACAACCCTCACATTTGCTATGCTTAGCGATACAGCGTAACTCAGTTCTGATCTCCATAAGTGAAGTGGACTGAACCATTCAGAACCCTACTGCAGCTGGGCTAGCATCCAGAGATAAAGGCTAGCAGAGCAGGTGCCCTAGAGAAATTTAGAGATTTAGCCTCTGAATTGATAAACCCCTAAATAAATGGCTTCGGTCATCCCTCCATCTAGATTTCTTGCACTGTGTGTGACAGAAATTAATTCCCTGTTTACTAAGCCAGATTTTTGTCATGGCCAAATTCAATTCCTAGACAAGATGGCACAGGATATAAAAATGAAAAGCCTGCCGAACAGAGTTTATAATATTTTAAGGGAGACAGACATGCAATCAATCCCTTCAAATATTAGGCAGAACACCAAAAGTATAAATTGAAAGCGAGCAAACATCCACAGTATGGAAGCAGGAGAAATGGGCTGTGTTACTATGGTATGCATGATGCCCTCGTGAAGGAAGAAAAGCCATTATTGGTGCTCTGCTTTGCAAAAATGGGATTTCTCCCTCTAAGGAAGGCTGGGAATCCCATATCAAGGATATATCATGAAAAGGAAATGGTGGCCAGAGACAAGATAGAATAATCTTAATAAGGGATTCTCAACCCGTGGATCAAGACACACTTTGGGGGACCAGCATACATAACATATTTATATTATAATTCATAACAGTAGCAAAATTACCGTTATGAAATTGCAACTAAATAATTTTATGGGGTGGGGCGGTGTCACCACAACACAAGAAACAGTATTAAAGGGTCACAGCATTAGGATGGTTGAGAAGCACTGGGTTAGAGGAGCAGGATTATTTCCAAAGAGAGCTCGGTCACATCATACTAATTCCTCTCTCTGGTCTCCACACTTCCCTTTGCATGCTGGGTATCAGTCTCTGCTCATATACCTTTACAGGGCACTGGCTGTTTCCCAGCAATGAAAGCCCAGTGTGAAGGGTTAGCAAGGACATTCCCACGGCCAGCTTGTCTGAGAGGTGATAGACAACAATTCCTTTCTGTTTATTAGCTGCTAGAGCTTGGAGCCCTGACATGCAGTAACAAGTTCTTCAAATACGCATAAAGACCATATTTACTATTTCATTCAGTGACTCCATGCCAAGAATAATGGAGTGTTACAAAAGTAGTTTTCTTAGAAAAACTTTTAAAGAAAAATATCATATTGAATTGCAATGGGATTCAGTCTTTGTTAAGAGCCGTGCTTAGCTCACAGATGGGATATGGAGAACAGTGCTAAATCACAGATGGTATATTTTTTTCCTATATTTCACAGAACAGGCCATTTCTACCACTTTTTTTCTTTTACATTTTGCTCTTGGTAATCCTGTAGATTGAAAAAAAAATACTAAACTAAAAAGAAACGTGAAAGCATTTACTTTTAGTGCTGTTTATATTCTTACTCTTTAGAGGACGAATACATTATTGAATATTCTGTGGCATAATTTACTTTAAAAAAACTCAAAATGTAATTCATTTTAGGTGAGCAATTTGTTTTATGAGCCGTGTATGTTTATTTGGGGTTGTGCTGATTTTTTTTTTATTGAGTGCAATAAAGACACTTCTTATCAATTGATTTGTTGTATTCAGCAATGGGCCGCCTTCCAGACTGAAGCATGGCGCCTTTGTGGAGAACATTACCCATCGAGTAATTTCACATGTATGAATCTGGGGGCATTAGGGCCATGTGCACTGCCTATTATAACCTCATTTATAGGATTGCTGCTTGATAGGACATTATCCCTCCCCACACAGTGCATAACACACTTGTCAAACGGGCTCTCCTTTTCTGATGGGTTCAGCACAAGCAAGATCGTGCCAAGTTGTATGCCAACTGATAGAATCGGAAGTTCAAAAGTTCACTTGCAATCCCGCGTGTGACATAGAAACATGCAGGGCTGTAATCGGATGTGTCCCATGAATCTTTCATTGTGATTGGGGGTGTGAACTGGAAATATTCCATTGCTATTTTAACAGCGTTCAAACAGGACCAGGAAGTGATTCTCAGTTCAGAAATGGGCACATCCAGAGCATCCGAGTGTTCTTCATGTCACCGACTCTCTATCCAGCATGGTGGATGTGTACCGTTCTCTGGGGCTTTGACTGACTATGACTCCAGGACCATGGGATCCATACAAAGCCTGTTACTAATACTCTCATATCCAAGGGATTGCAGTATTACACTTTCCAGACTGAGAAAACTACACTTTGATAATGAGACAATGTTGGTGATCTCTTAAAAGTAAGCATCACAGTGGCCTGGGGAACGTTCCACAGTACCTCAGGGAAGCCATGCCTGAAGCAGATGTAAGTAATATACACACCCACCAAAGCAGAGCTGAGAGACTCGACAGCTGTGCAGATGAGCTGGAGAATGTAAAATCAGGAAGCTACGTCTCTAGAAAAGTATTTTTTTATTCCTCAGATATCACATCTGGCTGCATCAAGTTGTCATTATGACATAGTATTTAAGATGATTTAATGGGTTATTGAGTGTGAGAATCTTGGAGTTTATCTAACTACGGTGCAGTAACAGGATGTTGGGTGTTTAAATGATGCTCTGACGAAGCAGATAAAAAGATGTTCTTGGTGTGGAATGACTTCATTATATACATTTTACTGTAGTCGATATAAATATGGATATTCAAACATAAACAGATTATAGAGAGATGTGAGAGTGGAGGGGATGCTTTGTGTTAGAGATGTAGAGTGAGCCACATGTACCAAAATATAGAAAACGACGCATCCTTGAAGATTGGTGAGGTGTGTTGACTGTGTTTGAACATCAAGGTGTCACAATATAAATGTGTCACTCAGTGATTCTTCGGACTTTGCAAAGCAAATTCCCTGATTGAGCTTCTGCTGGCTGGCAAGTCAGTTCCTGCTTGGATTCCCAGAGACCATGAATCTGGAAAAGTCTCCTGACTGCTTCCACATCCTCATCCCTCCACCCTTCCCTACCACTACAACTTCTCTCCACTTCCTTGCACATATATACACATTATTTTTAAAATTATTTTGTGTGCACTGTATCTGCATGCATATGCATGACCATGTGTGAGCATATATGTAGAGGTTGATGTTATGTATCTTCTTCAGTCTCTGTCTGCCTTACTTTTTTGAGACATGGTCATTCACTGAACCTCGCTCGTATTTACTAATTCTGCAAGACTCACTGGCCAGCAAGGCCAAATGTGTGCCCCTCTTCTGCCTCCTAGCACTGAGAATTCAGACATGTTCAGCCATGCCTGGCTTTTGGCATGGGTTCTGAGGATCTAATTCAGTTCCTTATGCTTCCCCACAACCACTTTACTGACTAGACCATCCTCCCAGTCCTTTATACATACCTCCAATAAAGTCGGTCTCTATATACTTCTAATAATTCAAGCAACATACATAAAATCAAAACGGGAATTCAGAACTCTGCTCTCCTAATTTCTTGTTCTGTCAAGCACATTACCTTGGTTACTGTCACATACAAACGGTGTAGATGGATACCAAATTAATGTATTTTCTTTCGAGCTCACAATGGGTAAATCTTTCCATTGCCTTCGACACCTAAAGCAAATGTTTGCCTTGACATGCTCCTCATTGAGACTCAGAATCCCTAGGGAAGGCGCTTCAATACACAAGCAATTGATGATGCACTGTAAATTTTCAATAGGTTGCAATGGCTATGCTTCATTGTTTGCAAGATCATACATTCCTATTTTTGATATATGTCTCTCTTCAGAGCAGGTCTATGTACTAGGCAGCAAAATCTGCATCAAGACCAAGAACTTGAACAACTTGCCTTCTCAGAGCTGTCCCAGACATGGCCATACATACTGGACTTCGCCTGACTCCATTTATATCCCATTACCACACCAGTAACAAAGGATGGAGAGGAAATCTATGTCTTTATTCTGAGGAGGCACAAGTCCGGACAAAATCCTAACCCTTTAGAAGAAGACAGAGTAACAATGTGATGGAGCCGTGAGCTTTAGATTATGGATTTTTAAACATTAAAAGAATTTTTTGCTTGTTTCTTTCATCAGTATCCAACTCTATCATTGACATGGCAGAAAGGTTTTATTTTTGGAGCCGACATTGTCTATTTGGCAATGGCTGCTTAGAGAGAATCTGAAACAAACAATGTCATTAGGAACAAATGGCTCTTTGACCTATTAATGATGAAGAAACAAAGCAAATGTGGACAAGGATGCCTGTTGTGACAGTCTCAGTCTAGTCCAGTTATGACATCTTGTAAAGGAAGGCATTGGTTGTACAAGTTGGTGGCATACTCAGCAGTGCTGTGTGTAGCTCTATTGGGAGACAAAATGTCTTCCTGGTATTCTTAATTTAGAAGTGAGCAAGCTATTTTAAGGAGAGCAATCAATTTCCACTAAGATCACCTAGTGATAAACAGCAGACTCAAAATTTGAGTGGAGTTCCTTTGGTAGGAATAATATATTCATTCATTTTTCTATGTAACAGTATTACACACCCAAAATATAAAACATAAAGAAGGACATGGCTCTTTGGACCTTTTTTTTTTTTTTAGTATTTAACTTATTTTGTTTCCATTGGTTAAAACCAGAATGAAGAACTAGCATGGTGATTTATACCTGCAATGCCAACACCCGCAATCCCAACACCTGCAATCCCAACACCCAGAAGACAGAATCAGGGGGATCATGAGACTGAAGCCAAGCTGGTCTGTAAAGGATCCCATCTCAAAAAACAAACAGGCTACAAAACAGTGAAGAGGACATGGCAACTATGAAGTATCTACAGGTAATTCTGCCTTACTGTATTGAGTCTTCTATAGACTAATAAATTTCCCATGGTATACAGCAAGCCCAAATAAAACATTAATCTCAAGAATCAAAAGTCCAAACCAATACATTAACTGGAAGAATGCCTATTAGGAACTCGGCAGCAGATATGATAAAAAAAAGTTGCTTAATGTCATAGACATATAAAACTGAACAAGGCACCCAACCACACAAAACCCTGCGGAAGTGGGGCCCTCAGGAGCTCTAACCCAGGCAGTATCTCAGGTAAAAATGAAACAGCCATGATGTCTGCTGGTAGAAGTTCTAATCCTGATGCTGGCCTCTGGACTTATACCACTCAGACCTTTGATGAGACATTGACAAGGACACCAAACAGCTAGAGATTAACATCACAAATATGAAGAAATCCCTCGTTTCTCTGTCTGAAATGATCTCCAAAAATTGCAAAGGAATTTATTGGACTTGATTTACTCTTCTACAATAGAAAAGACTGTGTACAGCCCTTAAAGAAGAATGTTGCTTTAACATAGACAAGACAGGGATGGTTAAAGAGAGCATGAAAAAGGTCAGAGTAGGCCCTGAGAAAAGACAGAGAAAGAAGATTAGAGCTGGTACAAGAATTGGTTTTCAACCTCTCCATGGTTGTCAACCCTACTTCCTCCCATCTTGGGACCATTAATTGGGTTATTTTGCTGATTTCTTTTGGTCCATGGGCCTTAGATAGGCTGACTAACTTTGTGAAATAACAGATAGATAATTTGGTAGCAAAATCTATTCAGATACGTTATCGTAAGTTAGCTATGGAGGACCATGAGACTCAAGATGAGGTTGTTACTCTATCCAGGGTGTTCCCAAAACCCATCTCCACCCAACCTAAAAGAGGGGACTTCCACCCCTAGACCAAGCAGAGAGGGGCCACCCAGAACCCCCTCTGACTGGTGATCTGAAATCTTGCTTAGGCTGTGAGGCTAAGCACTGCAAGGGAATAAACGTTAAAAATATCTCTGTGGGTTCCCTGAGGGACAAGCCTGACTGCATAGGGTTGATGTCAAAAGTATCCACTCTCCAGGAAAAAGACAACGGGATGAGTATGGCCCTCATGCCTCACTGGACAACGACAGGAGGACCGGAGCCATTACAAGGTCCCCTTCAGTTATTGGAGGTCAGGCCTCTATCCCCGCCTTTGCAAGATTAGCATTGCCACGGCCCTTCTATTTGTAGAAAAGGGAGATGTCAGGGGCAGCCCTGCTTATACACTGAAGGCCTAAAATCAGCCATAGGCCTAAAATCAGCAATAGGCCTGACATACATACATGCTAACACAAAATCTTGGGTCTCTGTGGAAAAACACTGAAACAGATGGCTATAGGCTATTGTAAACAGGCAACATTTGTGGAAATTTACCAGCCTGAGTAGTCATAGACCTTGTAAATAGGTAGCTTCGGTGGACAGTACCAACTTAGATAAGGACAAGTGAATCATAGACAGAGTCATAGTGACATCATAGTGAAGTCCCCTGGACCTTCACCCAGCCAATACCCTGTTCTGAAAGATGTCTGTACTCTCCCTGAACACCTATGCCCTGGTGTCGTCCCCTTCCCCACGTCCTGCCTTTTTGTGTTTATAACCCCTGTGTGAATAAGTAAAAATTATGATTTGATTTAAGTAATTAAATAAATAAATAATAAAAAAATAATTTTAAAGAAAAAAATAAAAACTAAACAAATGGCTAGGGGTGCTAGGAAGTTAATGACAAATGTAACATGGACCTACAGTGGCACAAAGGAACCATGTACTACCCTTTTAGATGTTGGTGGGAAAGGAAAACGTCAGACCTTCACATGAAAGACAGACAGACATCAAAGTGGGGCCATAATATCTAAGTACAAAAAGGGAAGAGCTCTAGCCAAGCAAGGGGCAGCAGATAGCCAGGATTAGGCAGAGAGGGGAGGTTGATTTAGAAGATGGTACTCAGTGTGCATGTGAGTATGTGGTTTGTGTGAGTGTGGTTGAGCTGTCAGAGACTAGTGGGGACCACAAAGGAGTAGCCAGGAAGATGATCAGGAGAAAAGTATCCCACCTGGGCATAGCTGTTGCACACACAATCCCCACACATGCATAGTTTCCTCATATGATCTGCACAACCGAAGACAATTAAAATTCCAACATGAAGAGGGGAAGGGGAAGGGAGGTTCCATTCATTTTCCAGGAGCTATTGGCAGGTGTTGGCTGTTGAGGGAAAGGCATATAATTTGTCTTCAGGTGTATGGCTATTGAGAGGTTCCTTACGTCCCAGTGGATGACCCTATGCCCAAGCACATGTGGACAGCACTGATGGACTCAGTGTGTTCAAAGTCATAGCTTTTTTTTTTTAAAGAAGCACAGATCCTTCCTCTGGGACACACAGATGTTAGAGGATTTGTAGAAGTGTTTGTGATTGTTCACCTCAGATATGTGAGATGAGCATATGTCTGGGGAAGAGCACTCTGCCTTTTCCCTGTTCCCACTGAAGCCCAAAACATGTAAGTTAAGAGAGAGAGACAGAGAGAGAGAGAGAGAGAGAGAGAGAGAGAGAGAGAGACGGAGAAGAGAGAGAGAGAGGAGGGAGGTGGGGGAGTAAAGAGAGGGAGGAAGGGAAAGAGAGAAGAGAGAGAACAGAGACAGAGAGAGACACAGAGAGAGAGAGAGACCTAACATCAATATCATGCAACAGGGAGAAAGAGAAGGGGAGAGAAGGAAATAGAGATAAAGAGAAATAAAGAAGGGAGAAAAGTTAGTGTGTTGTATGTAGAAACGCATGTGACTGAAAATGAAGATAGTTGAAGTTAGTTATTTTAAAGTTATTTTTAATAGGTCAACTATTTTTGCCTCCTGTTTCACACACAAAACATTAAAGGGTCTGTACACATGCGGGACCTTGTATAGACTTCTCCCATGTTGGACCAAACTGCTCAGAGCCCACGTCCCTGTATCACCCTGTTCTCTAAGTGGGCTCTTACTATGTGAGCCAGACATCCCAAAGTATGCTTTCAGAAGTAGATTCCCTATAAATGCAAGCTCCTGAGAAGGTTACCAAGGAGGACATTAATAGCTGTTGAGAAGAGTGCAGTGTGAAGAGGGTTTGATCTCAAACTTCTAGCTACATAAAATCAAGCCAAAAGTAGAGCAGTTTCTAGGTAGCAAGGCACACTTGTTGGTGTGTAGGAAAACCCCTGAGAATGTTCTGAGCCCGTAAATTCTGAAAATATCAATCCAATATACTTAACATGAATCGTACAGAAAATTTGAGGGTGTTCAAGAGACATTGCAATCTAAGAACACCGGTATCTTATCAATGCCAGTTTAAAATCCCTGCCTTGATCATTCTTTGAGACAAAAATTTTCATAGGATTTCTAAGCTTTCTCTGTGAAGAGTCACAATATTGTGTATTCATTGGTCACATTGGTCTGTAACTGAGTTAGACTTTTCTGCTTGCAACCTCCCTCCACAAGTCGCAAAAGAAAGAAGTCAAAAAGAAGACATACCCCCAGTTGCCGCTGAGTCAAACTGTTGCCAAAAGAACACAGCAGCTCTCAAGAGTATTAGGAAACATAGCATAGGAAACACACCATGTGACGCATCTCCAGGCCTCCCCTTGGTGATAGAATCTGGTTTGAAAACCAGGTATCTATTATATGGACACGTCTGTATTCTTTAATGATCTTCCCTCTACAGAGGGAAGACCCACTCGCCTAGAAATTACTTTAACTGGCCAGTAAGTGGAAGCACAACAATGGTCTTGTTTTCTTAATATCTTAAGGAAGAGAGGAATAGAGAAGGAAACAGTAATAGCTCATACTGCTCGGCTCTGTGTTTCTGTCACATGCAGTTCCTGCAGTCTTTTGGTTAGACCTCTAAAAATGACCACACATTCAGTAATCTGAAGCAAAAGGCTAATGGTGGTGTTACAACTATTATCCCTTTCAAAAATCATTCTTTCCTTGTTTCTTTCTGGCAATATTACCTTCACCTTTCCGTGAACCCACTCCGCCAGCTGTTTCCCTCTGTCATAAAGCTCGCTATGCATCACCACAGGAACAGGATTAATGCCACGCTTTATCAGTCAAGCCTAAGGGAACTGGAGGCTTCTCACAGCTACAACGGTAAAGGAGTTTATTACAAGTTTCTGATTTGTAAATTGTCCTTAAGTAAAAACACACCTGAAGCCAGAGCATTCAGAATGTTAAAATGCAAGATGGTGTCTCACAGAAATCTGAATCATAAAATTTGATAGCAAAAGAAAACGCAAAGCATGATGGGAGACTGTGGGCAGACCTGTTTCCTGGGTAAACCATACTTTTGTGTCTCCAGCTACCCACTACCAAATTCCGAGACACCAGGCTCTATACTACCTCGTAACTCCCTTGTGCTTTGGAACAAACACAGCCCTACTTAGAAAAATGTCAATGCCATTCAAAGATGGATATAATAGAAACATTACTGAATCACAGTGCAATAAAATTAAAAGTTTACAATAAAAGATCTCAAAACAGCTGCATACAGCAGGCACTTACAAATGCACTCTTACGTTATGAGAGATTGTGAAACTGTTATATCTAGATGACAACAATTATTAAAGTTTCTAGGTTATAACTAAAGTGATACTTCCTCAAACTCTTGAAAGACTAAAATTAAATGAACCAAATGTTCAACCAAAACAGACATATAAGAGAAAGAAGATAAATTAAAAGAAGAATGTGGGGAAGAATAAGAATGAAATTTATTTTAGGGAGAAACTAGTGAACAAAACCACAAATATCTAGATCCTTGAGAAGATAATAGTTAAATATCAATCTCTAGCAAAATTGACAGAGAGAAAAGCCAAGGCACTATGACCAGCATAACAAAGAATGTAAAGGAAATGTGCTCATACAAAGTTACATTTAATTATATGAGATGAAACATTATGCTAATTTGTTTGACAAGGAATGGGATATAATTTTTACTTTGTGTGTGTTTGTGTCTGTTGTGTGTCTGTTGTGTGTATGTGTTCATGTGAATGGAAATACAAGAACGTGTATGGTGCATATAGAAGCCAGAGGACAACATTAATTGTTATTCTCCAGATTCTACTTACCTAGGTTTGTGAGTAGAGTCTCTCAATAGCCTGATGCTTACCACATTGGCTAGACTGCCTGGCATGCAAGCTCTAGTGATATATGCCTGTCTCTGCTTCTACATAGCCTGGATTAGATCATGCCATGCTTGTCCAGCAAACATTTGGGTGACTGAATTAGTGTCCCAGCAATGAGATGTAAACGTTTTTAAAAAGTAATTTTAATCCCTGAATGTCTCAAAACAAGTTACAAATAGGTTGATGGTCACTAAAAAATTTAATCAGTTATCAAAGTGAAAATCATTTGCCAAACAAATGCACTAGATTTTATACCTACACATACATATGTATGAATCTGTGTGTTTATATTTGTTATGTATCTTATATACCTGTAATTCATCTTTAGGGGCAGGGGAAGAAAAGAGAGTCATCAAAACTTATGCAGTCATCAGATTGCACACAGGTTGCTGATATTAACAAAAACATAATAATTAAATTAATTCCTGGGTGCATCCTTCTGAATACCAAACTGTAATGACTGATGAGTTCAGGAGAGAGCAGCCATTACCATCACTGGCACTCCTGTGCAACACTACACTAGAAACCGTAGCCCATGACATATGTAAAGAAAAGGAAAGAAGATGATTAATGTTTAACTTCCAGAACATGATAATAAGTAATTTACATCAAATATTTACAAAATGAGGTCCCATTTGAGGTCAATCCTCAAATATCCACTGGTTTAAACACTGTCTATTGCCCTCTATATCTGTGTCAGAGTGTTCATAGATTACTGTTTACTGTTTACTTTTCAAAACAAGTTTGTGCATTTTCATTCTACATAATATCTAACAGGATCCATAAAGTGAAATATGCAATACAATTTCTAGGCTCCAGACCAATTGACAGCAAATCACTACCAGTGTTATCCAAGTCTAGTTTACTACAAAGCTATACTACAAAAGACCTGCTATTGTAGCCAGCACCAAGTACGCACAAACAAAAATATTCCATACCATTAGATGAAATCAAAATATATCTGAAGGATGTGAAATAAAAACATGAACAAATTGGATATACCATAACAAAAGCCACATATAATACCTACTTGTGCTAGATTGTTCTATTCTACAACAGATGTACATGATAGATAGATAGATAGATAGATAGATAGATAGATAGATAGATAGATAGATAGATAGACAGATGATAAAGAGATGGTGGAGTGATGATAATAGAGAGCTAGATGAGATAGATAGATAGATAGATAGATAGATAGATAGATAGATAGATAGAAGGTAGTAGCAGACAGGTAGGCAGGCAGATAGATGACAAGGAGAACAATTTAGAAAGGGTAATATGGCTAAGTGTTAAAATATACTGAAAAGGTGCAGTCATTAAGACAGTGGGTGCAGAGTATCACTAAGAGCTTAACAAAGAAAAGAGAATAAAGTACTCACATGGACCATCTTCTATGATAAATACAACAGTAAAGACCAGCAAGAAAGGAACAAATTTCAGAAGCAGTGTCATGTAGTAAATATTTTCATCTACAGTGATAGTATACAGTACAATAATATAGGGCTAACGTATTAGCAAATGAGCTGGTTATTAATACTTCACAAATCCATACCTACTTTTTCTCCTGCTCTGGGAGAAAATACCCAGGCCTGTTGAGTATTTCTCCTGCCCACAGCACAAGGCTAAGCTTTCTCACTGAAGCACACAGAGAAGACTTTGCAAGAGGGCAGTTTGCTTTGAGATCCAATGGGCTTGGGCTTCTTGTTATGGCTCGCCTTCTCTGAATAGATATTCCCACGATTCCTGGTCTTTAGTCTCTTGAGTTGTTTGGAAACAAATGCTTACAAGCAAAGGAAATCAGTAATCAAACAATGGCTCAGACATATATGTTATACTATAGTAATTAAAATGTGATTAGATCATTGGTGGGCATGTCTACATGAATAATATGGTGTTTTAAAGCAGAATTGAAGAAATAAGATATATAGAGATTATTTTGTATATACTCATTCAAATAGATAGTTAAACATATGTATGTGGACTTGAAGGATGTATACAATTTTTAAGTGCTTTCAGGAGTCTCATATGAAGACCAAGCTGCATATCTGTTACATATGTATAAGGGGCTAAGCCTGTCCCATGCATACTCTCTGGTTGTGAATCAGTCTCTGTGAGCCTTTATGGGCCAAGGTTAGATGACTCTGTAAGGTTTTTTGTGGTGTCCTTGACCTCTCTAGCTCCTTCAATCCTTCCTTCCCCTCTTCCATAAGACTCTCCAAACTCTACCTAATGTGCGCCTGTGAGTCTCTCCATCTGTCTCCATCAGCTGCTGGGTGAAGCTTCTCAGAGGACAGTGATGTTAACCTCTTGTCTGCAAGTATAGCAGAATATTATTAATAATGTCAGGAGTGGTCTCTCTCTCTCTCCCCCCCCACTCTCTCTCTTGGCAGGGGTCTTAAGGTGGACCAATCACTTGTTGGCTATTTCTTAACCTAGATGGCCCTTAACTTAAGAATGGATAAAGAAAAATGGTTTATTTACACAGCGACATATTACTTAGCTGTTAAAAATAATGACATGAAAATTTGCAAGCAAATGGATGGAACTAGAAAAGATCATTCTGAGTGAGGTAACCAGACCCAGAAAGACAAACATGATATGCATTCATTTATAAATGGATATTAGCCATAAAGTACAGGCTAACCATGTTACAATCAACAGATCCAAAGAATCTAAGTAACAAAGAAGGTTCAAGGGGGTATGCTTGAATCTCACTGAGAAGGGTAATAGAATAGACACTGAGGAGTGGATGAAGGGAAGGAATTCTATGAGAGAGGGGAGTGTGAAAGGAAACAGAAGGAATCAAGTGTGGGAAAGACAGAGGGAGAGAAAACTGTAATTGGTGTGGGGGTACCTCTTAGACAAACTAGCAACCTAGATAATGGAAACTCCCAGGAATCTATGATAGTGACCCTAGCTAAGACTCATAGCAGTATGGGATATGGACCTGAAATGGCCACCTCCCATAACCAGGCAAGACTTCTAATGGAGGAATGGGGACACTGACTCAGCCACAAAACTTTCAACCCATAATTTTTCTTGCCTTCAAGATGTGCAGGGATAAAGAGGGAGCAGAAATTGGTTCTTTCATGGATGAGATGAGCCACATACCTTTACCTCAAGTTATTCCATCTTTCCATCCTGCTAAGACTATTTACACAGCATTATTTTTTCTTTTGGTGAAGTTATGTTGATCCATTTTATTCTCTTTTATAGATCATAATTTTAATGTCAAATCTAAGATTTCTTTACCTAGTCTTGGATTTTTAATTCTCTATACTATTTTTTCCCATAGGTCTACATGTCACATAAGTGTATATGATTAGATAGTATCTCTATCCCTCCACTGGAAATCTTGTCTGGTTACAGGAGGTGACTGTCTCATGTTCCATATCTCTATTGCTAGGAGTCTTAGCTAGGGTCACCCTCATACATTTCTGGGAGTTTCCATTGTCCCAGATTTCTACCTTATGCCAGAGAGATCTAGTTTTCTCTCTCTCTCTGTCCTCCCCATACCTGACTCTCACCCCTGTTCTCCTTCCCACCCCCTCTCCCACCCAGTTACCTTTCACTTTTTTGTTTTAAACTTATTCATTTATTTATTCACTTTACATCACAATATCAGCCTCCCCTCCTACCAGCCCCCCACCTTGAGCTCCCCCATTCTCCCCTTCTCTTCTCTGAGAAGGGAGATTTCCCCTTGGATATCAGCCCCCCCCCCCCCCCGTAGGCAGCCGATTTAAGATGGTGCTGGTTTCTGACATGGCCAGTTCAGCTTCCTGTATAAACCAGCCTGTTACCCATGCGTTGGCCTCGAGCCTCTCCCGATAGGCTTATGCTAATGAGGTATTGGCCCTAACCTATCCTAGGGCTTATGCTAATGAGGTATTGGCAGTTTAAAGACCCTAATCCTGAGAGAGTAACACAACCACCTAGCCCGCCTCCTTGGGTGGATATATAATCAGCTTTTCTGCTGCTTGGGGTTCCCGTTCCCCTTCGATGAATGAAGAATGTTCCTGGAATAAAGCTGTCTGAGAAAATCTGCATGTCATGTCTTACTTGCTGGTCGAGGCAGATGCGACACCCCCCATCCAATTCTGATGTTTATTTTATTTCCCCTTCTGAGTGATATTCAAGCATCCCCCTTGGGCTCTCCTTGTTACTTAGCTTCTTGGAGTCTGTAGATTGTAGCATGGCTATCCTGTACTTTATGGCTAATACCTACTTATAAGTGAATACACACCATTCATGTCTTTCTAGGTCTAGGTTACCCCACTCAAGATGATCTTTTCTAGTTCCATCTGTTTGCCTACAAATTTCATGATGTCATTGTTTTTAATAGCCTTGGAGTATTCTATTGTACTACACTTCCATTAGCCATTCTTCTGTTGAGGGGTATCTGGGTTTTTTTTTTTTTTCCAGTTTCTTGCTATTATGAATAATGCTGCTATGAACATAGGTGAGCAAGTGTCCATGTGGGATAGTGAAGCATCTTTTAAGTATATGCCCAGGAGTAGTGTTTATAGATCTTGGGGTAGAACTATTCCAAGTTTTCTGAGAAACCACAAAATTGATTTCTAAAGTGCTTGTACAATTTTGCACTCCCACCAGCACTGGGAAAGTGTTCGCCTTGCCCCATGCCCTTGCCAGCATGAACTGTTCCTTGAGGTTTTTATCTTAGCCATTCTCAGAAGTAAAAGGTAGAATGTCAGAGTCATTTTGATTTGCACTTCTCTGATGACTAAGGCTGTTGAGCATTTCTTTAAGTTCTTCTTGGCCATAAAGATTCCTCTGTTGAGAATTTTGTTTAGCTCTGTGCCCCATTTTTTGATTTGTTGTTGTCTAATTTCGTGGGATCTTTATATAGTTTACATATTAGCCCACTGTCAGATGTATACTTGGTTAAGCTCTTTCTTTTCCCATTATATAAGCTACCATTTTGTCCTTTTGATGGTGTCCTTTGCCTTACAAAAGCATAATCCAGCCACAAATTCTTTGACCCATGATTTTTCCTGCCTATAAGAGGTTCAGGAATAAAAAGGGAGCAGAAAGTGAGGGAATGGCCAACCAAAGACTGGTTCAACTTGAGTCCCATGCTATGAGAAAGGTTCCACCCCTGACACTATTAATATCATCCTGCTATACTTGCAGACAGGAGACTAGCATAACAGTCATCTGAGTGGCTTCACCCAGTAGTTGATGAAAACGAATGCAGATACCCACAGCCAGATTAGGTGGAGCTTGGAAAATCCTGTGGAAGAAGAGGAGGAAGGATTGAAGGAGCCAGAGAGGTCAAGGACACCACAAGAAAATCTACAGAATCAAATAGCATGGGCCCGTAGATGTTCACAGGAACTGGACCACCAACCAGAGAATGTAAAAGTATCATTTATTCTCCTGAATTAATTTTCATCTTAGGAGTTAACTGCCTCCTTCTGCTAACCTAGGCCTAGTCCTGGAAACGTCCAGCCTCTGTGAAATCTTATCTAGGCCAGAATAGTTTTAGCCTCTGAAACTTATTGCGAAACAAGCTCACCCTTTCTTGTTCTTTCTGAGCTCTGTCTGGCTTGTTCAACTCAGGTGTTCCAACTCAAACTCCTCTCCAGACTGATTCAATCTGGCTTCTCTCAGTTTCTCCTGAAATGTTCTGCTTGGCCTCAAACTGACTCTAGCAATCTGTTCTGACCTCCTGGCTCCTGATTCTCTGGCTTGTTCTGTCTTCATCTATGTCTAGCTTGTTCTGTCTCTGCACCGCTGTCCTGGTAAAACTGCCTCTTTCTCCTTCCTCCCTTCTCTGCCTGCAGTGCTCCCTTAAGTAGCTTCCCTTTTTCTCTCTTTTCTCATTAGAGTTGGGAAAATCCTATTCTGTCAAATCGTTCTCTGATTTGTCACTTTGTCTGCCACTCAATTAGACATCACTTTCAAACATGGGTGCTTCCTTCTACAAACTAATTTTACCTTCATTGTTTGGAATTAACAGTGTGTACTAGAGGGGTGTCTATTCCAGCCAGAGGGATTAAAGGTGCTGAAGGCTGAGCCACAACACAATTAGAAACATGTATTTTCAGTAAATAACACAGTTGTCGCGTCCTTCTTAGCCGGCAAGTAAGACACGACATGCCTGGATCTTCTTTGACAGCTCTTTTATTCCAGGCACAATCTTCATCCATCAAAGGAGAACCCCAAGCAGCAGAAATGCACTGCTTATATACCCTTCCAAGGGGGCAGGCCAGGCATCCTGTTCTCTCAGGATTGGTTAGGGCCAATACCTCATTAGCATAAGCCCCAGGATTGGTTAGGGCTCATGCCTCATTAGCATAAGTCCCATGATTGGTTAGGGCTCGAGCCTCATTAGCATAAGCCCTCTCGGGTGGGGCTTGAGGCTGACACATGTGCAGTAGGCTTATACAGGACGCTGCGCCAGCCATGTTGGAAACCGGCCTCGTCTCTTCGGCCGCCTACACACAATCTCAATGTTCATGGTGTGATCAAAAATCCTGCAACAAGAGAGCACTCACGGATGGACCTAGGCGCCCTACACATATATAACAGATGTACAGCCTGATTCTTATGTAGGACCTCTAACAGCAGAGCAAGGCTGTCTCTGAATCTGTCATCTACCTTTGGATCCCTTTCCTCTAACTAGACAAACTTGTCTAGCCTCAATAGAAGACACATGCAGACCTACTACAACTTGATATGCCAAGGCACAGGTTGATATCCATGGGAGGTCTCCCCCTCTCTAAGGTGAAAAAGAGGGGCAGAAGAGGAGGAGCAGGAAGAGGAACTGATTTGATTTGGAGGAGAGGAGAGAGTGGAAGCTCTGTTTGGGGTGTGAAGTAAACAAATTAATTAATTAATGATAAAAAGAAAGCATAAATGTAATGGGTAGTAAAATAGATCAACAGGTCAAAGTGCTTGCAGTCAAGTCTGATGACCTCAGTTCCATCCTTAGGACTTGCTTCATAGGAGGGAAACAATTTCTGAAAGCTGTTCTCTAGTCTCCACAAGCACACGGTAGTATGTGTACATTCATACGCACAATAAAAATAAATAAATGTAATTTTAAAAATATTTAAGCCAAGATTTTTTTGGCACCAATGGACGTCCAATTGTTCCAGTAGATTTTGGTTCAAGCTCTATACTTACTACACAAAATCATTTATTTTTGCCAAAAAGTAATTGACTATATTTGTATGGGTTGGTTTCTAGATTCTCTAATATGTTCCATCTACATATCCATGCCTCTGCCAAGCCTTACCATCTGCACAAAATATTTATGAGAGCATTATCCGTACCTTACCAGAAAAGGTTTGTCCTGAGGAGGCTAACAAGGGACGTTAATTGTATACATAATATTCTGTTTATTTTAAAAATAAAATCATAACTCAAAGAACCAAACATGGCCAGTAGTTGTTGGATTGACTTGCTGAGTACACATGGGTTGTGTTATTGTTTTCTGCACTTGCTGAAAGTTTCATATGCACAATAGAAGAAAAGCAGTGAGATTGGAGAGCTATTTAGCAGGTATTTTGAGAGAATCATTTATAGAACCCATACCTTTATTAAAAGAAAGGAGTTAAGAATCTCCAAATATAAGATAGGCTTCTCCTTCTAGGCCTGTCAACCTCTGTGTTTACTTATTTATAATTGAGTTTGATTATTGAGTACATTTGGGGTGTTTATGTTCTCCTGGTAACCTGACTCCTTGGTCATCTAGAATTTCTCCCTCATTGTCTACAGAAAATCACTGTGCTGTGTCTTTATCGGGAGTCAATAAAGTCACCGTAGACTTCCTATTCTTTCTGTCTATGTGATACTTTTACTTCTGTCTACATACTTTTGAGATGTCTCTGTCTTACACTTAAAATATTCTCATTACAGGATTTATTATTGCATTTCATTCCTTTAATCAAATTAAAAGTCTTTCCATTTGAGATTTTGGATCATAGACAATATAGATATAGGAATGTGTATGGGTATGACCAGGAGCAAAAGCAGAGATATGTATATGTAGATAGAGGTAGAGACAGATGGTATAGATATAGATGGAGATAGAGATAGACAACATAGTTGTAGATGTATATAAATACAGAGACAGAGAAAGAGATAGGGATAGATATTACTGCTGCTTGGTTTTGTTTTTATTTTTCAAGACATAGTTTCTTTGTATAGCTCTGGTTGTTGCAGAACTCACTCTATAGACCAGGCTGACCACAAACTCAGAGATCCTCCTCCTGTTTCTGACTCCTCACGGTAGGATTAAAGGCATGCCAGGCTTAGATCACTTATATTTAACACGATCCTTAACATTTTAAAAATAAATGTTTCATTTTACTATTTTTTTTCTTTAAGCTTTCCTCTCCCAGTCTTATGACAAAGGACATCATCATTTAGACAAAATGGCAGGCTACAGAATGTGCTAAGATTTTTTACCAGCTATATATACAATAAAGGGCTAATGCCTAAAGTGTACAGAGAGAACTCAAAGACCTGAACATTAAGAATACAAATAACCTAACTATGTAGTGGGGTGCACATCTAAACAGAAAGTTCTCCAATGAGGAAATATAAATGGATTAAAAACACTTAAAGAAATACCCAGTGTCATTATTCATCAGGGAAATGCAAATCAAAACTACTTTGGGATTTCAACTTACACTGGTCAAAATGGTCAAACTCAATAAAACAAATGGCAGCTCATGCTGGAAAGGAAAAGATGTGGGTTAGGGGAATGCTTATCTATTGCTGGTGAGAGTGCAAATTTATACAACTACTATGAAAAGAAGTTTAGTAGTTCCTCAGGAATCTGGGAATAGATCTACCACAAGAATAGCTACACCACTTTTGGACATATACCCAAAGGACTGTATATCCTACTATGGAGACACTTGCCTAACTATGTCAATTACTGCTCTATTCATAATAGCCAGAATTCGGAAACAACATAGATAGCTGTCAATGAATACATGAATAAAGAAAATGTGGTACAGTTGCACAATGGAATATTACTCAGCTATTACAAAAGATAAAATCATGAATTTCACAGGTAAATGAAGACAGCTAAAAAAATCATCCCGGGTGAGGTAACTCAGACTTTATAGACCTATTAACACTATTTAGTAGGATAAAGGTTTTATGTAGATCAATTTCTTCATGTTCATTGAGTTTCTTAGGCATTCCCCTCAGCAATAGCTCCTTACATCAGTTTGTTGAGAAGCCAAGTTGTCAATCACCTTGGCAATACCCTTGGTTGTTTGTGGATTTCTATGGGGCCCTTTGGCCAGTAGCTATAATTTATTCCCAATACTGGAGGCTTCACTTGGGGTCAAGAGTATATAGTTGGGGCTTTGTCTCTAATGAATACGATATGTATTAGTTCATATGTGGATATTAGCTATAAAGTATTTGATAAGCAGGCTACAATTCATGTAACCACAGAAGTTAGGTATAGGGGAAAGGACTAAGTGGTGTGAGGGAATGCATCTGTCTAGAAAGGAGAATAGAATAGATAGCTAGAGATATTGGAGGCGTGGAGACGTAGCTGGAATGTGAGGACCAAACAGGGAAGAGGAGGGAAAGGGGACTAAGGGAAGGAATGTGTAGAGGGGCAGCTAAAATTAAGGGCCATTTTAGGGGTCATATGGGAACCTAATTTAGTAAAATTTCCTTAAAACATTTACATATATGAAAGAAATCTAAATTGGATCACCAAATAACAATGGAGACAAATCCCCCACTATATATCTCTATCACCTCCAGTACTGAGAATGAACTATGGCTGCTGGCCAAAGGGGTACCATAGGAATCGCAAACACAAGCTATTGCCAAGGTAATGGACTGCTCTCAACAAACTGACAGTAAGGACCTATTGTTGAAGGGAATATCTAGACAACTGGTTGAACATAGAAAAACTGATCTGGTGCCTACCTAGAACCTTCAGCTCCTACCTCCCCCCAACTTCCCCCCACACACACTGAATAGTATTCATCATTCTATAAAGTACTCTACATACTACTAAAGGAAAAAGCTAAGCACCAACCTAGCTATAAACACCTCAACTGACAGAAATTGGAGTCCCAAAGCTGTGGGAGTAACCAACCAGTATCTGCCTGGATTTAAGACCCACTACATAAGACGGAATCCATTCCTGACACTGATTGGGAAGCCAAGAACATGAGACTAGATAGACCAGGGACCTAGAGAAAACCAAATACTATTGCTCTGCTAAAGGAATGAATTAATACAATGCCTTCTAATAACATTCTACTAAACTTATAGATCAGTGTCTTGCTCAGCCATCATCATAAAAGTTTTCTTCTGCCGTAGATGGGAAAAAACACAGAGGCCCACAAATGTACTATGTATAGAGAGTGAGAGACTTTGAAATGCTCTAATGGGGTGTCTCTATCAAATCCTGCCCCCACACCACCCCCGGAGCTCAGGGAACTCTGTAGAAGAGGAGGCAGAAAGATTGTAAGGACCAGTACAGACAGAAGACACTAAGGAATCAAGAAGGCCAGTGTCCTTCTACACAGAACAGGACTAATGGATATATGAACTCAAACGTCCATGGCAGCATGCACAAGGCCTGCACAAGCCTAAGCCTGATGGAGACTCAGCACTGAGAATGAGAAGTAGACGCAAGTCTCCATCCCTAACCTGGCAGCTATCTCCAGCTGATAACCACTATCAAAGGAAAAGTTTTCTCCAATGGAGTCTCACTGTGTATACAAACTGCTCTTAAGACCCAACCCCATGCCCAGCAGTAGATAGCCAACACAAAATGAACTCAATGGCATTTTTAGAGGTATTGTTTTGTCTCATAATACTTTGTTTTTGGAGGTATGTTTTATGCTTTGTCTTATATTTATTTTTTTTTTACTTTACATATCTTTTATTTATATATTGTAGTTGCCAATTTTTATGGGGTTTGTGTGCACGAATGTGTGTGTGTCATCCTAAGTGTTTCTTGTAGTTTTTATTTGAATTTTTTAAAAATGTCTTATTGATCTGTCCTATTCTGGTTTGTTTGTCTTTTATGTTATTAGTATTGCCGTTATTGTTGTTATTGTTGTATATGCCTATCTGTATTCTAATGAGAACAAGAAGGGAAGTTGATTTGGGTGAATAAGGAAGCAGGGAGGATCTGAGAGGAGTTGAAGGAGGGAAGACCATAACCAGAGTATACTGTATGAAAAAAAAAGTCTATTTTCAAAAAAAAATCAAAGTCAAATTATTCACCAGAAGATAAGAAGCATCATAAACCATCTATAGGACAGAGAATGGGTGAAGCTAGGGTACCACTGAGAGCTGGCTGAGCTGACCCAGGCAGCAAGACTGCAACTGGAGGCATGAGTAACCATTTTCTCAGGAAATGTTCTTAAGTCACTGAGTACAGACTCAGCCAGCTGATTCAGGCAACAGGGCAAGGGCAGGGTCATGTTGTGCCTCACACCATTGTCAGCACCTGCAGAGGATCAGGACAGTCCCTGACAGCTCAGGCCACCTCAGGGAACATGAACTACTGAGGCTTAGGAGACCAAGCCCTGTGTTCTTTCACTCCAGATCCTGCTAAGCCTGTAAAGACACCATTTCTGCAGAAGATGGAAGAGGGACTGCCGCTGCCTAACAGCTCTTCATCTGCCTCTAGTGCTGAGTGTCCTAGACCAACCAAGTTGAGAACAATTGTTCTCAACCATCCTAATGATGCAACCCTTTAACACAGATCCTCATGTTATAATGATCCCCAAGCATAGAATTATTCCTGTTGCTACTTCATAACTGCAATTGTCCTATTGTGAAGAATCATCATGTGAGTATCTGATACGCAGCCTATCTGATATGTGACTCCTGTGAATGGGTCATTCGGCTCCCAAGGGGGTTGAGACCCACAGATGGAGAACCACTGCTCTAGACACTAATGTGTATCTGATTGTGTAACATAGAGATCACGTTATGAAAAAGACCACAGGATTTAGCAAGATGACTCAATAGGCATAGATCCTGCGGCAAAACCTGATGACCTGAACTCAATCCCCAGGACCTACACACACACAAGGCACCTGCCCCATGTTTGCCCACCCAGATACATGCACACACTAGATGAAAAATTTTAAATATAAAACACTGTTGGTGAGAAATAACCACAAATAAGCAAAATCTATGGTTCTGCAAATATATATATAAAAAATGTGGGGAGGGGGGAGAAGAAAATATTGCCCCAAATCTGTGTGTCATTTATGGTACTGAACGTATATGATTTACAAGGTAAAACAAAAGACTGACATGCATTTGGGAAGTTCTAGCTGAGGAGGGTCTGATTTGGAGGCTCAGGAGTATCTGAACACTAATCAACGAAGTGGATGACCACGTATGTATATTACCAAATGCCGCCTATCATCTCTGAATTCAAAGATAAATTGTAAAAAAAAACAAAAACAACAACACACAAAAATTTATGAATACATTTAGAAAGAAGAAAAAATAACAAAATCTTAAAAATGTGTTCTAGAAACGTCAGAGTCAAAATTAAGAATGTTCCAAAATTACAGATATTGCCAAAACCTGAGTCTTAGAGAAGGATAAAAAGTTAGATTTTTTTTTTCCTTTAAAGAGTTCATTTACTAATATGACAGAAAAGAACAGGGGGAGATGCTTACCAAGCAGGCCTGGTGGTCACCGCTTGTTCCCACAATAGGATGAGGTAGGAGGATTGCTGCAAATTCAAGGCCAGCCAGGGTTACTTAGCTGGTCTGTATACTCAAGAAGGAAATGAGAGAAGAGAGGAAAGGGAAACTGCTTACTGAGGTTTAAGTGTCCCTCTCAGGGGGAGGGGTGCAGAAGAATGACAGCCGTCTGCACTTCTGATCATCTGCCTGTGATCACCTCACACCACATGCTTTCTCTGAGAGACTTCCATAAGAACTTTACTTCGAATTAAAACATCTTAAAGCTGAATCCAAGGACCAGAAATAAAATTAGAACTGCCAAATATTGTAAGTAGAAGACAACAAACAAAATGTCATCAACAGCTCAAACCCAGAAGGAAAAAAATAGGAGGCCACAGATACAAGAAAGGAACAAGAGGTGCACAGAATTGGAACACCATAGAACAGGGTAACAGAATGTAGTCTCAGTAAAGTTTACGTAAAGGGGTCCTCTTTGGCTCAACAAAATCAAAACAAAATCAAAGCCCATTTGTACACTCTTTTAAGATAGACCACTTAAAACAAGGTGAGGCATAATGTTTGAAAATAAAGATGAAGATATGACAGGTAAGTAATAAAATGAAAAACATCAATATACATGCAGGCTGGCAGAAAAAAAGAGAGTGTGTTCTCCTCTGAGTCTGGCCAGGAACACAGAAACCATTGCGCATAACTTTGGTAGAGTGGATTTAGTGTACCCAACCCACAGGTTTGCAGGGAAAATGGGACTATACTCAGAAGGAGAGAGAAGGAAGGCCGTATCTGGTGCTCTGGGTTCCAGGATTGCTGGAATGTCTATAGGTGATCAGGAATAGCAGGATTCATGATGAGGCACAATGCAGGCAGGCAGAGGGGAAGTATTGAAACTGTAACTTCTTCATTCCTTCTACTCCATGGCCTCTTTCCAAACCTCTCACCGGCCCATCTGAAATCCAGCTGAGAGGGGAGTCCGAGGCCCTGACACTACTGCACATGACAGTCCTATAACACTTGTGCAAAGCATAGCTGGACTGAGAGTGTGTGGGGAAGAAGCAGGCCCAGGAAAGTCAATGAATAATGATGATAAGTGCATTGGATATTTTAGAATGGCAGAAACAAGTGCGATCAAACAGTAAGTAGGAGTTTAAATGAACTGAACAAGATAGCTTGAAAATTATATGCTGCGGCTGGGATATATTGTGAGGATAAAGTACTTGCTTAGCATGAACAAGGCAGAGAGAGAGGAGAGGAGGAAGGAAGGGGGAGGGGAGGGGAGGGAGAGGAAAAGGGAGAGAGGGAGGGAGAGATGGACAGAGATAGACAGAGACACAGACAGAGTCATAGACAGAGACAGAGAGAGAAATAAATGTTCAAGGACAGAACCTGTGGGAAGGAATTTGCTTTTGATACAAGCTTCCACTGTAAACTCTTCTTCTATCATGACATGGAATCACAAGTAAATCCTAATGGATGTTCATCAGTACTTTGTGCGACTTCACTCTTTGAAGGGAAGTGCTGACCTTCATGGTGGGTTAAGACAAAAAGAATACAGAAGCAAACGCTGAAGCCACAGGACCAAAGAAGAAAGGTGTGTGAGTGTGTTTAGAGAATTACAATGTACCAAGAGAAGTTTGGGGCATCTCTAAACCATAGAATGAAATAGTCCAGCCTATGTAGATCACCTTTTGAATGGGAAGAGGGAGCGTATGTGTGTGTGTGTGTGCTTTCATACACACATGATTGTGAAAACAAGGTAGCATGTACTGAAGGATTTAGTGCAACCTGCTAACAGTGATAGCATCGTTGAAAGAATGAGAATGAATGAGCAATATCAATCTGAGGCAGGCGTGTAATAGTCATGACTAAGAAGTTAAAAGGAGGAACTGATGACTGTGTATAAAACTGAAACTAGGTACTTGAAGTCAGACAAGAGAAACCTAAGAAAAGAAAGAGGAACTTCAGGAAGCAATCCAGAGAAGGGCCCAGTAGGCTGCATAGCTGAACATCTGAGGAGGAAGTATTCAACAGGAGATGCGTTTGAGGGAGATCAAGTAGGTTCTGCCCATTACAGGAAAAACATTCCACTGTAGCCAGCACCACTGTGGAAGCCCAGAAAGGAACAGAGGTCGGATAACCGTCCACCATCCTTTTGTGTTGCCTCCAGAACTTAAAAAGGGCATGGGTCCACCATGAAATCTCCAGGCACAGGAGCTCTACAAATTGGAGAGTCAGGATTGGTCTCACAAAGCAAGAGTGTAGCTCAGTGGTTAGAAATGACCAATGGCTACAGTACTCTTTTGTGGATGCAATGAAACTAAAGCTACTGTTTCCCAATATTATTATACAGACTCTCACTTGTTTCAGTCAGGAAAATCTTCTGTGTTATTATTATTATTTTTTTTTTTGGCAGAAGTTATTCTCTTGAGACAAGGAAGTAACATGAAGCCATGCTACATACTCACCATGGAGTCCATGCTGGTCTTAAACTTACAACTTTAGGAGAAATCAACCAATCTGTAAAACATACACAGACTTTACACAGAGTGATTTGGACCAAATTGGTTTTAATTTTGCTTATTATTATAAAATCAGTATACTCTTGGCATTTTGTCAGTCCTAATATAGAAATCATTAAAATTTTCCCTTTTTAATGTAATATTACCGTTCAAAACAAAATTAATGATTAAAACAGTTTGAATTATAATTATATTTTAATATTACTGCTGGGAAGTTAAATTAGCACTAATGAAGACTCTAACTTTGATTTTCAAAAGACACATGTTAATTATTTCAAAGGGAGACTTAAAAATAAGTCAGTTTGCACTTTTGGTCATTGTAAACTTAATCTTTTCAATCAAGTATTTTAATTAGTTGCATATAATGAAACTTTTCATATGATCCAATAGTTTTTAAGAACTTGAGACTTCCAAACAGCATCTTCAAACTCATTAGCACATAATACACTTGAATAAACTGCAATTTCCAGAAGAGTTCCCTTAGAACGTGCTGTGAGGTAAGCCATTAAATCACTGCCCTGCAAGGCATGTTGACACACTTGTCTATTCCCAGGGCTAGGGACACAGTGGCAGGTGGATCTCTGTGATTTCTAGGTCAGTCTGGTCTACAGCGTGAGATCCATGACAGCTCTAAAAGACATCAAGTATTTGGTTCAGGTAGTTAGGGGGGATCTGGGAAGAGTTTGGGGGGAAAAGGTGTGATCAGAACATATTGTATGAAACAATTGAAAACAAAATAATAATAAAAGGAAGTTACCTTAGAGAGATTAGCTTTCTGCCAAATAATATGTAATAGTAATGAAATTCTACTAAAAAGACCTATGTTTGTTTGGAACTTTTATAATGTTCTGTTAAAATCGTTAATTTTCCATATTTATGTCATTTTTTATTTTATTCATTGACTGATTCTAGATGAACTTTCTAAAATATAATTTCAATTTCAATATTGACCTCTTGCAATATAAATATTTGTTATCCTTATACTTTCTTGAGCCCAGTAGTGGCTAGATGTGTGGCCCCAATGGCAAGGCAGAAAGCCTAAATTTAAGCCCAGCACCATAAAATGAAATACACACACACACTATATATATATATTGTGTGTGTGTGCATGCATACAATGCATACATACATACATACACACAAAGATGTGCACATGAATAAACCATGTATACATATTTTATTTTGATGTATTTGATTATATTCTACTTTGTCCTCTTCATTTCCTTAGTTTTATTTTAAAAATCCAAATTTAGGAATTTGATATTAGTATGCATGTCTGTTTAGTGTGTTTAAGTATTTTCTGATCTTAGATTCATCCCATATAGATTAATATTATTAGTTTTGTGAGTCCTGTGGTTTTGATTTTATGGAACTAATATGAAATTACAATTATTTCTTGCTTGTGAGAACTCATAAGTTTTATATTTGATCTTTTAATTTTTATATTTCTTGTCGCACATAATAGCTTCCTGTTCTTGTTTACTTAGGCACTATCTTGTATAAAAGCCTACATAGCCATATAAATGGACCCTCCCTGAAAACCCTATTAGCCATGTCTATTTACAAAGAGAGATTTTAAAATGCAAAGAATTGCAGAATAAAATGGAACACTTTCTTAGTAAACTTGACTAATCATCATGCATATAAAAATGTAACTTTGACTCATCTTTAGGAAGTATGTTATTGGAATCCATTAGAGCAATTACTCCGTGAAAAGCAGCTCATGATAATCTGAACAGATTCTTCAAGGCATTTTTAAAGAGATATAATGCATTTTTTTTTCAAAAGAAAACACAGCATGGCATAGAAAAATAACTTTTCACTTGATTGAGAATGGACAAGAAGCAGGAAGAAAAACTGCAGCTAATACCATAGCTGACCATGAAGCCTTAAGAACAACCCTGCTAAAACCTTGGAAGAGACACACTGCACTCCTTTGCCTCATGCTTATTCCTGGACTTGTAGTATATTAAAATAGCATAATGGGGGATGGCTAATGTCAGATTCAAAATAGAAAGTATGAACATGGCTCCCCCTGTGGTTCTTTCAAGACTATAGAAATGAATAGGATTTGCTACAGCTAAATCGCTGTAGCCACCAACAAAAATCCCAAAGGATTTTCTCAAATATACAATGCTTCATTTTTAAGAGAAGTTTTAGGTTTACAGGAAACTGGACCTGTAGAGCGTCCTTGCATCCGTCCTCACTCTCCCACAGTCGCCTCTGAGTGCTAGCACCTTCTAATGGAGTGGTGCAACAACTGAGGGGTCAATATTGCTACAAGGCTGTCAGTTAAACTCTACAGCTTCTACTAGAGTTGACTATGCTACACAGTGGTTTGATTTGCTTGTTTAGTCAGATTCTATTACATAGCTTTGGTCTTCACAAGTATAGAATAGTACTCATTCCTATGGTATTATAAAGACTTGCTTCACTCTTCTGGCAACTACCTGTGCCCAGCATGAATTTTAGATACACTTAGTCTTACTTTATATGTCTGAGTGCTTGCCAGAGGTATGCATGTGCACCACCACATGCATGGTGACTCCAGAGGCCAGAAGACTGTGTAGGATACTCTGGAACTAAAGTTAGAGACAGCTGTGAACGGCAAGGTGGGTACTAGGAACAAGACTTCTTAGCCACTGAGACAGATCTCCAGTTCTCAATAAGAACTTTAAAACTAAAATATCAGGATCTAAGTTTTAACTCATTTGAAAGAGAAATAAAAGCATAAAAACCAGCAAAGGGTTTGATAAGACAATAGGGAAAGCTTTGCATCACGACATAACCCAAATATGGACTACTTAGACCAATTTCAAAACCGCAGAAATATGCACTCAGGATAATGACTTATAAAATACATCCTAAAGATAAGCATATATTTATGGTAATAAAGGTAGGTAGTTCACAGAACCAGATGTGATAGGTCACACCTCTCATCCCAGAACTTGAGAGGCAGCAGCAGAGTGATCAGGTGTCTGTGGCTAGCCTGGTTCATGAGGATCTTTCCCAAAAGAAAAAAAAAAAAAAGTAGGTGTTTAAAAGTAGTGATTAAAAGTGTATCCTGAACATAAAAGTACATTCCTATCTACCTCGTATTATACTTAAAAATTCACCCACATACATGTAAATGCCTAAATTTTTAAAAAGTTATTAATGTCATTATGAGTATGATGAATATTCAGTTGGTATATTATACTGTTGTGTACAATAGTATAGTGTCTGTTGTTATTTGAATATATCCATCAGAAGTAATGTACTGCAAACATAATTCTTTATGCCACTGTGCTGGGAAGTAGAGCCTACAGCCTACCACCAGGAGGTATTTAGGCATAACCCCTCAGGAACACACCTTGATGCACAGGCTCCCAGGGTGTTTTCATTCTCCTATTGTCACACTATCCCTCTTTCTACCAGGTGACAACAAAGTGATAACCTCCTCTCTGGACCAGACGCAAGACATCAGCACCTTGACCTTGGACTGTCCTCTGGTCTCCAGAGGTGTGAGCCAGTAAATTTGTTCATTATACATTGCCTATGTTCAGGTACCCCACTTCCTGAAAGTGGACCATGACAACCACTTTAATAACTTTGTAGATAAGAAGCAAGTGCATGTCTTTGAGAAGTTGACTGAAAATCCAAAAGGGATTAAATAAAGGTTTAAGATAAACTTCTTATATTATTTGACTCATTATTAGAAGCACTACTTTTACAGCTAAATATAAACAATGAAAGAGTCAATGTGTTTCATTATTAGTCTCTGACCGTTGGTACATTCCATGACCAACTTGTCCCAGAACAGAGCTGTCTTGACATCCTACAAGTCATGACACCTGACATGCCTGGCTACTTCGTACAAATTGTCAAATAACCATTGTGTCATTAAACTCTTAATTTTTACACTTACTAAAGAAATTTTCCCATTTATTTGAAAGGTGACTACATTTCGACAAGAAGCTGTAGGAAAATTAAAACAAATATTCTTAAGTTAAAGACCAAGGAGGCTTTTTGTTTAAGTCTTGCCTTGCCAATAACCCATGGAAACAACTTTTCAGAATTCTGACTTTTCCTTCTGATTTGTTTTCAACTCAACACTCATGACATTTTCCCATTGTTTTATTAGAGTGAAAGGCCAATTCACTGACTAAATCACAAACACCCCTTCTATATATCATAGCACAGAACAAAACTGAATCTACACTCCATTGTCCAAGCCAAGACTCCGTGACCATGAAAGGGCTCTATGGCAAATGATGTCAGAATAGCACACGCAAACTAGGCTCTCCTGGAAACTAAAATGGATGACTCTCTTATCTAAATTTGGATGGTGGCTGCCCTGCATGTAAAGCTTTGAGCCGTGACCATCCTGCACAGGATGGTTGGATTTTAAGACCTTTGTTCCATTCCAACCTTCCACCAATATTTCATTAGACTGCAATATCTGGTAATTTCTATTTATACACTTCAGTCTACACTTTGTCTAGGTGCTTCACATTCCCAAAGATAGATACCAGTGAGTATTTCAGACTGGTCTGCAGAGCTTGCAAACTCTCAGCTGGCATCTCTGAGGAGGAAACAGTGGCGGAGTGACTCCAGAGATAAGGACTCTATGAGCTTAGACACAATTTCTTGCCTTGTAGGACTGTACGAGGTCACCTTGAGGACATAGCTCTCTCCCTTCAAAGGGATGCATGTCTGAACTTTGATGCCTGATGTGGTGATGTAGAAGGGAAGACAACTTTAGTAGGTGGGAACTAATGGAGGAATCTCGGGTCACCAGGAAACTTCCCCACAGAAAGATGACAGTAATACTCCTGAGACCCCTGAGATATCACAAATAAAAGGGATTATGAGTGAAAATCCAACTTCTAAGTATCTCTCTAGCCTCTTGTTCTGTGATCCATTTACTCTTCCCAACATTGGCAATTCACCACCAGGAAAAACAGCCATTGGTCATCCCCACCTGGACTGCCTGGTTGAGCCTCAGTGGGAGAGGATGTGCCTAGTCTTGCCTAGACTAGATGTCCCAGGGTGGGGTGGTACCTAGGGTCTTCCCCCTTCTCTGAAGAGAAGGAAAGGGAGCAATGGGGGAGGAATTTGTAAGAGTGGGACTGGGAGGAGAGGAGGGAGGGGGCTGTGATTTAGGATGGAGATGCAAAGTTATAAAATGTCATTTTAAAATGAAAGTTTAAAAACAATCCCACCCATTGTTTCTAAAACAGAGGAGTGGGGTTTGCGCCACAGATGTATTCAATGAGTTACTAAATCACCATGTTCCACACAAATGGTGTGTGTTGAGATTTACCTGAAAAGGCCAACCACTAGTACTTTGGGTGGAACCCCTGATTCTACAATATAATGCAGTTGGAAAATGGCTGATATGGGTTCTTCCATCACAAAGGGGAATCTAGGCTGCAAAGCCAACATTCTGTCTGTTTTTCCTTCCCTTTTCCCCTCCCAATGTGCCTCTAAGAAGCTGGTGTGCCCAGCCTAGGAGAAAGAGTCAAAGCTGATCTTCTGATTCTAAATTTTCACTAACACAATCCTAATCACGAGCTAATCACAACACTAATCACGAGCCCATAAGTCATAAACATAACTCTGAAAAGCCCAAACTGAACTGACACCTGTGAATGAGCTATGGTTTTTTTTCCCTCTGATCTTTCTTCACCAGGGACTAAGGTCTTTTAAGAAGCAGGGAGATGATCTCTCTCACCTGCCTTTCACCACGTATTATGGGACCTGAGGTGAGTCACCTGGTGCTAAGAAGATTGGAGTCAGTAGCATAGCTCTGTTCCTGATACCTTGACCTTTGATCTGCCTGCGCACGTGCACATGGAATTTTTCAGGCAACCCTTAAGCTGCTTCTCTTGAAAAATCCCTCAACAATGGCTCTAAAAATTTTTTTGAACACTGACTAAAAACGTAATATTTTTAATAAGTAATCTTAAGGAGAAAACAGTGATCACTTTTAAAGGCTTCTGTATATGTAGATATGCATACACACATTCACACACACTGCTTTTTTTTTTATACAAATACAAGGAGTTTTGTGGAAAGTTAGCAAGTGAGTTGCACGTTGCACAATGCTAGAACAGTGCCTGCTTGGCTGCAGACCTAAAACAAGTGAGAGCCAATGCTCCGGGAACAGTGTCTTTGCAGTAAGGCTAGTCCAGAACTCTCAGTTCTTAGGCTGCAGCTCGTTGTGTTCAATCTTAAAGAACGTCTGGCTCGGATTCGAAATAATGATACTCCATGAAATGTCCTTGTTAGTGGGGTGCTTTCAACTCCTCTCTAAGGCCTCAATTCAATGAATAACTAAAAAGGAAAATTTTATCATCCTAGAAAGAGAAGGGGGATATTGGACCCAAGGCAACTGAAGTTTTATCATCACCCCCACACCACACCACACACACACACACACACACACACACACTCGTGAAATCCATCATACCACTACTGGGGCAAGAAACAGAAAGGCAGGAAGTCTCAGGTCTTTGAAAATGGTGTCCTGGGATATTCAACTGCATGAGACAATTAGACATTTGATTTACAGTGAATGACTTGCATGATTGCCAGGTTTCTTGGTAAATTTGCTAGAAAAGCCTGAGAATGTGTTTAAAACATACATACATGCATACACCTACCCACCCACACACACACACAGAGAGAGAGAGAGAGAGACAGAAGAGAGAGAGAGAGAGAGAGAGAGAGAGAGAGAGAGAGAGAGAGGAAGGGAGGGAGGAAGGGAGGGAGAGAGAGAATCAAACTGTCAAAATGTAAGCTAACAAATACCTTCCTTCTCTACATCTCAGTGAGAACTTTTTTCTTGCTTATAGAAAGAAGACTGACAGCTATCACTTGCTTCTTGTCTAAAGATACATCAAATGTCACAGTTCACAATGTAATCCTAAAGAAACCCCCAAGCCAGCACTTAGGAACTTGATGGTGAAAGAGGACAAGCAGCCGTGGCATGCCATCAGGATATGGCAGAGGCAGCATTTCAAACCAGGGCAAGTCAAACATCTCAACTACCACCATGCTGCTGGCAGTGGTGAAATCCTCTAGTGACTGAGATCTCTCTGGACACCATGCACCTTCCATGCAATAATCTCTTTAAAGTGATTATTCATGCAACAGAGAGGTTCTGACATCAGAAGCCTGGTGAACTTCATCCCCACTGTGTATAGCAAGTCCTGGAATTAAGCTTTATATGTAGGAAATGAAACCTTGGTTCTCATCACAGCAGAGGCTTTCTCTCCATACCGCCAAATGTCACATTGTAACTCCCAGTCAGCAGTAACAGTGTATTGATGTTAAAGGCTTGCTAGCCTTCCATGTCCTGATATAAATTGGAAGCTTCTCTTTAATGCAATACTGTTACTTTGAAAACTCACAGGGTTCAAAAGACTATGAAGAAGTTAAACTTTAGAAGGTACAAATACTTTTATATTTATTTCCCGCCAACCCCCGCACTCCAGCTCTGCAATATTCCTTAGCCTTGAAGGAAACCTAGAAAACTTTATGTTCAAGCCATATTCTCTAACACAGTCCAAGGATCAAAGGATAAGTCTATATGC
Organism: Mastomys natalensis; assembly: GCA_021653895.1. NCBI lineage: Eukaryota > Metazoa > Chordata > Mammalia > Rodentia > Muridae > Mastomys > Mastomys natalensis. The sequence continues at coordinate 99,630 of JAJTUV010000081.1, forward strand.
AAAAGACAACAGCTCTCTGGAAGCAATGAATCCTAAATGACAAGGTTTAAACCACCCTCAACCACTTCAAAATAGAAAGCAAACATTATGATAAAATAGGATTAGGTTAGAATGTCTAGGAAATGTAAAGAAAGAGACAAAATAAAAACTAATATACAAGTTCTTCAATGGATAACACCCCCTCGCAGTAATTTAATGGATAAGTCTAAGACTTCTCTAAATGCTATTCCAACCAATCAAGCAGATTGATTTTTTCAATGAAAACCTGGCAAGTTAGTCCTTAAGTGTTCTTGGAAGGTAAAACTTGTAAAATAGAGCTGGAGAGACGGCTCAGTGGTTAAGAGCACTGACTGCTGTTCCAGAGGTTTTGAGTTCAATTCCAGCAACCACATGGTGGCTCACAACCATCCGTGATGGGATCTGATGCCCTCTTCTGGTGTGTCTGAAACAGCAACAGTGTACTCAGATACATTAAATGAATAAATAAGTCTTTTTAAAAAACTCGTAAAATAGATATAATTAGATGTTTAAAGAATAAAAATGAGTTGTCCTACTAGCTATCAAAAGTAGAGAAAAATATGAAATAAAATATTTTCCCAAAGCAAGAATAGATAATATATAGTATGAAAGACAATAATTTAAAAACAGGCTATTCAATTCATTATATAACTATTAATATTTTGTCTAGTAGCTCACACCTGTTCTTCCAACACCCAAAGTCTGAGGCAGGTGGATGGCCACAAGTATGAGGTAGCCTGGGTTACACAGTGAGCTTCAAGCCTGTTTGGGCTATAATGTGAGAACTTGTCTCACATTAGATAAGTGAGCAATAATATTCCACTCAATAGATAATATGAGGGACTATTCATTAAATTATATTGGAGAAGTTATGTTTTTTCTGGGAAACTAATTTCTTTGACAAAATAATCAGATTTTTAAATAACTTATAGTTAAATAAAATGCACAAGTATTATAAGAAATTATAGCTAAGGTATTTATGATTGGAGGAATTTTAAATGATGATACAATGTGAATGATTTATAAGCCTGACTATATCGAATGAATTTATATTTGATTCAACTTAAATTATAAGCATCTGTAAGATACACATCTAAACTGTGTAAGACAGAAATATATACAATCTACCCCACTGTCATGGTTATGATTTTGTCAACACAAGCTAGTGTCATCTCTAAAGATGGAGCCTCAATTGATAAAGTGCCTCTGTCAGATTGCCTGTAGGCATCTTCTTGATTGATGGCTGATGTGGGAGGGTCTAACTCCCTATGCGCAGTCTCCATTGAAATTGATCTCTATTTTCACAACTCCACACAATGGTGTATCAGGGATCCTTGTAGGATTCCAACCCTGACTCTCAGGGCTTGACCTCAGGAGCTCTCTGGAACCTTGAGGGCCTCCTACTCTCCCAGTTTTCCTATTTACAAAACCAGTACCATGTGCATGATGCTGCCAAATTCTTGTACAAGTTCAAAAAGTAGCCTGCCCTCTCTAGACCCCAGGTCTTTCAGCCTCTGACCTGAATCACTACCCCAGGGTGAGAATGGGAAAGGCCTCTCAGAGGCAGTAGGGTTAGGCTCTCTTTTTCAATTGAAGTTTTACTTTTATAAGATGGAGTCTTTGATGACTAGAGTCTTAACCTGGGGTTGTATTCCCTATCAACCCAGTGCAGAGAACTCTTTAAAGTGTTTATCTCTTTGACAGTTACAGCTGCTTTCTCAGTATTCTCCTTGTCTGAAACTTTAAGCTCCCCCTTTCTCACTGATCAGTCCATTATTCTTTCAATCCTTTCATCTGTTTCTGCTTCACATATTCCCTCTCTCTCTCTCTCTCTCTCTCTCTCTCTCTCTCTCTCACACACACACACAACACATACACACACACACATTAGACACCTGGATAAGAACAGGATGCAGTAACTCAAGACATCGTAAATACTACTCTATTGTTGTAGTTTGTATGAGGTGTTCCCCACAAGTCTTGTGCATTCAAATACTTGGTCTCCAGTTTGTGGCTGTTTGGGAAGGATTCAGTGAACTTGCTGGAGGAAATATGACTCTGAGGATAGCTTTGAAGATTCAAAAGCTTAGCATCATACTGAATATGTTCCCTCTGCTTCATGCTACTGGTTCTAGGATATGAGCTGCCAGTTCTTCCTGCTCAGCCACCATGAACTCTAACCCTCAGGAACCCATGAGGCAAAAAATAAACCCTTCATTCTATCTATTACCTTGGTCATGGGGTTTTGTCTGAAACTTCCCCAGGCAAACAAAGTCATCCATTACTTTTTAAGTCAGTGTGATCATTATTCTTGGTTGTCAACTTGACTGGATTTGGAATTGACTACAATAAAGAAATGGAGGGTACAACTGTAAGAGATTAGCTTTGTTTCATTTGAAGTGGGTAAATCTACCTCTAGTCCAGACACACACATCTTTGATCCAGATCTTGAGGTTGAAAGACAAATCTCTAATCAGGACCACACCTTCTGCTGGAAGCCTATATAAGGATGAGGGAAGTTTTTGCTTATTTGTTTGCTTGTTCTCACCATGCTATCAAGTCCATTTTTTCAGTGGCATTAGAGCCTACTTCTTTGGAATTCCACCATCTACTGAAGACCAGTTGAGACATCTAGTCCTGTGGATTCAGCAATTTCTGGATTCTTAGACTTTCCATTCACAGCCCAACATTGTTGCATTAGTTGGACTTGGACAGTAGCCCATATGTGATTCTAATAAATCACATTATATATATATATATATATATATATATATATATATATATATAGAGAGAGAGAGAGAGAGAGAGAGAGAGAAACATATATACATATGAGATTCATTCTATAAGTTCTACTACTCTAGAGAACATTTACTAATACATCCAGACTCACTCAAATACTTAGGACATAGGTAGATAGAGTACAGCCAGTTTCTTTGGCTTAAATGGGCTCTATCCCACTTTTTTTTTTTTTATAAAGTCCTGGCTGCTTTTTGGAACCTCAAGTGGCAAGCCTCCACTATTTGCAGTTATCTTGACATTCTGATTTTCTGAATATGTATGACTCACTGAGTTCTGCTTATAGCATTCTAAGATTTTTGCTCAAAATTACAAACTTTTGCACAAACCAGCTCGAAGAACCACATGCTCAGATTTAACACAGTAGCAGCACCACTTCGCAGGAGGAATTTTATATTTCAGCACCCCACTCCTGGCACCATTTTGTATTAGTTACTTGTCTCATCGCAATGACAAAGTTCCTGATAAAAGATGTTTTAGAATACATCTGATCATGGCAGAAAAAGCATGGCAGCAGGAGAATGACGTAGCTGATCACATTGTATCCACAGTCAGGAAGCAGAGAGAAATGAACGCTGGCACTCTGCTTTCTTTTAGTCTTTGTAGTCACTCCAAAATAGTATGGCCATGTGATTTTATTTCCTACACTTTGAATCGGTTTTCCCATGTCAATCAACCCCATCTATAAACTTTCTCATAGACATTTCCGGAGATTTCATCACTAGGTGATTTCTACATGGCCAGCATTTTCAACCACACTCTATGAAAATATCAGCTCACATACCACATAAGAATGTGTTCAATTTCATTCACAGTTCCATATATTTATGAAAATAGAATTTAAATCACAATGGATCCACTTACATAATCTTTCTAGATGAGTTTCTAAAAGATACCAATGTTGGGATGTATACCTTCATATACTCTCAGGATGAATCAACCCAGGGCCTTGCCTTGCACCCCTGAATGGCCATGCCTAGCTTGTACCCAGGAACATGCTCCCTTAGTGAGATGCTCTGGACTCTTGCCCTATGTCAAGCCTCTATGCTCAGGCTGCACTAGGAGTCACATCTGCCTGAATACTCTCTCAAAGACTCTGCTCCAGGAGCTGAAGGGTCAACAAGGACTTGTACCCTCAGTCTTTCTGGGTAAGTCATCTCAGACCCTTGCCCTGTTCTGTCTCTTCATGTCTAGACCAAACTTCACGTCCCATCAGCTTGTATACTCTCTTATCTACAAGTCCTGAATTCCCATCAAGGAGTGAACTCGTGCACATGCTTTTTGTGTGGATAACCCCAGACCTTTGCCCTGAACCTTTCCATGCTCATGTCCAAGTAGGAGTCACACCTTCTTACTTATTTCAGGATGCCTTCTCCCTTTCCAAACCTAGGTCAGATGGAAACCCTATTTTTACTCTTTCTTTGTGAGTCTGTCCTGGCCTATTGCTTATACTGCCTTTCCATGCCTAGGCCCAGCCAGAAGCCACATTTGTATGTATCCCAATGAGTATTTCTAGGCTCCTCACCCCACACACACTTTCTCCACATTCACGTCTAGCAGCAAGCAGCAGTCATGTGATTTCTAGGTGACTCTGCACAGTCCCTCAACCTGCACTGCCTTTCCTTGATAGTGCTGATAACACCCAGCTTAAAGCTACACCATTCAGCTTTATTAGCTCTGATCCAAAGAATCTTCCCACACTCCTAAGACACTTAACAGGTTCTTGCTGAATTTGAATCCTCTACTCTCCAGTTAAAAATCAACACCAAATATCAGAAAGATTAACATAAGAACTCTTTCTATCTTATCTAAAATCAACTACATTTGAGTAACAGGAAAAAGAAGACCAAACTTCCACTCCATAGAGGCAGGCTGAAATGTCATATCAGGCACAAAGGTGACTAAATAAACCCACATGCCTGGTTCTCACTACAAAAATACAAAACATATAAAAGGCTAAGAAAGTTAAGACAGTGCATCCCCTCCAAAGACCAGTAGTTCTAGGAAAAAGTTCTCTAGTGGGAATTGCCAAGATAACCCACAGTACACAGAATTTAAATGAACAATTGTAAACATAATCAGAGAATTGAAGAAGTTTAAAGAGGAAACAAATACCATAATGAACTTAAAGAGGAAAGAAATAAATTCATTATTGAATACAAGAAAATGAAAACATACAGCTTAATGAAATAAGGAAGACAATTCAGGATTGAAAGTGAATTCAATAGACATATAAACGCTGAAGATAGTTAGAAATAAAGATGAACTGAAAAATTCAATAACCTAACTAGAAGGGGAAGCCTTATCAGCAGAATTGGTCAAATAGAAGATGGTTTATCAGGACAGGGACATAAAATAGAGGAACTGGACCACACAATTATAGTGTATGTTAAAATTTTAAAACATAGTAAATGAATGTGCAGGAACTTTAAGATTAATTATAGACACAGAAGAAGAATCCCAGATCAATAGGCTAGACCAGATCTTCAATAGGATGACAGAAGAAAACTTCTTCAAACTAACAAAAACAAACAAACAAACAAACAAAAACAGAAAAGGCTGTCCATGGAATATTGTAATTGTATTGTAATTAGAATTGTAAAATTCTAATACACAGAGCAAAGACAAGGTATTGAAAACTGCAAGAGAAAAGCCACAAGTCACACAGCAAACTCATTATAATAGTAGCTAGTTTCTCAATGGAAACTGTAAAAACCAGAATAAACTCTAACAAAGGACTAAAAGTTCTATAACAGATGCCAACCTAGACTATTATACCCAGTAAAACTATCTGCTACCATTAAAAGAGAGAGAAACACAGTATAGACAGGCTAAAAAAATTCATGTCCACCAAACTAGTCCCCCCCCCCGAAAAGTATTGGAAGTAATAGTTAGGACTGAAAAGAAAGGTAAGCATAGCAAAGAGGCTCCAGAAAGGAAACAAATGAAGCTGTAATTACTTCAATAGAAAACAGTCTTAAGAACATAAACAGTAATAAACAACAACATAATAGCAATCAGCACACATTTTACAATAACAGACTTAAATATCAATGGTCTCAACTCTCCAGTCAAAAGATCGAAGTTCACTGAATGGACTAAGAAGCAAGATCAATAACTTTCTTGTCTATAAGAAACATATCTTACCTTCTAGAATAGATGCCAGAGTGAAAGGATGGAAAAACGTACCCCAAGCAAATGGGATCAGGATAACTAGTAGGTGTCACTCTCATAATACCAAGCAAAATAGACTTGAAATCAAGATAAGTGAAAAAAACTAGAACACATTACAATCCAAAACATATACATACCAAACTCCGGCATATTCATTAAGAATCATACTCATGGATCTAGAGCCATAGATTAACACCAACTCAGTAACAGTAGGTCTTCCAGTTCATTTCCTGTTGGTCCACTACACACTGTGGCTGGAAGCTAATGGGGAAACAAAAGGGTCTATCTGGGTTATTAGTTATAGTGCATCATGGAGAGAAGCCAGGGCAGAAGCTTAAGGCATGAACCTGGAGACAGAAACTGAAGCAGAGACTATGGGGGAATGATGCTTCCTGGCTTGTTCTGCCTGGCTTGCTCACCTTGCCTTCTTACACAATCCAGGACCACTTGTCTGGGGCAGCCATCACAGTGAATTGAACCATCCCACATTAATCATCAATCAAGAAAATTCCATCTTAGACTTCCTCACAGGCAAATCTTATAGAGGCATTGATTTCAAGGTGACTCTAGGTTGTGTCAAATTGACTAAAATTAACCAGTACAGCATACAAAGTAATGCGTTTTATCACAGCCCATATATACGTGTGTGTGTGTGTGTGTGTGTGGTGTGTGTGTGTGTACATGTGTGTGTGTCTTTACACCTTTTCTCATTTTTCCCTTACCCTACAAGAAGATGAATTATTTTGAGGGACACCTTAAAAGTATTACATATTCTTTGAATCTGGTGCCCAGCATAGAGTGTACACACACACACATGGAAAAAGACATGCACATATTATTCTTGCTACTCATACAATCAAACCTAATATAACATAAATGCATATTAGTGAAGTTATGGTCAAACAAATAAGCCAGCCATCACAAAAAAAATAGAATCTTCAATCATTCAGGAAAACACTGAGACAGATTCTGTGTACTTATAGAAGAACTACCTACTTCAAAGTAAGTTGTCGGCCTATAGCTACAGCATGTTTTTCAATGTCTATATGCATATGACATATATTAAAATGTACCTGATAGATTTTTATGCACATACAAGAATCTATGTGTTCCTAAATGCACATGTGTTTGCAAATGCATGTTCTAAGCTTCGCATGGTAAGTATTGCTTTAAAATAGGAAAAAAGAGCTGGAGGTAGAAGGGTCTAAATGGAACCAAATCATGGAATTCGAGTATCTATACATACATGTGGGAGTCCACCCACTGGAACACGGTATCTGAATTCTTAGTTGTTCATAAAATAACTGTTTAAAGCTGTTTTAATCTCCATCATGTCCATAATAGCTTTATTCTTTAATTTAATTAGAATTATTTGAGGGCTACCCAATACTTTTTGAGGAGGTGTTTTGTGAAACTAGGAGTAGAGTCATTTACAACTTGGTAATTTTGATTGGAGCAGCCCCTCCTGGGAGAAAGCGAGTATTGAAAAGCAATCATGTAGAACAAATACGGTTTGGTAAAGATGAACTTTTCCTATTGAGTGCACTCAACGGTGATCTAATTATTTTTTTTTTGAGACCTTTACATGTTACTTACTGTGAATGGCTTACTTTTGTGTTTTCTTGTTCAGTTTTAGTAGTGTCAATGTAATCCTCTATCGGTTTATTCAGAGAAACGCTTTCTTCCCTCTGACTTTTCCTGTAATTGCAATAGAGCTGCATTATGTACGTGTGAACCATGAAATAAGAAGGCAGCAACTTACTGCTGCTCAGAATAATGTACTTTTAACGATGTAAGCTTCTGCCCTTATGTTAACCCTCAACTCTCCATAAAAATGGGGAAATAAAAATAAAATTTTTCTTCAGGATTGTGGGTTTTTCTGGGGCTATATTGGCTGTTCTGTTTCTTCATTAAGTTGTCTCATTTCCCTTACCCTGTCTGGATTTATATTCCCTATCAAGAAAGTTTGTTTTTAGTTTTTTTTCCTTGCTTCCAAGAGGGGTGCAGCAAACCTACCCACATGGCTATGCTGGGTACTCTAGCACAGTGCTAACTATTTACAATGCAGAGTTTCCAGGTTGCAGCATCCCCAGATCAATAGTACATACATCCAACCATGATAGCTAAGGAGCTACAGGGGGCTCTGTTAGCATCATTTTATTTGACTTACAAAGATAAATTCATCTTCCTTATTCTTTTAAAAATGGATTTGTTTTAAATTTATGTATATGAGTGTTTTGCCTGCATAAGTGGCTATGCACTGTGTGTATGCAGTACCAGAAGAAGACATAAAGGAGTCATTGGATCTTCTTGGACTGGAGCTACCAATCCCATGAGCCACCTAATGCGTACTGGAATCAAATGTGGGTCTCTGGAAAAGCAGACAGTACTCTTAACCTCCAAGATCCTTCTCCAGGCTCCAGCTTCCTTCTTTCAATTCCCTCTTCCTTCTTCTTTCCCCTATAACTTTGAATAAAGTATAGTAAAAAAGATGTCATAATATCTTGGCGTTTTTGTCTTGACCCTACCACTTGTTGGCAATAGAAGGAAGACAAAGTTCTGTGGCTTTGAGCTTCTTGTATACAACTTTCAAATTCGTTGCCAGAACTCACAGTTTCTGTGAGTGTCACTGGCAGGGCACGCACTGAGCATCTTGTCTGTGGTACACTGCGAATCTCATTAAGGTTAGCTCATATTCTTGTTTCTAAAGATAATTATGTTGTAAATATTATTTCCAAATATCTAATCCCTTCATCCCACTGCTCAGAGATCATTGTGGAAGAGGAGTAGAAAGACTGCCACAGCGAGAGGAAGTGGCTCTAGCCAACAGTGTTGTGGGGCAATGACAAGGCTATTGCCCCTGTGAATTCACTGCATCTGTGACTGAATGCATAAGGCTTGCACAAGATCAAGCTAGATAAAATTACATCACAAAAGGGGGTAAATGTCACAATAGTGTCACCTGTAATTGAGGAACTGTTGAAAACTGATGGCTGCTGGGTGGAAGAGTCATTTTTCATCAGGGATGTCACCCTGAAAGGCTACCCATGCTCCCGGACATGGCCCTACACTCATACTAGTCACATGAACTGAACTCAGTGGGTTTAAAATAGAAGAACATGGGAAACTGAATGGGGAGAGTAGCAGAGATGATGGAGAGAAGGGGAAAGGAAAGAAATTAAGATGTCGATTTGATCTAAACACATTGTACGCATGTCCGAAATTCTCAAACAATGAAGAGATAAATATCAGAGAGCTGACAGTAAAATAAATGGTTTGGAGCATCGAAGAAAAAAATCCCAAAGATTAGATATTAACGGAAGTGATTTCTGTGAAGGATTTTATTTTCCCTTCCATCTCCTAACTTTGAACTATAGGAGTTCCTACCAGGGGAGTTTCAAAGTTCATGTGCAGAAAAGAAGCCTCAGAGAGAAATCTTCCTTTATATCCAGATAACCAGGGAAATTAACATCTGCAAAACAATGCACCGAGGAGGAATGCTCATTTGGTTATGGTTTTGCTTTGTAACTTCTTTTAGAAAAAGATTTCACACACTGGATTTTGATCTCATTTTTCCCCACCTCCAATTCATACCAGATCCCTCCTACCTTCTTACTCATTCTCTCTCTGTCTCTCTCTCTGTCTCTCTATCTCTCTCTCTGTCTCTGTCTCTCTCTCTCTCTCTCTCTCTCTCTCTCTCTCTCTCTCAAACAGACAAAGCAAAAGGAACACAGAACAAGAAACATAAAACAACACAGTAACAAACAACAACAACAAAAAAAAAACTACCAAAAGAACAATAAACAAACAAAAAAAATTGTCAAGCACAGCAAAATGAGACAAAAACTACTAAAATATTATTGAGTTTATTTTGTGCGGGACAACTACTCCTGGACATAGGGCCTACCCTCAGGTCTGATTAACATATTCAGTGAGACTCCATTGGTAAAAACTGATCTTTTTTTCCTTTGCAAGTGGGTATAAATTATACACGGCTTCTCAGTTAGGGATGGAATGTATGTCTACTTCCCCTTCTCAGGATGGGACCCTGTTCAGCTTGAGCCCGTATGGGCCTTGTTCATGTCATGCTGCCGTGGCCTCTGGGTTCATGGATGTATCAGTCTTGATCTGTCTGGAAGACACTGCTAGCTTGGATTTATTCATAATTTTTGGCTTTTAAAATGTTTCTGCTTTCTATTCTACATACTTCCTTGAGTCCTGAGGGGGAGACTTTGATGAAGACATTCTATGTAGGACTAGTGCTCCAATGCCTCTCATCTGCTTCAAGAAGCATCTCTGAGAAGGGCTGAGTGAACCACTGACTTGCAGGTGCAGCAGCATATCATTAGGAGATATTTAATTGCTATGTTCCTTTAGCAGAATAGTAGTATTAGGTTTCCCCTAAACTCATGACCTATCTGGTTTCAGGTTCTTGACCATCTTAGCAGTGTCGGGTATGGGATCCATCTCATGAAGTGGTCCTTAAATCCAATCAGAAGTGATTGGTTGGCTCCATACCATTCGTGCCACTATTGCTCTAGTATATCTTACAGGTAGGTCACTACTATAGGCTCTAAAGATTGTAGCTGGTAGATATTGATCATTGCCTTTCTCCTCCAGTAGCCTGCAGAGTACTTTCCAGTACCAGGAACATTAGTTTTGGAATGGTGATGTATATTCTGTCTTTTGAAGTATGTAAATTTTTTTGCTTTTACTTTTACAAGGTTACATTTAAGAGATTTCCTTGAGTCCCATAAGAGACGAGAACTTTGAATTTTGAAGCAGTCTTGAGACTATGAATGACTATGGGGCCACCTGAATTTAGATTAGATGTATTTTTGCATTATTATATTGGCTGCAAGCCTACAAAGGTCAAGGAGTATAATGTGGTAGTTTGTATGAGAAAATTGTAAGCATGCCTCCAATTCAATGATTTCTTTTGTGTCATCTTGTCTCTTCACAGAAATATTAACAGTAACTAAGGCAGAAATTATGTAAGCTTAGCCGCCTCTAGACATCCCTGTGAAGGTTGTTATTATTATTATTATTATTATTATTATTGTAAATTAGGTTAATTGAAATAGGAAAACCCACCTTGAATGTGAGTACATCATTTTATAGGATAGGTCATGAACTGTATACAAGTAGAGAAAGTTCCCTGAACACTAAGCATCCAGTCATCTCTTGATGGAGGGTGTGCTATGACTAGCTGTGTTAGTTCCTGCTCTCTTGTTGGCTCCATCATAATACATGGAAACTCAAAAGTGAGAACTAAAATATACTCTTTCTCCATTGGGTTGCTCTGTGTCTGGGTATTTTACCACAGCAACAGAAATGAAAGCAAAACAGACATAGAAACATTCAAAAGGAAAAAACAAAAATGGGGAATTCCAAATCTGTGTGTGACCTGTATGTGACCTGGCAAAAATTCCAGCGGTTCTCTGAGCTGATGTGTAGACAGACCCACAGGAAGAACTCCAAGGAGCTGGTTGAGAGCTGGGTTGACATGGCTCTGTCTACACAAAGTAACAGTCTGTATCCTCAGTCTGAATATGCCCAGGCTCTTCCCATGACAAAGCAAAAGCAGTGGCATTTTCCAGAAGATTTAACAGAGCCCAAGTTATCAATAGCACTTAATCTCATAGAAAAATAATTATAAATCTGCCTTGGAATATCTGTGATACAGAAATTATCTGAAAGACTAGACCATAGACCAGGCTAGATGTGACAAGGGTTGACATTCTAGTAATGCAAGAGGAGATATTCTTACTAAAGACATGGGTACAACTTACAGTGCTTACCCTAGAGTTTAAAAGTAAAACATTTGAAATTTAAAGTTACTCTATTTGGGTTAGAGAGATGGCTCAGTGCTTAAAAAGCCATGGCTGCTCTTCCAGAGGATGTGGGCTTGATTGTCAGCATCTATATGTCATCTCATGACAGTCTATAACTGGAGTTCCAGGGAATGCAACATTCTTGCTGGTTTTTGCAGATGCTGTATATACTTGGTACAAGGCATGAGGAAGGTAAGGTACATATATATGTGTGTGTATGTATATATGTATATATACATATAATAAAGGTTGAAAAACAACAAAAATTAAGACATTGTATTGATTCAATATAACATAATATCACATATCAGAGCAATGTGTCAATCATCTTAAAAACAGATACATAGGATTTCTCAAATCTTTAAACAAAGAAAAATCTTTTTTTAAAAGAAATCAGCATAGAGGCTTGTAGGGCAGTATCAAAGGAGTAACCTTCTGGTATTGAACACCGAAAAGAAGAAAAAAAGATCACAAAGCATAAAAATAATTTAAGGCTTAGTAGTGGGTAACAAAAATTTGATAAAGCATAAATATACACCACTAAGACTATAAGTAAATTCCAAACCATAAAATAAAAGAATAAGTAACATTAAAATCAAACTTAATGAGAACTAATGATAAAAAAAAGCTGAAAGCAAAAATAAATGTGACCCATTATCTAACTAGTAGGAAGACCAGTTAAAGAAGTGCTTATCCTTATTAGAAATCAAGATCCTCAAAAAATAAAAAATAGAAAGCACCCATCTAGTGTTGGGGCCTGCAACCCCAATTGTATCTCCAGTTAAAGCATCATCAGCAACAGGAGAAAGTAAACTCATTCCCAGGTGAAGGGAAGGAAAGAAAGCCATTATCAGTTTTTGTTTAACTATTTCTTTTCTTAGCAAAATATAAGCCATTAAAATAATTTCTTGCGTCTTATCACATAACAGTGGGATAAAATTAAATATGAACAACAAAAGGAACTAAAGAATATATACGAAAAAATCAAGACAAAGCATTATGTTGCAAATGAACAGTAGGCTGTTAAAAAAATAAAAAATTTAAAACTTCTAGAATTTTGAAATGAAAATAAACACACAACTCACTGGAACACTGAGTGTAAGTAAAACATCCAAAATATTTCAAATACGTAACTGAATGGAGCATCTCCGTGTTCTAGCAAAACAAGAATAAATCAAATCCAAAATTAATATCTGGAGAGAAATAACACAAATTAAGGTAGAAAATAACAAAATAGAAAACAATGCAAAGGATCTATGAAATAGGACTGTTCCTTTACAAAAGTAAACAAGCCTGACAAACCATAAGTCAAAGTAACCGAAAGAAAAAGAGACCCAAATTAAAAGTCTCAATTTCAAAGAGAGTGGACACTACAAGTTACCAATGACATCCAAAGGAGCATTAGGTGGATACTCTGAAGTGACATTACAACAAATTAGAAAAATCTACAAGGAATGAATCGATGTCTATAGACTTGGCTTGCCAGAATTAACCCCAGATGATGTAAATAACCAACACAAGTGTATAACCAGCAATTCAAAAATCTGAGCATGGTGGTACATCCCCATGAATCTGGGACAAAAGAGAGGGGGGGGGGTATTCCTGGAGCTTGCTGTCCCACTAATCTTGTTGAACTGGAAAGCTCCAGGTTCAATGAAAGTCCCTGCCTCAAAGCATAAGCTGGAAAGGAATAGAGGAAGATGTCCAACATTTACCCCAGCTTCATATGCATGCAGTATATGAAAAAACAAGAGCCAACATTCTACTGAAAACTCAAAGCATTTCGCTAGGACGAGGAGAGATACAGGTATGTCTACTCTCTCTGAAACCATTTAATACAGAATTTGAAGTTTTAGCCAGAGCAAGAGGAGACAGGGGATACAACATGGAAAGAGTTGAGTCAGAGCTTTCTTTTCAGGTGATATGAACTCTGCCCTTAACAGACTTCTAAAGATAAGCTGGAAACAACTTGGATTTGATAAAGATTTTCAGAGAATTAGCAATAGAACAATCTGCATACAAAAATCAACACCTTTTTTTTGTGTGTTCCATTAATGAACATTCTGAGAGAGAAATCAGGATAAAGGATGCACGGGAGCCTTTAAAAGACGGTGAAATAGATAGGATAAAAACCAACCAAGGACGTGAAAGACCACTATAAAATACTAAAATATTGAGGAACAATTTTGAAAAAAAAAAAATACTACACTAGAAGATGAAGAGACTTTTAACACAACACAGATCAAAGATCTTAATATAAACCTGAAACTTTGATGCTACTGGAAGAAAATGTGCAGAAAACAGAAACACTTCAAGATACAGAGATGAGCAACACCCTTCAAAAAAGGATTCTGACAACTCAAAAAGACAATTAGTGTGGTGATTGCATGCCAATAAAAAGCTTCTGCACAGGAAACAGTAACGCGAGCAAATAGCTCATACAGTGGTCTTTGTGAGCTATGCTGCATTAAATCCAAACAACTCTAAAGATTCCATCTTTCTACAGTCAGAATGGCTAAGATCAAACACTCAAGGGACAGCACATGCTCGGAGGATGTGGAGCAATAGGAACACTCCTCCAGAGTTGGTGGGAGTGCAAACTCATTCAATCACTCTGGAAATCAATCTGGTGGTTTCTCAGAAAATTGGGACTAGTTCTACCCCAAGACCCAGCTATACCACTCCTATGCATATAAACCCAAAGGATGGCCCACTATACCACAAGGACACATGCTCCACGGTGTTCATAGAAGCCTTATTCACAATAACCAGAAACTGGAAATAACCTAGACACCCTTCAACTGAAGAATGTATAAAGAAGACATGGTACACTTACACAATGGAGCACTATTCAGCTACCAAAAGCAAAGGCATCATGAAATTTGCAGGCAAATGGATGGAACTTGAGAGTATCATCCTGAGTGAGGTAACCCAGACTCAGAAAGGCATACAGGATATATACTCACTTATAAGTTGGCATTAGCCATAAAGTACAGAATAATCATGTTGTAATCCAAGATCCAAAGAAACTAAGCAATAAGGAGGGCCTAAGGAAGGATGTGTGAATCTTACTCAGAAGGGGAAATACAATAGACATCAGAGGTAGATGGAGGAAAGGAACTGGGTGGGATGGGGGTGAGGAGGGGAGCGGGATGGGAATCAGGTACTGGCTGAGGTGAGGGCTGAAGAGGGCTAGGAGTGTGAACGGAAATGGTTGTGGGGCATCTTTGAAATTAGCTGGAGATCTGGGATGGGGAAGGCCCCCCCAGGAATCTATAGGGGTGATCCCAACTGAGATTCCTACCAGCAGAGGATATGAAGACTGAAGTGGCTACCTCCTATAGACAGGCAGGACTTCCAGTGGAAGGAGGAGAACATCAACCCACCCAGAAAACCTTCAAACCAAAATTTGTCCTGCCTATAGGATATGCAAGGATAAAGATGGGGCAGAGATTGAGGTAACAGCCAACCAATAACTGATCCAACTTGAGACCAATCTCATGTGAGAAAGCCAGCCCCTGACACTATTAATGTTACTCTGCTATGCTTTCAGACAGGAGCCTTGCATAACTGTCTCCTGAGAGGCTTCATCCAGCAGCTGATGGAAACAGATGCAGAGACCCACAATCAAGTATTAGGCAGAGCTAGGGGAGTCTTATGGAAGAGTGAGGATAGAAGTGAGCAAGTCAGAGGGGTTAAGAGCACCACAAGAAGACCTATAGAATCAACTAACCTGGGTCCATGGGGGTTCACAGAGACTGAACCCCCAACCAAAGAGCATGAGGGGATGGACTGAACTCCCTATACATTTGTGTAGATGTGAAGCTTGGTCTTCATGTGGGTCTCCTCACAATTGGAGCCAGCGTTGTCTCTGACCCTCTTGTCTTTGATCCCTGTCCCCCAGCCAGATTGCCTGGTTGGGCCTTAGAGGGAGAGAAGTGCATCACGTCCTACTGTAACTTGATGTTCCAGGTTAGGATGATGCCCAAGGAGGTGCTCTCCCTTTTTTGAGGAGAAGGGCTGGGGGATAATGGTGGAAAGAATTTGTAAGTGCAGCACAGGGAGGAGGGGAGGGAGGGGACTTATGATTGGGATGGAAAGTGAATTAATTAATTAGTTAATTAATTAATTAGTGAAAAAGAATTCAGACAGCAGAAAACCAAAACAATATAATTTTATCAATAAATGGGCAAATGATTAGACTAGACACTTCTAAACAGAAATATCAGTGACATATACACATAAGTAACACACACACATGCAAACACACACCATAAGGTTTTATGTGTGTGTTTCTGTGGGGTGTGTGTGTGTATACATTACTCTAAAGTTGACATAAAGTTTAATATATGTGTATATACCTATATGTGTGTGTGTATGTATGTATGAATATGTTCATGTCATGCTATGCATGTGGAGGTCAGAGGACAACTCACAGAAATAGTTCTTTCCTTCTAACCCATAGGTCCTAGGGCTCAAAATCTGTACAGTCCAGCTTTATGGCAAGTGCCTTTACCTGCTGAGTCATCTCACCAGCCCCCAAAACTACATTTGCTAAACTGTTCTTGCTCACACATTCTGCTATCTATACTCTAAAATCATTATTGGCACAATGGCTCGTGCTTATAAATACCAGCACTTAGGAGAAACAGGGCGAGAAGGTCTGGACTCCTGGACTACCCAGACCTACTTAGTGAAACCCTGTCTCTAAAACCTAAAGGTTGGAGATATGGCTTAGTGAGAGAGAGAGCTTGCCTCTTTTGCAAAAGATTTTAGGTTGGAACTCCAAAACGTAATAAACAAAACAAAAAGCAAACAAGCAAAAAATAAATGTGACAGAGAGAAGCTGGTCTCTGGTAGCACAGGATGCCATGTTTACAGTTTTGTTCTTCTAACATTCTGTGTATTTCAGTGGCATTTCGCCTTTTCCCTAGACACTTAATTTTGAAGAGAACATCTTCCTGGAGCCAGTGGAAACCCAGTAAAAGGTCTGGTACTATTCATCTGTAGCAAAGACAGTGGTTGTGATTTATCATTCAGTGTTTGTTAACACACATTGATTGAGCATTGCTTGTTTCTGTGTTAGATACCAAAGGTTAAAAAGCAAAGCATGAGAACAAAATCTTAGTCCTCAGTGGCGCGATAAATATTGTGCAAGTGCGTGTTTAAGATCAAGCTGTGCAGTGAAGGAAAGTAAACAAGGACCATTATAGACACAATGATCAGGAACCCAAGGGTAGTATTTCAGGATACAAAACAGGACTGGATTTATGGCTCTTTTCACTTTCCTTAAGAAGTGATAAAGAATCTTTGAACACCCTAAAGCCTTATTAAAGTTACAGTGTCTTTAAGGGTGTGACTCCTGGCAGGTCAACCGTGCTACAATGGATGGCACCTGCTTCAGTATATGAGCAGCACATATAACCACTGAGTTCTATGACAGCAAACAGCACTTTAAATTAAATCAACAATTTTGAAAAGAGGGTATGAAGTTAGAATATGGAAGTAAGTATAGATTTGGAAGGAGTTAGGGGAGGAATGGGGGTAGAATATGAGCAAATATACTGCATGCATATATGAACTTCTTCAAAAATAAAATATTATACAAACAAATAAATAAAATAAAAATTCCCGTGTTGATAATCTAAACTCAAAAGAATGCAGTAGAACAACCTATAATTTTAGATCCTTGAAAAAAATACATATCGGAGAAAAATCTTTAAGTTTCAATTTTCCATTATCAAACTTTGATAACAGCTTATACACTTAGAATGTTAACGAGGGGAAAATTAAGAATCACAAATTGATGGCCAAATAATTACATGTACTTAAATATTCTAGATACCAAAGGAAATCTAGAACAGTGTGATTTAAAAAAGAAACCAGCAAGAAGAGCTGTGGCTTTGGGGAACAAGTCACTGAGGCAGCTGGGCATGTTCAAGGACTATGATCCCGAGGTTACGAAATCCTTTTGGGTGGGGCACTTGTGTGTCAGGTATAGATTTTTTTTCCAGACATAATAGTTGCACATTTTACAATTTATGCACGTATATAACGACCACTGTATTATTTAGTCAATGGTGGAATTCTTCTGTTTGTGGCAGGTGCTGTTTTAAAACCACGACCTTATTTAGAGTCGGAAGAATCAGAGACTGAGTCTGGCGGGACTTCAGTAGGCAGGAACAGAACTTCTTAGGGCAAAGGCACTTAGAATCACAGCATTCTTCCAAGACTTTGGCTCTCAGCTAGTACAGGAATTCTGAGACCCAGAGAGGTGAGGCTCAGAATCATGAAAGTTCGCAGATTCTATTATCTGCTTTAAAGTTCCAAGGCAGCCAGCATAAAGTGAGACTGCTGAGCTCCATTTTCCAAGAAACCTTTCGCTAGGCATGCTGCAGAAATAACCTTAAACTGGGCCTGCTTGCAGCCACAAGTTCAAGTTCTGGTACAAACTACTCTATCCTCTCTAAGCTGGAAAGCCCGCCCCCACTATAACCATAGCAACGGCTGACTCCAATGCGCCGGTGAGCCGGGTACCGCCCCCTCCCTGACAGATATTGTTTCCCATCCTCTGTCCACATGGGCGCACTGCCTCACTATTGGTCTGTGGCCCAGGACTGTGCCTTGCCCTCACCAATAAACGACCTGTGCACGTGCACTCTGGTGTCTTCCGATTGGTGAATCCCTCCTGATCACGCACCACGGTCCTGCTCAGCCCGGTGTGGGGGCGCCAATGAAATGACTAAGTGACCACGTACAGCCAATGGGAAAGAAGCAGGTTTCGCCTCTGGCCAATGGCCGCGCTCTGTGGGCGGTCCGTGTCAGCCCCTTTCCAGTCCCAGTGGGGTGTGTTAAAGAGACAGGGCCCCGGTGCCGGTGTTTCACCCGGCTGGGCGCTGTGGCCGTAGTGGCCCTGGGCGTGCGGCCGGCGCCCGTGACAGCACCGTCGCGGAGCCGGCTACCCCGACCTGGGGCCGCTGCGGATCTTGGTGGCAGAGCCGCATCGTCTGGTGGGATGGGAGGCGAAGCGGGAGCGGATGGTCCCCGGGGCCGTGTCAAGAGCTTGGGGCTAGTGTTCGAAGATGAGAGCAAGGGGTGCTACTCAAGTGGCGAGACAGTGGCCGGGCACGTGCTGCTGGAGGCGGCAGAGCCGGTGGCCCTTCGCGGGCTGCGCCTGGAGGCCCAGGGCCGTGCCACCTCTGCCTGGGGCCCGAGCGCTGGGGCCAGGGTCTGCATCGGTGGCGCAGCTCCCGCAGCCTCCTCAGAGGTGGAATACTTGAACCTGCGTTTGAGTCTGCTAGAGGCTCCAGATGGTGAGCGTGGAGATCCCCACAGGGAAGGGGCGGGAGGGAGCGCACCCCTGGGTGGTGGGTGGCACTGAAGGAAGCTTCTGGAAGGGGAGTCATCTGCTGTCACGGGTGAAGGGCAGAAGGCCAAGCCTGTGCCCCTTACTTGGCTTCTAGAAAGAGGCCAAACCCTTTTGTATTGGTGTGCCTTTGAACTTGGCTTCCTGGGATCTTCTAGTAACCCATTAGGGAATCGTTGCCATGGAAACCTGCTATCAGACTGTCTGGGTTCTAGGTCCTTCCTGACCTGGAGGCATGGAAGGTGGAAAGTGGTGACGTTCCATTATGTGGTGCCTAGAGTTTTAATGGCCTTCCGCTCCTCCTGTCCTGGCCCTAGACACTCCGGGTTCGTGATGATTTGCAGAAAACTAGATCTTGGGAAGAAGGAAGTGGTACTTGAGTTCAATAGAAGTGTTTACTCACTGGGGAACGTGATTCTCACAAGAGCCATCCATTCCTGTACCTCTTCTTCCTCTTACCTCTCCCCATTCAGAAAGACCTTTGGAGACAATGCCTGCCATCTGGGCATTTCTGACTTTTCCAGAAGTGTCCATGCATATGTATGTTGGGTAAATGTGATTGTATTTCATCATGAAAATGCTAGTAACCTGAGTCAGTCTTCTCTCAGTGGAAACTATTGTAGACTTTTACCTGTCGGCCTCATCATCTTGTACCTATCGAATGCCTTAAACTTACTACCTATTGTATCTTATCCTCCTGTGGAGAAGCACAGTGTCCGGTTAAATCCTCAAATGTGTGCCTAACAGGGGCTGTCTTTTGGGTAATGGGGTGTGGCAGGTGAGAGCTCTTGCCTGCTCTAATGTCCTTTCCTCACTGTGGATCCCAGGAGTCTTTTCTCCAAGTGAATAATAACCAACATGGATGTTAAAGATGGCTGACTGGAGGGAAGGCCATGGAAGAGGGAAGTAAACAGGTTTTTTGTCTAAGATTCAGACCTTGAGCCTGTAAGGATGAGAAGTGAACATCGCTTTGGTAACATCTGGTCTAACAAATAGATTTTGACTCACAAGTAAGATCTTGTTGCTTTGTTCTAATGAAACAGCTAAATCTAGACAGCTGCCAGTTTTCCTAGAATGTGTTAGCAATAGCTATAGTTTGCTTAAAGTCAGCTTTTATTTAAGGGGTGTGGGGAACATTCCCCCACATGCTTACAACTTGGAAGAACTTAGCAACTTGACACAGATTCTCAGGGTCATTAACTCCATAAACTAGTTATCATTCAATGACCTGGAGTGATTTTTTTTTTTTAAAACTGTTGACCCCTAGGATCTGTTTTTTAATTGTGGGATCTAATTTTAAAAGTCTTCCCAGAATATTCTTTAAAATCATTATTCTTATTGAACCACTTGCTATCAATGTGGCTGAACCACCTCAAGTCTTTATGAAAAGATTGTGCTAGAAAGACCCAGAGTCCTGGGCTGAAGAGATAGCTCAGCCATTAAAGGCTAGGCTCACAACCAAGAATGTAAGAAAGACCCAGGGACCAAAGCAAAGCATTGGCTTCAGTTCATAAGCACCCACCAGAGTGTGACCTTACACCAGCCACTCTCCTCCCCGCCACAACATTTCTAGGTGGAAGTGCTTCAGTGGATGAAGCATCTTCCTACCTTGTAGCCCTCAGTGGACAGGTAGAAGCAATGAGCCACAAGACAGAAGCAGAAATGGCCACATTGTACATCTTCTGAATGTTTTTAATTAAACATAAAAATTAAAATTAAGAAAGAAACATTTTTCTTGGTATTACAGTGTTTGTCCATTTCCTCACATGGATTTTCTCGTGTGAAGTACTGTAAGTCCTGTGTTGACTTGCTTCCTGAGGGGCTCTTCGTCTCTCATATCACTTTTGAGTTTGCTGGCAATTCTGTTCTCTACATGCCTGTTCCCTTCATCCAAATTCTGCCCACTCATCTGTACACTGGTCCTCAGATCCCAGGCCTACCATTATTCATATGAGCTGTCTCTGGACTTCAGGACTCTGTAGTCTTCACTCAATGCAGATGTCCAATCACCTTTCCTCCAGCTGGCCTTTTGAGGACCGAAGTATTCATTATCACCTGAGTTTGCCATTTAAGTCCAGTAAATCCATATTGCTAAACATTTTGTGTGCACTCTGTCATGTGTGACACAGCGATCACAAATTACACTCCATCTCAGCTCTATGGGCCTAATGAGCCCCTTGGAAGTGATGAGGTAGAGAAGTGGCCCTTGATTCCAGTCCTCTAGCTCTGCGGAGACCCTCCTGAGGCTTGTGTGGCCACTCCTGCACATTGGGAGCCTCTGGGCCACAAGCCGTATCACACCACTTCATCTGACCCTGTGTCATTCTGAGTAGTTACTGTTCACATTGCCTTCAGGTCCCCCACCTGTGATGTCTTTCTTTACAAACCGGACCCACATTCCTTGTTTCCCCTTAATGTAGTACATAGTGAAAAATAGGAGCGATTTAGGAGACTCATTGGGTCAGGGATACATTCTTATTCTCTAAAGGTACAAGACTGAAATACTGCATTGTTGATAAGTAAACCAAAGAAACCCATCTTATTAATGGTTTTGACCACATAGAATAGAAATAAATTCAGGTAGCAAGACAAATCCCAGGCTAAGTTGTCTGCCATCCTTTCTCATCGGATTACCTCCACCCATAATGTAGCCTTTATGAGCTTGAAGGGAACGTCTGTCACGTGCCATAGGGAGCCACTGACCAGAGTGGAAGCCACAGGCTCCACTTTAAATCTACATTAAACACATTGACTGTGGAGCTTCACCGTAGGTTCCGGTGGTGCTTCTGGTCTTACACCATCCCTTCCTGGACTTTGGCCATGGTTGAGTAACAAACACGTGAATGAAGTTGAATGATGCTATCAAGAACAGGAGAGGGGACCATACCTGCTTTCACCTACTAGAAGCCTCATCAAGCTCAGTAGAGCCAAAGGGTGAAGAGCCAGCTCTTGCTGCTTTGGCTGTCTTGTTTATAACTATTACTAATGTTGTTACCAAGTTTTCTACCTGTGTCCAAAGAATACATAGAATGAATACTGTAGTGTAGCTAAAGGAATGTAACTTGTCAGTTAGTTGTAGGTACAATGTAGTTGATATCTCATGGTAGTATAATTCATGTGCATGTATACATGTGTCTGTATATTAATATTCACTACATATGTGTTTATACACATGCTGTATATATTTATACATTAAAACACATTATATATTATATTTTATATTATATTTTATATAATCACACACAAACTCTTTGCCCTAGATAATACTTTATGGTAATTGTATAATTGGTCATTTTATAGGCAAAAGGGGTGTGTGTGTGTGTTGTGTGTGTGTGTGTGTGTGTTACTTCTTGGTAAAAGAGAAATTCAAATTTAACTCTCTAGTCTGTTTAATGTGCTTAGAGTATATTGTCAGGAAAACCATCTTTTTAAAAAAATGGCTTAGATTGTTAAAACTCATGATTTACTGTTGGCCTTAGTTAAAATGAAGTATGGTCTCTTTCAGGTGAAGGCGTCACCTTATTACAACCAGGAAAACACGAGTTTCCCTTTCGCTTTCAGCTTCCATCTGAGTGAGTGATGCTATGTTTTCCATTTCCTCCCCCTGCCTTGTGTCCATTATTTGAGCACCCCGGTGTCCCCAACACTGAAGTATGTGTGCCAATCCTGTGGTGTCCTCCCTGTACTTATTGTCCTTTTCCTCCTTAACCCACATTTTAACGCATGCTTTTCCCAGCTCTGCATAGCTGAAAATAAGCTCATAAACCAATATCTTTGGTTTATTTCAGACCTTTGGCAACATCATTTACTGGGAAGTATGGCAGTATTCAGTACTGTGTGAGGGCTGTTTTGGAACGACCCCAAGTTCCAGATCAGAGTGTAAGAAGAGAGCTCCAGGTTGTCAGTCACGTGGATGTCAACACACCACCCTTATTGGTAAGCTCTGCCCCTCCCTCCTTTCAATAATGATGTCTGCATTTAGTCACTGTCTGCTGGTTCAGGAAGCACAATGCAACCCATAGGCGTTCACTATGAAAATATGATTCTAGGTTGGGCAAATTACAAATTGTGTGTATTAATGTTATTGATTATATCCCTGCTGTTCAGGGCTGCTTTTGCCAAAAAGTTACACAGGCTTGAAATGCATTAATGAGCCTTAATAACAATAATGCAAAGGAGAGAGGGGTTACTTTACCAGCACGGCCGTATTCGCAGGACTGTGGCATTCTAAACTCTCCAATAATAGCAGGTTGAGGAGCAGTAATTACGAAAGAGTATTAATCACTCTCAGCCTGTTATTGAAGCCCAGGCCATTATGCTATGTATCCTTCCATTCTGCATGTCATTTTCTAACATCAAGTAAGTGTGTGCAGCTGCCACCACGGTCCTTTCACTTACCATTCCTTATGACAGATTTGGCCACATTAAGGCATTGAACTTCTAATAATCATCAGGAATACTGTAGGCTGGGAAGGAGGATCAGGCTATAAGGAACAACAGAATAGGCAAGATGGGGACTAATGAGCTACATTCTTTTATCTGCACCCATATTATCAAAATAATATAAAATTATACCTTCTACTTTCATGAAAGCTGCTAGGACCAAATGGGTCTTCATTTAAATATGAATGAATGGTGTTATTTTTTACTTCATAGATAATGCTGAGATAATTTAAACTTCCCATCATGACACTGATGTGGCAAAGATGTGTTTTTACTATTTAGATTTTTTTTTCTAACTAATATTTTTAAAGACAAGGGAAAAGCCGGCAGCTAAAAAGTTTGTTAGTTCTTATTTCCACACGAAGTAGAGTAAATGTGATAACAGAGGAAAGACCTGCTTGCACGGTTTAGCCAGCTCCCTGTCCCCTGGCACAGGCCCCCTTGAATGGCTCCTTAAATCCCGTTGGGAGAGCGGTGGCACTACTAGCGTATATCTTTTTAAACTTGTGTAGAATTTTAAACTTCTCTAAAATTGCCACTGTTTTTACGGGAAATCACTTATTGAGGTTTGCTTTTTGTCGAAAACAGATACTTGACCTTAGTATGATCTCTAAAATAAATGAACAATAAAAGGTAGCCAACAACAGTTTTACAGAAAGACCAAGAATCCTGTAGTGGGGTATAGTGAACCTCAGCACATTTTCAAACCTGCTGATACGAGGTATGTAAATGCCTTTAAAGCCCCCAGACTAGTCCCAGGACACTTGAAAGTTCTGTCCGATCGGTATGCAAAAAGACTGTTTTCTTATCCCATAGAGTATAGCCAGACAGTGTAACATGCTGATTGTAACAGTGTAGAGATCTCCTGATCTTTACCTTGCCTTAAAACACAATTCTGTCACACTAACAAGTAGGGTCGGGGTAAGGGCGCTTGCTCTGAAAGCAAAAAAACCTGAAGTTCAGATTCGCAGGACTTATGTAGAAGCTGGGAGCAGACATGCATGCCTGTAACCCTAGAATTTGGGCATGGAAGCTAGTGCATCCCAGGGGCTCACTGACAGGGGAGCCAGCCTGGGTTAAAAGGCCCCAGGGGCGCACTGATAGGGGAGCCAGCCTGGGTTAAAAGGCAGGCTTCAGGCTCACTGACAGGGGGAGCCAGCCTGGGTTAAAAGGCCCCAGGGGCTCACTGACAGGGGAGCCAGCCTGGGTTAAAAGGCCCCAGGGACTCACTGACGGGGGAGCCAGCCTGGGTTAAAAGGCAGGCTTCAGGCTCACTGAGAGACCATGTCTCAAAAGGAGAAAAGGAGAGAGTGATAAAAAAAGACTCTGGACCTTTTCCTCTGCCTTCTGCATGTCCTGGCATGGATGTATGTACCACGTGCACACACTTGTGCGTATACTACACCATACCCACCATACATACAATGACAGTTCTGGAATATTTACAGTAGGACTAGGACCCTTGGTCACTTTTCTACAGGATGTTGCGTCATTTCCTAGAAACACGGTAACTTCAGGATAAAGTTAGATGATGTCACACAAGTTTGAATCTGAGAATTCACCCTAGTTTTCATGAGAAGGAACCAGCGTTCAGCACTTGGTGTCACATGAGAATAAGAAAGATTGATATTTCTTTATAATTATTCTTCAAAGGAATATAAGTTTTCTGGAGTGGTTTAACGAAAGTCCTTTTATTTGTAACTTTCAAGACTCCTGTACTGAAGACGCAGGAGAAAATGGTTGGCTGTTGGCTTTTCACTTCCGGTCCCGTGTCACTGAGCGTCAAGATTGAGAGAAAGGGCTACTGTAACGGTAAGCAACTGTGTTCTGTGGAAGTCTGCAGAACAGACTCATTGATTTTACTGGGTGATCAAAATGATTTTAAACAGAAGGCTTTACGACCTATGAGGTACATTGTATTTTAATATATTAAGTAATTAACATTTACATATTATAAGACCATTAATAATAGTCTCCAATAAAATTTCTGTTTTTTCTGACTCTGATCTGGTGGCTTTAGTCACAGAGTAAAACTTAGGAGCACGGAGAAACGCTGGAATTTTATTTTACTATTACAAAGGAAGATACGGAGCTTTCACAGAGTTGTCCTGTCACTGTGTAATGTTGTGAACTAACTTGTCTGCCCTTCGTTGTCTGTGCCTTAACACTATGAATTCCTGAGAAGCAAAGGCTTCACTCACTCACGGGCAGGTGCTTATTCATTGGCTCTAGTGAGGCTGTTAGAAGCTTTATACCTAACCTCCTATTGCATCATTTCTGTATATGCCTCGTCGTAATTTATACGTACTGCGTCTTTACACGTCCGACGCTGCATTATTAGTGTCTTTTTAGGTTGGCAAAGTGAGTCGTGCAATTGGTATTAAATGTGAGCGTCTGCATTGAATGTCTGTCCTCTCTCGAAGATTTCCCACAGAAGCTTCAGTAGGGCTGGGCTGTTGCAATGTGTATCCATACCTTGAAATTTTTCTGAACCATCCCTGAGTCCTTCTCATTTCTTTTCTCTCTTTAGGAGAAGCTATCCCTATCTATGCAGAAATAGAAAATTGTTCATCTCGACTGGTTGTTCCTAAGGCAGCCATATTCCAAACCCAGACGTATTTGGCTAGCGGGAAGACAAAGACTGTCCGGCACATGGTTGCCAACGTTCGAGGAAACCACATTGGTTCTGGGAGTACGGACACCTGGAACGGGAAAATGCTGAAGATTCCACCTGTCACTCCATCCATCCTGGATTGCTGCATTATCAGAGTGGACTACTCCTTAGCTGTAATCAAAGCTTCTTGAATCATTAAAAATACATAAAACAGACCAGCAAGCCACATGATTGCAAATATTATCTCTAATTATTGCATCAGTACTTGGAAAAATGTTAGCATTGCTACCATTTGGGGGTACATGAAAACTGGCCTTCACTGTTAAAACCCTATCTCTACCTAGGGGAATTTAATGCAGTAACCTTAAAGGAAGTGATATGAGATATGAGGAGTGTTTGTTACGTGGAGCATAGGTTAATCTTCCAGGATTGTTACAATTTGTGCCAACTTACAGTGAAACATATGAAGGCCACAGTTCTCTGTCACAAGCCTGTCCTGTAGTTACTGAACTCTTCATTTTGTTCTTCATTTATGCTTAGTCAGGACAATTTACATTTGTCCTCAGGGTGGCTTGGTGGGAGACAAAGACATTTGTTTCTATGAGAAGGAGGTTAAATTAACTTAGTTCCCGTGAGGTTTACCCTAAACCTGTGCCTTCCTATCCTCACACATGCTTCTTCTTTTGTACATATCAGGTATACATTCACATTCCTGGTGCTAAAAAATTGATGCTGGAGCTGCCTTTGGTTATTGGTACAATTCCATACAGTGGCTTTGGCCGCAGAAACAGCAGTATCGCAAGCCAATTCAGTATGGACATGTGCTGGTTGGCACTGGCCCTACCGGAGCAGCCTGAAGGTAAAACATTCAAGTCATCCGCAGTGAAGTTTTAGACAGAGATTAGCTGACAACAGAACATGCCAGGAGTAGGTGTGCACATGTCAGCTCTCCCCCACTTCATCACTGTCTACATGGCTGTGACCAAATGCCTGACAAGAGGACACCGCAAGGAAGAAGGATTTGCTTGACTTAGAGTTTGAAGGTCCAGCATCGTATGGCAGTGCAGAATGTTTCAGCTATGGCTTCAGGAGTGTGAGGCAGCTGCTCCCATTGCACCCACAATCTGGGAGCAGAGGGAGATAGGCGCTGGTGGTGTCCAGTATGCTTCTCTTAGCTGAACAGGGGCCCGGACCTGTGGACAGTGCTGGCAACATCCAAGCAGTTCTTCCTTCTTCAGTTCAGTCTCTGGGAGCTCCCTGACAGCCGTGGCCTGGGTTCTGTCTCCTAGGTGATTCTAAATCCGATCAGGTTGACAATGAAGATGAACACCACAACTACTCTATTGTTTTATACTACGAATAATTATATGACATTCCTGGGAAAAGAACCTTGAATGTTCACTTTAGCCATGACACAAAGCCAGTGACAAACACAGGAATAAAATGACCATCTCCTAAGGCTAATTTGTAACATTAAAACAATGAGAGATGTTGAAAATAGAAGTCTAGAATGTCACATATTTTCTATAGCTACATGTCAGGTATTTGTTTGCTTAGGTTATAACATGTGGATCACAAAAAAAATTAGAATGTAACTGAAAATAGAATAATATGAGTAGCTGTGTATTAAGGGAACCCAAACTTTTCTTGTCATAACCATAATATCTCTAGTTTGGCTCAGTCTCTTGCCTTTGTAAGAGTTCAGAAGACTCAAAGTAATTTTTGCATTTTTACATGGATTTCTTAGCTCAAACTCCAATTCTGTTTCAGCACCACCAAATTATGCAGATGTGGTATCTGAAGAAGAATTTTCCAGACACGTTCCTCCGTACCCTCAGCCCTCTGACTGTGAGGGGAAGCCTGCTACTCTATGTTTGCCTGCATACAAGAATTCCGGTTCCAGCCTCCGCCTCTTTACTCAGAGGTAAAGAAAATTAGACTCATTATGCTGTCTGCAGACACTCACTCCCCTCCATTCGTGAATGTGCTGCTGCTGACTCATAGTTGGTAGGGTATATGTATAAACTTGTCCTTACAGTGTTGATAGATTATCACAACCACTTCCCGCATTTGCTGGTGTTTTGCTTGTGAGCTGTGGCATGCAGCATTGTGGATTGCCTTGAAGAAGTTTTATTTCGCCATAGAAGATAGAGAACTCAGTCATCAGTGGGGGACTTAATGACAGGTGGTTACCAACTCAGGCTTACAGCTATCATGTAATTAGAAGTAGGTAGGAGAACCAAGGTGCTCTGGCCATCACCTCGCTCTTCTGTCTCTGTAGGTTGATCCACATCCTGGTGATGCCCAGGAGACCCAGCCTGTATCCTTCATTCTTTGAACGGACTCCAGACTTCACTGTGCTGTTACCAACTTAGAATATTGGTTCTTTCGCCTGCCTTGTTGGATGAGAGAGAGAGTTAACTTCAGAACGTTGGTGAACTTCAAGCCTGAAGACGACAGACATGAAAGAATATAAGAACTTTTAGTGGTCCAGGGGGATGGTTATGCAGTTTTTAGGGTGGGCTCACTTGTCCCCTTTAAAAGTGGATGAAAATATGAATCGAAAAACAGGAAGTCCTGGTGGTAGGAGAGGATGTGACAGAATGCCCAGACTGTTGAAGAGAGGAGTCTTAAGGAATTAGGATGTTACTGGAGTGTGCTCTGACCAGAGTTCACACACTGTTATGAACTTACGGACTTGGTAGGAAGACATGGATAAGGGGAACAAGACAGCTTTGAAGTGACTGTGAATGAGTGAATGGTCTACTTTCAATGCAATCGAGGTCCCCAGGTTTTGGGGTCTCCATGATTTCTTATCATGTTACCATAGCAAGGATCCAGGTCCTTGAAAGTATCCTGTCTGGAGTCAGTGGTCATGTGACATCCTGATGGAACTGACAGTGGCTCCAGTCTTTCGTGAGGAGGCTAAAACGTACCTTGAAAATTGGCTATACTGTAGTAGAGAAGCCTAAAAGGGATTCCTTAAAAGCTTGCCGTATCAGAAGGAAAAAAGGAATAGTTCATGAAAGTGTGTGTCGTAAAGGCCTGTACTTCTTACACTTTTAAGAGCTGCTTGCTGGGTGTATGTTTGGTTTTCCTCATTCCTTATTTACCTAGGGAATATTAGAAGAAGGAGGAGTGACATCTTTGGGATACCTGATACCTACACAGAACAGAGTGTTCTCTTATCCTACCTCGAGTGGTTTTGTCAGACCTGCTCTCAAAAGTCCAGGCCTGACTGATCTCTGGGATTTCTGCTCTATGCAGTTAGCAGACCCCTCTCAATCTGTCACTTGACCTGAAAACTAGACCAAGGGAAAGTCCATGAGCTCAGCATTAAATAGAAATAAACACCTAAGATGTCAAGAAATCCCAAATCAAAAGAGGACAGGAGCGTGCCTGAACTTGGTTCCTGTGAAGAGGCCTCAGTGGGCTAATGGCAGTTTTTGGGTAGTACATTCGTATTCCAGTTTGTTAGTAATTCCATTTATACTGTGATTTTTTTTTCTTTAAAAAAAAAAATTGTTTTGGTGCAATATTTTGTTGTCTTTGAGCCTCAGGATATTCAGACCTACAGGGCTGTGTAACTGCTGGCAGGGTCAGCCATGTCTCTACCAGCCTCTTCCCTCTGTTCACAGTCACATGCTCAAATGTTTTGCCTCCAGTCTGTTGCTCCCATGAACTGAGAACATTTCTGACACCAGGCAGGAGGGAGACTCTCACAGTTGAGATCTAGACAAGCCAAATCCTAAGGGTTTGATTTAGAAACCCTGGTGCTTCCCAGGCAGAATGTTGTGCCACACCCATCATGGAGATGGAATTACCTTTCAATCACCATGTTCCCTTAGAGACATTCTTCTAGGGTGAAATTTTATATCAAAAGTCAGTGGGCCATTTTGTTCAGGGATTTTTTTTGTACCAATGTTCGGTAAATGTGTACTTCTCCCCGCTGAGCATACCTCTCCTGTGATCATCTTAGCGTCAAACACGTGTATTTCACTGTATGCCATTGTCGAAAATGCCAAATTGTATTGCCAGTACTTGTGATGTGGGAATCGCCACAAAAACCTTATTTCTTGTTTTGGTTTTTAGAGATTTCTTTCTTTTTTTTTTTTTCTGTTGTGTGTCTGTAAACAGTTACGATTGCTCACATTCCATCTAAACTGCTTTTATTTTTTTGCCATGGAAAAGATGGTGAGCTGTCTTTTGGCTTCCAACCTGTAGTTTACGCGCTATGTCAAGTCATGGTCCATCCATGACACCAAAAACGAAGGGAAAGAAAGCAATAGTCCGGAGTGGACAGAGAGAAAATGGAAAATGGAGCAGCTTGGTTCCTGTAGATAAGCCGTGGCAGTCAGGCTGCTTAGAGAAATCATCAAGTCCCCCACGAAACAGAAGCACAGCTAACAGTGGCATCGAAGAGTGCAAAGACATAACTTTATACCTGTCTGTCTGGCCTGAAGCTTATACCCAGGATAACAGGAATGTAGAAAACTACGTTTGAAACCCTGAAGATCAGACTTTTAGCTGCTAACACTTGCCTGTTTAGTCCCCTCTTGCTCTCATTTAGTTTGGGAAAAAAACAAAAAGTGCCCTTAGGATTTTCTTTGAGATGCACAAAGCTTGAGATTCAAAGTGTGCATCTTTTGGTGCACACAGTTCCTTCCCTTCCCCCGGGGCAGAACTTTACTTCCTGTGTCTTTGTTTTGCACAATAAGAAACTCAGTAGGCAAAGGTTGTTTTTTGGTAAGTTCACTCGCTTTTTAAAATTTTTATTAAAAATGTAATAATTTAACCAAGGGGAAAATAAAGATTGTATTTTGTACTCTTCTTTGAACCCCATGGGTTCCTTTTTGTTAATAAAATGGTTATACTAATGATCTGGGGGCTCGTTTTTTGTTCCTGTGTTGACTTCAAAGACTGAGTTAAATCTTCCTAGACTTAAGGAAAATGAGTAGCCACACACAGCATCCTGTTATTAAGGTCATTTGTTTATGCATGAATCAAGCATAAGGCCCAGCCTGGAACCTACTGGGTCTGTACATGGGAGCAGATGTCCAAAGGCACGCAGGTACTAGCAGTCCAAGAAGGCATTGACTAAGGAAGTGTTAAGTAAACTCACAAGTCAAGGAGAGAAAATGCCTTCTTTTATTCCAAATGACAGGAGATTTAATTCTCAGTTTCAGATTTGCTTGGCTGCAATCTCAGGAGTGAGTTAGCAGGGGCTCTGGGCTGTCATGGACAACCTAGCAAATGTTTCCTTTTTATGTGAATACAGAAGTGAATGTAATCGTGGTATTAAAAGGAAGGTGTGGTGGTAATTCATCTCAAGAAACCTGCCCAATCTTAGGTCTGATAAAATTAATGTTTGCTAACTCATGATAGGTTGGTTGCCTGGTGGTTTTGTATCCATTTGCTTTTAATCTGGGAGATGGCCTTACATCAGCATCTTTGCATCCAAATGTAAATCAATGCATTCAAACTGAAATACTTGTCTTATATAAAATACAGAAAAACTTGCAAGATTACCACTACAGTTTCTGTAGTTTGTACTGGAATACAGTGGTTTGTGAAGTTTCCAACTAGGCCAGACACTACGGGGAAGGAGGACACAGCTCTCCAGTTACCAGTATGTTTACCAGAACCGGGAGACAGGGAACCTTAGACCTGGGTCCACATTCTCTGGGAGGTTTCTACATCTTTAAAGAAGCAATGAAAACAGCCATTGCTTCATTTGCATGGCTTAAAGCTTGCAGACCTTGATGCTAGAGACTTGTGGTAAATCAAATCTTTGGTGTTTGTATCCAGAAGATCCGCCTCCAGAAATGAGCGAAATCTGCCTGAATTGCTTCCTAAGTATGTTTAATTAGTAGTTGGGATTCCTTCTTCAACACAAGATCTAAGACCCGCATATTTCGAAATAATTACAGTCTCACTGCCAGAGCAGTAGACCAAAGTCCTCTAAGCCCACCAACCAGGCTCCCTCAGTGAGGCCCGAAGCCAAGCCACAACATTGACACACAGCACTAGCTTTTGCGTACACTTTTTTTTTTTTCTGCCTATAATTTTGTGTGTAGTTCTATGGCATGTTAGCACACATATAGGTTCATGTAATCACTGTCACAATCAAGACAGAGAAACTCCCTGGGGCTGTCTTCAGTCACACCTCTCTTTCTTTTATCCCTAGCTCCACCCCCACTGATCTGCCATCTCTCATTTTGCCTTTCTCAGAAAGCTCGATACAGGAGCTCATTCTGGCTGTGTCTTCGTGAGTTTTTGTGGGTGGTGGGGGTTTTTGTGCTGTTGTTTTTTGTTTTTGTTTTGTTTGTTTGCTTGCTTGCTTGCTTTTCATTCCATGTAGCCAGTTGAGGTGCACACACATCGCTTGCCTGCATCAACACACTGTACCTTCATCCTTCATATTTGAGCTGAGGAATCCACAAGCAGAGACTGACTGCTAGTTAACACTTCACTTGGCAATTCGCAAATAAAAGATGTAGCAGTTTTGTACACATGATACTTTTCATAAATAGTGCAGGACGGGGGCTTAGAACTACTTTCTATCTGGTAGATAATATAGTTCAGATCTAGACAAAGCTTTAGGGGTACATGGTCAGCATATCAAGCTGCCTCGGGTATTTTACCTGCCTGAGGCACCATAGATGAGCACCTATTATATAAAGGATGTATCAGTGATTGCAGAACAGGAGAAACTACACTTAGGCGATTTTTTTTTTTTTTGTATCAAATTCCAAGTCTGATCAATTTCAACCTGAGAGCAGGTTGGCCTTGTATGTTTGCATATTAAATTCTGTGGGTTTTCTTCCCGGCTCCCTTTCCATTCTCATTGTTCATACTCCCACTTCTTAGTATCTAGTGAGAAAGTACATATGACATGACAATTTTGGACTACAAATATGCTTTTCCCTAATATTATGAAGCAAGAGATTACTTAGTAAGACTTAAGTTTTTCTATCCAGGAAAACTTGTATTTCACAGTAGTCGTTTATGCCCACCTAAAGAATTTGCCCTTAAAATTAGAATGAGTCTTTTGGTTATGAAATAAGTAAAAGATGTAAGTCTTGATGGCAGGAAAAGACCTGCTGCAGGGAGCATCTGTCTGCCACTGGGAAGAGGCAAAATACTGCTGCCTCCCTCGTACTTGGAACAGCCTCAACCACTGCTCTGGGTGCACACACGTACATGCATGTACACAGAGACATCTGGTGATATGTGTGCACATAGATCAATACACATGCACACATGCAGACACTGTTCTTATTGTTTCCTTCATCTGTGTTCATCACCTCCAGGCCTGGGTCTATTTCAGGTAAGATTATAAACTTGTTTACAAAAGCAAGAAATACTTCCACAGGAATTTACCAAAAGAGAAGCCATGTCCTACAAGCCTTTCCTCATTCTGTCTCCAGACAGGAAAAAGCCTAGATATTTTTCAGAAATATTGGGGAAATACTGAAAAAGTGAACTGAGACAGTATATACGATTTTTCTTTATACCAATTTACCACATGATGTAATGATCATGTCTCTATACTACCCTGGATTGTATCTTTACTTAGGGAATAAAAGACACAAAATGTTCCATATCAAAACAATGACAATTATATCAACTCATAAGTAGCATTTGTTCTTCATAGATGAAGACTCATATTGCAGAACATAAAGATTTCTTTTCTTGGATTTTGTTTTTCTTCATCAAGTGCCACAATCTATCTATTTGTTCATATGTAAATTGATCAATACATCAGCACTGTTTGTTCTAGCTATCAATATAAATATCTGGAATTGCCTCAAATGGTTTAATCTTTTGGTCAAATGACAGACAGTGTCACTGGGAAGAGGCAAAATACTGCTGCCTCCCTCATACTTGGAACAGGGTTTATCATCTATGGCTATCAAGATTCAAAGCAGCATACAAATGCATATATCTGCACACGTAAAGAATACTTCTGCTTGTACACATGCATACTGTTACTTCTTATTGAATAGAGGTTTCACCTTTACATAAGGATAAGAAAAGTCATCAACAATTGCATTTGTTAATAGGCTCCAGAGACTATATGCTATTCACATCAATCCATCCCACAGCTAGAAGGACACAAAGCATAAGCCTGATTTTCAGTACCTGATATATGTCACAGTAAACAGATAACAGAAAAGGACCATTTAATAAAGCAATTTGCTTAGCTGCAGAACACCTCGGTATACTACTTCAGTATAGGAAGTGAAAAGCAAAACCATAACACTGATGCACATCCAGCATGTGACTTAGATGGGGCTAAGGACCAAATACAGCTACACATAAGAAACCTCAGGGTGGGATTGAAGAGATGGTTCAGAGGTTAATAGAGCTGACTGCCCTTGCAGAGGACCTGGGTTCAGTCTCCAGCAACCACATCCAGTAGCTTACATCTGCTTATAACTAGCCTGAAGATGTCCCCTTCTGACCTCATCAGACACTTGCACTCACATGATACACACGAACTCATACAGGTACACATAGATACACAGAAGCTAAAAATATATTAGTTAATCTTTATAAAGGAAGGAAGGAGGGAGGAAGGAAGGAAGGAAAACAAGAAAGAGAGAGAGAAAGAAAGACAAAGAGGAGAAAGAGAAGAGAGAGAGAGAGAGAGAGAGACACTCAGGGAGAATATAAATTTTCTTGACAGTTCCCAGAAGACCACAATTATGGAAAAACTCTTTAGGAACTTAAAATTTGCATCTTTTCTTTTTCTGAACTAAACCATGTCGATGAAGTGTGTGTGTGTGTGTGTGTGTGTGTGTGTGTGTGTGTCTGTGCGTCTGTGTGTGTGTGTGTGTCTGTGTGTGTGTGAGAAGAATGTGATATAAGCTAAAATCTTGCTTTATCCTCCTTCAAAGAGGATAAAGGCAAAATTTCCTGGTAAATCTCTCACCTTCTTACGTAACTGGGAAACTCCAACAGCAAATACTTGCCTTTATCTTATCTGATATAACAAAACTCCTTGGCCCTGATGCCACAAGATAACTTACATTATCCACTGTAAGCTGATACGAACACCAGCAGCTCTTCCCCTGTGAGAGCTGCAAGTTGCATCAGATACATACCATGCTTTCCAGAAAATTAATCACGATGAACCTGAAACCTTATTTTAAAACAACCAGCTCATAAATTGTCATCCCTGAAACAAATGAAGTTGATTCCCTCTGATACCGTTGACTTCCCCTCCTGATACTCTTCTGATAGGGAAATAGTTTAAACAATGTTTATATACAAAGGGGAGAATTCTGATAACCTTGGCCTTGCTCTTGAACACAACAGAGAAGTCACAAGGTACCCTCAGTCACGAGCTTCAGTGAAGCCCTTTCCCATGAAAAATAATGGAGACTTACTACCTCAACCTCAAATCCAGGAACCCTGGAGAAAAGAAGATACATGAATCAGAAGCATCTGTCATCAGCATGTGCCCAGCAGCATTTTGTAAATGAAGTGCACTAGGAAGGGTCAGTCTTTGGTTTGTGTGTATATATAGTGTTTATTGGCATTTGCTTTAGTTTACTCTCAACTTTTGCATAGAAAGTTTATACCTCAAGAACTAGATAGTTACAAGGCTGGTTATCTCTTCTTATTCAGACAGAATCCTATTGTCCTTGCTTCCTCTTCCCCAAGGGAACCAACCTGTCCTAGTTTGCCTAAGACTTCTCCTATCTCACACTGAAAGGGCCATGTCTTGGGTCATCAAGTCTGATCATGCTCCACAAATTCGCAAGCAGCTATAGTGCTTCACAGAATCAACATATATTGCCTTTAAACCTGCTACATCAAATTATTTCCTACCTCCAACAGTCCCTAAGTGGAGTGCTGTCCTAGAAGTGAGTAATGGATGGAACTGGAATGATCAGACCCTTTGGGCCACTGATGGTTAGATCATGACCTCTGTAGAAACCAGACCTGTGTCTGGTTCATCTTCCCCTCCCACCGCCATGTGCCTCCGTTGCTCCATGAAGTCATGGAGCCTGCACCTTCAGCCTATAAGAGCTCCCAGGGACCAAGGTCCGCTTTGGCTCCAAAGACATATGTTTCCTATGGGACTCCAACTCCCTGCTCGTATGCATAGATTCCCTTTCCGTCTTCCATTTTTCTCCTCTTTCTTCTCCCTCCTTCTTTCCCTTTTCCTCTCCCATAAAGAAATGGACACCTGATTTTCCAAGAGTCGCCTGCCCCCTTTTACTTCTTGCAGTTCTTTCCCTAAGGACCTTAGCTTGGGAGAGAGCAGGAACTTTAAAAAATAACCATCCTAGGTCATGCTTGGTGTCAAGTGGCATTCTTTTACAGATGAAAAATAACTAAAAATAAGTGACATAATTACAAAATAGATGCACAGAGTTCTCTCGACACTGTCCTCAGAAGCTGGCCTGGTCTTCTAGTGTCTTCTCTGGTGTAAAACGTTTATCTACTGAGGTTGAGGTTAGAAATGGCTCAGGGTCTCTGAAACTCACTCAAACAGCCTGAAGAGGATAGCTGGGTGCTAGGCTGTGGTGGCACTGAAGAAACCAAAGCAGACATGAAAAAATATATGCATCCTAGCGAGGAGATGTCTCTGAGTAATTGAAGACTGGGTTTAAATACTTCCCAACATCAGACATATAATAATAGCTGAGTCATATTATACATTATATGGTTGTTTGCAAGCAACCTGTGGGTAGGTGATCATTTTTCCCATTTAAAATACTGTTGTCTCTAATTCCTTCCCTAACTAGCTCTTGCAAACTCTGAATTGCCTACTCCATTCCTCCCCACTCCTAAGGATGTCCGGAAGAGGCATGAGTTAGTCAGCTCTCACTGTTCTCTAGCATCCTTTCTTTTGCTCTGAAAATTCAGAACCCAAACCCTGATTCCATTTTAGCAAACTGGAGACAAGCAACTTCCTTCATTGTTTAGGGTCCTGTTTTCATGTGTGTGTGTGTGTGTGTGTGTGTGTGTGTGTGTGTGTGTGTGTGTGTCTGCATGTGCAGATATGTGTGTTTGTGTGTGTGCCACATGTGTGTCCATGTTTGATGCGTGTGTGTGCCATGTGTGTGTATCCCGTGTGTGTATTGTATGTGTGTCCCATGTGTGTCTGTGTATGTGTGTATGTACCATGTGTGCATTTTCACGTGCATACATGTGTGTTTGTGTGTGTGCCATGAATGTGTGTTCCATGTGTGTATGTGTGTATCATATTTGTGCGTTTTTGCATGTGCATACATACATGTGTGTTTGTGTGGGTGTTTGTGTGGGTGTGTTTGTGTGTGTGTGTCAAGTGTGTGTGTACACTTGCATGCATAAGAGGACCAGGGCTAACTTCAACAATCAGTTAACTCCTTCCACTCCGGGTATCAGTCATGCTGGCAAGTGCATTTACCCACTGAGCCATCTCCTCCCTGCCTCGGTTTATAGCACCTGCCATGTACACCTTTTCATTTGTAAACTTCCTTCTCCATAAAATTCATTATTTTGCCAGTAGCTATTGGTTTTTAACTCTTTCTTCTGCGTTTCTTCTCTTGAGTCTGTCTTATTTCCCATCTGATAAAAGATGGGAAGCTGTTTACTGTACTATGTGGAAAAATCCTGAAACATTGTTTTTGCTCATGTAACGTAACAATAATAAAAATCTGGAGAGAAAAAAAAAAAAAAGACTTGGGTTTTCTGGAAGAAATCAAGTAACCCCCATTCCTCAGAATTGTGACTCCTCACTGGAGACGAAAGCCTAGGCATTAGGCCCTGCTTATCTTCACTCATGTCCCCAAGTGTTTTCTTGACATTTACGTAGACTTGAGTCCTAACTATGAGTCAAAATGACGCTTTCTCTATCTGCATCCTGTTGTCCAGAAAGCTACTGAACAAGCAGAGTGACTCCGTGATGGTTAGTCATAGTGGTCACTGTGGTGGCGGTCAGCTGTAGTGGCACTGTGACAGTCAGTCATACTGGTCACTACGGTGGTCAGTCATAATGTTCATTTAGTGGTCAGTTGTAGTGTCTGCTGTGATGGTCAGCCATACTGGTTATTGAGATGTTTAATTGTAGTGTTCACTGTGATGATCAGCTATAATGGTCACAACATTGGTCACTGTAGTGCTCAATTTTAGTTTTATTGAGACTGTTATCCAGAGTGGTCACTCTGGTGGTCAGTTGTAGTGTCCACTGTGACAGTCAGTCATAGTGGTTTAAGAAATGGTCAGTTGTGTTGACTGGGATAGCTGTTTGTGTCCCTTGTGATGTTCTAGTGTCCAAGGTGATGGTCATATTGTAGTGTCCACTGTGGTCAGCTATAGTGGTCCCTGTGGTGAAGAGTTAAATTAGTTGTAGTGTTCACTATGGTAGTCACTAAAGTTGTCCATTTTAGTGTTCACCGTGATGGTCCATTATGGCCTTGGAGAAACTACCTGCCCTGTGGAGCTCACAGAAGGAAGGATGTAAGAATACACAAAGCCACCATCATATGTCTATGTCCAGCACCAAAGCCTGGAGCAGGGGACCTGGAACTGACACATGGTGTCAAATAGGGAAAGCAACATAGGTACGCCACAGCCTCCAGGCCTAAGTAATTACCAGGTCCAGAGGCCACTAAAAGATAGCACAAGATCACTTGCCCAAGGGTCAACAGGAAGGAACTGTGCGAATACCGATGATATGCTTCCAAGGCATATTTTGAACTTGGCCTGCTTCTTGATGTCTGTCTCAGAGCTATCGGTTCTTGTTAAGATTTCAGACCTCTGTTTAAGTACAATCGTGTTAAAAGAGATGCACCATTTGTCATTTTTTCTTGTTGCTGTTGTTTATGTGTGTGCTTGTCTGTGTATGTAAATATGTGTGTAGGCAAGTATACACATAGAGGTCAACAGTTGATGTAAGGTGTCTTCCTTAGCTCTCCACTTTATTTTGGTGTAACAGTATTTCATCAGTGAATCACGATGTTTCACTCATGATTTGCTAGATTGCTGGGCCAGTGTGCTCCAGGGGTCCTCTTGTCTCCTTCCCAGCCAGTATGGGGTTACAGATGCATCAGGCCATGCCTAGTTGTTTTTGTAGGTGGTAGAGATCTGAACTCAGGTCCTCATGCTTATAGCAAGTACATTACCCACTGAACCATCACCCCAACCTCTAATTTTTATTGTTTTCTAGATAAGAGCTCACTTTATTGCCTAGGCTGGCCTTCAACTCCTGAGCTCTATCATCCTCCTGCCTCAGCCTCATAAGTAGCTGACATAATAAGATCATGTGTCTCCGTACTTCCCCGTGAATGTCTTCCTACCTTCCCCTCTCCTATTTGGTCAGGGTTGAGAAGTTCTGCCTCTCCATGAGCTTTTCTTATAGAAGTCTCCATGTGTGCTTAGTAGAGAGTGTTAGAAGCCCAGGGAATTTTTATAGTTATTACAGAGACAAGCAAGCATCTACTCTGTGTGTTTCCATTAACACAGACTGGCAATTAATGCTTTTGGTTCAAAAGCCTTCAAACATTTGAACATCCATTTGCACGTTTAAATGACTCTATGTAACAGTCAAGCAGGTGGTTAACTATATGTATATTAAATTCATAGAGAAACGGGTAATTTTCAATTATAATTGTCAATTCACAGTTTACATGTTAAGAATTTTTTGAATAGAGCCATTAGCTGATTTAGTTAGCCGGGGTTTTTATAAATCATGGTTTATTTGCTTATTCCATTTATAAAAGAGGAATTCTGAGTAATCTCACATGATTCAATAAATGTTTACTTTGGTCCTTATTTTGCTCAAGTGCCAAGTTTGACAATGGATGAAATATCATTGACTCTTCTTAAACAGCTGTTTGGATGCGTCTGTTTTATTAGTTATTTTGTTTAGTATTATTACTGGGATAATGGTTTAAAAGTTTTATTCATTTACTATTAATTTGTTTTTTTATAAATAAAGTCCAAATAGGGCTGAAATGCTGTTCCCTGTAATTTTCCAACATATTGTACTTTCCTGGTAATATGTTTTGACAATAGAAACTTCCAAGCCAATCAGAAGCAGTCCCATCTTTCTAAATGAGACCCTTTAAAACAAAACTTTGAAATATATAGCACTAGCTAACACATAATAAAATTTGATGATTTTGTTGCTGTGGATACTATTCCTCCCTCTCAGGCAACGGGAATCATTTAAAAGCCTCTCATTTGGCTTTTACAGCACAAAAAGCAATTCAAGGCAACAGATCTGTGTGGGAGGATCCCGAGCTGGGTGGAGATGCAGAACACCGTTCTGTGAGATGGCTTCAGCACTCACAACCCAATGTCTTTCAGTCTGATCGGTTCCTGATGCAGTAGGAACTTCCCACCGTGGAGGAAGATAAACGGAGCTAGTAGAGGCTTCACAGGTGGAGCCCCAAAGTTTAGAACCCCAGATGATCTCCTTTTAGTGTGCCGCATCTGCTACTGATTATCTATCTTGTCTCCATCCGTGACATTCTGATCTTCCTACTCAGGCTTTTCCATCTCCCAAAAAACAAAATAAGACAACGGAAGGAACATGCTGAGTCTCTCAGCCTGCTTCCTGTGGATGCAGCCAGACCCCTTAAAGGGAAAAACTACGCAGCTCATCAAGCCGGCCTCCAGTGTTGAGTGCTAGAATCTCTCTGCATTCTGAGCTCTAG
Organism: Mastomys natalensis; assembly: GCA_021653895.1. Taxonomy (NCBI): domain Eukaryota; kingdom Metazoa; phylum Chordata; class Mammalia; order Rodentia; family Muridae; genus Mastomys; species Mastomys natalensis. The sequence continues at coordinate 140,535 of JAJTUV010000081.1, forward strand.
ATAAATGTTGATATTAGTGTTCTTTCATCAAGACAAATCCCTAATATAAATAGCACATAAAAGAAAGGATTATCTTGGCATCTGAACATCTGGGCATCTGCAAGGGCTGAACCCAGATGTTGCAGACGTGTCAGTCTGTGTCATTTTGTCGAATTGCCTTGGTCCTATATCCATGCCCATTCACTGGGGATGGAATAAGTGGTAGAAAAGGCTTGATCACATCGTGACAGCCTCTAGGCAAAGAGAGAGGAAACCACCTGGATATCACACCTTCTTGAAGTGTTCTTAATTCCCTCCAACTAGACCTCACATCTGAAACATTCTACCTCTATACAATAGCACCAAAAACTGACAACTAGACAATTAAAACACATAGGCCTGGGGGTTGGGGGGATTCAGGAAAAAAATATAGAACATTAAAAGGAAGGAATAGAGTCTTACTGTACAATCCAGGCTGGCCTCAAACTTGTGACCTTCCTGTCTCAAACTCCTGAATGCTGAGATTACAGACCTGAACCACCACACCTGGCTCAAAGGAAATAGTGAACTTCAGATTTCTGTGAACTACTAAAAATCATTATATACCCCATTGCAAACAGTCACATGTCTTGAGAAGCACAATCTTGTACTTACTTCAATAAAATCTTTCCTGCCAGTTCCTAATAAAATATTCATTGTGAGTATCATCCAGCTCTGAATATGAACCAGGGTCTATGGTGCCTCTAGTTGCAAAGGCTCCTTAAATGGTCAGAATGTTTCTTTTACTGGAGTTTGTTGTCTTAGTAGGTGGGGTACTACAGGGACTAGTTGGTGCTAATCCCAAAACACAGGTATAAGCCAGCTATGGACCTTCTCCTGAAAAGAGAGGATTTTTTTTTCTTCAGTAGAGAAGGCATATCAAGTTGGGGAATCAGCAAAGAGGCAATACTAAACAGAATTAGACTTGGCCATAATTCCTGGCTATTCAGGTTATACAGCCTCAGGCATGTTATGCAGTTCCTCTGGGCCTCAACCTCCTTATCTAAAGAATGGAAATCCTAACATGACCTCAATAGCTCTTTAGAAAAATAACAAGGCAGCTTCTACATGAGGGTGTCACGTGCATTCCAGCAAATGTTAGGTGAGTGGTTCTTCCCTTTGCCCATGTTCATAACGGATTACATTTTTTCTTACTAATTTATGATTTTCATGTAGTCTGGATCATCAACCTCATTAAAGGCTAAATTTTAATAAACTTGGGCATAAGTGTGTGTGAGAGACATATAAAGACAATGAAAGAGCGAGAGAACGTGTGTGTGTGTGTGTGTGTGTGTGTTGTGTGTGTGTATGTGTGTATGAAAGAGAGAGAGATGTTACTTGAAACTGAACCCCGAGTCTTATACATTCTAGGCAAGCGCTTTTGCATCATACATATGTACACATACATACATACATACATACATACATACATAATGCTACTTGAAACTGAATCCAGAGTCTTATACATGCTAGGCAAAGCATATAGGCATGCTAGGCATATATATATATATATATTGCTAGTCCTGTTTTCAATAAATTTTTTCTTTTAATGTTTTGTGTGTGTATTCTTGTATGTCCACAGGTCTGCAAATGCACAAGAAAGGCTAGAAAGAGGCATCATAGTCCCTGGAGCTAAGGTCACAGGCAGTTGTCAACTACCCAACATGGTTTCTGGAAACTGAATTCAGGTCCCTGAAGGAGCAGCAAGCACTCTTAACCACTGAGCCATCTCTCCAGTCCAGCAAATTTCCTCTTAGAACAATGTGTAACTTAACATGTGCTCATAAGCCCCTGCTATATTTATTATTTCACTTTATACTCACTAATTCATTTCATTTGTTTTCTCCTTTTTGAATACTATATATGTGGAAAATCAACTGTACCAGGCTTTAGAACATACATAATACATCATACATACAAAATACATACATACATACAAAGTTTACTTGCCAGTTGGAGATATAAGACTATAATTCCTCCAATAGATTATAAAATGCAATGTGGGCGGTAGAGCCCATCTGAGGGAGCAGAAGCTTGGGACTATCTTAAGATCAGTGTGGCTCATGAGAATGTAGTAGACATTGGACATGCAGGAATAGGGTTTGTGGCTTTCAGATGAGACTCAAAGCAAATCTTAATTTGTTTTTACACCAAACAGTCTACTTAGCTTATCTCCTTTTACCTTTAAGAGAATTCTGCAACCCAGTTCTCATCTGTACCTTTTTAGAAAGCTTAGGAAACTTGGCAAAGGCCTCAGAACTAGTTTGTGTTGGAATTTTGGTTAAACTTGGGTTGCGTGTATATCGTAACTTTGATCTTAATATCTCAGGAGACCAATTCGCCATGACTTAGCAGATGGCGAGGGGCTTCAGGCAAACCTGAAGTGAGAACTTCACACAATGGCACTTGGGAGGCTCTGCAGAACAAAGGCAGGTGAACAACCCATCAGACCGGTCATGCTTCAGCGAGAATTTGTAGCAGTCTGACGTTGTGAGAAGCTAAATTGACAAAAGTTAGACAATTGCTCCTTTGCTGAAGATGAAGGTTTAGGGACATGCAAGCAGAACTCTTAGATACTACAATGTGCAGGTGAGAGAGCCAGCTGAACTCTGCCCCTTCTGGATACATATTTGCCTGCCGAGTGCGTTAGCAAATAAAAAAGCAAAAGAATAACAACTCATGCACAACACAGTATGTGGCCTGTGGGACCTGGTCATGTGAACTGTGAGAAAACAAATCAGGCCCTCTTGTTTCCGTTTAAAACAGCTGGCTTTCTTTGTACTGTGTGTTTGACTTTCCTCATTTGCATTTTCAAAAGAGCTCCTCATTTTCCATCCTTGTTTTTGGTAATATGTTGATTTATTCTTCAATGTTTTCAGACATGTACCCCATGTATCACGATCGTATCTACCCCTGCTTCTCCTCCTTTACCTTCCCTCAAGAACAGCCTTTCACAGCTTCAACGTAACACCTTCCTTTACGGTTCTTTATTTTTATGTGTTTATTCATTGAACTTTCTTTGAACTAACTGAGTCCAGTTGGTGATACCTATATATGTACGTGGAAGTTAGTTATCTGCTGGATTGGCCAACTTAACAGTGATCACATCTCAAAAATAAATAAATAAATAAATGTCTTCCTTCTCCACCAGCCATCAACAATAAAAATGTCAGATACGCAGATAGGGATGGTGTCCCTCCCTCCATGCTGGAATTCTTTTCTTTAGAATTATTTAGAATGCTTTGCCTGCATGTATGTACGTATGAGCACCATTCACATGCCTGGTGTGGTCCCCTCAGAGGTCAGAATAGTGTGTCAGAGCTCCTGAACCTGAAAGTATGGATGGCTATGAGCCACTGTCTAGGTGCTGGGAACTGAATCTAGGTCCTCTGCAAAAGAAAAAAAAAAAAATCTCTAAACAACTGAGCCATCTTTCCAGTCTCTTTGCTAAAACTCTTACCAGCCTTGATCCTCTGCAGGTAATCCCAGTGGATTCCTATATGCCTCACAGCTGCTGTAGGTTCGTGTATAACACAGCTACGTCCACAGGGAGCATTTCATATCACTCTTTCCCACCCTCTTGCTTTTACATTATTTCTTCTGCTCCTTTATGGTGGTCCCTGGCTTTGGGTATCAGGAGTGATACAGATGTCCTATGACTGAGCACTCAGTGCTACTTATTTACAGCTCTTTGCATAGTAATAGATGTGTGTTAACTTCTACCCACTGCATTAAGAAGCTGCTCTGATGAAGGCTAAGAACAGCACAAATGTATGGATATAAACATGATTATGAAGAAAGCAGGTGAACAACACCAAAAGACTCTCCCCTGGGGCCTTTGACTTCCTTAGCCATGAGTTTTGAACACATTTATAGTCCCAGGCCTGAATTCCCTCTGTTCTTGTACACATGAGATTCACCTCAAATGTCTCAGTTCATTGAACACATCAAACCCTGATTTTCTACAAAGAGCTTTCAAGCTGATCTATAAAGGACCTGGCAGATGATGGAACCAGTACATCCAGTTTTATACATGAAGAACCCAACCATACTCCTAGTATCTGACCTTCTTAAAGTGATTTGGAGTTATGTTTGGGGGCTGTAAGCAAACTAAGAAGTTTGTATGGTTTTGAACAAGGTACCAAACTATCATGCTGCTTGCCTGGGACTCACTGTGTCATTCAGGCTGGCCTTAAGCTAGCAGCCTCAGCCTCCCTCATGATGGGATTATAGGCATGAGTCATTCTGCCAGATTCCACTCTCAGTTCATTCATAATTCTCCTGTGTAGCAATAGACCAAGTGTATCTATGTTGAGAGACAAGAGTGAACAAATGTTTGTACTTTGCAGACCTTGGGTGTGAATTCATCCAAAAAGAAATGAAAATAGGTAAATGATAATTGGGGCTCATGGGGTAAAAATCTAGACTGACTAAGAAGAGGAGAAATATAACAATACTTCAGCCCTCATCAACTCTTGGGACACTCTGTAGTTCCGAGTGAATTGTTTCAACTGGACACCCCACTTCTTTATAGATGTTCCATGGTTAGTGAATGCCCCACAGATAGGACCACTACATACTGAATGACCCAAGATAACAGAAAGTTATGAATAGAGGAAGCACTTCCTAGGTATCGTGTGCCCTGCAGATGATGACTACCTCCATAACCCAAATGTCCCACTGTGACTGTCCAGTCAAAGTTTCCACCCAAGTCTTATCGTTCTATTTATTGTCTCCCAATATACAGTATGAGTAGGAAGATATTAAGGAGAGAGAGGGCAAGAGAAGATGTTTCCATCCCCATCACTGAATCTGATATTCATTCATTCAGTTTGTTACATTGAAACACATTCTTACCTTGTATCAGTTGACTTATCCATCATGTGCAAGTCCTTATCATTATGAAAAAGCTCTGCTCTGGCTTTCGCAAGTGTGTTTTCAAATAAAGAAGGCAGGAGACCTTTGAACATCAATATCCTCTCTATTTTTCAAGATCAACACTGAAAACCCATCCTCATGATTCCACGTTCACCAAAATATTCTTTCGTAAGATCTAGCTGAAGTCGGAGGCGTGCAGCCTCCAGAGTCCTCTCTCCATTTCCTAACGCTTGTAATCTCTTACCACTCTGTTCAGTCTGGTGCTTCCTAGCCAAGTCGTTTGTTGACCCACTAGCTCAGTAGTATTGAGTTTGCTAGGAGAATAACAAATGTCAGTGATGAGGTCAAATGGTGAAGATTAAATCTATTTCTCAACTTGTTAGGCCCTATGAATTCCTTAACAAATATGTCAACCATGGAGGTTCCCGGAAACTCCACGAATCTTGCGGTCCAGACCTGCCAATGATGTAAGTTCCTAGCAAGTCCAGAAATTCTGAGAAATTGTTGCTAACTCACCTGCCCAGTGCAGAAGGTAGGAAGGAGAATTCCCTTGACATTAAGATGGGGCTTCATGTTTGTGGGGAATCCTCACAAGAGACGCAATACAACTCACACAAAATACACTAACGGATGTTTAGTGGAAGCAGGCTATAGGCCACCAAGGCAGGATGGGTAGGAGGTGGCAAGAGATATTAGAATAGAAGAGAGAAAGGAGGCTTTAAAGGAGATAGAGGGGGTGGAAAAGTCAATAAAGAGCCCAATAGCTCTAGAGACTGAAGCTCACTTTGACCATCAGCCAATACCTACATCCAAATACTGACACAATGTTAAGCCTAGGTGACCTGACACTGGGCTGCTCACAAACAGAAGGACTTGCTCCGAGCCCATTCTTGGCACCACCCATAAGTGAGTCAATCCCAGTGACACATTGGAGGCTGCCCAGTTTATCAGGAAAGGTAAGAAACTTTATCGCTGACTCATAAGTTTGCTTCTGTTGGGGTGACCAGGACTTCTGTAAATAGTCCTGAGGTTCTCTTGCTTGTTTCTTGGGATGATGAAGATATGAAACATCCATCTCCTTTGCCTCAGTACTGAAGCAGCCTTTTGGGTGAGAGCAGCCATTCAGTGCTTTGATTCGTAGTGCCCAAAGCCACAGATGACCTGGAAATTTTCAAGCTTTGTGATTTAAAAAATCTACCATAATGGAACATGTTTGATTTTCAAAACAACAGGGCAGGTTTACTTTAAGCAATCAACAAGTTTCAATGCACACACATGCCTGGAAAGCTGTGGAGTAAAACCTTACAGTATGGGAAGGGAAAGGAAATCTGATCTTGGAGGCCAAAAAATACACCCAATGACTTTGTGGTCCTTTACATGAAGTCCCCAGAATTGCTCACACATGAAGGCTATTATTTAATTTTAGGAATGAGACATGGTGGATGAAAAGACCATTCTCAGTATACACAAGTGGAACCTGAGGTCCTGCGTGCTTACGTAACTCAGCTAAGAAAAATAAAAAGTGATTTCAGTTGAATTTGATGTTCTGAGTCCAAAGAGACAACACAACTGGCAGGACTTCTTGGAGACACTAGCGAGGGTAGGGTGCTGAGGATTGATATCACAGAGGAAAGCTTCTTAGACATAGCCTTGTCTCCACAGAGCCGAGCACAGAACTCCACAAGTGCCCAGTGAATAAACGAGTTATTGGAAGAGCTGTATGCCAAGCCCATCTCTGAGACTTCCACCTTTGTTTTAATGCTGCTCAGTGGATGCTTCAGGACTCGCTTCCATTTGGCTTCTGGGCTGGGAACCTGGGCAGAATAAAAAGACAGAGGAAAATAAAGAGACATGGCTGAAGCAGGCTGATAGCTCAGAATTCCAGCTCACTAAACATTTTCTGTGACTATTGGCCATATCATTTTTTTTCCTGCAGAAATAGTTTGATTTAAGAATATTAAAGTAACAGCAAACCAAGCTAAGGACTGAGTAGATACAGCCTTGACTGGAGCTTCACCCCTTTCCCAGATATTTTCTAGGAATTTCCAAAACAAAATTTAATTTTTCTTCATTCCAGTGATATCAATATTTTTTTAACCTTATCAATTGTAATCCTGCTAGCGTGCCCCCCAAGAACAACTCTGTGTTTTCATTTAAATATCTTAGAAAACTTTTGAAGACAATAACTTCAAAAAGTCACTCAAATGGTGCATATAGCTATCGTAAACACGCTGAAGTGTGCCTCTCCCTTCAGAAGCCTCACACCCACACACTCAGGGTGAACCTTGCTCTTTGACAGCCCTGCTTTCTATTACACCTTGCACTTAACCCTAGATTTAAAAAGTTTTGATAAATTCCAGCTCTTATTCATTCTGGATCATCATAAAATCCTTTTTCATGGCAAAGCCATGGATCCAGTTTTAGCTGAGTGGAGGTCTCTGCCAAAGACAACTGGGGCTGCTATAGACAAATAACATGAAGCTGTGTCTGCAGCCACAGCTGCTGCAGAAAGGATCCAGGGAGCTTCTCTTAACCACCCCCATGCAGTTTAGTTCAGCAGTATCTACTCTCTTTAAACGTCTTGCATCCTATCTCAGAGACATAGCCCTTGAGACGTGAGCAAACACCTGAAGTCTCAACACTGGTATGTTCTACTATTCTACAATTCTAAAGGTCAGCAATTATCTGAGTCACTGAGCAGTGGGAGGATGTCTGAGCTCTGTCAGTCCACCAGGTCTCAAGTGGGAGGTGGCAAGGTATAATTTAGAGCAAGCTTGCGAGGCAAGCAATGCACTGACTTGCCTGTAAGAAATCTCTTCTGTGGGTTAGGTCTGCATGAGAACCTCACACAGACTGAGACTCAACCTGAGTTCCTCTCAGTGGAGTTTGGTGAGCACACCTCCAGAGGCTGCCAAGTCACTTTTCAAAAGGCACCTGTCACGAGGAACTTAGTCACTAACACCTAATGCCCGACACACTTCCAATATTTCACCTTCCACCTTTTCTAAACCTCCTCAGTTTCCCACATGTGCCTGAAAGCAGCACACAACACCAAAGAAACAAAAGAGTGTTTATAATGCTACCTTCATCATTAGATTGACAAAAAATAAAGGAAAAGACCCCATGTGAGAAGCATTATAGCCAGGGCCTGGCACTTGCATTTTTAAAACAGGAACGAATCAATTCATTGCAGTCCTGGAAATTGAACCTAGGGCCTTTATGCATGCCAGGCAAGAACTCTTCCACTGAGCCACAGCCACAGCTGCAACATACTTTTAATAAGGTCAGTTATTATGCTGGTGTTTTTCATCCTTTAAGACATATTTTTCCAATTAATTGTATTCTTTATATAAAAGCCTTCTCTGTACCGAGTTACAACATCTAATCATGTAAGAGACATTTTCATTCTCCACAGGGTTTGAGAGTGTAAGCTCTGGGTAGGTGAACTTTAGATACATAGAATAAAGGCCTAGAGAGATAGTATTGTCCTAGACCTTCTCTGGAGACTGCATCTCAGGTCCTCTCACTCCTCCTCTGAGTCTGCTCTGCTACCCTGTCTCCACTACTTAGTATTTACAGTAACTGACTCCTTGGTGCCAAGTAAGTATCCCTTTCAAATCTAAACTCTCTGCTGCTGGCAGATTGTCAAAGATAGTTTTTAACTTGTTCTTGCACTTATAAGTCTCAGAAGTCAACAAAGCTTCAGTGTGAATTTCTGACAGACCATGAGAATCATAAGCAAGGGATTATTTGATGTTGGAGAATATGTAACACTCATGGATGTTAACTAAGAGATCTTGACAATTTTGTCCAGTGTTTTAGATTAATGAGCTTCATGATTCTGTGTGATTTATATATGTATGTTGGGTGAGTCCTTCTGTATCGTTCTGTCCCTGAGACAAACATGAGTGTGACAGTCATTAGATGCCATGCTCCCTTCTTTCATACTGCAGAGTGACCTAAAGTACAATTTTGTTTTCTGAAGAGAAGAGCCTTAGTTATGGATCTCAGTCATTGTAACCCTGTGTCCTTATATGGCAATAGTGTCTTTCTGGGGAAAGAAAGGCTGTGTGAGTTTTTTATTGGTTTGTTTTTGTTTTCATTTTTGAGACAAGTTCTCATTTTGTAGCCTAGGCTTGCCTGGAACTAACTATGTAGCCCAAGCTGGCCTTGGACTTGCTGAAGTCCTCCTTTAATGAGCTGAAATTATGGGCATGAGTCACTAGGCCTGGCTCTGTATAGCTTTATTTTTTTTTTTCCTGCTGTGTTTGCTCTTCCTGAAGCAATCTGGTAGAATCCAGTAAGTCCTTTCCTGTCTTTCCATTACACAATCCAATTCAGTACAATACAATCCCTCAAAACATCTTATGCTGCCTGTCCCTTGAGACGTGAGCAGACACCTAAGTAAGTCTAGTAAGCTTCTAGACTGTTCTAAAATCATCATTAAGAGAAAAGCTGGCCATCCCATAAGTTTAACTATGGAGGTGGGCCTAGTGCTGGATGATCCAGTCCTGCTGCTGTTGCTGTTGAGAAGCATGTTACAGGATGAAGACACCCATTCAACTTTCAGTCTCTTCATAGAGTTTAAAAGGGCACCAGGATCAATAGAAGCAGCAGCAAAACAAAGACAGCTTGACCCACTAAGGCTAGCCTATGACCTCAGTGCCAAACTGCTGGATTTGTATTACTGCCTCTTCAAAGCTCTGTGGTTTAATCATTTGGGTGAGTCTATTTCCCAGTGTCAAACAGCTTCTAGGAATTCACACAATGAGCGAGCTTTGGAGGCATGCCAGCTTGCTCTCTGGCTTCCTTCTCGCTGCTTGTTATTCAGAATTCAGGTCAGTTTCTATCTCCAGATCTCCCTATCCTCCATTATCAGATTTCAGATTTGGTTTCTCTCTGGGACAGCACATAAACATTGTAAATGGGTCATGCTCTGACTTCAGTCCCTTGTGTCATCCCGAGAGCAATTGGCTGGACTTGTGCAACAGAAGGGACTGAGACAGAGTCAGGAAATCTGAACACTCTTCCCATCAGGAAGAGTCAGGGAACAAAACTCTATGGCCCATTGTATTGAGAGAAGACTGATCCCTATTTGAAAAGACAAACTATGGAAGCCATGGTGGTTTTGACTTTATGGTCATGGAGAAAACTGGTCCTGCACTTATGGTGGATTTGTATTAAGAGCCCTGATGAGGTGGGAGAGAGCAAGGAGGAAATAAATAGAGCTACCTAGATATCTCAAAGTGACAATAGTGTTTTGGTTCAAATTCAAAATCTTTGTCACAGGCCACATCATTTCCCACTAGAGGACGGACGTTTGCAGACAAACTCTCTGTTTCCTCTGAAAACCAGCTCCTCACCAAAAGACGTTCATGCGTACTTTGTACATGCAGGTGTATCACTACAGGAAACAAAGCAACCACAGGCTTACAGCATCTTGGGGAAAAGATAAACAAACAATATATAAGATAACCAATAAATTACGAAACTGCCTGTGCTGGTTGATGACAAGAAAATACATAGAGGAGACTAGGAAGGGCTAGGTGGAAGATGAGGGAGGAGAGTAGGGAGTGACATCTTCAGATAAGAATTCGACTGCAAACATCCAGCCTATAGTGGGGAATGACGTGGCCTGTGGCAAAGAGGTGATTTTGAACCAAAACACTGTTGTCAGTTTGAGATATCTAGATAGCTCTATTTATTTCTCCCCACTCTCCCACCTCATGACTCTTAATACAAAGCCACTGTAACTGCAGGACCAGTTTTCTCCATGAATATAAAGGCAAAACCACCGTGGCTTCCATAGTTTGGTTTTTTAAACAGAGATGAGTCTTCTCTCAGTATCATGGGCCATAGAGTTTTGTTTCCTAACCTCTCCCCATGGGAAGAGTGCTCAGATTTCCTGACTCTGCATCACTATTCATTATTCAATGTCAACCTGTAGGCTGACATTGGAAGAGCGACATGTCCACAGACTAGTAAAAATAATTTTTCCCTCAAATGAGCAAATACAATGTTTTGAGCTGAGAAAGAGCTTGAGAGAATGAAGCAGAGAGCAAAGGAGCCCAGTGAGAAACAAGATGACCATTGATTGTCCATGTCTAAATACAGTAGTAGGGACCCATGTTCTTCCATCCCAGCTTAGAGCGCTCCTGGGTGTGATGATGATCTTTGACACATCACAGACTATGAGTGACTGGGGAGGTGTAATAAAAGATGGAGGAAAGAAGGAAGCATGGGTGTCTCCCATCACTGTTCTGTTAGAAAGGAAACATTGTTTTAGCACCAAATAGCAGTGATCCTTAAAGAAAAGGAGTCTAGAAATTCTGGTGAGTTCCTATGTCTGGTTGCCTTATTGAAGTGGAGGGAATACCAGGGTGGATATGGAATAAACAACTTGAACTTTTATGCTCCTTTAAAGTGGTAAGAGATGGTCATGGGGAACGCCTGCGTTTGACCATGCTCCGCCCTTTCACTGCTATATGACTGTGTTAGTTAGTTACACTTATGTTGCTAATAAGACACCATGACCAAAAGCCATTTATGAAAAAATTTATTTTGACTTACAGTTCCACTGGGATGAGAATCCTTTATGGTGAGGAGGCATGACAGCAGGAACAGGACGCTGAGAAAGCACATTTGCAACCACAAACAGGAATCAGAGAGTCATCTGGAAGTGGGGTGTGGCTTGAAATTCTTCAAGCCCACTCCCAGTGATGCTCTTTTTCCAACAAGACTGCACCTCCCTTAACCTCTCCAAAGAGTGTCACTAATTGGTGACAAGGGCTCAAACACAAGAGCCCATGGAGGGCGTTTCTTATTTAAACCACCACAATAACCTTGAAGAAATTACTTACCATTTTTGATGTAGTTGGGATTTTAAATGTGTCCGTGTCAGCTCAAGTGTTGAAGGCATCATTCCAGTGCAGCACATCTGGGAAGCAGTGGAACATTAAAGTTGGTACCCAGTTAGAGATCACTAAGTCACTGGAGTATCTGCCTTTGAAAGAAGAGTGAGACCCTGGCCCCCTCCTTGTCATCACTATCTAACACTTCCAACAGAGGCCTGAAAGGATTGGGTCTTCCTGATTTACTAGCTCAAGGAAAACCACAAGCCTGCATAACCCTTTTTGCTCTGTCAACCAATGCCTCGTGGTATTATTCTCTTAATGATAGAGAGATTAGCTAGCTGACACTTTCTTTGAAATTGCTTCCTTTGCTACCAAATCCTCACATGACTATAATGGGGCACATGATATAACAATGGAGGCTCAACAACCTTCTTTCGAGTTCTTTTCTCTGTCCCCCTCTGCCACATGGAGGATGGGAGATTGAGCCTCCAAGGGAAGAGATAGGATGTTCAGCAAAGTGTTGAGAAGATAGGAGTGAGGGCAGGGATGGTGTTGATGGCTAGAGCTGTACCTGGAATACAGTATGTACACTAGGTGGATGAGTTCTAAAGTGCCGGGACCAGGAAGGGCCCCAAGCAAGGTCAGCTTTGGTGTGTTTGGATTTGTTCTGTATCTGTGGCTCTTCCTTTGGTTTAAAATCTAGCTAATGAGTAGTAGAAAGGCAATGGGGAGAAGAATAGGATAAGTTTTTGTCTTGTTTATATAAAAATTCAGAGACTATGGGGGAATCAATATGCCACACATAATTAAATCAACATTTTAAGCATTATTTATTTATACTGTGTGTTTAGCTATGACAGATATAAAATATTACATATATCAAATAAAATATTGTTGTTGTCCTGTAGTCTTTTTTCAAAGCCTATGCTGGAACCTGTGTTCTCCATCAACATGATGTTATGGCAGTGTGATCACCCAGACTATGATCCAACAATGACTAATTTAAGCAGCATCCTCCTGGTGGGCACTGAGATTGTTTCCTGGTTTCCTGCTGTACAAAGCTTCACATGAACCTGGTACAAAGACAGAAGAGAGGTGATATGTATATTCTGGGCAGTTGTGCACTTAAAGCAGCTGGCTTTTCTTGATCACAGTCAGCACCCCAAGAGTTGCCTCACAGGGACCTTCCGAGAGTCTACGTAAGCCCTAGGCCATTGTCTTGCCTGACATTGGAATTCCCAAAGTCTAGAGTGAGGCTGCTGGTCCAGGTCCCTCCCATACATGGGCTGTGTGCCACATATGATTAAGAAGGAATGGAATATGCAAATGACTGTGGCTGTACAACTGGAACCTACTGGCTACATCTTTCTCACCAGACATCTAAAAGTCTCTTTGTTGTTTGGATATGGTTCAAGGGTGTCCCACATGAAGACTTCTTCACATGGTTGAAGCTTTGAGGATATCGGGAAACAGTAAGATCTTTGGGATGATGGGGCCTGCTGGAAAGTCATCAGGGGAGATGCCTTTAGAAAGGATCTAATGGCCAGGCAGTGGTGGCACACGCCTTTAATCCCAGCACTTGGGAGGCAGAGGCAGGTGGATTTCTGAGTTCGAGGCCAGCCTGGTCTACAGAGTGAGTTCCAGGACAGCCAGGGCTATACAGAGAAACCTTGTCTCGAAAAATGAAGAAAACAAAACAAAACAAAAAGAGAAAAAGAAAGGATCTAATGTGGTTGTTGTGAGGCTCTGGTTAATTGACAATAAAGTAGTTACAAATAAGTAAGGCAACTCTCTCCCCTGTGTTTCTGGCTTCCTGTCTAACCCAATGGCTTCTGGATGAGCTAGTTGGTGCAGGAGCACACAGTGACAGATTACTAGGGATAAAGGAGTTTATTAGAAGGGTTATTAATGCTATGGACTGGTAAATAGAGGAGTGACATGGTGGCTCTCTGAAAAGAGTTCTGGCCCAGCACGGATGGCATGGCAGGGTCTCTGAAGACAGTCACAGTCCACATGGCAGAAAAGGAAGAGGGAACCACTTCTCATAGATTTTTAGGATAGGGAGAAGTCTACAGCAGGAGCCTATAGCCAGGTCCTTAGATTCCAAGGCAGAAAGCAGGGAAGTGAGTATGGAATAGAATGTGGCATTCGTTTGGTGTAGACTCATTTCGCAGATGAGGCACCCCTGTCAAGACTGCTGTTTCATACAATATCTCAGTGTCTACCAGTCTCTGCAGAAGGAGGCCTGATAACAGGCTAGATTTGAACATTACATCCATACACACTATCTACCAGGAATCCCTTGCCAGGGCCTACTCTCCCCTGTTTGGATTTGCAGTCTCCAAAATCTGTAAAATATTAAACCTCTCTTTTATGTAAGTTTCTCAGCTTTAGGTATTTGTGCAACAATGGAAAGTACATTCAAGCTTTACTGTAAACTCCAAGTTTCACCAGACCAAAAGGTGGACATATCTATGTCTGAAATGGATGCCATCAAGGCATGCAGATGACTGATTTTGTTGAACAGTGAACTGTCTTCCCTCCTACCTTCATCTGGCTCTTGTTCAACTCCAAAGAAGAAAGAGGGCTACAAGCCTGTCCGTGTTCACTATCAGCTCCACAGAAAAGTATTGATATATCTGTAGCCCTGTGCACATAGGTGAATGGTTTAACATCTATTGGGTAGAGGCCAAGAGAGCTATAGTCCACTTCTTCTTCGAGGCTGAATGAATTTCTGAACCTAGAGCAGGTATTCAGGAAGTGCTTGTTACTCTTTATTTATTAGAAGATAAAGAATGAAGACTGGTCTATAAGAAGTGAACACTGTACACATGCAATGAGTGTGTGAGTTTTTAAGAGATTACACCCTCACTCAATGATTCTGTTCACGATGCTTTGCCAAACCTCTTGGAATGATCTTTACAGCCAGATTCCCAACTCCATATAAAGACAAGTGGGATGAATCTCCCAGTAGAAGCTCCTTTTTGATTACTGCAACATCTTTCAAGTTAGTTCCTCATTATTCACCCTTCTTATGGCTCTACAGTAACTGGCAGTTTCTACAAAGCTAACATCTGAAAAGACACTGGCATGTAAACCATTCTGCTGTACAGTTTCGGGAATTCCCAGAGTACTCCGAGCACTGTGACTAGGACTGGATTTGTAGGAAGTTTCTCATCCAATGTACTGGGAAGGAATCCAGGGCCATCTGCCTGGATGAGGCTGGGAAGCCTAGTGAACACAAGAGTGTTGTATCATGTACACTTCGCTGCATCTTCAAAGTAATTCACAGCCATTTTCCAGCTAACCTGTCCACTACAAGAAGTATAATAAAATGCAGTGGACACACACTCTGTCAGTGCCACTCAGCCCAGGGCCACACTGTGAAATGGAGTACATGGACTCTTTTTTAAAACTATTTGGTAATTCTGACATGTATAAGATATATATATATATCTCCATCCCCTAACAACTCTTAGATACACACACACACACAACACACACACACACACACACACACATCTACCTCCTAACATCCAGCTTCATTGCCCTCTCTTTTAAATAGTCCATTAAGTCTAACTTACACATGTATGTGGAGCAATCCATGGGACCACAGTGGACCTGCAAGACCACACCCAAAAAATAAAAAAATAAATAAACCATGACCTCTTTCTCCATCAAGGGTCAAAGGCTCCTAAGCAAATGGTGGAGCCCCATGAGCCCTCTCTTCCCAGCTGGAGTGTTGACTGGCTTGATCTTGGACAGGTCTTGCTCATGCAGTTGTGGTTGCTATGAGTTCATGAGGTAACTGGCCATGTCAACTCCAGGAGCCACTCCTTCAAAATACCGTTCCACAACCTCTCTCTCTTAAAAATCATCTGCCCCATATGTTCCCTAAACCTGTGAGGTAGGGATTGTTATGTAGATATCTTACTTAAGGCTGAGCACTTGAGAAGGACCTATTACTCTTAAGAAAAACCCTGAGGGATGCATTTGGAAAATCCCTTAAGGACATAGCAGTCTCAACAGGAAATGACTTCTTGGCATTATAGAGCCAGAAAACATCTCTCTAACTCAAAGTTTCTCCTTTGATAAAAATGAATGTCTTCAACATTTTATGAGGAAGATTCTAAGTATTAGCTTGGTTGTACCACTCAAAATGCTTATGCTAAAATTGCATCCACTGTATCTCATCATACCATTGTATGTAGAGACAATGTTCAAAAGGTAAGAATGTAACATCCAGTAAAGCCTAGTCCAATACAACTGGAGGTCTTTTTTTCTTTTGGATATTTTATTTACGTTTCAGATGTGATCCCCATTTCCTCCCCACCCAGGAACCCTCATCCTCTTCCCCCTCCTCCTGTTTCTATGGTGCCTCCACCAAGCCCCCAACTCCCACCTCCCCACCCTTGAATTCCCCATACTGGGGAATCCAGCCTTTACGAAACTAAGGACCTCCTTTCTCACCTATGCCCAACAAGGCTATCCTCCTCTACATATACAGCTGGAGCCATGTGTCCCTCCCTATGTGCTCCCAGACTGGTGGTTTAGACCCTGGGAGCTCCGGTTGGTTGGTATTGTTGCTCTCCCCATGGGGCCACAAACCCTTTCAGCTCCTTCAGTCTTCTAACTCCTCCAGTGGGAATCCCATGATCAGTTCAATGGTTAGTTGTGAGCATCCACCTCTGTATATGTCAGGCTCTGGCAGACCTCTAAGGAGACAGCTATATCAGGCTCCTGTCAGCATGCACTTCCTGACATCCACATCAGCATCTAACTTTGGTGACTACACATGGGATGGATACCCAGGTGGAACAGTCTCCAGACGACCCCTCCTACAGTTTCTGTCCCACACTTTGTCTCCATATCTGCTCCCATGAGTATTTTGTTACTCCTTTTAAGAAGGACCAAAGCACCCACACTTTGGTCTTCCTTCTTCATGAGCTTCATGTGGTCTGTGAGTTATGTCTTGGGTATTTCGAGCTTTTGGGCTAATATCCAATTATCAGTGAGTGAATACCATGTGTGTTCTTTCATGATTGGGTTATCTCCTTCAGGATGATATTTTCTAGTTCCATCCATTTACCTAAGAATTTCATGTTTTTAATAGCTGAGTAATACTCCACTGTGTAAATGTACCACATTTTCTGTATCCATTCCTCTGTTGAAGGACATCTGGGTTCTTTCCAGCTTTTGACTATTATAAATAAGGCTGCTATGAACATAGTGGAGCATATGTCCTTGTTATATGTTGGAGAATCTTCTGGGCATATGCTCAGGAGTAGTATAGCTGGGTCCTCAGGCAATGCTATGTCCAATTTTCTGAGGAACCGCCAGACTGATTTCTAGAGTGATTGTACCAGCTTATAAGTAGAAATTAGGATACAATCACATACAGGGAGCCAGAGACATTAGTAACCCTAACATCACCCAGATGCTAACCACCAGATCTGTGAGATAATCAGCTCTGCTGTGGAAGTTATCCAACCTGGGGTAATCTGTTACGGTAACAAAAATAAAGAAATGTACCAGCTATAGGCAGTGGTGGTAGGTAAATGGAAGGAGTGTTACACAGAGACCACAACCTCCCACAAATCACACAAGTCAGGCTCTGAGCATCTAAGAACAGGCACACCCAGTTGGTACAAGTACAGCCAGTACCGAAGCCTCATGTCTGGGTTGTGCTTTTAAAATACTTCCTAGGTCCAGTCTGTCACCTGCATTTCGGGGAACAAAGTGACTTTTGTTTTGGCTTTTCTCTGGAGGATCCTTGTGAATGAAGGAAATCTTAGAACAGATAATACAGGGGAATCACATGTGCATTTATTCCAAACACTCTCCTATTGAACAGTCTAAGGACATCAATCACAGTGCCCTGAGTTCAACAACATGGTGATTCCGGGAAGAGGCTGCCCCCTTACCAAAGTGTCCAGTGACCTTCCCTCCCTTTACCCACTGTGTCCAGCATTCACTTCCATGTATATACAAAAGAAACTGAGATTTTACAAGTACATACACTCCTGTGCTGAGACACTTTGGAAATTATGTTCATACTTAGCCAGGTCTCCCTAATGTATGAAAAAAGTTTCACCTCTTGTCTTCAACCAATGAGCCAGAGAAAATTAAATTAATATTTTTAAATTGTTAAATTGAATGTTAAATAATTTTAAAATTAGTATTAAGATAATTTCTAATTGACTAAGTAATTTTATTATTTATTTCATTAAATAAATATAATTGATTTAAAATTTTTAATTACTAAATTAAGTTTTAAATAAATATTTTTAAATTAAAATAAGTTTCATAGGAGGAAATCATAGCAGATTCTAAACCAGTGCCCTTTGTTCCTAGGGTATATCCTGGCTAGGAGTGACGTTGCCTAAAAACTAAAGCGATATGTGTGCACAATATGGTATGTGTGTGTGGTGTGGTGTACATGGTGTGTGTTTTGTGTCAGGCATACATTTAGTAAGAAGAATGAGTATGTGATATATATGTGGGTGTGTGTGGTGCATGCACTGTCTATGGTGCATGTGGTAAGTGTTTCGTGTGTATGTCACATAGGCTATGTGGTGTGTATGTTTTCCACATGGTCTAGTGTACATTGTATGATATGGCATGTGGTGTGGTATGTGTGGTGGATGCTGGGTTCCTGATTTGTGGTACTTGTGTGGTGTACATAGTGTGAATGTGGTGTGTGACTATGGGCCATGTGTAATATGTACAGTGTTTCTATGTGGTGTGGCTGTGTGATGAGTGAACTGTGGTGTGTGTGGTGTGTGTGTGTGTGTGTGTGTGTGTGTGTGTGTGCACTGTGATATTTGATGTACATGTATATTCTCACTTGGAAGTCTACAGTCATTGTTTCTTTTAACCTCCATTATATCCTAGAGGGAGGAGGAGCGCTGCTCATGCCCAGAGACTAACCATTGTGCTTTTCTCACGAAGTCTCTACATCATCTGCTCTGAGCAGCTCCTTAAGTGCATCTCTGTTGTCTTCCTTCCCTTGAGCAGGAACCATAAGACAGAAATATGCAGCAGAGTCTGGGAAGAGCAGTGGGACAAAGGATCCTTATTACCCCCTATTTCCTAAGACCTAGTCTTGGGAACACTCCAACCACAGCCCTCAAGCCATTTACCAAAACCAAGGGATCCTATGATAGGCATTGTGTCCTGAGCTGGCACACAGCAGCCAGCCCATCCATATCCAGTGCCCTTGAAAGCCAGAGGAACTAAGCACAGATTATCTGAATGGTGTGATCAAAAGCCATCTGTCAGGGACCAGGGGAAGAGGTGGGACATATTTTGTTTATGCTCATAATAGGCCAGAAGGTCAGTGTCCATTTGCTGTGTTCGAGACTACTTCTATGTGCTGACTGGCTCAAGCCTCAGCTCATGTCCTCCCCTGCTTAACCCTAGGAATAGGTCAAGAACTGTGCAAGCTGACCTGACAGACCTGTTGACAGAGATCTCTTTATGTGGGAGTTAGAAACCAGAGCAGATGAACAGCACTCCGTGTGCTGGAGAGTTCTCAGAGTCAAGGGAGGCAATGATGCTACTTACGGGGGTTTCCCAGTTCCATCAGGAAAACGAACTCATGCTTCAGAATTAGTGAAGATGGCTAACAATGCCCCGGGCACTGAAGGAATAACTCTGAGTTCAACAAAAGCTTCCTGGAGGATGTCATACCTGAATTGATACCTCAGAGATGAGTAATCTCAATCTAGAATGACATGTAAGAGAATTCCAGGCAGAGCCTGTTTGTTAATGTGAAACCCTGGAGTCCATCGAAATTGCAGGGAGTTTCTTATGGGAGCCATAAGGAAAGAAAGAGCCACAAGGGGCTGGAGAGGTAGATGGGACAGGCAGGAGCAGAGGGAACTGTACTCACATATGCTAGCTAGGTGACTGTGGAGAGTGATCAGTGGCAGGTAAGCTGACCAAGTAGAGTCCTATGGGAACATTCTAGCCAACACGAGAAACACAGCTACTCAAGTTCATACAGTGATAATGAAGCTTCAGATGACGAGAGTCGATATATGGGTTAAGATGTTTCTAGAACAAAGGTCCAAAAACAATGAGTGTTTTTCCCCCATTGCCTGGGAAAGAAACTCCGTGAGTTTCTCCCTGAGAAACTCCCACGTGACAATAAGTAACCTCTAATTGTAGAGTCCAAAAGCCTCTGTGGTTCAAAGGTTGGTTTATTGAGCAGTGGGAGAGGATATTTGCTATCTGAGGCTTGATTCTTATTGGTCAATCCTGTTGGGATCCAGAAGGGCAGGCAGGGTGAGTGTAGATCTAGGGAGAGTACTTCTGGAGATTCACAAGCATAACAACAGCTCTATAAGTAGACTCAAAATCTGCCCTGGTAGAATGTTCTGGTAGTCTAAAGCACCCTTCTGGAAAACTAAACTGTCTCCTGTCTTTCTTCCATGTGTCCACACTCCTGAGGATTGGCCCAGAAATTTAGAGTGACAGGCGGTGAGGAAGCTCCTGGCATCTGTGTGCCTTTCTTTTCAGCTGTTCTTCATATCCCTGGACCTCCTGTGGGGGTCTCCCTTGGCTCTCCCACCAATTATAATCTTGCCTTTCAGTCTCTAGTCTGGCTCCTCAATCAAAAAGAGGACTGTCTCTTTGTTCCTCTTTTGAGTTTTGGTTTGTTCCAAACTGATTCCAGTGAAATGTGCTGAAGTCATACGTGATTTTAATCATGTTAATAAGATTACTTAACACATGAGAAAGACCTCAGGGTTTGGTCCATTCCCAACCAAGCAGAATGACAGGACTTTACTCAAGAGCTTTTTCTACACCCAAGGAAGCAATGAAGGAACTGCAGTCACCTTCGTTGTCAACCTGATCCATGAGGTGGCTTGACTCAACCAGGCAGCACTCAGTGCCATGGAGCCATGTGCTGGCCCTCCCCTCCTCCTCTGCAGGAGGGATGCTCCTCTCCATCATTTGACTGTTAGTAATATTCAACAAAACACCAAGAGACCTGGACTACAGACAGCTCAGGGAGCTTCTGCAAGGGTCAACAGGACCAAGAATGAAGGCCATAAAAGAGGAGGGTGGAACCCCAATGAGTCACCAAGCATGTGTCATTTCAAGCCTTTCAGGCAGCCTCGTGGCATCTTAGCAAATGTGCCTTTTTCTGATCATCAAGCACATTTCTCTTCTGAGTCTTGACATCATTGGGGTATCAGTAAGGAGCTGAGAGGTGTTTTCCATTCGCGGCACCTTTGACTTAGGCTCTGCACAATTTTAAAATCAGTACACAATCAAAAAACATATTTGATCCTTTTGCATCTACTATCTTCTCAGTGCTGGATGGGGTGTAAAAGGTGTTGAGCGTTGGGGGCCATGACATTCTCAGTTGTGATGATAACAGCTAACATTTTTGGGTGTTAGGCATAAACCAAGCAAGTGACTAGAATAGGATTTGAATTCATTAACTCATTTATCTATCTCTCACTACTGTCCTGCAACAGGATGCTATTATTGTTCCAATTTTATAAACAAGAAGGTGTAACATAGAAAGAAAAGTAAGAAACGTAAGCAAGATGTGGTAGTACATATCTCTAATTTTAGAACTTAGATAGCCAGGTCAGAAAAATCAATACAAGTTTGAGACCAACTTGATCTACGTATCAAGTTCTAGGCCAGACAGAGCTACATAGTGACACCCTATACAAAACACAGCCCTACACACATACAAAACAAACAAAAAACAACCCAAGTAAAAAGAAAGACAGTTAAAGAGTGTGTTCTTTTCACACACATGGTCAATGGTAAAGCAGAGACTCACATCTGTGTGGTTGCATCCCAGGATGGACTTAGTCTATATGTTGCCTCTGCTACTCACAATGTCACTGTGGGAAAAGCACGTCAGTATTGGGAGCCTCTGTGGTCTCACTGGTATAACTGGATAGTTCATGTCTCCTTATTGGTCTAGTATGAAGAGGAAGCTGAGAGTATTTAAGGGACCTAGCATCATCGGTGGTTGCTCATTGATGACGTCATGTGTAATTTATTACCGTTGAGTCCAGCCAGCCTTACCACCACCACCACTGTATACCCATTCTGAAGAAGAGAATTCAACATCCACATTCAACTCATCAACAGACGTCATTCAGATGATAACTAAGGGCAACCATATTGACTATTCTCAATCAGCAGTTCTCTTATTGGGTTTCCCTTGAAACTTCCAACCAATTAGGGCAGATAAAAGATATCACTGGACAATATTTCTTTTTCATGGGCCTATTTGACTAAACTTAGCCATTCCCAGCCTTTGTTTGTCCTTTATATCTGTAACCCTAGGGAAGAAGTTTCTAAAAAATAAAATAGTTTCTAAATAAATAAAGGTGGTTATATATTATCCCAAAAGCTACAGTGATTTAAAATAGATTTCTTCAAACTAAAGCCTGCAGAATTAATAACTTGTGTTTAGTCCCAGTTTCTCTGAAATGATGCCATGTCCCCTAATACAATCTCTGGCTCACTTGATAGCCTACATCTTCAGGAAATCTAGGCTCCACACATTCTCCAATGTACAACTGTTCTCAGTAAGATTAAATAGAGATGAGAAGAAAAAAAATACAGCTGGGAATAAAGGTCTGTGCTGATGCCTATGAAGATATTACATGATGTGGACCAAAAGCTATTACTGAGAGATTATATGTTCTTCCTTCCCACTGTAGGTCTTCTTAGTGGATCCCCACTAAGCAGAAAATGAAGCAGGAATGAGCACTTTTTATAACAAAGAATATCCAAAGAAATGAACAGAGTCAGGGCTGGAGAGATGGCTCAGTGGTTAAGAGCATTGACTATTCTTCCAGAGGTCCTGAGATCAATTCCCAGCAACCACATGGTAGCTTACAACCATCTGTAATGGAATCTGATGCCTCATTCTGGTGCCTCTGAAGAGAGCAACAGTGTACTCACATGAGAGAAAGAAAGGAAGAAAGAAAGAAAGAAAGAAAGAAAGAAAGAAAGAAAGAAAGAAAGAAAGAAAGAAAGAAAGAAAGAAAGAAGAAGGAAAGAAAGAGAAGAAAGAGGGGGGGGAGGGGAGGGAGGAAGGAAGGAGGAAGGAAGGAAGGAAGGAAGGAAGGGAAGGAAGGAAGGAAGGAAGGAAGAAATCCTAAAATGATTTAACATGGCAGTAGTCATGAAATGTCAATAAAAGAATTCAATGATAAACGCAGAGAGAAAGGCTATCTGCTTTGTCTTCCTACAAGGCAGTTCTTACTTTGACTTATTACACTGATTTTTTCCTCATTTTTCTTTCAAACAACAAAAGCACTCCATAAAGTCTAATGTGATGCTCAGACGTTCAGAGACCTTCAGCTTTACAGAAGTGGGCAGCTCACAACTGACAGCAGCTCCAGCTCCAGACAATCTCATGTCCTCTGCTGGCCTCTGTGAGGACCTGCACCCACGTGACCAAACACATACAGACAAACACACATCACGTAATTAAAATAAATTAAAATCTTACCCAAAATGCATAAAAACACAGATAAAATTGAAAGGAAGAAAATCATCTTGGTTTCTACATCACATTTCACACCTGGCTGCCTAATTTATGCTTTCTCCCAACGCTTTAACAAAAATGTCAAGTAATCCTTTTATATTAAAATATATTATATTTATATATAGTATTATTTTTAAAAATTATATTTTAAAGTATATTATATTAAAAGATAAAATACATCTTTCATATTAAAATTATATTTAATACATATCCTTTTATAGTAATTGCTATCCTTTTATATTAAATATTATAATAAAATATTAAATGTATTTGATTCTTATTAACCTCATTTAATATAAATAAATTTAATATTTCATATATTCAACATATAATATATTTAATATATTTAATAATATTTAATATATTTCTTATATATTTTATATTTGAACTACTATATATTATATGTTTTATATATTGATATAGATATTATATGTAATATAATATATTAACTCACTGTGGCTAGCCTTGAACTTTCAATTCTCTTGCTTAGCCTCCTAAATAATGGCCTGCTGGTGTGTGCCACCATGTGTAGTTATGCTAACTGTCCTTCAGCATTTCATTTTGACTGACATGAATTCTCATTCTTAATATCCTAATTTGGAGTATAAAGCAAGTGCTAAGAATTTAGTCCCATCCTCTAGCGTGTTTCTCCTCTAGCTTGCCTTCCTCTTATGTCTCTCCCTGGTGTTCCTTTGTACTTCCTGCACCATGGTACATTTGTGCCTGCCCTGGGTTGACACAGTCATCACGTGGCCCTTCCATCTGGTCCATATTTATTCAGCTCCAACCAGGCATTCAGTTTGCTCTGATAAAGGCCAAGTTGTTTTCCCTCTAAGCCCTGATTTTCAGATTAGTAGATAACCCGTATTGCATCCAAAGTTCCTAGAAAAAGTGTCAGATGTTCAGGGGATTCTTAATGGCTGCTGCCCCTTCTCTTTAAATTATTTTTTCTTTCTAAAAGAATAGCTGTGTGTCCTCACTCCAATCTCTTGTTAGCGGATGCCGAAACAGACCAGTGTCAGCCATAGCAAGTGCAGGAGTTAGTTCTGCCAGTTCCTTTGTCTCTGCCACTGTGTCTGTCTGGGTAGGAAGCCACTCCTCAACAATTCCATTCAACTCTCCCCAGCAGCCAAACCCCAACTCTTTCTCACATGAAGAAAGCCTACAGAAATATAGTCTTCTTTAGGGATGTGGTTCACAGTGAGAGTTTTGGTGGTTCAAACCACTCAATTCTTTGGCTTGTAAAGAGGGTCCACTGTAAGCCAACTCTTCAGAGACAGTTGTTCTCTGAGGCATTGAATTCTTTACTTGAGCATCAAGCTATGGTCTTTGTGGTTCTAGCCCAAGGCCTCTCTCTGCTCTGTCAATGTTGGTAACAGTTTCATCCTTTTTTAAACTTTTTATTAGACTTGGTGAAGAAAAATATGATAGTCTATCATTAATTTATTCATACCTCAAAGTTTGTTTCCTTATGAGATTCTTCTTTTAAGATGTTCTCTAAAGCCCAGAGGGCTTTCACATTTATTCAGCTCCAAAAAGGCATTCAGTTTGCTCTGATAAAGGCTGGGTTGTTTTCCCTTTAAGCCCAGAGGACTTCATTCCCCTCTCTTTTCTCCTGATACTAGTTCAATATCAACTAGTTAACCCAACCCAATGATCCAATTTTTTTATAAAATCTTTCCCTATGCTGTGCTGATCTTCCTCAATGTTAGGGTTCTTTCCAGAGGCCTGCTGTTCAGACTCTCCATCCTACCTGCTCTTCATCTAGCTATTCAGACTTTACACCTGTACCACTAATTCCCCATATCCCCTGCTCTTCAGCTCTTCACTGGGGCCTAAACCACACCAGGGCTTCAAGGGCCAATATTGGTCCTGCTGATCACCAATGGATGCACAATGTTGTTTAATACCCAAGAGAGATCATAGGCTCAGCATTAGTAATATTTATCTCCCCTATCCCGTGCATGCACAAGTAAGCAAGTGAGTGTGGGTGCATGCACTCTGTGTGTGTGTGTGTGTGTGTGGGTGTGTGTGTCTGTTTACATAATTCCAAAGTTGCTTCTTTATCTACCTAGAATGTAGGTTCTACTTGATGGTAATGTTTCAAGCAGAAACCATTTCCTTGGCTCATACTCTTTTCACTTTTATGGGCGAGAAATCATTGAGTACTTTGGAAGTCTTGCTTGTGTTCCTTAATTTAGTGATCTCCACTTCCATTCTTATTCCTACACATACCATGGTTTACTTCTCAGGCTGCACAGAATCTACTGGGCATAACACAGAACTATTGATGTCACACCCCATTTCACAACTGGAGAAACCAAGGGGCATGTGCTTGGCATGGGGGATGTATACATGGCTACATACCTGGAAGCTGGATGTCAATATTAGGATATGTACAATGCTCATACACATGTGTACACAACATTAGGTGTCTTTATAATAGAAGTCTCTATCTTAGTGGGAATTTCTTACTCTTAACTACATTTATTTACTTAGTGTGAGATATTTACTGCCAAGGCATATATAGAGAGAGGTCAGAAGACAATTTGGGGGAGTCATTTTTTTCCTTGCACCCTGTAGGTACTAGGATTTCTTTAATGATTTTACACTTTACCCCTTGTATATACACACAGCATTTTTGTTAGTTTCTATTCATCTCTTGATAGACATCTAGGCTAGTTCCATTTCCTGGCAGTAGTAAATACAGCAGCTGTGAATAGAGATATGCAAGCCTTTCTGTAGTATATTAACTCAAAATTCCTTGGGTGTAGACATATGCCAGTTTACTTGTCCAGTTGTTCTGAGTGATTTCCACGCTTACTTCTATAGTAAAAACACAAGCGTAGATCTCCAGCAGTGGCAGCAGGTAAGTGTTTCTCTTCCACCTCATATCCCTCAGCATTTGCTTCCATTTGTTTCCTCCGTAGTAGCCATTCTAACATTGGGGGCGGGGGGAATCCAAGCACAATATTAATTTGCAAGTCTCTGATAGTTGTTGAACACTTTCTCAAGTATTTACTGACCACTTGTAGTCTTCTTTTCAGAACTCTTTGTTCAACTCATTGGCCCATTGTTGGTTGGTTAATTGGGGGTTTTGTTTCATTTTTGTAGTACTTCGCATATCCTACACATTAATCTCCTGTTGGATGTGTAGTTGTGTTCTCCCATTCTGGAAGTGGTCTCCACTTCACCGACTGTTTCCTTTGCTGTTAGATGCCTTTTTTTTTTTAATTTTGTGGATTCCAGTTTGTCAATCATTACATCTTCAGCTTCTTTTCACGTCTATTTATCTGCCATTTAACCAAATGCAGCACAGATGATGTCACATTCCATTTCACAATGGGAGAAATCAAAGGGTAGGGGGGCCCTGCCATGTTCCTTTGCTCATTGTCCTAGCTTCCAAGCTGATCTGAATGCTCTGTTCTTTACTGATAACCAGAGCATAGACCTTTAATAAGACATGTCGTAGCATGTCTCTGTTCTGCAAAAGACTGACTCTAGAGATTTCTATGTGACTCGACATAGCAGAAGTTAAAGCCCTTGGATTGGCCTGGGAGCCTGTAAGGAATGCACTTCTCTGATCTTACCTCCTCCTATCCTAGACTACATTAAAGCATAAAACACGCTCCCATCTCAGTGCCTTTGCACTTCTTTTCCTGGAACCCTCTCACCAGGTACCTACAAGACTTCCTCACTCACTACCTTCATCCGCACGCTGACCTCAGTGACCTTCCATGGTGTTCCTTATAAAGAAGCAGCAGGATCCTTGACACTGACAGACACCCCTGCTCCACTTGCCTCTATGCTCCACTATATGCACTGGCCGTGTCTGCAGTGTCTGAACCCTGCCCAAGACAGAGGCATCATACAAGCTGTATGCACAAAGCTACAGAGGGACCAGTGCAGGGCAGGTATTGAAATAGAGAAG
Organism: Mastomys natalensis; assembly: GCA_021653895.1. NCBI lineage: Eukaryota > Metazoa > Chordata > Mammalia > Rodentia > Muridae > Mastomys > Mastomys natalensis. Next base: position 167,752 of record JAJTUV010000081.1, read on the forward strand.
CCAATAAATGAAAGAGTACCACTCCAAGGGGTTTGGGACATCTCTGAATTTCTATGACACAAGTAGGTGTTCAGTCAAAGTACACCATGGCTACCATTCAGAATGGAGCTATGACAGGGTACACAGTCTCATGCTTGTTTAGCTGTCTTGCATAAGCCTTGGAGGGAATCCTTTTACCTTGAGTGGCTAAGATGTTTTGTCAAAAGGTCGACTCTATCACACTTTCCCCTAGCTCAGTAGAGTTTGGTCAGGAAGTGGGGAGGCAAGGCACCTGAGAAACACGAGGCTGTGCCTTTGAAGCTTTGCCTCACCTCGGATGCTTCCAGCCACTCAGCTTTTGCTTTTAGCACCAATCACCCATGTCGGTCTACTTCTGCCTCTTAGGCCAACATGTCTCCAGGATGCTGTCTGCAAAACAGAAAAGTGGCTTACTCAGCTTACTTGAGAAAGGCAAACAGTGAGCCACTTCAATTCACCCCTCACATAAACATCCTACCTGCTGGACTTTGATTCCAGCTAGAAACAGACCAAGTAACCACTTGTTTATTCTCTGCTGTTTGCAAGAGGGGAAGCTGCCGGCCTGGCCACTCAGCCCTTTATGTTGGCCCAAGGCCAGGAAGGTAAAACACCAGGGCAAAGGCACATTGCACACATAACTAGAAAAGCAAATATCGGAAGAGACACATGCTGTGACCCTAAAAGTCTTCCAAGGCACAGAGCTCTGCCATGAGACTCACAGTTTGGTTTTCTTCCAAAGAGCAACATATTAAGTTGGACCATTAACTCAAATGACAGGTTTCAGATTTATTTCATTGGCAGATGGAAATTAAATTGCAGAAACTCAACCAGCACATATTTAATTTCATTTATTTTTAATTACACAAGGAGCCTGTGAATAAATTTTCACTACAAACATTCAGAAAATACAAATAAAAAAAAAAAAAAAAACCTCTTGAGGTCTGAGGGAAGCCCTTCAGTTGGCAGTGGTTGGCAAGCATGCAGGAGCACGTTGGCACACACCTATGATTATAGCACCCAGGAGGTAGAGACAGACGAAGCAGAAGTTCAGGGTCATCATTGACGACATAGCAAATTCGAGTTCAGGGTCCATCTGGGTTCTGAGATCCTGCCTCAAAACAAACAAGCCAATGGAAAGCAAAAAGCAAAACAAACAAAATCCCTCTCAACTAATTTTTCCTCCTTAGAACTTATTGAAAAGATCGATGTGAAGTGAGTCCAACCTGCTAACATCTGTTATACCCCTCGTCACTAACGGAATAGCTCACAGGAGTAGCTGGGTCACAGCCTGAGAGGGTCAAACCAAGGCAGAGAAGGCATGGAACGGTTGATAGCCACGGAGGTGCAGATGGGGCTCATCATATCTCCGTGGAGCAGAACACAGACAACGTGGGTCAGAACCCTGGCCAGCTAGAATCTCTGTGGCCCTAGCTCTTCTGGCTAGACACTGTGTCTGAAAAGACTTCACAGCTTTCTGAAACAGCGCCACCAGCTGGTTGCCGATTGTTTAAACGTGTGTACCTGGAAAGGGTGGCATTTCACGGTCAGACATAACTCAGGAGGACACAGAGGATGCGACTGGATGGAGAGGCTGTGATGGAAACTGTCAGACACACACCTCTGTGGAGCAGAGGGAAGCGGCAGGCTTTTGCTGAACTCAAATCCCATAGATGGTCTCCCCTGGCCTCTGAGAGAGGCTGGTATGCATCCCTGACCCAGGGATATTTATCAACTTTTGCAGTGTGTGGCTTGTGCATTTCCTCTCTTGTGTAATCCTGTTCCTCCTCTCAAGGTTAGACTTGTGTTCTGGCTGTCTCCTGAGGTTTTTATGGTGTTTGAATTGTTAAGCATGTGATTTGTCTAGGATTTTGTTTACAGGTACGAGGGAGTGGTTGATCTTTTCACCTTTCTGTCTGGATAACAGATTCCTTCCAACACTACCCATGGGGTAGTCTGACATTGCACTCTGATTTGAAAGAGGAGCCTTATGGTATGTTACCTCTAAGATGGTCACCTGTGACTCTCTGGGGTGTTATGATGCACTTACCTATTCCTTTATGAATATATGAATCAGTTTGAAACTGTGCCTCCTTTCTAGAGGTCGAGACTATCACATGAGTGATGCCCTATCCATTACTGTACATTTTCCAGGATTGACCGGGCACCTGCCTTAAGTTCCACCCACTAAGACAGTCTGAAACTGTGTCTTCACTACAAACACCTGTTAGGAATTCCCAGCATCGCTGGAGATCTTTTACTCTCAGTTTCTGAGCGACTCCTTGGCAGACAAGGACACTGTCCATCTTGTGTTCTTGTCTTAGCATAGTGACAGGAGCCGTCTGCAAAGCTAACACCATGCATCCACCCCTTCACCTCCACCCACCCTCAGCACTAGTAGATCCCTTTCTGGGGACTCTCATGATATACTGAAGGTTCTCTGGAAGCTCTGGAAGGCTCAGTGACTCAATTGCTCTATCTTGTCCACTCCATTTCACAGCATCATTTTCCTCAGAATCGGGTGTGGGATGATGGGGCACTGTCCTCCTCTTGAATAGAGAGTTGAAATGGGATGCTCTTGTTGTCTTGACCCACTGTCCATCAGACAGTGCTTCATGGACCTGGACATAGCACCATCAAGATGGATCAGGAGTCTCAGAGATACTCAACCTCTGTGCTCAGAGCCAAGGCCTCTCTGATCAATACCCAAGAACTTACAGGAGGTGCAAGCATTTGTTCATTTCTCTCTGCAAGCTGGGAGAAGGCTGGGCTACAAAAGCTTTCTGAGAATTAGTGACATTGCAAACGCTTAGCTCAGATATCATTTACCTAGACTTCCTCAGTAACCTAGGCCCTGCCCAAGGACACACCATCTCTCCTCTGAAGCTCCACTGACTCTTCTCACAGCAGCAATAAAAGGCTCTCTGCATACCATTGGAGTTTTTTTAAATCAGCTATAGCTTTTGTTGCTGTTATTTTATACTTTTTACTTGTTTGTTTGTTTCCTGTAAGGAAAGAGTCTTATTATTAATTATTTGTTTGTGATGTTTTGGAGACTGGATCATGCCTTGTAGCCCAGGCTGAACTCAAACTGGCAGTCCTCTTGTCTCAGCCTCCTAAGTGCTGGGTTTACAGGAATGTACCCCTCTGTCTGCCAAACCACATATTTAAAGGGTAGTATTGGGTGTTGACTTACATCCATCTTCTTTGATTGTTTCATGGAAATGGATTTAACAACACCCCAGAAAGTGTGTGCCAGCTAGTGAAAGGTGGTAAAAATAAAACTGTAAAAAAATAATGGACTTATGAGCTTCGTTTTCTGATAAGATTTTTAATCTCAGATCAGATAAGTAGTTCTGTGTTGTGATACGTAAAGAGAGATTTTTGGTTAGCTATTAAGTTGGTTTTATCTAACCTGTGCCTAATGACTTTGAGATTACTTGAAGCAAAGTTACACAAGAGAAAAGGCTTTATATGTAAAGGCAAAAGGGACTTTGCTAACAGTCTTCACCCTGAGATGTGTGTGTGTGTGTGTGTGTGTGTGTGCTAAACTTAACCTTTTCATGATGGAGGTCATTTACTGATTTTTTCCACGATACAGGCCACATGCTGACTTGCTACCTCAAGCATGCCCATATATTCTTGAGCATGCTCATATAGTCTCTGGGGTCATTCTGAAGGGATGCTTGCAACCTTCTAACCCTGCAAAGTATTTTAAAGAAAGAAAGAAAGAAAGAAAGAAAGAAAGAAAGAAAGAAAGAAAGAAAGAAAGAAAGAAAGAAAGAAAGAAAGAAAGAAAGAGGCTACATGGCCAAAGTTTGTAAACTGACCTGAGATTTCATGGACAGAGTATCCTCTGCGTGTTGCCCTTGTGGACTAGGGGTCACATAAAGGTCACCCATACAAGAAGGGGACTATATTGGGGGAATTCCAGAGCATCAGCTGACTGCTCAGTCAGGAAGCATCTGAACAAGCATCCTCTCTGCGAGGACAATGAAGGGAAAGCCTCTTGTCACACTCGTTAGAGGCAAAATAGAAATCACAGAGTAATGAGAGAAGAGAATCCGGCACATACCAAATTTTCACTTTCATTCTTGAGGATCTAGGTGGCAGCTGGAGGGAAAACCCACAGTGGGAGCAGCAGACTCTTCGTGGGGCCAGCACAGAGCAGCAACTGAGTGAGTGGTCAGGAACCACTGACATAATCCTCTTTTTCCCTTTATCCTCATTCCCTGGATAGTTGCCTGCATAGAGAGATGTTCCACATAATTTTCTGGGAGTGGGGTGGTGAGGAGGCGAGGTTGATGGGGATTAACTCAGGACCTTTCACATGCCAGCTAAGTGGACTACATTTCAGCTACATCCCCAGAACCCTTTCCTATTTTTTATTTTGAAACAAGAGCCTCGCCAAGTTGCTTGGAATAGCTTTGACAGCCCTCTGTACAGCCCAGGCAGGCCTTGAATTTAGGGTTCTCCTGACTCAGTCTCCTAAGTGCCTGAGATGACAGGTCTGTGTCCCCAGACCCTGCTCTACAAACATCTCAAAGAAAAAAAAATCTTCTTAAAAATAAATTGGTGATCCCTTGCTAGGAAAGACTAAAAAGAACTGACCAATGGGTACAGGTACATGGAGGCCCAAGAATCTGAGACTGATCCCTGTATCCCAGAAGGTGGCACAGGAGAACTGACTCCCAAAATTGTGTTCTGACTTCTGTGACTGTGCCATTTCACATGCATGCCTACACACACACACACACACAGAGAGAGAGAGAGAGAGAGAGAGAGAGAGAGAGAGAGAGAGAGAGAGCACAGTTAATGTCGAGTCTTCATATGAACACTTATAATTAAATAGATAAAAATCTTGACCTTAGTTGCCCAAGTATACTTTTTGTGTATTAGGAAGTAAATTTTGACACACAGAAATGTGAGACATCACTCCACTCTTTTTTATTTAAGAAAGTATTTTTATTTAAAAAAATTATTTTAAAAAGAGGCTTTTACCCTTTTCAAAAAAAAAAATCAAGAATTTCAGTAGTTTCTTGCTCTCAGAAAATGCATCAGAGAGAAATAGTTAGGGTTAGAATTTAAGGCACTAGTTATTTAAATAAAGCTCCTTTCTTCTGACTACCAAGTACTGAGCAGAAGCTGCATGGAGACGGTGATTGCAACATTAGCCCAACATCAGCCCAACCCATTTTTATGGAACCTGAACTGCTATGTATAGAGAATGATCAGCTAATATCAGCATTTATGAGCCAAGTCTCCATTGTTCTCTGTGGCTGGGAAAATCCTTAAAGCACAATATAACAGTGCGTAAATTCAAATCCTTTCTGATTGAGTCATTCTTTTGCTTGGTTCAGGAAATAAAAAAAAAAATAAAAGGAAAATATTAGCCTGTGCTGTGCAAGGTACTCAAGTGTAACATACACTGAGCTGATTGCTGAGTAACTGATTTATATGTTCGCAGAGCATAGTTAATGCGTTGAGAGGTAGGGCCATTTGACACTTAGAAGGAAGCTCCAAGAACTTAACAATGTAACTCAGGAAGGGTGAACTGGAATTAGAGTCCTCCTCCATTGACACCCTTCCTCTAGCAAAACTGTACCTTCTAATCCTCATCAAACACCACCACCAACTGGGAACCAAGTGTTCAAATACATGTGCCTATGGCAGACATTTCTCAAACCATCACGTACCTTAAGGAGAGTCAGAAATAAGACTCTGTGAGTCTTATTGAGGGTTTTTTGGTTTGGTTTGGTTTGATGTCACCAATGATATTGGTGACTATGTGTTATATACAAAAAGCAGTTCAGAAAGTATTTCATGTAATCATCAAATAGTAGTGTTTTCAAAGTCAGAGGCTCAACTCAACCAAATAACTTAGCAAAGACCATGACGGTAACCAATGGTGGGCCTATGGGGGCTGTCCTGAAGACTATGACAGTGACCAATGGTGGGCCTATGGGGGCTGTCCTGAAGACTATGACAGTGACCAATGGTGGGCCTATGGGGGCTGTCCTGAAGACTATGACAGTGACCAATGGTGGGCCTATGGGGGCTGTCCTGAAGACTATGACAGTGACCAATGGTGGGCCTATGGGGGCTGTCTTTCAGCCATCCTTCTCAGGAAGTGTGCCCAAGCTGTTTTAGATCACTGTCCAAAGAGGCTTCCTTTCACCTGAAAGGAAGTTTTTCTCTACCCTCACTGTCTCTTAGGATTTTTAGTTTCTGCCAACCCAATGTGTGAAATATTCTCACTGTCACTTGAGTTCTTATTTCCTGAAGTTGAGGAGGCTTTTATTTGCATTTTTATTTCCTGAAGATGGGGTATTTTTAATGCCCTTTTGAGTAATTCAGGAATTTTGTTCTATGAATTACTTGTTTACATGATTTGTTCCTTTCCACAGTGAAATCATTTGTCAATTATTAAATGTTCTGTACTATACACAGATGTAAATTACAAATATATTCTATGTATATATACTCCTTACCATTTTTTTTTTTTACTATTTAAGAGTACAGAGATCTAATTGAGCATTTCCTATTTATCCTTTTATTCTTTCTTTTTTTCCTTTTTTTTTTTTTTTTTTTTTTGATAGTTTCTTACCATGTAGTCCTGGCTATCCTTGAACTCCTGAGTCCTATTCCAGTGCTGGGGTTAGAGTCATTAGTCTCCATGTCTGACTCCAAGAGCACAGAGCTCAACTGATGTTCTCTTGATGCTAGAGATTGACCTCAGAGCACTAAACATACTAGGCATGCTATCTAACATTGAGATACATCCTGTCTTTGTGTTTTGTTTTGTTTTATTTTGTTTTGTTTTGTGACAGGATCTCATACTGGAGCCCAGATCAGATTGAAATTCAGTCTTCTTGCTTCAGGGTGCTACAGTGACAGGAATGAGCCACCATGTCCAGCTGAAAACATTTTCAAATTATCATGTTAAGTATTCCAAGCAAGAGATTTTGTTATGAGATTTACACACACACATACACACATACACACACACACACACACACAGAGAGAGAGAGAGAGACAGAGAGACAGAGAGACAGAGAGACAGAGAAAGAAAGAGAGAGAGAGAGACAAGGGAGGAGCTCTGTTCATATTCACACCTTTATTGTTTTTTCAATTTCTCATCTTTTTTATATCCTATTTGTACCTTTATATAAAGAAAACTTTAATCCACCCTCAAGATCGCAAAGATATTTTCCTACACATTTTTGTAAAAGAAAAATGGTTTCTATTCTTACATCTTTGGTCTTTATTCTCTGGGGTCAACTACCATAGAGACACATACACCATGTGTCTAAGTTTTACCCCTTAGATGACCGTGAACTACAGAGAAAAATTTTAATTAATCCAAGCCACTCCTTTTATTTCCATCCTCTTACAATGTAAGGAGGGACTGCTTCTGTATATTTAGAAATCTCTTTCTCTCTGTAATGCGCCCAGGCTTGGATTTCCTGCTTGTGTTTATTTCATGCTGATGTACTCTGTGTATTCTGTAAGGTCGCTCTAATCCTTTTTGGAATGAGGTAGAGCATAAATAAATAAGAGCCCCATCTCAGGAGCGCCTCTCTTCCTGCCAGAGTTTTCAGGCCTTGGGCCTGTGGGGACTCCACTTAATAAATTACTGATTGTGTGTATCCTGAAGGTAATGGAGCTTCCAGAGGTGCAGAACAAACCGCCAGAGAGTTGTTTAAGTACTGGGAAAATCTGGCCTGATACATTATTCCAGATCTATATTTATGTTCATGGCTTACAAAGCACCCCAGGGCCCTCTGGGATAAGGAAAGCTGCATGAATCTAAGAAAATATTATTAAATGGATTTATTTTGGGTTGCAAAAGAGTATGCGGCTCTCTGGAGAACCACTGGAGGGGAGTGAATTATTTTCTGCAATCTCTAACACTTGTCTTCTTAAGAGTCTCTCATTGAACCCCTGGTGCCCACCCTAATAGTGCCAATTAATCCTGTTGCTATAGTTACAACAATTAATTATGTGCTTAACTAGCCTTACTGGTATATTTCAGTGATTCAATTAAAAACTGATTTTATTCTTATTGTACTTTCAAGATTTTTTTTTCCATTCTTAAGCTTTAAAAACTGGCCATAATGTGGGTTGAAAGAGTCCCAGAGATTGTTCAGTTTTCTGGTGGTGGCATCTTTGACCAGAACTTGATGGGACACGGCACCATCGTCTTGACACAGGCTTTTGGTACCAGAGCCAAAACATTTGGGAGACTGACTCCAACAACTAAGTGAATCATAAAATTAATACCCTGTCAGCATCAGTTACTAAGAAGAGATTTAATCCCTCCTTCAATTTTGGTAATGCATTTAAATATTAACGGGGGTATATACAATCCTAAATTAGTGGCTGTGGCAACCCTTGGTCTGACCCTTTAGAACTCCCACAGTCCTCAGCAGCTGTGCTGTATGGTGAGAATTGCCTTCGAGGCCAGGCAGACTTAGGGGCAGAGGACACATGAGAGCTTCAAAGTGACCAACACTGTTATTTTCAGGGATCTGTAGTTGGAATGACAGTGCCTGGCCACCAGAGCCAGAGGGGAACACCTGACAGCTTCACTGAGGGAAGTAAAGTTCTAAAAAGACTTCTTTTTATTTTTTTGAAATTATAAAAGCTATCCATCCACAGAACTAACCCTCCTGTTCTGTCTACAAATTGTAAAGGAATTCCCCATTACCATGGCCCCATGATAATGACAGCTACTGATGAACTTGGACAGACTAGTCCCTTGATTTTTCAGATATAGAAATTGAGTCTGTCAAAGCACTGCGCTCCTCTTCACGGGGTCTGAGCTGGGTGGCACAGTCAATGTCACACTTGACTTCCTGCCCTCTTAGTTCTGTCTCTTTATTCTCTCAATTTGTCTGAATACCCATTTACTCTGACCCTCTTCCCTTAATGACCTCATGGTGTCAAGCAAGTTCCAGTCTATACCTTTTGGAGAGTGTATCCAAGATCTAGCCTTGACCCTCTTTCATCAACCTGAACCAATTTCCCTCCTTGTCCTCCCTTCACACTTCTGTGTCTTCAGAAGTGGCCCCTCCTCTCTGCGTCTGTCCTCCTGAGCCTCTTAGCTCTGCCACAGGACCCACCTTCTCTTCTGCCATGAAACCTTGAAACCTCAACTTTTGTTGGATTCTCCAGCTTCATCTTCCTAGACTCCCTAGAATTACTCCCTCACCAAGCTCTTACCCTGGCCTGTTACCACACAATTTCATAGTCGGTACTCCATGTCGTGGATAGACAGCAGATGAGGCCAGTGTTGAATGCAAATAAAACAATTTAATTTTTGCCAGAAGCCAATCTGTGGGTTTGGCAAGAGTCTTTGGTGTATACAGATTTACTCCTCAGCTTGTCACACATAGTTCTACCCTCTTCCTCTAGTATTCATAGGGACTTAGGGATTCTGTGCCATTCTCCTCAGCACAAGTTTGTGCAGACCCACTGGACTCTGGCCTTCAGAACAACCCTTTCATTGCTTCAGTTAGACAGGGCATCCACCCATGCCCTTTATAGACATGTCCTGTCTTGGATAACAAAGTCAATGCATGACAGGCACTGAATACACTTAATTTCTATATTTAAATTTGCTTCCTTAAAATCAGATTTTTTTTTTCCTGCAGCATTCTCCTAACTGAGAGAAACACTTCTGAAAGAGGTGTGTGTGTGTGTGTGTGTGTGTGTGTGTGTGTGTGTGGTGTGTGTGTGTGTGTATGAAAGGGAGAGGATGTTTACATATGCACTCACAGAAGGAAGACTGTTTTATGCTGTATTGGGATTTTCTCAGTAATTTAAGAGATATTTATTAAGTGTCTTATATCTGTAAGGCACTGTGTAGGTGTAAATATTATCTATCTCCTAAATAAATATTCATTAAAGAGTTCATTTTAATATTCATTAAAACAAGTAGATGAATTATTTACTCACTTGGGGGCCATGATGAGCTCTGAGAAGAAAGCAATACTTTTTGTTTCTTTTGTGTCCCCTGAATGTGTAATGAATGTTTACTGGGTGCTGAGCACCAAATGGGGTCAAGGAATACAAGCTAAGGAATACTTAAGGCCGTCAGTCCCTAAGGGAGCAAATCGGCATCTGATGATGAGGGCAGGAGGTGTCTGGAAGGCAATGATTATGAGCTACATTAGTTTGGCTGGGTCTTATATAAGCCAAATACTGATTGTGTGCTGGCCTGCCTAAAGTAGGAAGAACCTAAGGCCACTGGAGCTGGGAGATACTTCCCTTGGGGTCCTCCTAGAAAACCTATTGACTTCTATTGTAATCATACACTTGACTGTGATTTTCTGATATGCTGAGAGTCCCTTCCTTACCACATACACTTAACCATTCAATAACAAAGAGATGCTTTCAGGAATCAGAGAAGTCTCCAATCTAATCCCTGCAGAAGGCCCATCACCAAGATCCTTGTGGAAGACAGGGATGCGCTTGTTCAAATAAACTCTACCACACTCACCAATCGCAGTGTTGTTCCCTGCTATTGCAGAGGGGTTCTAGAGCCCCTTATTTCATTACTCTGGCTTGTATAGAAATGGACTTAATCTCACAAACCCAGATAAAGAAAAATAAGAGAATAATTCTCTGTGAGTCAGATAATTGATTCGAGATTAGCTGGCATGAAGGACATCACAAATGGATTCCCCTGTCATAGTTAGCTTCAGGCCTCACCTCCTGTGTCTTTGGTAACACATCAATTTTTAGAAAGAAGAAAATATCATAATAACTTTCCTAAGCATTTGAAATACCATGTGAAGGAAGGAAGGAACAGCACAATTTCTCCACAATATTTAAAATACCTTACAAACAGGAAGAAGGCAGATGTAGCAGGACTTTACTGAAGCCTATTGAGGAACCACAATGGCCTCTTGTAAAGCATGGCCATTTTGGGTTTTTTTTTTGTTTTTTTTTTTTTTACTTTACTTATTTATTTTTTTTCTTTCTTTAACTTAAGAATAACTCTATTCTATCTCATTATTTGGAGATCCAATTTGTTTCTCTAGCCTTGAGTTGAGACATGGCATTTTTGGTAGAAAAAAAAAAAAACAAAAACAAAGAAAGGCATACAGATTTTCTGTCTTAAGGGAGGGAAAATCTCAACAAACCTGACAATCACCTAAATAGAAAATACCCCCTTAGGAAATCTCTTTGTTGCAGAGACTTAAAAATAGTACTAAACTTCAACATGTAAATGGGTACAAGGGCCCTTTACATTGCCTGTTCTCATTCCATGAGAGTACTTTTCTCGCCAATGGTCCCTTTGGCTAACCTTATTTCTTATTACTGTGTAATAAGTTTTCTGTATTCTACACTCTATGGCTACACTATTGTGTTCCTTCCCAGTCAGCTCATGGGATATCAAGACCCAGCTCAGCAGAAGGGAACTCATCCATGGGTCATCCCAGATTCATGGTTGGGATAGTCTCAGTGCTAACACTGCCTAATGGTCTGTCTTATTGCCCAAATAGCCCTTTTGTGAAACATTGAGTCCATCTTAGAATCCCACCCAGTATTTTATCCATTCTGTCTCTTGGGACATGTGCTACAAGCCAACCTGGGGTCTTAGATACTGGGGGGGGGACCCCTCTTCTACCTTCTCTCTGTTCACACAGCCACAGTCTCCAATTTTGGCAGCAGAAGGCATTCCCCATCTTGAAGTCCCATCTTTGTCCATTCTGAATCAAGTGTTGTTAAGTCAGTCAGGCTATCTACTTACTCTCTTGCTTTGTATATCATGAATTGTTTCTCTGGAGGCTCCCTGGTCCTTCACACAACTGCAAACCCATCTCTTCTTTCTCTGCAGTTGCAGACTGCTTGGGTGAAATGTTCCTATGACTATGACTTAAGCCAAACCAAGTAGGTGAAACTATGCACTTTGGTAGTCGAAGGGAACTTCCTTTTCTTCTCTCAACTTTTTAATAGGAGAACTACCTGTGTGGGTTTACAAACGGCCTGGCCTGTTCTCAAAGACCTGGGTCAGAGGTTGAAGTGAAAAAAAGGTCGCTAGGACCTGAATGATGACCCCTTACACCCATTCCTATCTTCCTGTATTGTGACTAAGGAGCCGTATTAGTTTCTTTTCTGTTGCTGTGATAAAACATCATGATCCAGGCAACTTGTAGAAGGAATTTAGTTCACTTTGTTTAGTTTACTTTGTCTGAGAGTCCCAGAGCATTAGAATCCATAACAGTAGAGACAGTGTTGTGAAAGGCAACAGAGCCCAGGCATGCCTGCTGGAACGGGAAACTGAGACCACAAAGCAAAAGGAGCAAATAAGGTAGGAGAGCCTATTTACTGTCAAAGCCAACACAGTGAAGTACCCAAGTGGCTTACTTCCTCAAGCACAGCTAAAACTAAACTTCCTAAACAGTGCCACCAACTAAGGGTCTGATTGCTTGAATGCCCAAGACTGTGAGATTTTTCTCATCCAAACCACCATGAGAAGTAAGTAATAGACATTATATAAGCATTGGCAGAGTGTAGTGACACATACATTTAATCCCAGAACTCAGGAAGCAAAAGCAGAGGTAGAGAGATTTCTGTGAATCTGGGGCCAATCTGGTTTATGTAGTAAATGCCAGCCAGGGCTACATAATGAGACCCTATCTAACAACAACAACAACAAAAGATTAGATAAGGTCACAGAGTACAGCCCTAGTGTGACAAGGTTCAGCATCCTTGGGTGAAGAGACAGAGATGAGGGTTTGGTTACTTTCTCTCCATGAGAGGACATAGTCTACAAGCCAGTGGAGCACCAACAACACCAGAAGCCAAATAACAAAGGGTCCTGATATCGACTTCCCACCCCCACCATCCAGAACTGTTAGAAAATGAGTGCCCATCAGTTATGACACCCAGACGGGGACATCTTGGATATTTTGGCTGCCCACACTAGGGCATAGACTACTGGTCAGAAATCAGGGGCACTTAAGGGGACACACAGATAGTGACACTAGGTAAATCACACTGAGAAGCTGAGAACTTGGTAGCTGCTTGGTCCTTGAGGCTGCTGCAGTTTCAAAGTAGCTACCTCTCACTAAAGCTGACAGGCTGCCTCAGCACTCCTAATCCAGTGAGTGCCGGAAACAGGGAAGATTCCTGGATGGTCCTGGTTCCGCTGCCAGGGATAGAATCAGCAGCAGCAGGAAGGGAGGCCAAGAAGCAAAATGCAAGATAAACCTCTTTCTGCCACGCCCTTTTAATTAAAATCTGGGCTGCTACCAAAGGGCGCTGCCCACATTCAGAGTGGGCGTGGCCAAGTCAATCCAACTGTGAACATAGTTCTTCAGCTGAGACTGTCTCCTCAGGCTCAGGAGATGCTAACTTGTAGCCAGTTGACATTAAAATCAACCATAACAGGGTATACAGCTATGTGTTTTATTTTATGGTCTATTAGCACACAGAGAACTAGTTTTCGTTATGGTGTTTTTCAAAGAGTTTGTTCTTGTCGATTCTCTGCCATGCTCTTCTAGCCTGTGACCTTAACTCCTCCTTGGTTCCATCCACCACCATCACCTCTTTTCTGCCTTCACATCTCAAGTATCCAGTTGCGTCTTCACCTTCTTCAGCAAAGACGCTGCATTTAATCAATATTAGCCCATTGATAGCTGACAATATCCAGTTGCCGATATCCTAAAGGATTTTGCCACCATCACTCTTGCAATTTTAAAAATATTTGAATTATCTTCCAGTTTCATCTCTCTTGCCTCCTTAGTTATCAGTTCTTCCCATTTCTTAATGACTATACAGTCATTAAACAAACTATCTGTTAAAGTCCAATAAAATGGCTACTTGACTCACTTTCACTTACATGAGACAACTTTGCAAAGTTTCATTCTGTTACCTTGCTTTCATATTTTGTGTGGCTTCATTTAATTTGTCTCTGTGGTTTTAAGTTAGTGTTGCTACATAAATTTGACATTTAAATCTGTCTACATATTACTACTTCCTGATTCTTTTTATTTCTTGTATGTCCATATTTTTATCTGAGATAAGCTCTCCCGTCTTAGAAAAATCCTTTAATATTTCTTTGAATGTGTGCTTAAAGGCAAACAAGTCAATTAACTGGTTTCAATTTCAGTTTGTCTGAAAGTGTTTGTATTTTCCTTCATTTAAAAGGGAAGTTATTTTGCTGATAGGTCTCTAGGTGAGGCCTTGGCACATGGTTACAAAAGACAGAACCTCCAGGACAGGATTAGTGCCCTTATCAAAGAGGTTCCAGAGAGCTTCCTTGTCCTTAAATATATTATATAGGTTTTCTTTTTTTAAAAAAAAAAATCTATCCAACATGTTTATACCCAAAAAAAGCTATCCAGAACTGCTTTGACCAAGTAATTGCATTTGTAACAAATCAGTGGAAACAAATTAAATGCAGATAAAGCAGCATGCAGTAGAATAAGCATCATATCATTATTTATAGTAGTGAAAATTGGAAACAAAAATAAAGTTGGACATCAGGCAATTATCAAGTAAATTACATCCCATCTATATGGTGCAATATTATAAAAGCAATAAAATTATGTTTATGGAAAAAAAATTAGCGCAAAAAGTCTTTATGTTATTATTATAAGTGACTTCAGTATATTGTGTGATGTTTAGTTAATTGACAAAGGTAAAACAGCAGAGAGAAGCCTGAACTAAAACTTGTAACTTGTTTAGCTGCTTCCTGTAGGTGAGAGTCGCAGCTGATTTCTATCATTAGAACATATGGCTCCCATAAGCAACTAGAGTAGATCCACTTTTTCTTTTCCATTTGAAATGATAAATTTAGATCCTTAAAGGATGTTTGACCTAGAGGATTGAAATCACCATAATTGTCTTCTACATAGAATTATAGAAATATTACAAAAGACTCATTTACATTCATATACATTTTTCTAAGTCTCAAATCACTGAGAAAACTCCTGCACAAAATGGCTGATTTGAACTCTACCTGTCTTCTCAAAACTCCGACTTAGAATTCCTCACCCCTAGAGTACTGATTAGAGGGGGTAGGCCTTTCAGAGCTGGTGAGATCCTGAGGCTGGAGCCCTCAAGGACAGGATCAGTGTCCTTATCAGAAATCCCAGAAGGTTGCCTGTCCTTTCCACCATGTGGAAGGAAGTGAAAACCTGGCCATTGTGAGCCAGGAAGGGAGCTCTCAACAACCACAAACCAGCCTGTTCTTTGCTCTTGGAGTTCCAAGTTTAAGGAACAGCATGTAAACCACCAAGTCTATGGCATTTTTTTTTTAGCAGAAACAGACTAAAGCAGTGGTATAAACATGTAATCTTTATGTGACATGTACATCCTATGTTTTATATTGAAAATTATGTCCCATGCAGATTTCATCGAGACATTTTTAAAATGGTATCCACCACCCCACACAGTACTAATCAGTTTCGGAACCTCATTGGGGTGGTAATAATGCTTCACCAACAGGAATGAATTTATGCAAATCATATATGTCAGTGACTCTCACAGCTGCTTCACGGAAGCAAGGATTTTGCAAATTAGTTGCTTTCTTATTTGGGAAGGGTGTGGGATGGGCCAGAAGCAAAGGCATCATTGGGGCTCACATAATGTTTTCCAACTTGTTAATTAGCCTAGCAGTCTTGTTTTATCATTTCGTCAGAAGATGGTTTGGGGCTTAAGCCGTCCTGAGGTCATCAATTCTGACTCGGCTGATTAACAGTGGGCTCGTCACATAATTGGAAAGGTCAGACAAAACAGTGTCTAGTCTTTCTCCTAAAGCGAAAATTATTGTCAGATAATTTTCTAAGGGATACTCCAGCCCTTACCGGAAAGAGCTCAGGAACAAGGAGATCTTAACTTAGATCCTTGGTCTCTGCTGTGTGGCTTTGGGAAAAGAGCTTGTCTTTATGAACTCAAGTTTCTTACACTGTGGAATGGAAACAAACACGTCTCTTCAAAGGTAAGGTGTCGCTGACATACATGGAGCATAGTGTCCATCACACTATAAGGGTACGATACATTTTCATTTGTTTAAACTGTCTTAAACATGTTTTGGAAACCTTGTGTATTTGGAAAGATCAAATGGCAACTTCTAAACTGATCACGTTTTTCACTTTGGAGGTCAGGCTGGGTAGGCTGCTCTTGGCTTTCAGCATGGAAGGTATAATACAATGAAAGGGGGCAATGCATAAAGTGCTTGCTGTACAATCGTGACTACCAAAGTTTAGATACCCAGAACCCACAAAAAAAGTTGAATAAGCACTGTGGTCTGTCTGTAATCCAGAATCTAAGGAGGCAGAGACAGGGCAAGCTGGTCTCCCATGCACACATACATGCGCATGCACATCCTCATACCCTGCACATGTGAACATACATATACACCATATACATGAGCTAAAAAACATGACACATGAATAAACATGGGGGTTAGGTGTGGGTGGAAATGGCAGAGGGATGGAAGCATTAACATCCTAGGTTCCAACAAAGGACAAAGACTCAGCACAAAAGATCCAATGAGGGATGAGGAAGTTAGTTGTATTGATCCATGTCACTAACATTATTAAATACATATATTGGCACAGAGTTATATCTGGAGAGTAGAGATGAGACATGCCCTGTCTCCTTTGTCTTTAGAAGGCTTACACTCTAGAAAGGGAACCCAGGAAATGCAGCATGCCCCAGGAAGTCATTTGGGAGATGAGTGGGAATTGAGCACACGAAGACAATAAAGAAGAGCAGAGGAAATACATGCTCCAGACATGGAGTGGAAAGGACACTGGATAGTTTCAGTGGAAAGTCAGAGCAGAAAAAGAAGCAATGTCTGGTCTTTCTACCTGTGGAACCACAAGGATCATCTGTACAGAAAGTCACACATGATTTTAGAATTCACTGGTTCTATACACCTTGATTATCAAGTTGCATAGCCTTTTAAGACATTTTAGTTAAGCTTTTAATCTTAAAATAAATATAGATTCACACAAGTCTCTGTGAAAATTAGAGAGAGGTTCTCTAACATCCCTCCATTCCTCATCAAAGCCTCATAACCAGTAAATGGACAGGGACACAGGAAAGATACAGACATCTTCACTTCCAAGGGGGGCCTTGTGTTCCCCCCTCCCCCGCTCAGCCTCTTCCTAATCCATTAATCAATTCTCTGTTTCTATAATCTGATTTAAGAACATCTAAGGCATCTTCTGATACCTACATGCCCTATAGAGATATTTTATATTACATTTTTGATATTGATGAATTATATCATGATTTTAAAAATATATTTACTTTCAATGATGTGTATGTAAGAAGGAGGTAAACACATGAGTTTGGGTGCCCATGAAGTCCAGAAGAGACTGTAAGATCCCCTGGAGCTAGAATAGTTCACAACCACCCATGTAAGTTCTGGGAATCAAACTCAGGTCCACTGCAAAAACAACAAGCACTCTTAACTGCTGAGCCATTTCTCCAGCCTATCACCACCTTTTTTGAACTATATTTTTGTTTATTAATTTTTGAGGATTTCACACTATGTATTTTTATCATATTCATCCCCAACTCCTCCCACTAACTCCTTCCAGCTCCACTGTCATCTGTCTATTCCCTCCAAAATTCATGTTCTACTTTTTAAAATAGTCTACCATCTCTGTACTCATGGATGCTGGGCCATCTGTTAGAGTGTGCTCTACCTACCAGGAGCCATGCCCTTAATAAAAACTGATTCCCTTACCTCCTGAAGTCGTCAACTGTCCATAGTTCCTCAGTGAAACGAGGGAAATGATAGCACCCTACCCCCTCCCACTCCATGCTAGAATGCCGACTTGCTTGATCTTGTGAGACAACCACAGCTACCATGAGTTCAAGAGCACAGTCATCTTGTTAGGTCAAGAAGACACTGTTTTTCTCTGATCATCTTGACATCTGATTCTTATAATCTTCCTACCCCATGTTCACTGTAGGTGAGATGGTAAAATTCTCCTTTGTAGCCGAACTGTCTCTTAGTCTCTGCACTTTGACCAGCTGTGAGTTTCTGTGTTAACCACTATGCCCAGTGCAAGGAAACTTCTCTGGTGAGGTAGAGATGCAATAATCTCTGGGTATAAAGTTGAGAGGTCAGTTTGATTATGTTCATTCAGTTCACCCCTGAGGGCTGTAAGCTCCCCAAACATGGGATCTTGCAGATTTTCCTAGTTTATTGGAGTACTGCATGAACACTCCTTGGTAACAGCCTTTATTCCTTAGGCATCTGTTCTGTTTCCTTACTCATTTGTGATGTTGTTTCCCCATGGCTTTTTTCAATAATCCTTGGTGGTTTTTAATCCCTCCCTCCCTCAATGTTTTCTTCCCCCCTCACCTATCCCCATATAAAGTTCTCCCCTATTTTTCCCATTTCTCCTGTCATAGCATCTGTACCTTACTACCCTCATCTCTACATCTCCTTGTCTTCCACCCTCACCACTGTCCCTTCTTACTTTCCTAGTTTCTGCAGTTAACTGAAGATATGTACTGACATTTGATTGGAGCTAGAATCCACTCTTATTCAATATAGTGCTTGAAATCTGAATATGTCAGCAAAGGAGCAGGTTGCAAAATCAACTTATCCAATGAGTATGTTCCTATATTGCAAAGTCAAGCAGACTGAGAAAGAAAGCAGAGAAATTATTCCAATCACAATAAACACACACACACATACACACACACACACACACACACACACACACACACACACACACACTTGGCCTAAACCAGGCAAAGAAGTGAGATGTGAAAGATTTATACAATGAAGTCATTAAAATACTGAAGAAAGAAATCAAGAAGGCACCAGAAGATGAAGAGACTCCAATACACATACATGGAGTGGTAATATTAATATTGTGAAAGTGACCATCTTACTGAAAACAATCTAGAGATTCAATGCTAACCCTATCAAAATTCTGGGGCAATTCTTCACAGAAACTGAAAAAAGAACCTTAAATGCATGCGGAAGCACAAAAGATTCCACATAGCCAAAACAAACCTGAATAAATACATTGCTGGAAAATAGAAAGAGAATCAACACCTGTAAGCTGCCTTCCTTTCTCGAATATACATGCCTATACACATATACACATGCATACAATATAGATATGAATGCAATGCAAAATTTAAAAAAAATGAATATAAATTAAATGTACATGATGAAATGCTGACAGAACTACTGGGAAATAGGAATGAAGAGGGAGTCCGTGGAGGGGGATTCCATGGAGGGGGATTCTGTGGAGGGGGATTCCGTGTGGGAGTGCTGTGGACATTTGGAATAGATCCAGTGCAGGAGAAAGGGGTTGTCTACTGTGGAGGAGGACAAGCTACCTAACATATGCATTTTGCACAATATTTTTATTTAAGAGATTTCAGGTAAGATCTAAATTTACAAAAAAAGTGCGACTTTTTAAACCTGAATAACCATGGAGTCGGTGGATCAATAAAAACATACAGATAACTTGAATTTCTATGTATTTTATTTTTTCCCAAACACTGTACAATGGTACAATGAAATTTATCATTTAATATTTACAGAATCCCTGTAAATACAACACAGAAAACCTGACTGTACTCAATCTACATATGGGCAAATTGTACATCACAAACCAGGCCCATCATCAGGTTAAAAAGTGACAGGGTGTGGTATTTCTGTTGTTAAGGGCTGTCCCCTAGCCATTCTCCCTATATTCTTTAAATGTACTTATTGTTTGAAGACCTTTACTTCTTTTCATATTATAGGAGGAATATATTGTCTTTGTACTTGAGAAATTTTCAAGTTTAACATCAACAACAAAGAGATTGGAGAAAATAATTTAAAACTAACACAGCTAGAAGTATCAAAATTCGTGGCATCAAGTTATCCATCATAATTATAATAGTAAGAACAGCATAGTACTAGCACAAAAACAGACACATTGATTAATGGAATACAACTAAGGATACAACTAAAGACTCTGATGTATGTCCACACACCTGAAGCTATCTGAATTATTTAACAGATGCCAAAAACACACCCTGGATAAAAGATTTCTCTCTCAGCTTGTTCAGAAGTTGATTTCAAATGTATCAAAGATATAGGCTCAAGAAAGGACTTTCTGCATAAGATTTCATTTATAAAAGTAGCTTCAACAACAATCAACAAGTAGGACTTCATTATATTATAACGCTTCTGTACTACAAGGGAAACTGTTTATCAATTGAAAAGGCAACCTATGGGATGGGATGAATCTTTGCCCACTGTGTGTGTGTGTGTGTGTGGTATGTGGTGTGTGTGTGTGTGTGTGTGTGTGTGTGTGTGTGTGTGTGGTATGTGTGTGTGTGTGTGTGTGTGTGTGTATGGCAGATTAGTATCATGAATATGCAAAGAACTGAAAAATATAAACACCAAGAAAACAAACAATCCAAATTTTAATATGACCTATGGATTTAAACAGAGAGTTCTCAGAAGAGAGCATGTAAATGATTAATTTTTTAAATGTTTATTAATTTATTTTATTTTCAATTAAAATATAATTACATCATTTCCCCTCCTGTACTCCTTCTAACTACTCCCATGTTCCCCAGCTCCCTGTCAAATTCATGGCCTCTTTTTCTAATCATCTTATATATGCCATTTCCTGGTAACTAAACATCCAACAACTAAGAATGTATGTAGGTTCCTCAGCAGCCACTGTGAGCCCCTATGAGCCCTGCTTAGTTGATTCTCTGGTCTGTATTCTCCTCGTGTCCTTGACCCCTCTGGTTCCTGTGGTAGCTCAGAGATTGTGGGAGTAACCAATCAATGACTGGACTAACTTAAGACTCAAACCACGAGGAGCTTGTGCCTGACACTGCCTGGATGGCCAGGAATGAGAAGCTGGTTGACTGAAAAACCTAGGGTAGAACCAAACAGGAGTTTTAATTTGTATTTCCTGGTGACTAAGAATGATTAGAAGTGTAAATAATAAATAAATAAATAAATAAATAAATAATAAATAAATTTTCTTAGCCAAGCTGAATCTGACTTGAAACGACCCTCTATGAAAACTTGATTTCATAGCTACCAATGGAGAAAATCAATCAATAATTCTATGCTCGTGAACCACAACAATGACCTACATGCCAAGATATCACTAAAAGTATGATGGGGCACTTATATCTTGGCAGTAATCAGCAGCTTCTAACTGGTCTTAAGACCCGCTAAACATGAGGGAAGTCATACTTGGTACTGTAAACCTAACCAAACTACCTATAGCTAGTGAGATTGTAGATCTTAGAAAAACTTACTGCTGCCACTTTACTGAACCAGCATAATTCCTGACTGCATTCTAATGCTTATCCTTATACCTGTACATATGTGTAGCTCTCAGACATCATCAAAGATGCTTCTATTTGCAACAAATAGAGACAATTGCAGAAATCCACATTGGTGAAAGGCAAAAAAACAACCACTCAAAATAATGACAACACCAGTTGACATACCAATGTAGATGGTCAAAAATCTCACAAGGTCCCACCCCTGCATGAAGAGCTACAGGCAATTCATGACTGCTAAGAGAGGGAGAATTAGTTTTTCATAGGTATCAGGCCCCTAAATAGTTATCTAATTCTAAATGGTCATCTCTAAAAACATATACATATAAACAGCAAATGGATTCAGCAGATTGCATTTATAGATTTATTCATACATTCACATACATCCATATACATGTATTTAACAAATATGTGTGTGTGTGTGTGTGTGTGTGTTGTGTGTGTGTGTGTTGGAAGAAACCAACACGTCTGTGCTAGTCATCAGCATACATTCTGTGGTTGTTTATCTTGAGGTTTGGTGGGACTCCTAACAGTGGGAGTAAGGGTGTCTCTGATTCTTTTACCTAATCTTGGGACTCTTTTCCTCCTACTGGGTTGTCTTGTCCAGCCTTAATATGAAGGTTCGTGCCTACTCTTTATTTTATCTTGTTGTGCTGTATTTGGTTGATATCGCTGGGAAGCCTACTCTTTTGTAGAGGAAAATGGAAGAGCAGTAGATAGCACAGATCAGTGGGACTGGAAAGAGTGGAGGGAGGGAAGGCTGTGGCTGGGATGTATTGTATGAGAGAAGAGTAAATAAAAAGAAAAAAAGAAAAAAACTTTAAACTTGGAATACATTCTCTGGGTTCTTGAAAAAGATGTGTTGGTTTCTTCATCACCTTTAAAAAAAAAAAATACTGTTTTTCATCTACTGTTTGCTATATGTACATACAAAAGTGCCATCTGTTCCTGGTAGCTTCTTAAGAATCCCATAATACTCTGACTCATTTAGGGTTACTCTTGCTGTGAAGAGACATCATGACCAAGGCAACTTTTATAAAAGAAATCATTTAGTTGGGGGCTTCCTTACCATTTCAGAGGTCTGGGCCATTATCATAACGGTGGAGAGTGTGCCAGCTCATGTGACACTTAGAGGTGCATCCTCATCTGCAGGCCGAGAGAGGGAGGGGGCAACATCAGGCCTGCTGTGAGCTTTTTGAAACTGTCAAGCCCAGCCCTAGTGACACACCTTCTCCAACAAGGCCACGCCTCCCAATCCTTCTAATCATTTCAAATTGTGCGCTTCCTCGTAGCTAAGTATTCAAATATACGAGCCTATGGGGGCCACGCTTACTCAAACTACCACATACCCCCCTCTCTACCTCAGGTCATTTTCTTGCTTGTTGTCTTCTTTATCCAATATTTATACAGCCATTTCTTCTTCCTTAAAGTATATTATTTACCTTTTGTCAACATTTTACTTTTTAAAATATCTGTGAATTATTTTCTTAGTAAATTCCTTATAAACAGCATACAGTTGCATAATTTTTTCAAAATTCATCCTGTCGATTTCTTTTAGTTTAAATATTTACATAATTTGCATTTAACATGATTTTTGATACATTGTAGCTTAAATATGCCTGTCTGTGGGTGTGTTTGTATTCTGTTTATTTTCCCTCTTGATCTTTCTTTCCTTTCCCTCAATGAATTGGTATGGTGTCTTTATTAAAGTTACTATTGCTGTGATAAATCATCATGCCCAAAGCAGTTTGGGGAGGAAAGGATTTATCTCATTCGTAGTTCCATATAATGGTTCATCATCAAAACTAGTGAGAGAAGGAACTCAAGGATAGGAACCTGGAAGCAGGAGCTGTTACAGAGGCCATGGAGGAATGATGGACCACTACCCCAGGGATGGCATCATTCACAATTGGCTGGTCCCTCACTCATCAATTATTAAGAAAATGCCCTACAGGCTTGCTTACAATCTTATGGAAATATTTGCTTAATTGAAAAACCTGTCCTCCAAGTGAATCATAGGCAGAGTCATAGTGACCTGTCCCTTGAACCTTCACCCAACTGATACCCTGTTCTGAAAGATATCTGTACTCCACCTGAACACCTATGCTCTGGTGCCATTCCCTTCCCCACGTCCTGCCTTATTGTGTTTATAACCCCTATGTGAATAAGTAAAAATTACGATTTGATTTAAATAATTAAATAATAATAATAATAATAAAGAAAAACCTGTCCTCTCAGATGTCTTAAGTTGACATAAAACTATCCAGCACAAATGGGTTACTCAAATATTTTGAAATTCAAATTTTGTTTATCCATTGTGGTTTTAGTATATATACTTAAGTAACTTTTCAGTGTTTTCTGTAGGTCTTGTGAATAGAGATTGTGTGTGTGTGTGTGTGTGTGTGCGCGCGTGTGTAATTTATAGCTTAATTCAGTTGTTTTATCAATTATATCAAGCATAAAACCTTCACTTCCATTTAAAGTCTTTTTGTATATCTCTATTATGGCTAGGGCATTCTGGAAAGAGAGGACCTCAAACGAGAAAATGCCCCTATCAGATGCCCTGCAGGCAAGTCTCTAGAGCATTTTCTTGGTTAATTGGTGTGGGAGGGCCTGCCCACTGTGGGCAGTGTCATCCCTAGGCTGGTGGTCCTGAGTTGTATAAGAAAGCAGGCTGTGCAAGCCATGAGAAGCAAGACAGTGAGCAGCACCCCTCTATGGCCTTGGTATTAGTTCCTGCCTCCAGGTTCCTGCCCGGCTTGAACTTCTGCACCATGACTTCCGCTAGTGAAGGAGTATGACCTAAGAGTTGTAAGACAAAATAAGCACTTTGGTCGAGGTATTTTATCACCATAATAGAAACTCTAAGATGACCATTTTTAGTTTATTTTAAAAGAATTTTTCTTCATACTTTTAGAACAATTTCTGACAATGCAATAGTTTGTTTTAAGTAACAAACATGATTTATAAACCTCAAGAGAAAGAAAGCTTACAATATGTACCCATAGTACCCTGTGGCATTTTCTCTTTTTTCCTAGTATCTCAAGACTTTAAAAAAAAAAAAAAAAAAAAATTCCATTCTGCTTAGAGAATTTATTTTAGCCATTTCTTGAGAGTAGGTTGGCTAAGGATAAATTTGGTTTATTTTCTTGTTCTGAAAATGTGTTGAGTACTCACTCCTGAAAGATTATTTTGGCAAAGTATAGAATCACGCATTGATGAGTTGATTCTTTCCCATTCTTAGCACTTCTGTTGTTTTCTGATGACAGTCATGGCCATTTTAATGTTCTTCTCCTGTAAATTGTATGGCTTTTCTCTTACAATTTCCATATCTTTTTTCCTTTTTCTTTTTGGAAGGCTAATTATCACATCTTGGTATTTTTTGAGGGTATGTGTCATATACTTCGTAATTTTTTTCTCAGCTTTCGGATCTATAAAATTATGTCTCTTGCCAAATTCAGAGTACTCAGCCATTTTTCTAAGAATACGTTTTCTTTTTTGTTTTTGTTTTTATCGCAGCATGGTTTCACTGTGTAGCACTGGCTATTTGGGACTCATTCTGTAGACCAGGCTGGCCTCAAACTCAGAGGCACACCTGCCTCTGCTGTGATTAAAGGTTTGTACCACTACTGCCCAGCCAAAATACTCTTCCAAGTTTTCCCTCTTTGTCTTCTTTTTCCTGGGCTTCTATAACACAGACATTTGATACTTTTCAGAGTCCCATAGGTCTTAGCTGTTTATATTTTTTGCCATTATCATAATTTGATAATTTCACTAGCTCTGTTTATTTTTCTCTATTATTCTAATTGAATAATTTCACTTATTCTTTCTTCCATTCCCCCCATTTTCCCCCTTCCCCCACCTTTGTTCCATGCATTCCATCAACTGGTGTTCCAATTAGAGCTACTTCAGCTACCCAAGATGCAACTTTCGATCGAGTCTTCTGTGTATTCTTTATTTGTCAAAGGTTTTGTCGGCATTGATTTTGAACGCATCTGTCCCCGCTCAGTAAGATCGCATATGTTAGAAAATCTTCATAAGAAGATGTTTACGTCTCTGTCACCTTGATGTTGGCATTTATTGCATTTTTCATTTGGGTTGAAGTACTTCTAGTTTACTATATGACACGTCATTCTACTGAATGCATTTTGTGTTATGTTTTGAGACTATGTTTTATTTTAATCTTGTACTTTTGCTAGCCTTCCTTCAAACTTCTCTGGTAAGGATAGAGTTGCTGCTTGTAACTTCCAGGAAGGCACAGAAATACCAGTTCTCTACTTGATCTTTGTAACACCCAAGGAAGAAAGAATTCCTCACTACTCCTGGATGGAGGTAAACTTTCATCTCCCTCCATGGTTTCCACTGGCGCTGTAGTAAGCTGGGGACCCATTACCAGCAGGTATAAATGTTCTTCTACCTCTGTTCTTGGTATTTTTTTCTCCTTGCTGTAGCAGATGGAGCTGTTGGGTTATCCCATTACAGCTTTATGAAGATGAGAATTAATTCCCAAGTTTTGCTGGTGTGCTTAATAGTGAAGCTATAGGTGATGCTGTGACGTTTTGGCAGAGCAGGGCAGTTGCTGTGTAGAAGTTCCCTGTCTGCTTTTCCCCTGGTTCAACTACAAAAAGGAAGATCTTCTTGGGGCTTTTTCTGTCCATGCCCCTTTACTTTTCCAAGTTGTTGGCTTCTTTACCTCCTAGTAAAAGGTAAATGTTACAAAAATCTAGGAAATTCAGCTTTGTGTCATTTCTCAGGTCCTGAGAACCTCGGTTATGCATTTTCATTATCTTTCAGAATCATTTATATCATTTTTCTTTAAATGGGCAACATCCACTAGAAGGTTAGGAGACACTAACCTGCTCTGTCTTCCCCTCTGTCGTCATCACCTTGACAGAAAAGACACTGAAAGAGTTACTTGAGGGGCTTTTTGTATCTACATGAACTTCTTCTGTTTTACAAATGGAAATACAGGCTAGATAGGTAGAACTTTTGTGCTGGTTACACATCTACCAAACTGTTAGGAGCAGCCCAGCTGAAGCCAAATTCAGCCAGGATTCTATCATCTATTTTTATTTAGTGTGTGTGTGCATACATGTGGTGGGTGCCATATGCTATTGTGTACCCAGTGGGAGCCAGCGGCGGTCAGCTGTCCTCCTCCTCTGGTTTTGGTTTTGGTCTTTCCCATCGGCAGTTTTCACTACCCTCAGCTCTATGGTTACAGCCTCAGAGTCGGGGGTATGGTTGTGAGAAGGTCTGTCAGACTGGTTATGTGGGTGATAAGATCCAAAGTCCTCGGATTTGCAGCATGGACTGTCTTAACCATTGAGCTCTGATTCTTTGACCAACAGACACTTCTGTGAGGTGACTGAGACCCCGGTGTTGACCTCAGCACTTCCTGTGAGGGTAGACCAAGGTCAACTGACTCCTTGGGACCCACATTCAAGCAGTTCAGCCAAGTTGCAACGTGTCTGTACTCAGGCTTAGCTGACACTGAGAAGAGTATTTTTGTGGGCAGCAGCAGGGGGTGATGACTAGACAGAAAAGAAACCAATCGTTTATTTACACAGACTAAAAGAAAATTTGTCTGGACTTGCTTGCTTCCTCTGGTGCTTAAGAGGCTGGCATTTGTGGTTCTTCTTAATGGTCACAGATTGCGAGGGCAAAACATACTGAGAGACTGTGGGCTGGAAGGGAAGGCAAGAACACTTGATCTCATTCCATTTCTGACCCAGAGTTCTCAATATTTAAGTGAAACCCTCTTGGGTAATTGTAAGCTAACCACAAGCAGAAGATGTAACGAATGTTGCAAGGCTGTATTTCTCAACAGCCCTTTCCAAAATGCCCGTGACGTCTTGTTAAAGTGAGCATTTAAACCCTTTTCTGCATCAATTCAAATAAGACAGTAAGCCAAACCTTTGAAAACACAAAGTTGCTTCCTCTCAAAGAAAGGCTTTCAAGGGGCCAAAGGCAAGATGCTAAGATAACTTGATCCTTCTTCTTAGCCCGGGAGAATCACTGAGCTGAGAGGAACAGAGAGAGGATTTTAATTCCAAGTGCAGGGGAGGGAAAACAGCAAGCAGTGCCTTCGTTTTGTGCACACGTACTCTTCACCCACTTATGATGTGGTATTCCTTTTTTCTTGCCACTACTTCCTGTTTCTAGCCAGTGGATAACTGGATCTGCCCTCATAGCTTCCAGAAAGGAGAGCACAGGCAGCGCCCTCCTGTGGAGCCTTGTGAAACTTGTTCCTCCAGGTAGATGAGAGATCTCAGATATAGCAGCGCTGTCCTGAAACACACACAACACACACACACACACACCACACACACACACACACACAAGAAGAGTTCCAGGAGCTGGACCAGGAGCGGAGTCTGGGAGTGTGAGGGGGTGGAGACACAGAGCAGAACTTCCTATGTTCTCTAAACAGGGCAGGCAGGTGAAAGGATACCTGAGCATTATTCCAGGCACATGGTCCTGCAGGCACATTAGGGAAACCCCTTATTCTAAGCTTGGAAGAGCAGGCGCTACAAACGAGTCCCCGTGTGGCACAGAAAAAAAAAAAAAAGCTGTGTGTCCCAGCTCCGTGTCTTTCATTGAGCCCAGAGTCCTAGTCCTGATTTTAGAAAGGGATGTTTTTAAAAGAGATGGCTGGATAAGGAATTTGTGTTGAGAGTACTAGTTTAGAAAGCTAGTTTAGTTTAAAATAATTTAGAGAATATATGCTGCCTCCCCCACCCCTAGCCCGGGTTTGTGGTCAGTGGTTCACACTCTTAGGGACTTTACAGTGTACACTCGTTGACCTGACAGCATCCTTTCGAATGAGAAAAGCCAAATTCTCAGAATCTATGTGATTTCGTTAGGTCTCACAGCAAAGTGTCTGCAGCCAAGTCTGACTCCACGTCCAAAAGGCGAATCACTGACAAAAATGGTTCTTGGAAAGCTCCATGAAAGGATAAGAGAAAAGGGGCTCACTAGGTTGCCACCTTTCCTCCTTCAAAACTAGCTGCGTCTTTTAAGCTCTTGGTGCTTCCTGCGGAAAGAAAAGGGGAACCGTGTCTCTTTAACAGTCTGCTCCTCGCCTCTGCTCATTTCAACTCATATGCATTTGCATGTGAAAATTACCTTCCTGCGATTCCGAATTGATGTTTGCATGTGCTAGGAAAGAAGCCTCTTTCTTTGAAGCTTGAGAAGACGTTGCTATGAAAAATAATTATCGTTTCCGTCCTGATACTCACCCTGTGGCCTCTTGTACCTCACACATCAGAGCGAGCCGACAAGAAACCACACACCCCAGCAAGCATTTATTTGATTTCAAGCACAGGCCTTCTGAAACAAGCAGGTATTGCTTACCTCTGGCTTCCTCTGATAAAACCTGCACCCTGAAACTTAATTTCTCTTGTTTTTCTGTCTTGTGTCACTTTCTGATATCTGCTGTAATCTGATTTCCTAGTTCACAGATCTATTTTGCAGGCACTGGATATGCAGAGCAAGTCCTCTCTTTGTACAGATACAAGAATAACTTGAAGCCTAATAAACAGGGATGGGATAACTTAGCTGAAGCTAATAACAGTGGTCTTTTGAATGCCACTGGTACAGAAGGCCCCTTCCTGCCAGCTTTCAGTCTCACCCTCTGACTCCCTGATAGCAGAGGTCCAGTGTGCATGCTTCAACAATATCCTGAAGGTTGATCTCCTCGCCCCCTTAACACACACACACACACACACACACACACCACACAGACACACTGGTGTCTACTCAACTTCACCCGGGTGAACAGGAAGGTGGGGGCTGGGAAAGTGTTCCCAGCCTTCCTGTGGTCAGGATAGCAAGGGTGAGTCTATCACATGATCCCTATTCTCAGAATGGTTTTCAGCTTTATCAGTACATAACTTCAGATTAACCTCATCAACAAACACACTAATTATATATATATATATATATATAATATATAAATATATATTGGGCACTTCCAATTGAAATGTGAAAAATACAGACTCAAAGAATATTTTTCTCCAGGCTCATAGCAGGCATGCTATGAAGGCACAGTCTTGGCAAACTCTTTTGGGGATGATGTTCTTAGAATCTCTATGGGAATGTTCATGCATTCACACTTCAGCTCTTCCCTCTATCTTCTCCTCCTTCTCCTTCTCCATCTCCTTCTCCTTCTCTTCTTTTTCCTCCTCCTCTTCTTCATCCTCCCCTTCTTTTCCTCTTTTTTCTCCTCCTCCTCCTTGGCTGCTTTGTTTTTGTTTTGTTTTTTTTTTTTTGTTTGCTTTGTTTTTCTCTGTGTAGCCCTAGCTGTCCTGGAACTCACTCTGTACCTCAGAATGAGAGAATCTACCTGCTCTGCCTGCCAGTGCTGAAATTAAAGGTGTGCACCAACAACACCAGGCTTAGACCGAACTTTCTAATGCAGATACAGAGGTGCTGAAGATGTTACCATCTCCCTTTCTGCATGGCTCTCTGAAAGTTCCAGGACATGGGGTATTTGGGGGATTAGCTCTGCCACTGAGACTGCACCACTGGTAAGCAGAGGCAGGCCGCATCACGCTGCGCTGCGTGGAGAATCACTGCTGCTATCCTCTGTACCTGACTCAAAAGGGACAGACTGGGGAGTCACACCCTAAAGTACCTTTATATTGAACAAAGCTCTGAGCATCTAGAAAATGTAGCCAAGGGCCCCTCGGCCACATTAAATACAGTCACACACTGTTTGATGAAGTTTCAGTCAATGAGGGACTGCAACTGAAGCCCCATGAGATAGTAACAGAACTAAAAACTTCTTGTGGGCTAGATCAGTGTAGTTCTCAACCTGTGGGTGGCTACCCCCTAGGAGGTCACATATCATATATTCTGCACATGAGATATTTGCAATACGACTCACAACAGTAGCAAAATTACAGCTATGAAGTAGCAATGAAACAATTTTATTGTTTGGTGATGACCACCCACAACATGAGGAACACAAACATTAGGAAGGGTCACAACATTAGGAAGGTTGAGAACCATCTGTCTAGATGCTGAGGCCATGCCAATAATACTAAATATTATCAAGTGTTTGTGGGTATCTTTCTCAGGATTTCTATTGCTGTGATGAAACACCAGAACTATGATCAAAAGCAACTTGGGGAGGAAAGGGTTTATTTCATCTTGCACTTCCAGGTAACAGTCCATCACTGGGGAAGTTAAGACAGCAACTCAAACAGGGCCAGGAACTGAGGCAGAGGCCATGGAGGGGTGCTGCTTACTGGCTTGCTCTCCATGGCTTTCTCAACATGCTTTCTTATAATACCCAGAACCACCTACTCAAGAATGGCACCACCCACAGTGAGCTGATTCCCTCCTACATCTATCAATTAAAAAGATGCACCCCAGGCTTGTCCACAGGCCAATCTTGAAGGGGAATTTCCTAAATTGACAGACCCTCCTTCCAAATAAGTCTATCTTGTGTCAAGTTGACATAGAAACTAGTCAGCACGGTGGAGATGCTGCTTGTAACACACTAGATAAACTTAGGCTTGAAGATGTCATAAATAGGGAGACTAATTCCACTCCTCATTTTCCATCAAGACAGCCATACCACTCTGTGTCCGTTCCACAGATAAGCTTCTGATCCTCACAGGACTACCACTGTGGTCACAAAAAAGGGAAAGATGAGAGCCCAGAGAAGTCACGTGATATGCTCAAGTTCATTACTCCAGACATTGACAGGACTGAGTTCCCACACTCAGGGTTTCTGGCGTTAAGTCCAGAGCTGACTAGTACTTACCCACACATTGAGAGGGCAGCTCTCCTGAAGAACACCAGATGATCACTGATATAAGAATGTTCTTTGTTCATTTGCCACACCCACAGAATAACTAACATACAGACAAATATGCTAACCAGGGTATTACAAAGAAGGAAATTGCCTACCTACCTGGATGTGAATTTGGAAAAAGCATCCATGTGGTAAGTATATTTAAGGCCTGCACATCAGTGAATTTCAATGATGGACTATGCAGAGAGGAAGTTAGACTTGTCTTTGAGTTGATGTTTTTCCCTGTCCAGTGTATGCAAAGCTCCATTGCATAGACAAGGACTTCTGGAGCTAATTTTTTATTTATTATTTGGGAATCTCACATCATGTACCCAAATGTGCTCACCTTCTAGTCCTCCCATACCCTCCTATTCCCCCCATGACCTCCCTCCCAAAGAAAAAGAAGAAAGAAACAAAAGAAAGATCCATTTTGTGTTGTCCATATGTTCTCTGAAGCGTGGTCATATACCTAGTGGCCAGCCCCACCAAAGGAAGGTGAGATTTTTCTCTCCCTGCTCTGCTGCCAGAAGCCATCAACTGAGGAGAGCCATATAGGGCCATACAGGGCCAGCTCTCAACTACCTCCCCACATTGCTGCAGGCCCATAAGTGTATGGTCAGCTGTCCCTCGAAGGGTGGGGTCTAGAGTTGACTTTATCTTCAGTGTATTATGTAGGTTGTACATGCATCAGTAACTCCATTAAAGCCTTTGGAGGGCGTGTGCAATAGCACTGTAAAACTACCATTTCGTTAGCACATTAAGAAGTAAAGTAGAACAAGTAGTTGAAACAGATGCAGCCAAGAGGCAATGTTAGGGTTATAACTTTCAAATGATGAAAATTACAGGTGTCTTCTCATGTCTGGGGCCCAGTAACTCATGAAAGAAAGGTGCTGAATATAAAGTTAGGGGCATCAGAATTCTCTACTCTCCACCTCCAATGCAAACCCACTAGACTCTGTCAGCCTGTAAATTCATTGCAATAAGCCTACAGGTAGAAGTCCCTGGGAATCCCCTCAAGGGTTATTTAACTCATTTGCAATTCAGTTTGTAGATCAGGAACTGATGCAAGAGGGAGGGAAGTAGAGCCTGCTGGATGAGGAGAGTTAACACAGTAATCCTAGAATGGAAGCCCTGGGGCTGAACTGGGATTATTGAGCTATGTGGATGAGTGTCTTCTAGAAGCTACACATCTAGGTGTGTGTGGTTCCAAGTTCCACTTCCTCCCTCCAGGGTGTCCAGGAGCTGCTGCATACAAGGCAGTAGAGAATGAGCCTGGAATGGGTGGGTGCTGCAGGATCTTGGCTGGGAATTATGGGCAGGGGGAGAAGGCCTTCTCTGAGGACTTCACTGTTACAGCTATTTTAGACAGTGTTCAGCTCTCTTTAGATGGTCTTCAGTGAAACAGCTTGTGGGCACACACTTTGTCAGGGTACACAATGGCTATATACAAACTTTGGAGAGTGTGAGGGGTCTTCAGAGTGCATGTAAATCATTGGCTGGAGTTTAACATACTGGGGATGCCTCCTTTGCATGGAAAGGCATTCCAGGGAGCCCAGGTGTTTGCTGAGCAGGCTCTCATATGGAGGGAGAAGTTGAACCTGTAATTTTTGCCAAGGATGATGTGACATTCCTCAGGATGAAGATATGGGGAGCAGGCTCCCCAGATCAGGTAGAGAAAAGGAAGCCCTGCTGGGAAAGGGAGTGAGTTCTCCATTTTGTGGGAAGCTCAGGAGAGCTGTCTGGACAAGGTAGAGCCTTAAGTAGCAGGATCAAACAGGTGTGCTGGGTGTGAATGCGTAGAGCGACCAGCCACTCATTCAATTCTCTCCACTTCTCAGTTTTAGGAAATAATCTTGGTATTGCTTAACAACTTATAAAAAGGTTTATGGTATATGGGTAAGTAAACTGAAGGTCACCAAGCAGAATGCACACACATCCTCCCCAGTATCTTTACCTGTAATAGTGTGTTCTATAAGACAATGCCCTAGGAGAACTAGTGAATGAAGCAATTAAATCATCACTTGTTTCTGGGGAAAATGGAAGTTAGGTTCCTTCAAGCCACTGGTCACAACACTGTTCTCATAAGTACCTTGTCACTTCTGACTTATTTTATTTTATTTTTATTTATATTATTTATTTTTGATTATATTTATTTTATATAATAAAATAATAATTATAATAATATATAATATTAATATTATATATAATAAATAATAAATATACTTATTATTTATTATATAATTATATATTATACATTTATTATTCATATTATTTACTTTATTCACATTTTTGTCTAGAAAAAAACAACTTAATGTATTTTTGATGTGTTAAGGTTGAGCTCACCAACATCTCTGTAACTTAAGACTAAGACTTATCTAACTAACACACCTATTTCCTTGTCGCAGACTTAAGGCCATGCACTAGCACTTTTGGTTTGTACCATGAAAACATGAGGCACCAACCAGACCTTGAAAAGGTACTTGTTTACTGAACACAGAGGACCTTCCAGGTCATTTTTTTCTGCCCAGTGTACCTTGTAAATAACTATGAAGTAACACAGATAATGACTGCAGGTTACACATGAACGTTAGCTGAGCGAGCCTGAATGCAGATTTCTCAAACAATGAGAATCATCAGTATTGTTTTGATAATCATAAAATACTATTAAAGCATCACAGCTAAGCCCACATGGGCAAGAATAATAATGGAAGTCTATGTATCTGTACCAAGTAGCAAGTGTATTCCAAGTGACGCAATCTAAACCCCCTCAGTGAGCAGCACCTGCTTCACTTTGCTGATTACAGACAACAATACAGTCAGATAGATACCCATTCTGACCCCGCCCCTAGACATAAGTCCTATAGACATCTCACTTGCACAGAGTTTGTCCCCAACTCCTCTTACCACGAATCTCTAAATATATGAAATCCTCTATTTTCCCAATCTGAAAATCTAATTCTTTCTTAATAATTTTTTTTTAAAAAAAATCTGTGTGAGTGTATGTGGTTGCCTAAATAAATGTATGTTCACCATGATGCCCACATTGGCCAGAAGAGGGCATCGAATTGCCAGAAAGCGACGTTACAGGCAGTATGGGCTGCCTGATGTGAATGTTGGGAACCAATCCCAGGTCCTCTGTAAGAGTAGCAAATGTTCTTAACCACTGAGATAACACTCCAGCTCTTTAATTAAAAAAAAAAAAAAATCTTAATTAACACTAAGAAAAATGTAATATTTATATAGTAAATATTCAAAAGGTTTAGAACACAAATCTTCCTAGTATATATAACTTGGAGCAGATGCTTGGGATGAAGTTCAGGCTCTGAGGCATGCTAAGTAAATGTTCTTCCACAAAACCACACTCCTAAAGATTCAAAGACCTTCCCCCATCTAGATATTTCACAGCAGAACACTGTTCATACTGGCCATATTCCTCTTGAGCATCCCTAGAAAGTGATTTTAGCATCCCAAAAACATTCTCCAGAGACGCTGTTGACTATTTTTAAAATTATAAATGACATGATCATTCATCTCTAAAGCTTTTATTCTGAGCTATAACGGCATATCATAAAAAGATTTTTCCTAGTTTTATTAACAAAATACCTCTTTCTAATGTTGCTTTCAAGCCTAGAATTAGTCGAGGTGAGTGAAAGCTAATGTGTTTACCTACACATTGTCTATTGTTCAGAATAAATAAGATACTAGTTCATGATAAAGAGAATGTGTATGAGATTGAATTGGGGGCAATGGCTTCCTTTTCTAGCAGTGAAGGGAAACAGATGGAACCTTCCCTTGTATTTCAGTACATGAAGTGTTTCCAAGTCCCTCCATGAGCTGTAGTCCCCACAGTCTAGCTTACTATTATTTCCTGTAGCTTGCTGAATTCACTGTGGTATTCATCCTGACTGTAATTAGACGGAATTTAAAATCACCATGGACACAAATCTCTGGGTGTGTCTTGAGGGATGGCCTAGGTTAGGTATATTGAAGTGGGAAGATCCACCCTAAATGCAATAAAGAGATAAAAGCAAGCTAAGTACAGGTATTAACTCCTCTCTGGTTCTTGACTTCAGATGCAATGTGACCAGCCACCTCCTGTTCCTGACACTCTGCCTCCCTTGCCATGATAGGCTGTCTTCCTTAGATCTATAATTCTAAATAAACCCTTTCTGCCTTGGGTGATTTCCCCTGGGGAATTTTATCATATTAGTGCAATAATTACCTACCTAATATACATAATGTCTATGTTTAGTGGTAAGAAAAATCTGCCAAGAACTTGGTAAGCAGGAGCAGAGGACAGGCTTTTGTCACTGTCACGGGAATGCATCTCACCTTGTCAGTTGCCAAAGCACACTAATTTCAAGTGACGTTGACCATGCTCATGGTCTAAGATCCAACTTGAACCAAGTCCAGGAAAAGCACACAGCCTGGGGAACAAGATTTGATGGAAAGAAACTGGCAAGCACTCAGAGGAAGTAGGTGCTTTGCCGTGAACAGCTCTTCCAAAGAGACTGTTTCTGCAAAAGGACTGTGTACTTGAAGCTCTCCCTTTGGTGTTCCACTTTTTAGGAAACTATACAGTTATCACACTACTGTATACTTGGTCAAAATCTTCAGGTCAAACACCAGAATCCAGAATATTTTACTGTTTGCAAACTATTCCTCAATAAACCTGGCATCTCAAGTTCAATGTAGACCCCAGGTTGACAAAGACCACACCTGCCAGAGAATTAGCAAAGGATAACAAATCCCTTTGGTTAACTTTGCTACTAAGTCCCTGAAAACACAACTGGCCACCTTCTTTCAAGGAGGCAGAAGTCAACACATCCAGCAGCTCAGCCCTGATTGTACTGTGTTGCCTGTGGGGAAAGCGTTTAATATCATTATCCACTCCCAACACGGAGTGACAATGTTATCTATCCCCATGGGCAGAGAGATTTCAAGTACGAATGTGATCTTAATTAGATGCTCCTCCTTCCAACCCAGTTATGAAGATGGTTTCACTGAGGTCAGAAGAAGATGGGAGAATTTGATTAAAGTCAGTCACCAGGAAAATAGCATTAGTGGAGATGTGAAACCCGAAAAGGACATGACATGCTCCAATCTCCTCACCACCGCATTGACAATTACGCTCTTAATGGGAGTTTCTATTTTGACTCTTCAGTATGTTCACAATATATTAGGAAAACAATTCATTTGAATGATGTCCAATTTTGAAAATATGAACCTGAAAGCATGCACAAACCTATTCAGGCACCATGCTGAGTTTGCCTCCAACAGTCCCAAGCTGCTAGACCCTCTTAGCTGATGGTTTCATTATGCTGACAGCTGAAATAGCATGTTCATAGTTTGCTCTGTTTTGAATATCTGCAGTGATGAGAATGGGCAAGTTTATGCAGTATTTTTCTATATTAACTTGAGTTCTGCCTACATGCTCAAACATGTACACAATACCTGAGTAGGTGGGAGACATAAGCTCAAGGTTCTACTTGACCAGGTAGCAGTTCCATGGGAAGCCAGGTGCCATCCTTGTGATGTATAGGAAATAGATACAAATATGGATATAGTAAAAGGAACATATGGGTCTATGCACTGCAGAAGGGACTCTTTATCAGCAGGCTGCATCTGCATAGTGACTGAGAGCAGAAAGCCCACTGAAGTATTAACATTATGAAAGTTGAAAGTTTCTTGTTTTTGTTTGTTACTTTGTTTTGCTGTTTGATTTGAGATCTTACTATGTAGCCCTTGCTGGCCAGCAACTCACAGAGATCCATCTCTCTGTCTCCTAAATTCCGCAATTAAAGGAGGGTACCACCATGGCTAGCAGTTTAAGTTTGTTTTATATTTTATGAAATGAACTAAAAAGTAGTGGTGAATATCAAGATGCCTTGCTTGGACTGGTTCAGCAAAGCTCTCTTAGCCCAACATCCCCAGGGCAGCAACTGTGTCTGCCTCACTATAAAGGCCAAAATTTCATAACCTGTCTTTTCTACAGGAAACAAACTTGGAGAGGTTTGCAGACTTTGGTAACAATCCTTACACTTTACAAGTATTACTGTGAGCTTTATCTGTGTCCTCAAATAGCAATTTGCAAAAACGAAAAGAATTTCTCACACTACCAAGAAAAAAATTAAGTGATTGCAACAATGAAAAGATGCAATTATTTTAATATTCTCTGTGTTGGAATTCTGGAGGATTTATTCCCTTTAAATTGTATAGTTTTTATTTCTTTTTCTACTCTTCCCACTCTTCTCATATATAATAGTTTTTATTTTGTTGCTTTTTTATTGTTAATTAGTTGTTTTTATTTTCAAGGCAAGGTCTCATGTAGCCCAGGATAGCCTCAAATTCTTTATGTAGCCAATGCTGGCCTTAAACTCCCAGTCCTTCTGCCTCCACCTCCCAAGTTCTTGATTTGAAGATGTGAACCACTTCGACTGATGCAATTATATCCAATAGTTTTTCATCATGTTGATTTTTATCCTCAGAGAGGGTCATACCCACAAAGCTGAGATCTGGTTTTTGACTCTACATCAAGTGTAAGATCTTGTTTCTTGAATTGTCTTTGGATCACAGAGATGCTCTTGAAGAGGACCACAGAAAACTCCAGTTGCAGAAATCTGTACCACACAACCAATCCAAGCTGATAAGAACAAGTTAAGCATGGGCTAAGGGGGTCTGACCTTACCACATCTTATGAAGTGAGATGACACCTTGTCACTGCCCTTTACCTACTTCATGTGGAACAAATAGCATATTTAAAATATCTTCCCCCTAGGCCAGAAGCACCTTGGTTAGAAGAAGCTATTCATTTTTCAACAAATGGTGCTAGACAAACTGGAAAGCTGTACATGGAAGAATCCAAATAGATCCACACTAATCATCCCACACAAAACTCAACTCCAAATGGATAAAATACCTTAACATCAAACCAGATATAGGGACCCTGACAGAAGAGAAAGTGAGGAGTTATTCATGCAGAAAAAGACTTTCTGAACAGAACATGGTTTGCACAAGCAATAAGATCAACAATTAATAAATAGGACTTCATGAAAGCTAAAAAGCTTGCGTATACCCAAGTACACTATCACTTGGACAAAATAGCAGCCTATACAATAGGAAAATATATCTACCAACAAGACATCTGATAGAGACCTAATATCCAAAATATATAAAGAACTCATAAAACAAATAACCCAAATCAAAAAGTGAAGTATAAATCTAAACAGAGAATTCTCAAAAGAGGAAACTCAAGTGACTGAGAAACACTTAAAGAACTAGTCAATATCTTTAGTCATCAGGGAAGTGCAAATCAAAACTACTTTGAGATTTCATCTTACACCCATCAGGATGACTAAGATCAATAAAACAAGTGACAGCTCATGCTGATGAGGATGCAGAGCAAGGAGAAAACTCATTCATTGCTCATGGGAGTGCAAACTTACAGCCACTATGGAAATCAGTGTAGTGGTTCCTCAGAAAAATGGGAACTGACTTTCCTCAAGATCAAGTCACATCATGGTGTATCCTACCAGTCAGACACTTGCTCAACCATGTTCACTGTTTCCCTACTCACATATCCAGAAGTTGGAACAGGCTAGATGTTCCTCAGTGAAAGAATAGATAAAGAAACTTGCAGGTAAATGGACTGAACTATAAAAAAAAAATTTATTCTGAGTGAGGTAACCCAAACCCAGACAAACTTGATAAATATTCACTTATATATGTATATTAGCTGTTTAAGCCAATGATAACCAAGCTACAATCCATAGAACCACACGGGTTAGGTATAGAATAAGTGATGGGGTAAAGAGCAAATAAATCTACTTATGAAAGGGAATAGGATAGTTATGGATGGATAGGGGTCTGGAATAGGAAGATCAAGTGGGTAAGAGGAGGGGAGGGGGACACAAGGGAGAGACAGTTAAAATTAGGGTCCATTTGAGAGGTAGCATGGAAACTAATACAGTAGAAGCTTCAAGGTCAAGTAAATAAAATCACCATAAAATAAAAGAGGCAGAGCCCCAATTGGCACTCTGTCACCAAATGAAGCTTCATTAAATTGCATCTAATTGTATTGTTGGTCAAGAAATTCCAAGAAATCCCCAAATACACCCAGGCTGTTGCCAAGACTATAAATTAACTCCACAAAATGACAGCAAGGCCTCATTGCTGAAGACAACACCTCACAAGTCATTGAACACAGAGAAATCAAGCTGGCACCTACATAGAGCTTTCACTGCCCCAAGTTAGCATCTTTGGTTCAGAAAGGTACTCTGAATGCTACCAAAAGAGAAGTGTAAATACCAGCACAGCCACAAACCCTTACACCTACAATGCTGTCCTGCCTACAAGATATGCTAGTGCAACCGTTGCACAAAGCTTGTGGAGTAAACTTAAGCCCACTAAATAAAATGGAACCTATACCCATCACTGCTTGGGTAGCCAAGAACTTGAGACTAAACAGACCAATATTCTAAAGTAAATCCAAACATGACTATTCTTTAAAAAAAAAAAAAAAAAAAAAAAAGCAATAAAACTACTTCGAATGACATTCTGCTATAACCATAGATTGGTGCCTTGCTTAGCCATTATCAGAGTAGCAGCTTCTCTCTGCAGCACATAGGAAAAAATATAGAAACACATAGATAGGCCTTATGCAGAGTGAGAGATGTTGGAACCCTCTCTGTAGAGGGATTTTAATCCAGCAACGTGGATGCTCTGGCAAGGGATCATATCTAAAGACCTTTCAGGTCTGTGTGATCTGACTGGAATACAGACATGCTCTTAGTACACACCTTTATTCCAAACCACGAAGGTAAAGTTAGTTTGTAGAAGAAAGCAGCCATGTTTGAAAGTGATGTCTAATTGAGGGCAGACAAAGTGACAAATCAGAGAAAGATTTGACAGAATGAGTCAGATAGGATATGCCCAACTCTCACAAGAACAAACAGAAGAGGTGACTTAAGAGAGCAGTGCAGAGAGGGACAGAGACAGAGAGAGAGAGACAGAGACAGACAGAGATAGAGAGAAGACAGAGACAGAAACAGAGAGGAAGGGAAACAAAAAGACAAAAAGATAGAGAGATATAAAGACAGAGAGGAAGCAGCCAGGACAATTTTATAAAGATAGGTTGCAGTGAAGATAGAGTGAGCCAGAGAATGAGAAGGGGCCAGAAGATTGGAACAAATTGCCAGAGTTAGTTTGAAGCCAAGCAAAACAATTCAGTCAGAAGTTGAGAAAAGCCAGTTTCAATCAGTCAGCTTGGAGAGGAGTTTAGGCCAGAACAACTGTGTTGAATCAGCCAGCCAGAGTTCAGAAAGAGCTAAAAAGGGTGAGTTTATTAAGCAATAAGCCTTGGAGATGACAATTACAGCTGACAAATAAAAGTTACATTTACATGTGTCCCCAAAAGAGATGTCTCCATCAAATCCCTCAGCCCAGGGATCCACAAACCCTTCAGAAAAGGAAAAGCCAGAGGAAATGGAGGATATGGAGGGTCCTCTAAATCAGCATGATTGATACACATATGAACTCACAGAGATTGAAGCAGCATGCAGAGGGCATGCATGGAGCTACAACAGATGGAGTCCTAGAGGAGACACATATCCCCATCGAAGAAGCAATCTCCAACTGATAACCACTTGCAAATGAAATTTTAGTTCTGCCTTGGAAGTCCCACTGGGGGAACAAACTACTCTTAAGGGAAGGAGGCATGCCCAGCAGTAGATAGCCAACAGAAAACAAACATGAAGCCATTATTTAGGCAGTTTTTCTTATCTCATAAAGTCTCTGTCAGGATTTTTCTTTTTTTTAATAAAAAAAAAAAAATCTTATTAGTTTTACTTATTTTTTTTTCTTCTCTGTTTTTACTCTTTGTGTATATTTTATGGCTTTCAGTTTAGTGTTTTTATAAATTCTAGAGTGTGCAAACAACTGGGTCTCTGATTCTTGTGCCATCTCTTGGCTCTTTTTCTTCTGTTTTGTTGTTGTTGTTGTTGTTGTTTTGTACAATTACAATATGGTAGTTTTGGGTTATATATATTATATATTATAATATAATACTACATTCATTACATTGTTATAGTATATTATATTTATTATCTATGATATGATGTTATGTTATATTATGTTATTATATATTATAATCCTATAGAAACCTATTTGTTTTATAATACAAAAAACAGGAAGGGGGTGGATCCAGATGAGAGGGGAGGTAGTGAGGATCTGAGAGGAGTACAGAGAGAGGAAACCATAATCAGGATCTATTATGTGAGAAAAAAAATCTATTTTCAGTAAAAGGAAACAAAAGAAGAGGCTATGCAGACAGCCCTCCTGCTTTCTCTTCCTTCTCCCTCATAGCCCATTCTAGGGAGTTCTTGAACTTCAGATCATTGTTTTTCAACCAGTCAAAGAGAGTCTGGGACTCTCTGTGTAATCAGGAAACAGGGCAGGAAAGACAAGACCAATGTTTGCAGAACACTGTGGCAAGATGAGGGCCCTACAGATTGGTCTTCTCATGAGTTCTTTCAGGTCAGTATGGTTTTCAACTTTTCATTGGGTCAACCTCACAAGTAGACACTACTCTGTACCTCTGACCTTGGGCCACTTGGAACATTACTGTTACCGCCAGGGCTTAGAAAATACAGTCTGACCCCAGGCCATCAAGAAACTCATATGCAAAGGTGATTCTATAAGGTCATAACAGGGAGGAAAACTTCCCTATCACCCACTCACATCAGAGCCATCGTCCCATCACAGTGCGATGCATGTGAGGACCCTGGTGTGAGTCAACTTTCTAAGTTACCAGATATAGAAAAGGAAGGCACACAGAACAGCAGTCAGGAGATGAAATTTGGGTTAAAGATAATAAACAGCTACAATGTTACTTTATGTATTTCCCACTGGAATTATTATTTCTGTTTTTAATGTATTTATTTAAACAGTTTGCTGTAAACAACATCCCTCACAATGACAGCTCATGTTTTTATTTTCCACTTCTCTTGATTGTACCAGGAGACCACACGGCCTAGACCTTGACTGACCTAGACCATTAAGGCCTGCACCCTCTTATAATGTTCCCTAACATTAGATGTTGCCTAAGAATTCCTCTTTCAGAATGTGTCCCTGTGTCCCTGTAATTTAGTGACACATGGCCAAACCTGAAATTGCAAATTGCTCAGTTAGTGTGCTTCAGCTAGAGAAGATAACAAAAATGTGCCTCTCTGCCCACCTTACACGCTCAGGCCGTTTGTTTTGTCTTCAGACCCTTGGTTCTCCTGGCCAGGTACAAGTAGAAATGGAAGCCAAGCAGATTTGTACCAGGTAGGTTCTCAGGCTCCTTAAGAAGTTCTTTGTTCTGCTGGTATATGGCAGGAGGTCTAAAACGATTAGTCAGTAACAATTAAAGATCATCTATCAGCTTCATCCTGCCAGAAAAATCAACCAGGAAAAGCTCCCTGAGCTAACAAGATGGAGGTTCCACCAAACCTGACGACCTGAGTTCAACCCCTGAAGCTCACATGATAAAAGGAGAAGGACCCACAAGCTGTCCTCAACAGGACAGGCATGCCATGTTGCACATGAGAGCATGCACACACACACACACACACACACACACACACACACACCACATACACCATGAATAAATGTTTAAAACCGTTCAAGGTTTCCAGCAGATAAAAGATCAGTTTCACCACTCTGCCTTAACCCCCTTCATGCATTCATCATCCTTCTAGACATGACTATAGGTATGAGAGCAATGAGCCCTTTGAAGTACCCAGGCATCTCTAATTCAGTTCTGTTTGAGCAGAGTTCTAGCTTCATATGCCTTGGGCTTCAGATTGCTCTGGCCCTTCACCATGAGAAGCAGTAACTGGGCCTGACCTATTTGCTACCAGGTCCCTCCACATGCACTTTTCTGTCTTACCTCAGAGGATGCTGGACGTTATTTTTAAAACACAATATTAAAATGACCAGCCTCCTCCTGCTGATTCTTAGTAAAACAAGAGATAACAAGCTCACATGGATGAGAAGTCTGAAGGTAGCTGCTCTGAAAAGATATGAATTGAATAGGGCTAAGTTTTAAAACATTTCTTAGTCTCATTAACCAGAATATATACTAACCATATGCTCTGCTCATGATTTTAAGAATCATGGCGACCTCCTACAAGAGCCTTCCCAAGGGTTCCAGATCTCAGAATCACTTTTGAAAGAACAAATAACTATATTGGTATGGGTAATAATTGGGAACAGTTTAGTATTCTCCCTCATTCTTGGAAAAGATTGTTTAAAAGTTTATTGATTTAAAATTATATATAAAGGCTTTTATAGGCCCAGACTAAGAAAAGAAAACCTCCAAGTAGTTAATTTTAACCAGAAGATATAGACACATATCCCTAAATCTTGGACATTTAACTCAAAATTGCCCCGAAAAATATGTAACCAAGAGGATGTCATTCATACCTCTTGAGAAAGGGTCTTTTCTAGTGCAAAATTGTGTCACACATGTGTACTAAACACAGGGCTGGTAGAAAAATAACAGGATGAACTCTACTTCAAAACTGAAACCATTGTTTTCCTCTCTAAAAATAGTGAACTTAC
This sequence comes from Mastomys natalensis, assembly GCA_021653895.1. Lineage (NCBI taxonomy): Eukaryota > Metazoa > Chordata > Mammalia > Rodentia > Muridae > Mastomys > Mastomys natalensis. Next base: position 211,475 of record JAJTUV010000081.1, read on the forward strand.
TAATTAACGCCAAGAAATTAAGAAGAAAAGCCAAGAAATGCTTTTGGTAGTGCCACCTGGTGGATTCACCTAGAAGTGGCATCCTCTCTTACTGCTAAATTGGTTTGGAGAGAGACAAATCCTAGCATGTAATGACCAAGTAGCCCACTAATTCTCCCCCTGGCTCTCCTTCATTCTGTCTCTGGGCATCTTCAGTGTACTTTTTTCCCCGTCTCTCATCAGCTATGCTTGAGGTTCCCATCTCTCATTTCACAACCTTTCCCTTGCATTAGAGCAATTTTACAGCAAGATTTACACAAGAGCAGGCATAAAACCTATTATAAAATGGCCACAGACAACATTACTAAGAGCAATAAAACCAGCCATCACACACAGCTAGAATTGTGCAAGCCACCTGTCCCATTTGTAGTTGCTTCTGCACAACTGCTCTTAGCCCATCTGCTGTGTTTGGAAAGACCTGTCACCTGCCTCCTTCTATAAAGGTTAGCAGACTGTCATGATCAGTTCTTGCCACTCAATCTCTGAGTTCTGATGAAACCCAGATACCAGAAGAATAATCACCAGGAATCTTCTGCAGCTGCAAGATAGACCAAATTCAATCACACATGTTTCTCTAAAAGTTTTAAATCCAATAGTCCAGTAGGTTCTCAAGCAGTGTGGAAAGGATAGGAGAGCCGTGATTTGTGGAGAAAGTTTCTATTTAAGGAGCATCTATTTAGTACACATTGAAACGTTTACACGTGTCATCTCTGTGGCACCATAGAGATGAGTGCATCCATCCCCATCTTCAATAAACAATTCTATGGACTCTGACAAGAACTTGACCTAGCAACTGTGTAGGATTGTTGGAAGAGTTCAAGGTCACCCTAACAAACATCTTGTGGCCTAAACATCTTTATGAGAGTTATCCACATATTAACTCATCCTTTTAGTCACAACCAGCCCATGGCTATGGGAAGACTATGTGGAAAAAAGTGATTCCCAGGAGGCTTAATATCTAGCCAGACAGAGACCATACGGGAGTGAGTGACAAAGCCAGAATGGGAAGCCAGAAATCATATTCCAGAGCCCTGTGATCTTTTGACACATAATATAATTCATTCTTTGACAGGGTCTCAGGTAGCCTAGGTTGTCCTCAATCTTGTTATGCACATGAGAATGATGTTGACCTTTTGATTCCCCTGCCTCCACTTCCAGAGTGCTGAGATTACAAGCGTAGAAGACCATTATGCCTTATTTTTACATAACGCAGGGGATCAAACCCATGCTTTCATGCATGATAGGCAAATGCTCTGGTAGTATCTCCAAAAACTGTTCCTTTGTTTTTGATGATTTATATGTATATCATTTATATGTATATTAGTTCTTTGATTTGGAGGGGGGGTAGACAAGATTTCTCTGGTTAGCTTTGATTGTCTTGGAATTGATTCTGTAGACCAAGCTAGCCTTGAACTCAGAGATCCACTTGCTTCTGCCTCCTGAGTGCTGGAATTAGAGGTGTGAGCCACCACTGCCCAGCTCAGTTCTTTGATTTTTCATTGAATTCATTTTCATTGAATTTTATACTATGTATTTTCCTCACAGTCACCCTCTCCTCCATGCAGACTCATTCACCACTCCTCACAAACCCAACATTGTGTTTTATGCTCTGATTTTTAATTCTTCAAGTACAATTTGTGCAACTCACATACTCTTAGATGTGTGGCCTTCCACTCTAGCATACTCAACTCACCATGGACTGCGTCCTTAAAGAAAACTAATTCTTCATAGCCCAGCAGCTATTTACTGCCAACAGTCCTGATCTAGGGGTAGAACATCATGCCCACCTCTGCCATTCCATGGTGGGGTTTTGTCTGACTTGAGTTTGCACAGGTCTTGTGCATCCTTTCATGGCCTATGTGGGTTCATATTTGCCATTTCTCTGCCCTGTCCAGAAAACACTGTTTCCTTTGTAGTCAGCAACCACCTCTCTGCTCTTATATGCTTTCCATTACCTCTGCTGAAGTGGTATCTGAGCCTTGGGAGGAGAGGAGAGGATATGATATAGATGTCCCATTGAGAACTGAGCATTGCCCAATCTCCTGTTCTCTGTGCCTTGATCAGTTGTGACTCTGTATTAACTGCCATCTCCTGCCAAAAGAAGCTTCTCTGATGAAAGATAAGATGCACTCATCTATTTGTGTATCAGGTTAATACTATTTCCATTTAGCAGAACAACAATAGTAGGTTCTCCCTAGGGTTTATGATTCCTCTTAACACTCACGCTACTATTGCTCCAGTGGGCGTGTCTTGCCAGGCTGGCCATTGTTGTTGTTTGCAGGGTTCACAGCTGCATAATAAGGTTGATAGTGACAGTCTCCCCTCCAAGAGCATGCATAGCACCTCCAGGTACTACAAAAGATACAGTAGAGATGGAACATCCAAGTGAGCGCCAGCTTGATTTCACCATGTTCTATGACTCACTAATAAACCATCTTTATCATACTATCAAATGCTGAAGGGCACCCAAGGGTGTTGGCAGTAGCCTGCAATATTTGGACATCTGTGAGAACTTACTGGCCAACAACTCCAAAAGAGGTAATTCTTGGCACGGGGTGTCTTACTTGTTTAACTATCAGAAGCAACTTTTTTCTACAATTCTAGCAATTAATCAAAGGCTTGCAACTACCCCGGAACTATGTATTTAAGAAAAACATATAGAAATCAAGAAAATCAATTACTTGTGGCATTTTTAATTTACCTTACCTATATCCCTCACTCCTTGGCTCTAATTGGAGGTAAAAAATAGTGGTTCACTTTTCTGATGCTGAACTGAAGAGTCAGGAAACCCTGAGGAAGTGTATAGGGATTGGGCTTGCTACAAAAAAAGACCTTTAAATATGCTTGCTTTAAGAACTAAAGGAAAGTAAAGACAATGCCTCATGAAGTACATAGTATTCATAAAGGGTTGGGTGTGTATATACATATATATGTGTGTACACACACATATATATGTATATATATGTACATATTATATGTATATATGTTTGTGTGAAAAAATATATTATAAACATGTATTGTATACCATATGCAGGTTTGCAGGTTGGACCCAGAGACTCGGTGGGCACACACATGAGATTTAGGCGACTCCCTGCCCCCTGCCAGATACCTGTCCTGGAGCATATGCCACACTCCTCCCATGTGCCATGGAGAGCCATGGGAAGGTGTTCACCTACAGATCCGCAGCTTAATTCTCCTGCAGAAGGCCTCTCTGTGCTCCCAGCCACAGCTGCACCAAGTTGCCTCTGACAAGCTAAAGACAATCAGCGCTGGGACAACCAGGAGCTCCCCTTTTCCCTTGGCGGTGGGCTAGATGCTGTGTTCAGCCCATGCCTCACCCTTCCCCCACCCCATTCTGTTCTCTGCTCTTCTGCAACTCCCAGCAGTGCCTGGATGTCTAAGAGCCTAAGAACCCCTTGTCGTAGGCTGGGGACCCCTGAACTAGCTCCAGCTTTCCCATGTCTCAGAATGAGCTTTCCCACCCCCGGAACAATGTATTGGTGCTTCCCTACAGCCCCGCACCCACCTGGGCTGCTGCTTGGGATAAGCACAGTCAAACTTCCTGCATTATGCCTCTCCAAGAGGCTATGCCCAGTAGTGGAGTGGACGTGAACCCACATTTGTGTACATAATATATAGAATAATTGTAAAGAACAATAATGATGAGGAATGTGGCACATGTTCCAGGACAGGTATCTAGCAGGGGGCAGGGAGTTGCCTAAACTTCATGTGTGTGTCCACCAAGTCTCTGGGTCTACCTTACCAAACTTCCCAGCATGGTTTTACATCCACTACATAACATACATAAACTTACATAAATTCTAGAGTGCAAAGTCCAATAAAATGAAAAATTCAGAATAGAGGTTTAGCAGAAGATTTTAGTAAGCAGAGGAACATATTAGCACACTTGGAATTAGGGTATTACTATTATGTAGTTCTAGAAGCACAGACGTTGTAAAAGGTAAAAGGAGAGAGAGTCTGTTATCCTCTAATAACATGGCCCCCGGTTTGCTGACCACATTCCAGAGTATGCTCCACTCACAGGACTAGCTGGGCATGATGGAAGAAGTGAAAAAAAAAAGGAAGAGAAGGACGAGGAGGAGGAAGAAGAAAAAGAAGAATTAGAAGAAGGTGGAGGAAGAAGAAGAAAAAGAAAAATTAGAAGAAGAAGGTAGAGGAGGAGGAGGAAAGAGGAGAAGGAGGAGGAAGAAAAGGAGGAAAAGAAGGAGGAGGAGAGAGGAGGAGGAAGAGGAAGAGGAATCCCAAAGTTGAATGAGAAGGGATGGGAGGGTGGAGAGTGTAGCAATGGGAGAAGCTGTGGAAGAGACTATGTTCAAAATACATGTATGGTATTATTGAAGAATTAATAAAATAACATTACTTTAAAAGTGTTCTGGGGTCTGAAAAGCATGAGGACGAAAAGGAGTCTTAGAATTTTGAGAGATCATCAAAGGTTGCAACAAGCACAAGGAGGATCTGAAAAAGGAGGAAGAAAAACAAATCGAGTATTTGAAGAAATGATGACAGGAGAAATAAAGACATCTCAAAATTGATAGAAAATGTTGAGTGGATATTCAAAGAAGCTCAACAAAGCCTAATTTCAAAGCTATACATTTAAACACATCATAGCCAAGCATGTCTACGACAAAGAAAGTCATGAAAGCCCAGGAGTGAGCAAGTACTGGATAAAGGCCTTTAATGACATCACTGGTAGATTTCTCATCACAACCCATACACAACAGAAGACCTTCAAAGTGCTAACATAAGAAGAAAATGGTTGTCAACAAAGAACTCTCTACCCAACAACATAAGAAGGAGTTTTCTATCCAACCATATTATATGTAAACTAAAGGAGAAACTACAACTTCATTGAAATTATAAACAGAAAAAAAGTCCATTGCTGGATAGTCTCTGCATTAAGACTTTCAGATAGACATGAGAGATCAATAAGAAAATTCAGATGGTGAACTTAAGAACTCCAGCAAAGGAAATAAATAAATAAAAATGGGGTGTAAGTTGTATCGTATGCACAGCTCTTTGTTTCTACTATGTCTTTTAAAAGTAAGTCACATTTGGAAATAATTACAAATATGTTGATGGACATATAATGCATAAAGAATAATTTCTATGATAATAACAGAACAAGATATGAAGGAGGGAGGGGGCTGCACAGTGGGAAGGTTTTTATATAATATTGTAATTAAGTTGACATTAATGCAAACTAGATTGCAGTAAATTAATAGGTTAATTGGACCCCCAGGGCAATCACTAGGAAAATATCTCAAAAATATATATAGTAAAAGAAATAACAGGGGAATTAACATAAAACATTACAAAGTATCTATTTAGCACAAAAGAAGCCTGTAAAGAGAACAAAAAAAAATAGAGAATTCATCAAATGCAGATACAAAATGGCAGGGTAGATCTTACACATTAGGTGCAAATAGAGAAGAAAGTCTCTCAGTAAAGGCAGAGATGTTAATTAAAATAATGCATATCTAAAACCATAGTCTAAGCTGTTACATTACACACACACACACACACACACACACACACATACAATGAGGGGGGAGTAACTAAACACCAAAGAAAGAAGAAAAATAATAAATATTAAAGAATAAATAAATAAAACCTCAAGTTGGTTCTTTAATCATCTGCAAAATTGATCAAAAATATTAGTTAAGCCTATAAACAGTGAAATAAGAAAGGAAACAGAAATTGCAAAATGTGGAGAAAAGAACACAATCCCTTCCAACTTTGCAGAAATGATGAAGATTACAGAGATATCCTGAAAAAATATATGCCGACAAATAGTCTAATTCATAGGCAAAACGAAATGTTTGGGAAGATGAAAACTGACTCAAGAGGAAGAACAAGATTGAATTCCTAAACAGACAAGTTCCCTACAAAGAAATCACAGGACAAGGCAATTTAGCTCATTAGTCTTACCAAATATTTAAATAACTAACATCAACAAACAAAAGAAATGAACCTTCTCTAATTTATTCTATGAGATCATTTTCATTGCCCTAATACAAAAAATTAAGTCAAAGTCATGGGAAGAAATGAAAATCACAAGCCGATATGAAGACAGACACAGAAACATTCAACACAGCAGATGCCAAATCCAGCAATGAACAAAAATCATTACACACTGTCAACAAGTGAGGTGTGTCAGAGTAATGTAAGGGTGCTACAGCATTTGAAATCTCTTTCTGTAATGCACCTCAGTCATGGAAGAAGGAACAAATAATATGTGGCTATCTCAACAGCTACTGGAGCAAATGCACTGAGAAAATGTCACAGGCTTTTCACAGTACAAATATTCCACAAATAAGGACACTAACTAAACTTCCTCAAGCTGGTCTATGAAGGGACATAGCAACATATCTTGTTAATGAAGTACTGAACAATACCACCCTCATACAAGGAATGAGGCAAGGATATCTATTCTCCCCACTTTCCAGCATTGCCCTGGAAGCTCTAGCTACGTCTATTTAGGAAAGAAGAAGAAATAACAATAATGAGACCTCAGGTTGGAAACAAAAATTTACAACTACTCCTGCTAACAAATGATATGACTTTTATTTATTTATTGTCCGTTTGTTGCGAATGCATATAATGTTTTTGATCAAACCCATCCCATTTCCCACCCTCCCCTTTCATCGCTTTTCCCTCACAACTTGATGTGATCGCTTTTTAAAACCCTCTGAGAACACTTGTGTGCATGGATATAAGACAATCTACTGGACTGTGAGCAGCCTCTCAATGCCAATATGCCTAAAGAAAACATTTCTGAGAATCACCATTTCCCTCCTCCATACCCTGATGGCACTCAGAAAAATATTTGAATGAATGAATGGAAGTGGCAGAGGGGCTTTCGCATTTCAAATGAGAACAAATGTTCTACCAATTGTCTTTGATAATTAGATAACCCAGAAAAGACCATATTCTGTGACTCCATGTGATATTCCTTGGAGGCCCAGAAAGCCCATAGCAGGTGACACCTGAAAAAAGTCACATTGTTTTTCAGTGTGTTTGCCTGGCTCCAAAAGACATATGCTCTGCAGATCAAGTGGCATGTTGCCCACTTGTGCTCCTCAAATGTAAATTAGTACTGTGGTTTCCACTGACTAGTGAGTCAGGCTGTTCCTGGCCTCTGTCTAATTTCCCTAGCGACCATGATATCCAGGACATGGAAACAGCACTCCACCATCCACTGTCCTTATAATTTCTCTCTATAGTGAAGCATATGCATGCCACCAAACCAAAGCCTGAACTGCTGCTCAAAATTTCAGTCTTTTCCCATGTTCTGTGCACATGTCAATGTCTATGAAATTCTACTGATCACCCCATCTGGCTTTCTGCTACCCCAAACTAGCTTGTTCACTTCTGCCTCCAAATGATTGCAATAGTTCTTACATGCAAACCCTACCCCACACTTCCAACTAGATACATTATTTGTCCCCAATACTCTTCCCCTAACTATTCCTCACACATTTGGAGATGGAGCCCCAGGACTGTTTTCCTATAAGACTGTCAATCATCACGGACAATTAAGCCAGTACCACCATCCCTAGACCTAAGACAACCAGGAATTTGTACCTGACTTTGTTGACAGCTCTGGTTTTAACATATCAGTGGATTTTTAATTTTTTTAGTAAAATAAAAACAGAAAACATATTATTAAACCATGGCCTGAGGTCCTGCCTAATTACTGAAGAAGAGACTAGTGGATAGAAGAGGTAGTGTTAGAGAAAGATCTTACTCTAGAGAACACAACTTGGCTTCCTTCCTTTCCTAAACTGAGTAGGGAAACTAATAGCTACTTCTATCTACTAGATAAAGTCCAGCTTGCATAATTTAGAAGAATAAACCAAAGAGCATAAAAAGCAAGGAGAGGAAAGCCATGTGGGCTCCTCCCTAAGCACTGTCTTTGACTCTTTAAATGCACCATAAGATAAGTTCTATGTCTTCTTCATCTGAGAGAAACGTCATCTTTATTTATAATTCATTTTTGTTAGAAGACACCTTCAGGAACCTTTTGGAACTTACAGAAGGTAGGAGGAAGTTACACAGATGTTGCAGGTAGGCTTGCTGCAGCAATAGCAGTCCGTGATGTCTTTGACCTTTGAGAGAATTCCCATAGCCTTAGAACTGGGACCTCGACCTTATGTTTAACCAGAGACTCTGATGGAAACAGCAACTTCCCAGCATAGATCTTCCCCCACTTGACTTCTACCTCCCAAGGTCTGAGCTCTGCTCTCAATTATAAATGAGGCAACTTTGAGGTGTCATCAGGCCTCTGACTCTTAGAAGGTTTCACAGGCTCCATAGTAGTGCTTGGCCCAATTCTCTTAAGGCTCATCCCTACAGAAATGTCATCCAGACCCTGCAAATTGGCAGCACAAGTGAGAAACTTCAAAAGTGTATGATTGACACCTAAAGGTGGACTCCAGATCACTGTGTAGCTGACAATGTTGTTAAGTACAGAGGAACTTAGACTTCACACGTGAGGAAGGTTTTAATCCTGACTTTTGGGGCAAAAAGAGATGTCTAATAATAGTTTCTCTAATAGGCCTGCATCATGTATAACCTTCTCCAGTTAATAACTAGAATGGGGCCTCAAGTCTATACCTGGGCACAATTTAATAATACATTTTTGTTTTCTTGTATGTATACAATTTTACCTTGTCTTCATGACAAGAAAAATGATTTTAAGGGAAGTTCACAGAGCCTTACCTCTTACACTAAAATCTCATAGATTCTGGAAGAGGGATGACATCAGTGTCTTTAGTTGCGTGCCCACCGTTGAGCCCACAAGACTCCAGCAGATAGCTCCAAATCCATGGTCACACAGACATCCTTGGTTAAACTCGGTAGGTTACTAAACAAAATGAATAGACAAGAACATGAGAAAGAGGTTTGTAGAGAAGGGTCATAAGCAGGATTAAGGGGAAGATGGGAGAGGGTGGGATGAGAGAGCTCAGTCTGCATTATATCCATGTGTGACATTGTTAAAGAACACACTTCATTCATGTAAAATTATTTCATTTTCCAATAACAGATGTTGTATTAGTTACTGTGTGTGTCGTGATGTGACAGATTACAAGGGAAAGTTTTCCTTTTGGCTCAAAGTTCAAGGGCACAGTCCATTACATAAAGGAAGCTAGGGTGCCAGGATCTTGAGTTAGTTGGTCTTGTTGCATTCATAGTTGGGAAAGAAAAAGATAACTGCTTCTGCTCAGCCCCTGATTCTCACTTTTATTCACTTCGAGCCCATGGAATAGTCTTTCTACCTCAGTTACACTAACTTAGAAACCCCTCCCCCAGACATGTCCAAAGATTTGTTTCCATGGTAATTCTAAATCTAACTAAGTTAATCATCAAGATCTTTAACATAAATGGATGTTAGTGGGAGTGGCAGCTGGGAAACAATGGGTTGAAGCAACCAATTAACCAGGCTGGTATCCAGCAAACCTTGGCAGTAGTGAGGGATTTGCACCATAATTGTGGCTGTGGCCACATAAAGAGTTGAACCATTTACAAAGGAGGGGGAGGGGACATTTGGGAAGCAGAACACTATTGCTTTAGAGATGAGAAAACCCACCGAGTATGGAGCTTCGTCTCACCGTCCATGGAGGTCAGACCACCCTAATAAGATCTCAACATGGCACAGATTATATTTTTACTATTATTGACAGGCTCTAATGTGGAGAGACACTATTAGATTTCTTCACAATGTCCATCCCCTCTCCTCTTTGTGTGGAGCTACCAACCACAGATGACTGACTGGAAACAATGCTATGGGAAACAAAACACATTATGTTCCAGGCACCCTAAACTGGGTATGAAGAGTGACTAAATCCTAGTCAGCAAAATGGACACAGTGATTGACTGATACAAATTCTAAGAGGTCACCTCATTAGCAAAGCATTCACACCCTCTGCCCTGGACTCTTTTATCCTCATCCTTCACCTTTTGGAAATGAAGATATGAGCCTTAAGAACTATCTTGGGTCAGGAAAATGAGGATAACTGGCCAATGCTGGAAGGAGCCTGAGAAACAGATAACCTCCCAGACCTGCTGTATCTGCCTCAGACCTCAGACATCTACACGTTTGTCTGGGAGAAATGCCTGCATTGTGTGTAAGCTCTGCTGGCTTAGGGCCTGGCTGTCCCTAGTGCTACCAAATCCTATTTGTAGTAGTATTTAGGCTTTGCCTCCAGTGGACTTCTTATTACTTATAAATCCGTACAACATCTACTAGCACGTTTGACCCTCACAACCACTTTGAGAAACTCACATACAGAATCCTCCTACACTAGCTCACACAAAAGCTATAAAGGCATAAGACCAGAATGATTTGTGAAGAGCAGAACTTCTTCCAGACCCCACACTCCATACATGCATTTCATAGTCTTGAATGATACTGATCTTTAATCCACTGTTTCCTCAACTGCTAGACAACCACTCAGGCTATCATTTATGTCAACCACTGCCTGGATTCTCTGACTGCATCCTTGGGTTAACTTAGCTAAGAACTCTGTACCACACTGAATAAAGCCTCTCTCTACCCTCTGCCTCACCTTCCCTAAAGCATAGTTTAGAAGCATGCCTTCTGCATTTGTAGCAACAAGACTGTTAGGATGTGAAAGGACAACTCTGGCCCTTGCATCTTTCATTTTATGCCCTAGCAACTCGCTTAGCAGCCAATCAAGACTGGAGACCACTGTATTTGCTGCTCACCAAGGTCTGACACCTGGATTGTACATCAGCCCCCCCCCAGCAATGTTTCCACTGCAGCTGTTTGCTGGAGCAACATCTGGCCATCCACACAGCAGTAAACCCCACCAGCAGACAGAGAATGAAGGTCCTGCAGTGGCAATCAGACTAATACACCATACACAGCTCTCTGCAGCACCATCATTGGTCAAGTCTGATAAAACAATAGGTAGTTCGCAGATTAAGAAAGACTAAATTCTGGGAGTATCTTCACTAATAAAAGAGCTTCCTCCTAAAAAGATGAATGCATGACAGCCTGGCCAGAAGCAACACCAAACCAAGAAGGTCTAAGCTGAGGAGTGATGGGCCCATAAGCAACCCAGCGGTGAAAGTACCCTGGGTCGTGGAAGTCCATGCTCTCAGTGCCAGGGAGCCTTCTGGCTGGGCCTTTAAAAGCTGGGATGAATTAGCAGCACATGTAAGGGCTGGCAATCAATCCTCCTAATGGGCTCCACATTGTTCCTTTCCTCGTTAGCATTCTTTACCCAGTCTATGGCCTCTATGTCCTAAGAAAGATGTCAAGACCTGGAGATGGTCCAGAGAAAAGCAATAAAAATGATAAAAGGCCAGAGAAAGAGGGTCTGAGAAAATGGGAGTCGAGAATTAGAGACTGGAGAAGGAAGGGTCATAAGAGACCTAACCACGGCTTTTGCCTGAACAAAAGGTCAGAGGCATCCAGGATCTAGAAGACTCACTCCACACGCCGGCTGCATCCAATGAATCTGAAGGGTAGGGATTTCGAAACACCGTCTCTTAAAGCTTATTTTTCATTTTCATCTAGCTGCTGGTGTGTTTAAATCAAGCAGACATTTGCCTCTGGAAATGGTATTGTTACTGTGGTTTTAGGTTTCACTAGGGCTGACACTGAGATCCACGAAGTCTAAAATTTTGAGGGGAAAAAAAAGAAAATTGAAAGAGACATCTGAATTCCAAGAAAAGTTAGAGAATCAACTGAGAAGGGTACACATGGAAAGGAAAGGGCCAACATTGGACACTGGGTGTTTTGCAAGTCAAATATAGTGATGAGCTTCTTGCCCAAGCATGCATGGATGGCCACAGTGGGAAAAGAGTTATGGTTCTTGCTATAGGCCTGATCTAGAATGTCCCTCAGAGTGGTGTTAGTGGGGGCAGTGGTATTTTTGACATGTAGGACTCTTAGGAGGTCTTTAGGTCATTGGCACTACCTTGAAGAGTTTGTACCACCCTGGTCTCCCCTCCCCTTTATTATCACTTCCTTTCTGGCCACAAGCCAAACAATATTACCTCACTGTCTGTGCCTGCTGTGATATGCTTCCTCCACACGGGCCTAAGGCAACAGGAATAACAGACCGAGGAGGAACCTCTAACACTAAGAGCCAAAATAAGGTGCTTTGATTAATAAGTTGATTATCTCAAAGATTTTATTTAGTAAAAGAGTGTCATGTGGCTCATCAGGTGCATGCCAGGTAAGCTGAAGAGTGTGGACTCGTGGGGTTGGAGTCAAGCATGGTACCCTAGGCATAAACATGAGGAACATGAATTATGGGGGCAAGGAGTCTCTTGTTCAGTTCAGTCAGGTGTTTTGCCTCTTACCCCAAATGATTTGACATTGAGTTCTATGCCCTGGGTTGCACAGTCATTGTACGAAGTGAAATGCTAACCCTAGAACAAAAAGCCATAGCAACATATCGGGGAGAAAAACTGAGAAAGTAATTCTTAGGACACTAGGTGTTGTCCATTTAAAGTGCCATTTACTCTTAGCTACACAAAGGTAACTGACGTCATGGTGATCACTCAGTGAGCACTTGACCAGCCTCATGGAAACTGTATAAATGCTCCTAGAAAATTAAGTCAGATGACATCATGCAATAGGGACTCCTCTGAGGAGAAGCAGCTGTGGATATGTACAGTCCTTCCCAGGCATCTCAGAGAGTCACTTAGCACTTATCTTTACCTCTGTTCTGCTTGCCACTTGTGGTCCAGAGAGGTCAAATGACTTGACCCATGGCAGAGCAACCAGAGGTTCCAATAGTGTTCCTTTTATTCCAAGGTGAGGGATCACTGCATCAGCCAGCATACAATGCAACAGATGGCAGGGACCGAGTGAGGGAGCCAGATGTGAGCTAAGGGAGGACAGCTTCGAATTGAAAATTAGGAGCTCTGGAGAAAGTGGAGACAGAGAGTGATAAGAAAATTTATTACAGAAATCTGGAAGACTATAGGTAAGAAAGAGGCGGGATAGGCTCCCTTGTGACGATCTTTCCCCCATCCCACATGCATGTGAGTCAAGAAGAGCATCAAGGTTCTCTAAAGGAACAGAACTGATCACATGAACACACACACATATTCATATATATATGGGGGTATATGTATTCATGTGTGTGTATGTGTGCGTGTGCGTGTGCGTGTGCGTGTGCGTGTGCGTGTGTGGTGTGTGTATTAAGTGGCTTACAGGCTGTGGTCCAGCTCATCCAACAATAACTATTTACCAACAGAAAGTCCAACAATTCAGTAGTTGTTTAGTACACAAGGCTACATGTCTCAGCTGTTCTTCAGTATATGCCTGAATCCCAAAGAAGTGGGTTCTAATTCCAGTGAAAGAATGAACTTGTTCCTGCTAGTGAGAGTAAGGGGCAAGCCAGCAAAATGGGGGAGACACAGAAAGACCATGTTGCCTGGGTTTTAGTTAACTCTGATATAGACAAGTTGACAACCAAGGATAGCCATCACAACTATGAAGGTAATAGGTATGAAACTGCTAAGGCCCTGACCTCCATGCACACACAGCTGTAGATTCTTGGACTTACTGTGACTGCTTAAGATGCAAGAATCCAGCAATGCAATCTTTGCTATGGAAGGATGTTACCATCACACTAGTGAAACATGGGGGAAATGTAGTTGGCTTTGGAAATGGAGTCAATAAGTTTGGACGATACAAATACAGAGAGAAAGCCTTTCCTACAAAATAGTTCTGATCGGTTCCTAGAGCAGCTTATGGTACCTGACTACCTGTCATCTCCCTCCCACAGGAGCTCTTGCTTTGTATTGGCATCGTGCCTGCTACTCAAGACATGAGTCAGGTCAGCAACAGCATTGCCCTGTTGCCAGATGACCAAGCTGCAACCTTCCTGCTCTTAAACATTACATGGATCCACTTTTCCTCAAAGAGAGATCCTGCCATTTGGAGGTTGATTTAAGAACATGGCCAAAAATGTACCCAGATCCTCTCCATAATTCCACAGGAGTTAGTTAGTTCCCAGCAGGTAACATGTTATAAAAAGAGTAGTCCCTTCTCCCTCTCACCATGAGATTCCCTCCCCCTTCTACACAAACTCTTACCATGACAGTAAGTAAGCTTTTTAAAGATACATCACCCAGTCTCAGGTGTTTCATACTGCAGCACAGAACCCAGGTACTTAGGTAAACGTCCCCTCTTCTGGATTCCTCATTGTTGAGTATACGGTCATAGGCCCTTTTGTGGAGCACTCTGAAAATAACCATCCCCATGTACCCGTTATGCTATAACAATGTCTTTCTTCCTGGAAACCCATCTCCTCCTGGAATCTCTTGGGTTCCAGTCAGATAACTCGCTCAAGTCTGAAAAATGTTCCGGAGCATCTGTGGTCTCCTACTATCACAATTAAGGCCCTGATGTAATCCAGAAATTTTTCTGCCTTTCAACGACAGCAGATAACTCCCCTTAAAAGCTGCCCCCAGAAGCCCTGTCGTTCTTACCCTTATCTCTAAGTTGAAACTTAATCACCATCCGCCTTTCATTGTCTCCTTTTCCATGTATTGATATCTCCATCAACAGTTGGATAATGTTTTGAATTTCTATCAAACCTGTAAATGTCTTAAACACTATGTCCACCAAGCGTTCTTTTCCTCAGAAATACTAGCCCAGCTCCCACCTGTGGCAATTTAATACAGCATTTGCCCATGCCTGGAGCAATAAGGACTCCATCTACCTGAGCAAAGAGTTGTGCTACAGCTGACTAGTGGGTGTCATATTTTTATTCTTGTTTTAGAATCTGCTTTGGCAGCCTTCTGCTGGCACCAATGGCTACTGGTCAAGTCTGACAAGAAAAAAAATACCTTTGGGATAAAGTGAAGGCTTTGAGAGATCATAGGAAACTTGTGAGAGTTGTCAGGATTCCCTATAGGGAGCTCAAGGTTGAATTGTCCTGAATGATATACCATGTCCTACAGCAGTAGTTCTCATTCTGTAGGTCACCACTTTTTTGAAGATTACATATCAGATATCTTGTATATCAGGTATTTAAATTACTATTCATAACAGTGGTAAAATTACAGTCATGAAGTAGCAACAAAATAATTTATGGTTTGGTGATCACCACAACATGTATTAAGAGAACCACTGTCCTAGAGACATGGTTGCCAGAGCCTAGCACCTCTCAACCCAGCATTCTCTATGTGCAGACTGCCACCATGGAGAATATAAGGCCTGAAGTGGGTGTGATAGTCCCTTAAGACCTAAGGACAGAACAATTCTTGGAAAGTAACATTCTGGAATAATCAGCAGGCAGTAGTACCACGGACCTTGGGCTATGAGCACCTTGATCTTGAAGAGAAATTCAGACAACATGTCACAGCATCTGCTCCTCATGTTAGACAAAAAAATAAAAATGTGCATGATTACACATCACAAGGCAAAATTCCATTTGAAACAAAAGTCAAAGAGAGAACCAAAACCACATTTAGCATTAATAATTTGCCCCAAACTGTTATATTAAGTATAAGCAAAAGCTTCACTCAGAATTTTAGAGAAAGGGGGGAAATGTAATCTGCCTGTATGCTCAATATCCAGTGCTTAGCCAAGTGTCTCTCCTTGGGACAGCCAGGCCAGTACATCCCCTCTGTAGCCTGACAAAATGTGAGCTTTGCTTTATGAACTGTACAACAATGTCACCATCACACTGATGGGCACTGTGAATGTGTGCATTTCTCAGCAGCCTCTCAGAGGCCACCAGGAGACTCACCCCAAGCCCAGCTCCAAAGGGTAGCAACTAAACCAGCTGAAGAACAACGTCTATACCTTTATGTAACAAAAGACAAGAGCATAGGAAACCCTTCCCAGGAAACTCCATCTTCCTTCCACCTTTACAGAGACAAATGTATGAAAACATTTTCAGAACACCTGTCTGTCTATGGGTAAGTTCTTTAAAAGTGGGCACACTAATTGCAATAATCTACTGCAGTTTTGAAACATTTGTTCAGCAGTCTTTGAAGACAAAAAAAAAAAAAAAAAAAAAAAAAAAAAGCAAATCGTTTTCATTTGGTGGAAAAGCTGGTGATAAATTAAGGTTTCTCATGCCCCATAGAAAATGCCTTTTTGTTTTATTTCCAAATCTCTCCCTGTCGACATTCAGGGAGACATATTTATGAAGAAAGCAAAACAGATGATCTGGCTGCATTGCTGAAAGAGGGCTGCATCTGTCTCCAAGCACCGCAAGCCACTTAGCCACGATAAATCTTCCCAGTCCACAGACATTCGAACGCCAAGATTCTGAGTCTGCTCCCTGAAGAGCTCATTCCCACTCCTTACCATAGGTCTTCTCAAGGCCCCCAGCATCCCACAACCCCTGCCTTCTGCTTACGTTCCTCCTTTCCTCACCTGCTTACTGTAGTTCTCGCTTCAGGATACCAATATACCCATAGTCCCTTGCAATTGGTGGGTCAAGTCTCTTCTTCTCAAGCATTACCTTCTTAATCTTTTTGCAGATCTTCAAGTTCACATACTTTGTTCTCTTTTAAAGGACTCTGACCTCCCTCGGGAATGGAAGAATAAATGATGGAATTTAAAATGGGTTCTACTCATCCACCTTACTTAATGTTATATTACATAAACAGCCCCAGGGACCAGCTGAGACACTGCTATGGCCAGTATACATTCTCTGGGAGGCAGCGCCAAGGCCTGCTTGCTATACTTAAGACAGCTGAAGTACCATTCTCAGGCTGATGTTCTTCTAGGGCCGAGGAGCCAGAAAGTATTGCTAAATCAGAGAGCTCAAGGGTCCCCCTGCAGGACTTCTAGAGGGATCAAGGGTTAGGGCCAGAAGGAGTGAGGATATTGATACAAAGTCATCTTCAAGTTACTTTTATGGAATTCCTCTTTCTAGAATGTTTAAAAAAAAAAAAAACAGCAAATCCTTCCCTTCCAACAAGTTGACGGGACGAATGGAAAAGCCATCTTCTTGGTCTGGTTACTACTTTAGCAGTCCAGGAGACAACGATTGAAGCAAAGCTATTTTTATTCGGTGGTAAATCAGAATTCATTTGCTATGGTTGCCATAACAAAGCACCACAGATTGTGTAGTTTATTCACAAAAATTTACTGTCTCACAGTTCTGGAAGGCAGAAGTCCAAGGTCCAGTTGTTGGTCAAAGTACAGCAAGGCTGATTTCTTCTCATACCCTTCACACAAGTGTTTAGATCTCTGGTTTCCTCATGTCTTCACTTGTCCTCTTCCCAATGAATATTTATGTATACACTGAGGTTGTTGTAAGAGTTCCAGTCATGGGGCAAAAGCACACACTTCCCCAGGAACCCATCTGAATCTCATTGCCTCTTAATAACCTTGTCTCCAAATGGAATAGCACTCTTGAGCACTGAGACTTATGCTTCAACATATAAGAGGACAATCAAGCACAGTCCATGCCATAAGAATAAGCCAAAACCCCACACCCACCCCAAACATCTCATGGAGTGCAGAAATGAGACAGGGAAGAGAAGAGAGCACACTGAGGACTGCTGTGTGGAGTTAGTTACTGTTCTCAGCAACTGGAACTCAATCCCACTGGGGAATTCCAAGACAGCAGTTCATGAACTGTCCAAGAACTGGGCAAATTTCAGAGGAGGGGTGTAAGTATTTATGCAATGATTCCATCCCAGAATTTCTGAGGAAGTTTATATATCTTTTTATGCAGATGCATGTGTGTCTGCATGTATTTATGTGCACCATACACATGCAGGAGCCCACAGAGGTCAGAAGAGAATTGGGACGCCCTGTGACTGGAGTTATACATGACTGTGAGCTGCCATGCAAGTGCTAGGAATGAAACCCTGGTCCTCTGCAAGAGCAGTAAGTGTTCTTAATCACTGATCCATCTTTGCAGCCCCAGAACTTAATGTATCATACATCAAAATCTCAAGAAAATCTCCCATATGGGAGTTTGGGAAACTGGAAGAAAATATTTATCAATCAGTACAGAGATGTCAGAGACTCAAAGGAACCCAGTGAATTAGGTTGAAAGCAAGAGTAGGGATGACAGCTATGCAGGGTGGAAGTTCATCACCTCAGGAACTGAGAGCAATGTGCAGAAAAGAAATGCTACCATTTAATCTGTACGTCTTCTGGCCATGTGACAAGGGCACGTTCCTAGTCCTGTCTGCTACTGATGCCATTTTCTAACATACAATAAAGAATAATAAGTGCATATTGTCAAGTTCTTAAAGAGAAGGGGAAGATTAGTGCCCTAGAGTCTAAGTTTAGAAAGAAATTAAATTAGCCCTTAAGTTGGTTCATTAGCCATAGTAGAAACCAAAGGCTGTGTTGTACAATTGCTGTTGCATAATAGTCAATGGCATTTTTCAACACTTGACAATTTTCTATAAGCCATATAACTTCTATGTAAACACTGCTAATATGCTTTTGAAAATATTACTAAATACTGTATGCTATTCTTCTTTGAAATCACATCTAGCATGTCTTATGGTTTTAGGAACTCCCATGACATTCTGATTTCTCATTCTGAGTCTCAAGCATAAGTCTGCACGGTATTTGGGGATGCTTGTTGATGGCTTGACCTGGACCACTAGACCACTGGCCAGTGGCCAGCCTTGGTGGGTAAGTTTAGACTTGTCTACAAGGCAAGCAAAAGTGCCTAAACAGGGCATTCACAGGGAGAAACCTAGAAACTTGAGGATCTTTGTGAGGAATGACAAGTCGTATCAGCATGAATCCCAAGTGCCCTAGACAGTGCCTGGCCTTGTGCATGAAGACAACAGTAGATAGTGCTCCCCAGTGGCCAGGTGTGACTGACATGTTTTCTCATGCAGCTTTCCTTAGATTTGTTTTGAGCAGGATAGAGAGACAAGGAGAATGATAGGGACCTCCATGTGGACCACCCTATGAAGTAAGTGCCTTTATTGCCCCTTGGGCAAGTCAGCAACCCTAATGCCTTCATTTGTTCTGCTTGCCCTTGCTTCTTGACCCAGCTCAGTCAACATGTCATGAATGTCCTCTGCTTACCTTAGAGGGGCTTCCCTTCCCCATCACATTTATGATCATGCTGGCAGTTTTATCACCTGTGATGGTAAACACTGTCAACTTGACCTGATTTTGAATTACCTAGGAGACAAACCTCTGGCATAACTATAAGGGGATTACTTAAGTGGGTTAACTGATGTGGGAAACTCATCATAACTCCATAGGTAGAGATGAAGACTAAGTAAAGAGGAGAAAGCAAGGGAGCATAAGCCGTCGTTGCATTCTGCTAGCTGACTGTGGATGCAATGTGTCCAGCAGTCTCGTGCTCCGCTACCATAGCGTCCCCTTTCCCCACCATGATGGATGGACTGCAATCCCTCAAACTTTAAGCCAAAACAAATCTGTCCTCTGCTAAGTTGCTTTTGATTTGGCATTTAGCCACAGAAATGAGAAAAACAACTGAAACACAGTTATCCAAATTTTAATTATACTTAGTCCGAGACTCACACATCACTCCAATCAGGAGACAGAAATTTGAAGACAGACCAGAAGACAGTGAGAGGATGGATAGATTCAGCACAGGAGGAAACTATTCTTAAAAAGAACTATGAGGCAGTGACATGTGAGCAGCTGTAAATGTATAACAGGGAACTGAGGAAGGGATAAGTCCAAATTCCAAGGTGTTGTGGCAGCTGACTGGATGATGGAGAGATTCCTCTAGATGCTCAAGCTGGAGCTGGTCCACAAGCACTGGATAAGAGCAACCATCAGAGGCTGAAGGGTATGCACAGAAGAGTCAGAGGGCCCGGGCTCTCACAGGGAGACTATGAAAAGCTTGATAAGAAATAGATATTAGAAGGGATAAGGTCAATTGGCCTGGCTAGGCTGGAAAATAGCAATAGTCTCCTGCCCTCTGAGTATAAGGCTATGGCATCAGTCACCAAATGCCCACCACACACACACACACACACACACACACACACACACACACACACATACACATTCACATTCTGACTGATAGTGCAGGAGAAAAAAAAAAAGCACAAATGTAGTGATAGAACAGGAAAGAGATAACCGGAGATCTGTGCTTTCAAGAGCTTACAGGACCCTCTACTGAACATGGTGGTCTCTATAAAAGATGGCCATCCACATTCACACTCAGGGAAAATAAGTCTAAGGACACCATAGTTAGGAAACTGAGAGGATTCATACCTTTAAAGCTGACCATCCTAAAATGTCACGTTTTCCACCATAAAATTATTACCTAATACTAGAGTTTAGTTACTACTGGTTACTTAAACATCCATGAGCACATACAGGAAATGGATCTTTAAATTTTCTAAGTCAGTGGACTAACACCCTAAAACTCTGTCTTCCATTTCAATCCCCAGAATGGATTTTCTGGGGTGGGAACCAAGAGTCAATAAGTACAGAACTCAGCCTTGCCCCTCTGGTCGGGTGGTAAGTCATGCTTTTGAGACATGTGATATATATGATTCTCTTGCCAGTCTCTGCTCCCTTTTTCATTCTGTGGTTATCCATCTTTGGGTACTGCATGAAATTCAGATTCGAGGTCATTTCTGCTGATATCACCTCTCACTCCTCTAGGGGTATCAGGGCTGTAAAGGGGCATTAACTCAGAACAAACCAATCTTTAATGCTGTGTTCATGCTAACCTGACAATCACATGTACTTGCAGATTTCTTTCCACAATATAGAGTACAAGTGTGTCTTATAATATACATAGGAAAATACTACTATTTGTCCCTTCTATCCCTCATTAAAGCCATAGAACCCCACACTCCAAATCTAGTCTGCAATGGGAACTGTGTATTCATGGAAGATGTCTCTTCAAAGAAGAGTTTAGCTTAACATTGCTTCTTCAATGGCTGTGCCATATTTAGAAGTCTATGTTCTCTGCATAGAGTTGAAATAAAAAAAAAACCCTGAGTTTTCTCAGGTATCACTTCTCTATTCAAGTTCCTACAGGTCTCTCTGTCTCTGCCTATTTCTGTCTCTCCGTAGCACCTCGCCCATGTCTCAAGTAAATCAGGAATGGAGTTCTGAACTTAAGATCTGGACATCTGCTCTCTCCAAGGAAAATTTAAGAGACTCTGAGTTGAAATTCAGGCCAGGCTTCAAATGCTTGGTTGACTAGAGTCCAAACAAATATAAAACTCAAGAAACATAAAACACACAAGTTGCAGCAGTCCTGACTGCAAATGCCAGTCCCTGGAGTATTTGGTTTGGTATGGTTTAGGATTTTTACCTTTTTCCACGTGGTTCTAAGATGGCTGCAAGAAACCCCAGTACTGGATTCATACGTGTTGCTCAAAAAGGACAGGAAAATAAAACCTCCTTGTTGTGGTGTGTTCAGAAGATCTCTTCCCACTCACTGAGTTTTCATGATCTCAGCTATTATTGACACTCACCTCCACTCCTATCTCTGGACAAGAATGTGGCACCATTATAACTAGTGGAATGACAATGACTCATGCTCCAGACTTAGGCACAATGGCCCATGCGTGTTATTAGTAAGAATGAATGAGTGATAAGAGGCAATACACAAAGTGCAACACTCAGCTAAGTCCATTTTATCAAGGCTATCACACTATTCAAAGAATGTTCTATATGGAAAGAACATTCCAAATGCAGAGCCACTACCTGCATGAAAAAAACGCTTTGGGAAAAGAAGTGTGCCTTTTAAGTGGCCCGTTGGAAGACCTAGCATGTCACAAAGAACAGCGCAAAGAAGGGTTATTAACTGGGAGCCATTATCACTATCCTAAAAAATAATTCTCAATTCTCCAGGACTTTCCAGTGATTACCGGTGAAGCAGAGACACGGATAAGAGTAGTCTGAACGGCAGTTTTCACAGCACCACTCTCTCCTGGCTGTTCAAAACTGCTCTATTTATTAATGCATATGCCACAGATGCTTACTAATATCAATGCATTTTGTTGGCATGCTAGACAGAGGAGGTCGTTTGAGAGGAGTATATGTGTATGGTGGTGCACATATATGGAGATATAGAGGCCAGAGGTCAAACTAGACTTCTCTTCCTCTGATGCTGTCCACCTTGTTTCTTGAGGCTTGGTTCCTCACTACATATGGCTTCCATATTAGTCTGTGTGGGCCAGCCAGTAAGTATGAGGTCTACCTGTGTGTCCACCTCCTCAGAACTGGAGTAACAAGTGAAGGTCACCACATCCAGCTTTTACACGGATTCAGAGATCCTTATGTTTGCACAGCCAACTCCCTACCAACTGAGTTAACCTTTGAAACCCAGAAGCATTGGAGGTTTTTTTGGTTTTGGGTTTTTTGTTTGTTTGGTTGGTTGGTTGGTTGGTTTTTCGAACAGGGTTTCTCTCTATAGCCCTGGCTGTCCCTGGAACTCACTCTGTAGACCTGGCTGGCCTCAAACTCAGAAATCCACCTGCCTCTGCCTCCCAAGTGCTGGATTAAAGGCATGCGCCACCACCGCCTGGCAGAAGCATTGTTTTTAAAGATCTTTTCAAAATCTCTCATTTTGGTTCCATGTTCCTTTCTAGCCACTTTTTAAATAATTTTTTATTCACTTTACATTCTGATTGAAGCCCCCTTCCTCCTCTCAGATTGCACCCATTTTAAGTTGATCTGAGGCCCTCAAAGTCTATAATGTCAATGCAAGAAAGAAAGAAAAAAGGAAACAGAAAAATAAAACCCCAACAGCAATTAGTTGATGGGGGAAAACAAGAGTTGGCATCATTCCATTCAAGGAAAGAAATAAGACATCCTTATAATGAGACTGTGCAGGTCTCAATTGAATGGCCAACATGCACTAAGCTGTATCTACATACCCAGGTGTAGAACTAGCTAGAATTAGCACACTCAACACTTTTCCACCATAATACATGCTATCTTCTTCTTATGAATACCTACTGATGTGTCTCTCTGTGTCTCCTAGGAATCCTAAAGAGAGTAGGAGAAACCCCAACAAAACAAAAACCAAAGCAAACAAGATTAGACCCAAAGAACTGATAACTGTCTTATGGTCATCTCTAGAAAGGTGTATGGCATGATAAAAGGCTAGCAGTCTCCCATACTTCATGCAGAGCCACAAGAGGCCAGTGATGATGTGATAACTAGTCTTCCACAATAACCTGCATTTGGACCCAATACATAAGGAAGAGCTTGCACACACAGGGCCATAGGGTGGGGTTCACTATGACTAGTTGCAGGTGGTTACACAGTATAACACAGCAGGGCTTCATGAGATGAACAGGACACTTCATGTGGTCTAAAAGTTGGAGCAGAGGTCAGGTAGGAGTGCCAGCAACTTGTATGGGATGGGCCCTGAGGAAGACAGCCATGAGAGCAGAGCAGATGAGTTCTGTGCACTAATGGTCTTTGCAAGTCTTTCAGAAGATGTAGTAGTTCTTCTTGGAAACAGGCTTCTTTCGCTATTTCTCTTGGAAAACTTTACACACTGTCTCATACCGTTGGGTCATGATGACCCGGGACAGACAACAGGACAACCTCACGCCAATCAACTGGAAAAATGTGACTGTAAACAGCACTCCAATGATGATGGCCATGTTTGCCTCCCAGAAACCTACCATCAGATCATAGCAGCCCCTATGGTTAACTTTGGTGGCAGCTGCAGTCAGATTGTGTAGATCCTTGGGATTGCAGTCAGTTTCATCCTTGCAGCAACTGTGGGGAATACCATGGTTCAGGAAGTTCTGTGTAGTTCTTCACACCACAGCACATCAGATTATACTGCACCTGGTCCACTGCCTGGCTCTTCCTATCATTGCCGTTATAATTCTGTATAGCATTGGTATAAATCTTCAGGAATCTGTTCTTGATCTCATGTGAAGCAAAAGCCCTGAGACACTAGCAACAAGCTCAGCCAGGAACACCAGTAACAGAAACAGAGAATAGAGCTTCAGCATCCATGGGCTTCCTCGGCATGCAGCAAAGCATCCAAATAAACCAAAAATGATAATCACGGTACCACTTCCAATGAGCACACTGGGAATATCTATGACAAGAAGAGAGAGATACACGCCCAGAGTAAGGTTTCCCCAGACTCCAAAGACCAACAAGATAACCCCAGTACTCGAAAAGCCAAAGCAGTACATGAGGAGGCAGATTTTGAGACAAGATGCCACATATTTGGTCTCCATTCTCCTCAGTGCCACAATACCACTCCTAGAGAGAGAAAAAGCAGGGTTTCCAAGTTGGCTCTTCCTATAAAATCCTTGCTGTAGGTTTGCTTAATTCCCCTAAGACTAAAGTCACTGACCTCTGCTAGTGTGGATGGCAAAAGAAGACTTCAGGAAATGAAGTTCTTGCTTCCTGTGTTTGGAGGACTGCTTTGCAGTAGATAGGCTTTCTTCTGGGAGGTGGATATAGTGGAAGGCTGGGGCCCCTGACTTCTTCCCCATTCGCCTTATTCCTCTACCATTGGTCATGAACTCATTCCCTCTTTCCTGCCCCTGTCCCTCATTAGCGCTGTTCATTAGCATTTCCCCTTCATTTCTGGATTGCTGGTCTTCTCTCAAGCCCTAGCCCACCTGTAGTGTGGGGAATGGCATTGGTGTCCCTTTTCCCCAAAAGGACATAGGTGTTAGCCCTTTTCATTGTCCCGCCCTGACATGTCACAGGTTGTCAAGCTATGACCCTCTTGCAGCTGACCATCTATTTACATTGTGACATAATGAGGAACCCTGTGATCACCACACATAGGTGCTGGCAGAGACAAAGCAACTAAGAGGAAAAGCAAGGCTTTTGACAATGGCAAGCAATCACCTAAGCTCTATGTCCCAGTTTTGACTCTTACAGCTTAAAAACAGTCGAAAGTTTTTCTCTGTTTTGTAAGCTGTCTTAACTTAGATGATGACAGACACGACAATTTGGAACTCATGAAAATGTGTCATAAAGGGTCTTGTAGATTTTTGCGGCCTCTAACCTGGAGAGGCTAGCTGCATGAAGAATTCCATTTAGCCTGGACTGTCAGGAAGCACAAAATACAGTGAGTAGGAGGTTTGAGCAGGTGCAGGTGCCAAAAGTGAACTTTGACATCCCACCTTCACCCCCCTCACCCAAAAATGTGCTTTCAACAAAATCAGTGGGATCCTAAAGACAGCCAGCACCAAAGGACAAGACCAGTAATCTCAGTAACCTCCAGGCATTTGAACCAACCAAGCTAGAACCCAGTCATGGTGACACAAAGAATAACTGAATTTCTGACCCATGACCTCCTGGGCTTACAGAACAACAGGTGTTATCCACAGCTAAGCTTTGGGTACGAATTTTGCTGCAGTGGCTAGGTAGCCCAAGGAACACTGGGAAAATCCCCCATCCTTTTCTTTTCTGTTCTTTTCTTATTTTAGAACATTCATTTCCTCAAATACAGATGGACCATAAATTTTATCTCTGTTACTGTCATAACAGTTATTTCAGATGGCCCTCAGAAAAACTTTAGCACAGGGTAGGTAGGGACCTATAGTAAAAACATATTCTAGGCAGTCACACGTTGCATTCCTAATTAAGAACAGCTGCAGGTACCTGGTAAGGCTTCTTCTGTTCTTCGTAAGAATCCTGAAGCTAAGAGAGTTACTCATAACTGTCTCTTGGACTCCTGAGCACAAGCCCAGGTGAGAATCAGCAGAGCTGTTCTTGTTGAACTAAAGTGGGATTAACTGTTTGGCTTGCTCAATGGGGCTAGCCACAGAAGCATTAAGAGGAAAGGAGGATAAGAATATGCCCCCAAACTGGTTGCATCTACAGCTTCGAACCCTACACTACTGGAGACTGTGATAGCTAATATTGTTAGCTTTTCTGCACTAACTTTTCCAACATTTGGTCCCATGTTGATATAGGTGTTTTCTGCATGTAGTTTTAAACGTGATTGATGTTTACACGAGTAAACTCTGTATGAAGTAGATTACCTTCCACAGTATGAGTGTATATTGCACAAGGGACAAGTCTCTCCTGAGCAGGAGGAATTGGTAAATGGGCTGTAACATCAACTCTTCTCTAAGTCTCTGGGCTGTATACTTATGTCTCCCATGGAGGCCTTGGGTCATTTCTATGTGAAATGCTTCAGGAACAAGTCTCTGGCCTCAAGTTATCTCCCAGACTAAAAGGTATGTGTGTTGGAGATAACTTGTCATTTTCTTGTTTAAGAGGAAAATTGCGGATAACCATAATTTTGTTCTTATAAAATAATAAGCTAGATACAACAGGGAATGAGCAGAGCTTGTCAGAGGGCAGGAGAAATGCAGAAAAGGCCTCTAGCTCCTTTGTGCACACTACAAAGCCTGGAAGGTCATACAGTGTTGTATAACTACAACGGAAACCATAAATAAAGTAGCAATGAGGGAAGGTTGCCCAACCTTTTTGAATGGGCAATGAAGGAAGTATAGACTAAAAACAGGAAAAATAGGGTTTCACGTCTAAAACAAAATGACTGAGACTATGACAAGTCATGGACTCACTAATGGGTTACTGGGGGACTTTTCGGGGAGCTTAAAATTTCATTTTTAAATTTTTATTGCCACATATGCTCCTCATGTGAATGACTGATTGAAGGTGATCACAGAGCTTCCTACTGCACTGAGAAGTTTAAGCACTAGCAATGGCTTCTTGAAGAAATGTAGTGCTCCTAGGGATTCCTGTTTCAGGGAAATAATTACAGTGGTGTTCGGGGTGAAATGGTATCTTTGTAGTAGCCTATGTCCAATAATTTATAGGATAGACACAAACAAAAAGTTCAAGATTGGAAGATAATAATCACAAAGTATTGCCAGTTGGGCGTCATTGATAGAACTATCCTTTCCGGGTCTGAGACATTATTTCTTTGCTAGTTTTCCGTTTGTCTCTCTTGACCTCTATTCTCCAAAGTCCTACAGTAAGTCAGATCCCTCTTCCTTTCTCTCATACTTACAAAATGACTTCAGCTACTGCCCAGCTGGGGCTGACCTCCACAGTGTAGCCTTGCAATGCACTTGAATGTCCCAGGGGCACATCAACAATTCAACAAATCGTTCTTCTACTTGCTCTGACTTCCCTCCTGTATTTCTCATGTCCACACTTGCATTTCCAGTCAGCAGCCCAGAAAACTGGTACTTGCCCTTTCTCTCTCGCCTGTAACAACAAATCAGTTACAGACTGTGGCAGCCATTCCTTCCCCCAACCAAGTCTTACAGCCCCTTCCATCCTGCCCATCTCACTGTGGCTGCCTTGATTCAGCTCTTCAGTACAGGCTGCCAAGATCTCAGAAACAGATTCTAACTGATCCACCTTGTTTCCATAGAAGAGAAGTTCCAGCCTACTCAATTTTCCATTGTGCCTCCTCCTGGATACATTTATGCCTTTCATTGATGTCAAGCTTTTCTACTAGGATGTGCCTGACTGTTCATGAATGGTGAAACTGGGACAAATTCTATGGCTCGGGTGTTTTTATGTTCATAACATCCATAGTACCTACAAAGGTACATGGTATATGATTGGGTAGATGGATGGATGGATGGATGGATGGATGGATGGAAGGATGGATGGAACAGGAAAACAGACTTGAGGCAGATACTGTGATCTCTTCCAGATGGTGAGATGCAATCGCTTGTGCTAGTATGGATCAGTCAAATATGTGGACAAATGTTTTCTCAACAGGAGACAAAGTTCAAATGAGAAGCTGTCAGGACTCTGCTCATAAGACCTATTAAAGGACTGAAAGGAAGAGAAAACTGGCCTTGGGAAAGCACTGTAATTTGAAGTTTTTTTTCAAGGAGACATATATTGCTCCTGAGCTACCCAATTTTAGAGACAAAAGGAGTCAAATTCCTCAATGAATTATTAGGATGATTCAATAAAATGTGAACATCTCATTCTCTTCCCACCCCCATCTCTCCAGTACATATAACACTCTTCATATTGGTATTCTGGGAGAAAGATATCTGACCCCAGACATCTGTTTTCCTGCAACTTATACAAAGAGGCAAAGAATGTATACTGGAAAATGTTCCCTCACATGTTCTGGAGAGGCTGAAATGTTTGCTTCAGAAGGAACGAGCCAATGGGTTATTATTTTACTTAAAACATCACCACTGGCAACAGTTGAGAGAAATGAGAAGTGGTGTATCTTTTACCATGGTAAAACACTGAACTTTGATCTTTTTATGGTGATGAGACTATGAAACTTTTGTCTATTTTGTCTCTGAGAAAAAACACAACAGCCTGAACAACACAGATTACAAGATGTCTTCCTGAAGATACCGGACAGCTACCATAGTGGTGTGGAACTCTTGTACAAGATAGAAACCCAGTGAAGTGGGTCAACATCTAGAATTACTCTTTTGTCCCTGGATCGAAGAAGGTGAGCAAGAATGTATCTAATGATTTTCTTCAGATTAAGAAACTGAAAATTGGATATTAATGGAGAGGGGAGAGTAATTTGACCCCTAATTTACCACACAGACAAAAAACTCTAAATGTAATACTGATTTAAATGTGAAAATCAGCACAGTAATTAATCTTAATGGCTTCTTGATAGGTAAATGTTTTTTAAAATACATAAAAGGCACTAATCATTAAAGGTAAGATTATTATTCATCTGCATAAAAAAATCAAGAACTTCTATTCAACAAAAGACAATATTACACAGTAAAGATGGAAAGCAAGGAAAGAAACATGTAAGTCAGAGAGCCTGGGTCCACAATGTAAAAATAAAACAATCGAACTAGAGAAAGATAGTCAAGTCAATAGATAAAGAGTAAATAGATAAACAATACAACAACAGGCACCCCCAACTACATGGTAAACAAACAAACAAAGTCTACTGAACCTCATGAAAAATTAAGGAACTACAATTAAAACTATAATAACTTACCAGTCATATCACAAGTCATTAAAATGGAAGACTGTAGCTACCAAGTGCTGGAAGAAAGAAAACACACAAAGGTGTCTTCTAGCATCCACATGTGCATAAACAGTCATACATACATACACTGAAAGAGAGAGAGAGAAAGAGAGACAGAGAGAGAGACACAGAGAGGGACAGAGACAGAGACAGAAGTAGACAGAGACAGAAAGAGATAGAGATATCTAGATCTATATATGAGACCAATATACATATATACATACAAAATAACTACATATATACATCAGTTACAAGTGTGTATATATGTATACACACACATATATATACACATATACACATATGCACATATGCACATATACACGCATACACATATACATATATACATATATATGAGACATCTGTGAATTTACAATGATTTTAAGGGAAATAAATTATCTTCAGAGCTTGACAGGAATCAGTTCATGGTCTTAAAAGTGATACAAACACAATTAGGTATCCATCCTGCCTTTTCTTAACTAAAAACTAAGTAACCAGTCGAAGAAGTCCAATTAAAAACCATTAAAGAAAAGTTACAAACTATTTTGCAGTCCTCTCTTAGGTAATAAACTTAGACCTCACACATCAGTCCTGTGCATGCTACAGAAAAATGAGACAACTAGAAATGACAAAGCTCTTAAAAAGCCTTTCTTAAACTTTTCCCACTCAGAACCCATTTTGGTCTGAAATTTTTTTAACATAACATTAAATATAGAGGTATATAAAAATAGATATAAAAAAGTATTTGCTGATAATAAGTTATAAAGGATTTTTAAAAGACTATTTAGTATGCATATACATTTGGCATTTATAGCATAGTAAAGGAAATGCACACACTAATGAGATGAATATGCTTGTCTGTCTAACAGCACAATTAGAAGATATACTAATTTGATACATGCTGAGGAGTGACTGCAGGGCAACCTTTCTATGTTTCTATAAGAAAAGAACAAACTTCGTATATACAATAACAGCACTGTAATTCATAACATACAATAGTCTTTAGTCCAAGCTAAAGTGTTTCCGGCAGGTTCGTTGGTGTTGCATGGCATGAAGGAGTTCACAGTGCTAAGTGCATATGTCGTGTTTTCAGAACTCAGGCCACAGTGATAGTGCATGTAAAACACAGGCAAGGATGATGGAATCACCTTAGATAGTTTATGTGTTGGGTTTGAATCCATTTGGGGTCATGGGGCTCAAAAATCTTATACTGTCAGCATAATTTTTATAAACTCTATATTCAGCTATAGGACCCCGTGTGAGGTTATGATCCAAAGTTTAAGAATCTGAGTGCAGCATTTGAAGGTTAATTCAACCTTAGAAGGGCTGTGCTGTGTTTCTGAGCTGGGGACAAGAGCATCATTTCCTCTGTCTCACAAGAACAGTCTTGTTCATTGGGAATCCACTGCGTACTCATAGCTAGCTTTTGGAAAGCCAGCCAGAATGTAATAACATGAAATAAACCCTGGATGATGATGAGTTCAAATAACTCTATTGCAAAGAACACATTAATAAAAATGTGGCTCAAATTAGAAATTGCTTTAAGAGACCAGAACTTCAATGTCCAACCTTAAGTAGATCCAATACTTCAAGAAATCAAGCTGAAAGTGTCCTGGACACCACCTTCCTGAGGACTGGATCTCATATTATCAGAATCCATTGTGAAAGCTGGCAAGAGAGAGGAGCAATCAATCATAATTCTGCATAGCCATAAAGTCTATGAGTCACACAAGAACTGAATGAGCAAAATATCACCAATGCAATCGTGGTATGTTTGTCTTAGGGGCAACCAATAACTATCTAATTGAACTTAGAAAGCCTGTTCAATAGTAGGCATGCCAGGCTCTGCAAACCTAGCCAACTGTGCATGTCTGTTGAGGTCATAGACCCTAGAGGAGAATCCACTACTGTTATTTTCCTGAGCCAATACAATTTCTAAGTGTATTATAAATACTTATCCTTATACCACAGATAAGCATAGCTCTCATCCCTCAACAAAGAAGCTTTTTTTTTTTTCAAGAGATGGAGACTATTAGGGTAATTGACAACTGGTCAAAATACAGAAAATAACTGATTGTGGGTTGCAAGACCGCAACCAATACATCTTCAATGCAGCCCCTATACTTAAGACTCAGGAAAAATCATAGAAGATGGGGAACAAAGATTATAAGAGCCAGAATAACAAGACATCTGTTGTAAGATAGTATCTTCTATAAATGTCAGGGAAGCTGCTACACCCATGAACTCTCAGCTGCCTGAACAAGATATAATGACACCACCATTGTGGACATGCCAACATAGATAGGAGAAATTTTGCATGCTCCTACCCCTAGATGAAGAATGAGCAACAAGTTATCAAATCCTGTTGAGTATAGTAGCCTGGGCTGGCATTTGTGTTCTCTTATGGTATGACATCTGCCCAAGACATTCTGGCTTTCACCGTCTCTGGTGAGACGTCTGGTGTAATTCTGATAGGTCTGCCTTTATATGTTACTTGACCTTTTTCCCTTACTGCTTTTAATATTCTTTGTTTTGTGCATTTGGTGTTTTGACTATCATGGGCCAGGAGGAATACCTTTTCTGGTCCTTCTATTTGGAATTCTGTAGACTTCTTGTATGTTCTTGGGCATCTCTTTCTTCAGGTTAGGGAAGTTTTCTTCTATAATTTTGTTGAAGATATTTACTGGCCCTCTAAGTTGGGAATCTTCACTCTCTTCTATACCTATTATCCTTAGGTTTGGTCTCCTTATTGTGTCCTGGATTTCCTGGATGTTTTGAGTTAGGAGCTTTTTGCATTTTGCATTTTCTTTGACTATTGTGTCAATATTTTCTATGGTATCTTCTGCACCTGAGATTCTTTCTTCTATCTCTTGCATTCTGTTGGTGATGCTTGTGTCTATGACTCCTTGTCTCTTTCCTAGGTTTTCTGTCTCCAGAGTTGTCTCCCTTTGTGATTTCTTTATTGTTTATATTTTCATTTTTAGACCCTGGATAGTTTTGTTCGATTCCTTCACCTGTTTGATTGTGTTTTCCTGTAATTCTTTAAGGGATTTTTGTGTTTTCCCTTTGAGGTCTTCTACCTGTTTACCTGTGTTCTCCTATATTTCTTTAAGGGAGTTATTTATGTCCTTCTTAAAGTCCTCTATCATTATCCTGAGATGTGATTTTAAATCGGAGTCTTGCTTTTCTGGTATGTTGGGATATCCATGGCTCGCTGTGGTGGGAGAACTGGATTCTGATGATGCCAAGTAGCCTTGGTTTCTGTTGCTTATGTTCTTGCCCCTGCCTCTCACCATCTGGTTATCTCTGATGTTAGCCTTCAAGGGGTGCTGCTTCACTGGCTTGTTCCATGTGGCTTGCTCAGACTGTAGAAGCCAGGACCACCAGTCTATGGATGGTACTACCCACAACAGGCTGAGTCCAACCCCATTAATCACTCATTAAGAAAATTATCGTATCTCTGAATCATATGGAGGCATTTTCTCAGTTGAGGTTCCTCCTTTCAGATAACTCTAGCTTATGTCCAGTTGACATAAGATTAGCCAGCACAAAGAGAAAATTAGTCTTCTGAAGAAACAAGCTCCCACTTAGGTCACCCACATCCATATCCACTTGGGCATATGTACATAAAAAAATTAAATAGAATCAGTAGGTTATATACACATGTGTCCAAAGGTACTTGCGAGAGAGAGAGAGAGAGAGAGAGAGAGAGAGAGAAGAGAGAGAGAGAGAGAGAGTGTGTGTGTGTGAATAACAATTTAAAACAGGGTTATGATTTTGGAGGTGGTGTACATAGAAGGAGTTGGAGAAACAGAGGGCAGAGACAGGGACAGAAGCAATGAAGAAGCAGAGCCCAAGTACAGAGTCCTCAAGAAACTAAAATTATTTTGATAAAAGAATCTAGGTTCTAGACCACCACACTCGTCATTTTAAAATTTCGTTTAGAATTCCATACATGAAACCCTTGTATTACACCCTTTTCATTCCTCCCTCTTCCCTTCCAACTCCTCTTGTGTTCCCCCAAAGATCCTTATGGGATTCATATCCTCTTTTATAATTTTAACCACCCATACGCACAGCCCACATATGTACATATGGATGTGTGTATATGTATGTATGTAAGTATGTATGCATGTAAGCCTACTGAGCACAATTAATGTTATCCTTATGTACATGTGTTCAGTGCTGAGAACAAACTTTTGTTAGACTCATCCATAAAGAAAACTGATTCTCCCAGAACAACCATTGTCTGCCTGTAGCTCTTCATCTAGGGATAGGGCCTTGTGGACTTTTCCCCTGCCTGTTACCATAGTGACTAGTGTGGTCACAAACAGGCATTAATGCAGGCAACCATATGGCTGAGATTTAAAGAGCAGAAGATCCAGAAGACACTGTTTTGCAGCAGTCTTCCCAATCTTGTGGCTCTTATAGTCTGTCTACCCTTCTTTCTCTTTTTTTAATAATTATTTAAATCAAAGTGTAATTTACTTATTCACACAGGGGTTATGAACACAAAAAGGCAGGATGTGGGGAAAGGAATGACACTGGAGCATAGGTGTTCAGGGGGAGTACAGATACCTTTCAGAACAGGGTATCAGCTGATACCCTTCTTTCATGATTTTTCCCAAGCCTTGGGTGTAGGGGTAACCTTATAGATGTCCTACTTGATGCTGGGAAACTTACGGTAAGTTATTCTCTACATTTTGACTCTCTAGATCTCTGTGATAGTCTCCTTCTTCTACAAAAAGAGACATCTTTGATGAATGATGAAAGCTACACTTCCCTATGGGTTTAAGGATAAGTATTTAGAAAGCAGTTGGAAGCTACATGATTTAGTAAAATGGTTGTAATTGGTTTTCTTCTAGGATTTATGTCCTCTCTAGTTACAGGTACTTGACTTGGTCTACAGTACCAGGAATGTTCCCTCCTCCTACTAAGTAGGCTGTAAGTCCAATTAGATAGCTGTTGGCTATCACCACGATAACCACTACTGCATTAATGGTGATATCAACTGTGTTGGTCATCATTGAGGTTCATAGGCTTCACTGCTGGGTAAGACTGTTGATAACTATTCTCCCTTGGCAACACCTCCCAATGCTGTAAGAGCTAGCACTCATAGAGTAGGTTTCTATGTCTGCACCAAGTTAACTTGCTCACATGACATCTTTCAGTCCAGTTTCATTATTTGAAAAACATAAATAATCACTGTTACAACCTAAAGAAAATGAATCTTCTATCTTCTAAACGAGGACTACTGTTCCATCTGTGTAGCTTTTAAAGCAGGTCAGGTAATAATACTAGAAGTTCAATACAAAGAACTTGGCAGGTAGCTATTGTTAACAATCTCTGCCTTGTGGGCTCCAGCTGCCTTACAAAGCAAGCCCAAAGTGCTAAGCACAACCTATAAGGCTCTGCTTATCTCTCAGCCAACCTTCTGCCAGGGTCCTTGTTGTCTGAGTCAAAGGAGTACTTACAATGATCACTCAGTGTTCCATGTTCCTTCTTCTGAACCTTTCACAAGATCTTTGCTTTGCCTGTAATCCTTCTCACTCCTTTACATCTTCTACTGGCTTCAATGTATCCACCATCTTCTCTTACTTTAGGATTTCTCCAGAGCATTGTGTTTCTGCAATTGTGACAGTGCAATGGGTGAGCTCGTCAGCATAGTTCCCAGACCAGGCACAATGTCTGGGTCACTAGATTCTTCTCTATGGACTAAATGAATGAATTCAAAAGTTTATAAAAGCGAAATATTGGGGGGCTGGAGAGGTGGCTGAGAGGTTACAAGCACTGGCTGCTCTTCGGAGGACCAGCACCCATGGGCAGCTCACAACTGTCTGCTGTAATCTAGCTCCAAATGATTTGACACCCTTACACAGATATGCATACAGGCAAAACACCGATGCATATAAAAATAAAAAACATTAATCATTAAAAAATAAAATAATAAATAAAAGAGAAATATTTATGGATAAAATGGGTTCCCCACCCATCTGCCTGCCACCCAGCCCTAAGTGCACAAGGTCCTCTCACTTTGCAACTGCAGGAGTTGGGGAGCATGCAGTGGAACTCTCGCCTATCCTGAGTTTTCAAAGTTGCTCAGGTTCACTGTCTCCTTTTCCTAAAAGCACCTCTCTTTACTTCAAACTTTGGAACTCATATTACAACATAATGATCTTCCCTTTTTCCCATCCCCAAAGGTGTCTGTAATCTTTCTTAAGCCCACATCCCTTTTAATAAATATAAAATTTCAGTACCCCAAGCCTGAGAGTCTGAGTGCCCTACATAGCCCACCAGCCGAGACACTCAAATTTGCATTGATGTTTCAAATAACCTAATTCTGAATTTATTTTCCACAGTGTACTCCCAGATACATACTCCCACACACCACCATCACTGTAGAGAATACCTGCTCTAATCTTCCTTCCTGCAGCTATTTAAATACATTATCTAGCATTTTGTCTAGCTCCAGAAACCAAATGAGAGTTCAGACAGTAATGGACTGAAAGGATTTCATGTCTACTCAAGTGGGGCTGATTTTATATCTCTTCTTCCAAGTTTCAGCTTCTCTCAGTGACCTACCTGTGTCTCCCCTTAAAGCAAGAAGACCAGTTCTGCCATCCAGTCAACTTAGGTGGCTCCATGTGGAGAGCCAATATTTATTACTTTCTTGGTTTGAAATCATTGTAGATTCTAGACCCTGACAAGCTTGAGAAGTGTTTAAACAGATATTGAGCCATACTTTGGAAATCAGATTAGCTTTCCAATTTGCTATGGCAATGGTTACTTCACAGGCAGCTGTGGTTTCCTACAGTGAAGACTTCCTCTCGAAAGCATATGTCTCTGGGGCTTGCACCACAGAGCTGGGGAAAGCATCTGGGGGATGGCAAGCAGTCTGGATTTCTTCCGTTGGGTCAGGTGGTTGGCGTCATGGCTAGAATCTGCACCTGGGGCAAAGTGACTAGAGCCAGCCTCAAGAGAAAATGGACTGAATGTCACAGATGTGTGGGTAAAGAATTTTGACATTGGATACTTGTCCCTGATAAACAGGCAGAGCCCTTCTGCCAGTCCATCTTTCCTGTCTTCTGTGAGAACTGGACCAGTTACTGCCCAGTCTTCCTCCCCTCTTTTCTCATCTTCTATCATTGGAGATGAGAAGCATAGGCTTCTGGCATTTACCAAGCAAGACAGCCATTTTGCACAAGCAATTTTACTATCCAATTTAAAATAAAGTACAAAGGAAAGGACTTACTAAAGGAGGTAGAGGACCAGGAAAGAGCACGTTTGTTTAGAGCTTCCCCTGACCAGGCTCTCCAATGCTGTGCATGTCGCCGTCTGAGATGCTGTGCATCAGGTCCTGCAATACTGTGCAGAGCACCGTTTGAGATGTCGTGCATATCCTCCTGTCTGCAGACCTTTCACGGGTGTCAGGGTGTCTTCTGGATTTGGTGTTCTCTCCAGTGCAGGCTGTATCAATCTAGTTTACCAGCCGAGAAGAAAAGGATACGAAGAGATTCATTGAGAACTAGATCATGTAATTACAGAGACTAAGAAGTGCTACAAACCCATCTACAAGCTGGAAGCATCATCAGACATCATTCAGACCAATGAATGCTCCTGGTGTAAATCCCAGATTCTGAAGAGAAACAGATCAGCAGCCAACAGAGGGAGAAGATGAATGTCTAGCTTCAACACTACAGTGGCTTGATATTTACTTACTTACTTATTTTCTCTTCTTTTTTCTTTTCATCTGATTCGAGGAGGGCTGTGCCTATGTATGCCCATGAGTTATAGATCTGTTCACCTGTGTGGAGAAGCTGGAGAATGGCACCTACTCTCTTCTATAATTCTTCAGCTTATTTTTGAGGCAGGGTCTTTCACTGAGACCTGGACTGCAACCTGTTGGCTAGGTTGTCTTGCCAGTGAGACCTTGTCATCTGCTTGTCTCCACTCATCAGCAGTGGGGTCATAGAGATTATTACACGGAGCTTTTGCATAGGTGCTGGGGGTCGAAGTTCTGGTTCTATGCTTGTACCTCAGGCATTATATCCACAGAGTCATCTTGACAAACCCTACAAGCTAGATTTTCCTTGGTCTGATTCAGATACTAATCTTTTCCAGAAACATTCTCACTGACACATCCAGAAATAGTGTTTTCCAGCAATCTGAGCATCCCAACCCAGGCAAGTTGGCACATGGAATTAACTTTAACTATCTAGACACTGAGAAAGTGAGAAAATGCTCTTTTAGCAACTATGCCTGGAAAATCTATGAAGGATTTGAGGAGTGGGACATGGAATCTAGAAGAGTAGAAGACCCCAGCAGACAACTGGAACCCGGAAGACTCTTATAAGTAGGAATCCATGTAGATGGAAGTCTGAACTGCTTCTCAATGACCTGTGGGAAAACTGGGGTGAGTAAGCCATTAACAAACTTATATTCCTTGTAGATGCAGGCTTCTTCTAGAACTTTCATTACTGGATACTGCCTCCTCTCCTTAATCAAGCTCAAAGATAGTCTTAGGCTAAGAAATGTAGAAAGCCATCATGGACTATAACAGAGGTTCTTCAGATGACTAGGTTGTTTCCTTGGCAGGTAAAGATGACATCAAAGCATCTACTGCTTGCCTCATGTCTTTGTGGTCCTCTTGCTTTGTTTCTGTTGGGAAAAATAAAGATAGTTGGTATAGCTAGGCTGAAATAAAACTGGGCTATTGCTAGTAGTAAGGAAAACATAAATGAGAGACCAGTAACATGAAGCAGAAACAGGGTCAGAGTGGACACCCAGGGAAAGATGCTGTTCAAATAAGGTATTGTGTTGGTGGTGTTGGGTGGTGTTGTGGTGGTAGTGGTGGTGGTTGCTGCTTCTGATGCTGTTGTTTTTCAAGCATAAGAAAAATAAAAATAAAAAGGAGCTGGGGAGATGGCCCAGACCTCAGACACTAAAAATGTTTGTTAATCAACCCTGTGGATCTGAGTCTGAATCCTCAGCTCCCCAGCATCAGCGTAAAACCAAATCAGTAGCTCAAATCTCTATAATCCCAGAGCTCCTACTGGGAGATGAGGGGGAGAAACAGCAAAAAGATTCTGCCTCAAAAAAAGGTGTGAGGTGAGGATAACACCCAAGGTTGTCCTCTGACTTCTGCATGTGCATGTTCACACACAAAAGGAAAAGAAAAAGAAAACTGAATAGAGAAAGAAATAGGAATAGAGGGAGTGAAAGGAGGCCAGATAAAACAAGGGGGACAATCTATAGTAACAAGCAGACACACAGCCAATGAAAGGAAGCAGAGAGGATAAACAGTAGCCAGGCGGAATGTTCTATAGCCCAATCAACACTTTCTTTGGCCACTTCAAGTAGAAGTGAATTTAAAAGATCTAGAGTGACAGTCAGAATAATGCCCCTCCCATGACATCCACCTTCCAATTCAGGGAATGTAAACTAGCAAAGTCAACTTTGCAGATGTGGTTAAAACCAAGGAGCTTAAAGTAGAGAAGGTGTTGGAATTATCCAGAGGAACCCTGATCTAAATCCCTGTGCCCCTATAAGTGCAAATCCTTATGATCTGTAACCTCTGAATTATGGCAGTCTGAGAAAGTGTCATTGTCCCTCCCTGGCTTGGAAGTTTGAGGACTAAATGAGTCCTCAAGAAGCTAATTTTTAGGCAGAGAGAGAGAGAAAAGAGAGAGAGAGAGAGAGAAAGAGAGAGAGAGAGAGAGAGCCACAGAGACAGAGACAGAGACAGACATAGAGACACAAGGAGACAGAGACACAGAGAGAGGGAGAGAGAGAGATCAGCTATACTTTATAAGAAAGTGAGCACAATTTGCCTACACCTTCCTTTGAACCCAGGGAGACTCAGCCAGGACTTTTGACTTCAAGAACAGTAAGATAATAAGTCTGCTCTTTTTAAGCCACTAAGTGTGAAGTAATTTGTTAGAGAAGCAATAGAAAATGAATATACCTAGAGATGTTAAAAATGGGAAATTATCAAAAATTGCTCTCCAACTTTGGCATCCTAGTAATCGGTTTCCCATTTAGGCTGGGATTGCTTTTCCTCACTGCAGAACAGAGAATGGCTGCTCACAAGGCTCATTAATATGCATAAAGGATGGCATAATTAGTTGCCACAGGTAACCCTTCTCTGGCGGTGTGAACTGAGCTAATGTGCAAATGCATGCTGCACGGGCAAGCAGAGCGGTGTGAGCAAAATCCCCTGTTTCATAAAAGGAAATATTTGAATAATATGCAAATGCACTGGATGTTATTAGCAGGATGTCAGGTTTGACAGTCCATGTTATTGTGCAAATAAATGAGTTTTGACACAAATAACTTAGGTATGCATTGATTTAAAAAAAATAGCAAATCTCATAACGAGATGTTATGTATTGTGCTGTAGGTTTATAAAGATTTTGATGGCTATTAGGAGAAAACCATAGCAAAGGATCATTTATTAATGTATTCATTAAGCTACTCTAAGGTGTAACAATCATTACTTCCCTCCAAAATATGCACTGTTCCCTTCACATATTTAATTGACTCTGGCAATCCATATTTAAGACAATGAAGAGAGTTGTCAGCAACGTAAAGATAGAAATAAGGAGAAATCATGTCTTTGTCAGCAATGGCCAAAATACTGTGCTGCCCATTTGAATTCCTGTGGATATCTCTCCTAGATACTCATCTTGAAGCATTCCACCTGCTGGAATGGATATCTTGGGCATACTTATTCTTTATTGGGGCCTTCATACTTTTTATTCTTTTTTTTTTCTTCAGAACCCCTGTGCATAGGCAGGATGCCACACTGAGCTCAGAATTTCCTGGCATGCCTGAAGGGACAGGGCTGCCCACTCTTGCTCATGCTGTTAAATATTTCTGCTCACAAACAAACATGCTGGAAGAGCACCTCGGCTGAGTTCACAGGCTCAGCTCAGACTGTTGATTGGACCCATGCATCCTCTGGAGTCTGAAAAAGAAAGACCTTGTAGACCTGGACCTGTTCCACTGGCCAAATCGATGACCAAGCAGTCCTTCTGCCTGCCTGACACAGATACCTAGTGTTTCCTGTGTAGAAAAACCCAAGGGGATATCAAGGAAGCTCAGCTCCAAGAGTTTCCACAGGAAGGAAGCTTTGTTGTCAAGCAGTCAGTGGGCTTCAGGGAGTGGGGAAGATTTGAGGTATGAGAATCAAAAATTATGTCCTGCTATAAGCAAAATATAAGAAAGTCTATCAAAAGACTGTAAGTGGCTCAAGAGCCATCATAAGGGTCTACACAGCAAGGAGCAGTGTACAAGTGTAGAGCAGACCTCTGTCAGAACTGGATAGTCTGCCTTTGAAGAGCACCCTTTAGAAGTGTGTGGGATTTTTGCTTCTGGAAATTATGTTAACTGTAGCAACAGCTACTATCCTTGCTAAACTAAATTCTAACACATCCCCTTTGTCCTTACAGGTCTCCTTCCTGAGTCCTGGATCTGCTGGTCAGATCCAGGGTCTTACACACAGGTGATCTCCATTCTGGAAATATAGGCAGGGAAGCTGTTCTTCAGTTTCCATAGCTGGGTGGTTTGTTGCTTCTCATCTTGAACTATAAAGCTTGGAAAGGACTTGCAGATGTTGGGTAGACAGAAATGCTAACACTTATTTCTTGGAGTCCAACACCAGTGCCCACCCCCAATACATACTCTTCTGACTGAATTTGAAACTCTTATGTTCAAAGCCACTTCTTAACGAATAAAGTACAACTTTCCAAGATACAACCAAAATCTGATCGCAGAGCCTGGATTCTTTCCATTATTCAGGAAAAGTGTGGAGACTGAGAGGGGGCATGAGAACCTTTGAACCTAACCTGGAGCATCTGACTGGCATCAGAGGTGGAGATACTCAGATAGGAAAGACCAGGGTCACTTCTGGGGTCTACACTAACTCTTGATGGTGTTAGAATATCATTGAAAAGTTAGAAACTCAGCTGATGGTAAGTTGAGAAATTGTGAAAAGTCCATACATATGACGTCAGAAGAGGTGTCAGAATGAGGAGTCCTAGGAACAGTTAGAGGTACCCAAGGGGCCAAGAATACCAGCACATACTATACCTCCTTTTCGTCTGCCTGTTTCTTCAAAGGACCAAAGTTAATCTTCTGGTTAATGTCCATCTATCTGACCAGAGAGACTTCTCCTTGGATAGTTCTCATTTCTTTTCCTGATGCTTTATAAAACTGGATAAAAGAAACTTCAGCTCTATGAATCTTGTATAAGTAATCTGACCCTTGGATTTTAGCTGTTTGTTCTTCATTTTATTCTGTTGATGCTTTTTATTTTTTGATTTGCTAAAATAAAATTAAAAAAAGAAATAGAAAGAAACTTCAGGAAGAAGCTATTTATTTTAGCTCACAATTGAAGGAAACAGTCCATTATGGTAGGCAAGTCAAGGCAGCAGAAGCTTGAGGCAGCTGGTCACACTGTAGCCACAATCAGGAAGCAGAGAGACAGACATGAAAGCTTGGCCTCAGCTCCCTTCCTCCACGTAAGCAGTTCAGGAGCCCAGGCAGAGACTGCACTACCCACACTGGGTGGGTCTTCCCACTCAAGGAAATCAAAAGGCATGACCAGAGACCTGTCTCCATGCTAATTCTAAATTCTATCAACTTGATAATTAACACTGTCACAAGGCCCAAGGCCTTGAAGCTGGCAAGATCTTCAGCCTGCAGAGCAGGAAGCAACAACTGGGCAACTGAGTTTTCCAGTGAGAACTGTTGCTTCTACTTGCAATCCTGGATCTCCAGGTATAAGTGGGGCTTAATGTGGTCATCGGCAAATGGCCACCTCATTCTTCCCCAATGTACAGCTAGATGAAGGTTCTTGACTTGTCATTGTCCTTCAACTGCACACTGAGAAATTGTGACGATAACCAAGCCATCTGACAAGGAAAACAAAGCTATGTTGTTAACTCGGGCCTCTGCTCTGTCTAGTGTGCTTCACTGACTTCAGGCAATCACTGAGCAAACGTGGATTGGCTGAAAGACCTTGATACACATCCACTAAGTGTAGAAGAGTCCTTGTCCCCTCCTAACTGATTTCTTCTTTCTGCAGTAGAGAAGCATTAAGTGAATTTATGTGGATCCCAATATCACTGTGTCTGGCCCCTTCTTCGAGAACCATCCACCATCCCCTTACATTGTTTATATCTGTAATACTATATATAACTATATCACACATATACATACACATAACTATATCACAATCCTACCATGACCTTGACATCTAGCCAAATTCACTAACTGATGAAGGCTTTTAACCCAAGCTCCCTCTCATCGAAGCAGCTGAACATTGAGATTTCATAGCTCTTCCCACTGGAAAAATTTTCCTTTCCTTCCTTTCATTCAGGATTCTCACTAAAGGGTATGATTATGTTCTAACCCTCCACTTCCACTACTTCTATTGTATTGTGTAGGGAAATTACCAATCCAAATTTGAATTCCTCTTTCCTCCTACTTAGCATGGTGCCTTCCACGAAGACTTGAGGCAGAGTGGAATGGAAGACTATGCCAACAATAGCGCTCCCCATCTTGTTCCCTTTGTTCACATTCACAGCAGTGCCTACCCCTATGTGGCACGGCCTCTATGACTACAACTCAGACTGTGGCTTGAGCTACTGCTGCACAGACACTGGACATGTTGTGTTGTTACCTGAGCCTGCTATGGCCTTGAAAGTCTGAATGGCCACTGTCCATGCTTACTAGTGTGAACTCCAATAAATCCCTACTTCCTTCCTTCACTAAGTTCACCAAAATCTGCCACATGTGAGTATGAGTGGTGGGGTCATAGCCACAAAGAATTCAGGGAAGTGACGATCCAGAGCTGTGTTTTATTATAGCATGTGGTTCCTGCCTCGCAATATAGCCCATGAAAGAGTTACAAATTCCCCAATTAGAAGCAGGGTTCATGTGCTGGATATTTGATAGGAGTAGTTCATTCTTCTTAGTGTTAAAAGATTACAGGTGCTACAACCATATTGTATTGAGTCCTGATTCTACTGAGTCTACTTCTCTGCCCCTCACAATGAATTGGTCCTATTAACTTGGCTCTGCCAACCATAATAATGAGATAATGACAGCTCTCATTTCACAGAATTGTTAGTGAGGATTAAATGAGCTAGTGCATACAGCACACTTAAAACAGCACATATCACAGCACAAATGATGACTTTAGTGATAGCAATTACTATAACTGTAAGCTATGTCCTCCTCAGGGATGGTGAAGAGAACTGATACAAAGTATCTATTAGCTACCCTGGATTATATTAAGAATTATATCTGATTGATTCATCCACTGTTTCTTTTTTCACTTACGTTTCATCAAATACAGTCTTACTTCTTCTTCTAT
The DNA here is from genome assembly GCA_021653895.1 of Mastomys natalensis. Taxonomy (NCBI): domain Eukaryota; kingdom Metazoa; phylum Chordata; class Mammalia; order Rodentia; family Muridae; genus Mastomys; species Mastomys natalensis. The sequence continues at coordinate 254,792 of JAJTUV010000081.1, forward strand.
TTTTTGAGATTATAGTATAAATTACATTATTTTTCCCATCCCCTTTCCTCCCTCCCAACCTTCTCATATATGCATACTTTTTACATCTATTTTTAAATTTATTTAATTATTTAAATCAAATTGTAATTTACTTAGACTGTGTACAGCTCTTGACTGTGTACAGCCCTTAAAGAAGAATGTGCTTTTACATAGACAAGACAGGGATGGTTAAAGAGAGCATGAAAAAGTTCCAGAAGGCCCTGAGAAAAGACAGAGAGAGAAAGAGAAAGATGAGAGCTGGTACAAGAATTGGTTTTCAACCTCTCCATGGTTGTCAACCCTACTTCCTCCCATCTTGGGACCATTAATTGGGTTATTTTTGCTGATTTCTTTTGGTCCCTGGGCCTTAAATAGACTGACTAACTTTGTGATACAACAGATAGATAATTTGGTAGCAAAACCTATTCAATACATTGTCATAAGTTAGCTATGGAGGACCACGAGACTCAAGATGAGGTTGTTACTCATATATGCATCCTTAATCTCTTTCAAATTCTTGCCCTTTTAAAATTAATTGTTTGTTACATGTGTATACACATATATTTCTAAATACATCCTGCTCAGGCTGTATAATGGTCTTCAGAGCTGACCATTTGGCAAGGAAATTGGTGTTTTCTTCCTTGAAGAAGAATCTTAGTCCCGCTCAGAGCATTTCATGGGTGCCTATAGTTCTTTGTGTATGGCTGAGGTGTGGTCTTTCCCCTATCCAGGTTGGCATGTCTATTGTTGTTGTCCTTGTTCAGCTTATGATTGGGAAGTGGTATTGAAGAGTTTTATGGACGTAGCTTCTGACATTACTAGGAGACACACTCTTACAACAAATCCTCGATCCTCTGGCTCTTACAATCTTCCATCATACAGTCCTCTGCAATGTTTCCTGAACTACAGGTTCAGGATGTTTTGCAGATGAAAATTAATATTTCTTAAATGATCCCTCCAATACATGCCAGGGTATGTTCTATGCCTGGAATAAGAAAATTACAAAATCCCTGATTCCATGTTAATGGGACTCAGAAACATTAAGGAGCTTCTGCCTAGACACATGTTTTATGGGGACACTGGGTGAATCAGATCTCATGTCTGCAGTCATACACATTCTCCCAGCAAGTAATGGGGAAACAGCATTTTCCTGGCTAGTTTCATGTCAACTTGATGCTAGTCATTTGGGAAGAGAGGCTCTCAATTGAAAAGTGACTGCATAAGATTGGTCTACAGGCATCTCAGTGGAACCTTTTGTTAATTAATGATTTATGGATTTATGTGGGAGAACCTAGACAATTGTGGGTGGTAGCATGCCTGGGCAGCTGATCCTAGAATGTTATAATAAAGCAGATTGAGCAAGCCAGCAGAAAGCAAGCCAGTAAGTAGTGCTCCTCCATGACCTTTGCTAAGGTTCCTGCCTCCAGGTTCCTGCTCTGACTTCCCCAGATGACGAACTGTGGTGTGCAAATGGAAGTGAAATAAGCTCTTTCCTCCCAAGTTGCTATTATTCACTGTGTTTTATCACAGAAATAGAAACCCTGACTAAGAAAAGCGTAATTTAGAGGGCATAGAAATTGCAGAGATCTCCCAATCGATACATTAATTCAGTTGAAGGTTCTCATTCTCAGAGTAGAAACTTATCTCCAGAAAGCAAATTAAGAGCCATCTTCCTTGAAGAGCTTTCGTCATAACAACCACACTCTATGGACAGTGACTTATGACAAGTAGGATCTCATGATAAAATGCTCAGGAAGAAGTGAGATAATATCAGGCACCACCCTGAGATCTATGGTCCAGTCCAGGGAAGAAGCTCATGATCATAAAAAAAGCTTCAGGCATTTTTCCAAAGACGCCCTTTCTCCAACCTTTTAATGTTGCACTGAATCAAAAAGACTTACAACTCTAATCCTCTCAGCATCTTTGGTTTACATCCTTAAAACCCTTCTCTATGCCTTCCTAAGACTTTGGGCATGCCTTTTAAGGTGGAAAGTCAGTCACTAGAAAAGGAGCTGATTGTCGTTAGGGAAGTTAAAAGGTGCAACTAGATACCCACTATTGGCTGTAGAGAACAGAAGTAGATGAGAGGGGTCAGAGAGCATGGTTGGAAATCTTTCTAAAACTGAAGAGAAATGAAGTGAACTAGAATTACATTTTTATAATGTTTTCTTTTGGAAGAAAGACTCAAATGCTTTGTTTTCACACTTAAAATTAAATATAAATACCCTTCCACAAACAAGTTAGGTCATTAACAACATACACTTATGAAAGATATATCAAAAAATCCAGTTCTCAGCTCATCTTCCTGGAGCAGTCATTGTAGTTGGTGGCCAGTAGCTTATAGTAAAATAAATGTATGGCTGCTTCTCTAACTCAGTGATAGAGCACTTTCATAGCACGCATAAAGTTTCAACTTCACCAATATTGAAAAAATAAACAAAATGGATTTAACTTAAAATATATGATTTTTTTTCACTATCACTGGTACCTTGACCTCTAGCCCCAGAAATCTGTACTTTTTCCTTTAGGAATTGTCAGGGTTAATTTTTATCTCAATTTTAATTACCACAGGATACCTAGACACTATTCCTGACATAGATAGTATAGATGGTTCGTGTGTGCTGGACCCAGGGAGTGGCACTATTAGTGGCCTTGTTGGAGTAGGTGTGGTACTGTGGGTGTGGGCTTGAAGACCCTCATACTAGCTGCCTAGAAGTCAGTATTCTGCTAACAACCTTCAGATGAAGATGTAGAACTCTCAGCTACTCCTGCACTATTCCTGCCTGGATACTGCCATGTTCCTGCCTGGTTGATAATGAACTGAACCTCTGAACCTGTAAGCTAGCCCCAATTAAATTTGTCCTTATAAGAGTTGCCTTGGTCATGGTATCTGTTCACAGAAGTAAAACCCTAACTAAGACAGATGGACAGACAACAGACATAGATGATAGGTTGGACAGATAGCCTATAAATAGAAAGACATATAAATTTAAAGATACTTGCAGAGTAGGGAATAAAGGGACAGTCATGAAGGCACACTCAGAACACTAATGCAGGAATGACAATGTGAAGAAACTACTTTGTAAGTGACATAGGTGCTCAATTCTTCCATTTCTCTGTACCCAAGGCAACCACTATGTAAAAACCAAAACCAGTCAGAGCATCCTGGCTATGAGCTTTCGGACTAACAAACTGGGAGACTTACTCAGTTTGTACTGACTCTAAAAGTTATCAGTTTTAAAATACAAAACTAAGTCAGTTGTTCATTTAAATTATATCTAATAGCAAGTACATTCTTCCAGAGATGTTTGAAATCATGTTAATGAATTGATAGCCCTGGCTCATTGAAAGTTATACTTAATAGAATCAAGTACACAGGTTACTTGTTGAATATGGATGTAAACATCTTTCTTTCTTTATTGAAAATAGGTTTTTTATATAATATGTTCTTATTACAGTTTGTCTGCATCCTCCCCCACATCCACACCCATCAAAGTCCACACCCCTTCTTTGTCTCTCTCATTAGAATTTGAACAGACATCTAAAAACTTTAATAATAATAAGATAAGATAAAAGTATACAAACCAAAATAAGACAAAAAGAACGAGAAAAGAAAGAAAAAGCATAGGAAACACATATTCGTGCAGAACATGTTCATACACACATAGGACCAAATCCACGAACAGTAATCTAAATGGACTCACCAAATAATGAAGGAGACAGAGCCCCAACTGGACAACTCTCATCATCAAATGAAGCTTCCAGTTGTGAGAATCGGTTACACATAATCAAGTTGTTAGCCAAATGGTCCCTATGGAAACTCCCAAACAACTCAGACTGTTGCCAAGGCTATAGGTTGCTCTCCACAAACTGACAATAAGGTACTATTATTGAAGACAACACCTACACAACTCAATGAATACAGAGAATTCTAGCTGGTACCTACATAGAGCCTTCGGCCTACTGACTAGTTTTTGTGGCACTGGAAGATACTCTTCATACTGCCAAAGGAGAAAGGTAAATACCAATCTAGCCACAAACTCTTCAGTCTACAATGTTCTGTGTGCAAGATGTGGTAGTGCAACAAGACAAAGCTTGTGGAGTAACCAACCAGTATCTAAATGGATTCAAAGCCACCAGTGAGCCTATCTAGTTTCAGATTCTTGGTCACCTGAAAAGTATTGAGGATAGATTTTGGCTGAATAGTACTTCATTACATATATGTACCACATTTTCATTATCTATGTCTGTTAAATGGCATGCCCTCACCACTTTGCTAGACCAGAATAATTCCTCACTACGTTCTAAATCTCATCCTTATGTCCACAGATAAGTGTAATTACCACCCATCATCAGAGAAGTCTCTCTTTATAGCAAACATCACAAAAAAAAAAAAAAACATAACAGGACACAATGAAGAGATAAACAGATTGTAGGGAGCAGAGGCATGACAAATACATCTATATCACAGTTTCTGTATCTGTGGTTCAGATACAGAACAGCATGGAAGAGTGGTCAGAAAGACTGTAAGTCTACTGCCAGGAAGTCTTCTATGAAGCAACTAATCTCTTCTAAAAATGACTGCACCAATAAGATTGGCACAATGCAATGGCAGTGCATGTGTAATGTGAAGGGGTGGATTTGGCAGGGTCCACCCGAGACAAAATACTACAGACAAGTAATGAGTACTGATAGAACATGAATTACCCCATCCCAAGGATGAACTACCTTATTGGTTGTCCAATGTAATGTGGTCAGCCCTAAAGCCATATACATATAACAAAAATGAACTCAGCAAGCTGTATTCATAATATTTATGCATACATAGACACATATACATAGTGTGTATAATGTTAATCAAAGAAAAAGAGACTATCGACTTGAGAGTTGGTGGAACATGGAAGATCTTCTAGAATGGTAGCCGGGAGGGACTAGAAGGAAGAAGCACCGAGGGAAAATGATATAATTCTATTTTAATTAAAAACATAATTTTAAAAAATGGGTGGAAGAATAGTTTTCAGAATTAGAAAGACAGAGGAGAGACAATTTGTATACAAGGGCTCTTTTGACTATGATGGAAGACAGTGTGGAAATGCCTAACAGCATTAGATAGAGGCAGACGTTGACGGTAGAACGACTTATTGGCACAAAGTCACTTGAACAGGGAACAAGATCCTGTAGGGAGATAGCATGGACATTTTCAATGCAGATTGGAGATTACACAGCATCACTTCAGTTTCAGTGAATAGAATAAAACCAAGCCCAAATCTAAAGCATAAATGAGTTTAATGTTCATCTCAATATTGACTATTAAAACAACTTCTATGAGAGCATTTAAAACAAAATAGAGTTCGTTTCAGCTTGGAGTCTGCAAGACTGGCAGCCTTGAGTCATCTCCTGCACAGAGACACCCCCCTGTTCCTCTGCCATCAGAAAGAGACACCAAATTCATTTCTATTGTGTAGCACTTGCTGCTGTCAATATTGTAAGCCAGTGGATACCCAGGAAATCACTGACAGGAATGCAGAGCCTCTGAGAATGTTGTTCATGTACATTACATGTTCTGATTCAATTTCTCTGTTGTCAACAAAGACCATTTGAACAGTACCAATGAAATCTGGGCAGCATTTGAGAAAGAACCTGCCAGTAGTTAATGATGTATATTTCTCTAGTGACCAAGCTTCAAATTGAAGGACAATTTTAATCCTCACTAGCCTCTATTCCCTTAGTTTGTCTTTTCTCCTCTGTCAAATTAGGGAAAAATATTAAGTGGAATAAATATTGTTAAGGTCATTCACAAGCCAAATTGGGGTCTTCCTGTGGTGGTTAATTTTAAGTGCCGACTAGGCCACGATGCCCTATTATTTGATCAAATATAAGTCTACATATTATTGTTAAAGTTTTTTGAGATGTGATTAATATTTAAAATGGTAGGATTTGGGCAAAGCAGATTGTCACTATAGTAATAGTGGGTTACATCCATCCTTGAAGGCCTGAAGGGTAAAGAATGAAACTCCCAGAAGAATGGTCTTGCTTCAAGAAATCAGCAGAGCAACTCTGCCTGAATTTCCAGACTGTAGACTAATCATGCAAGAACAACAAATCTGTATGAACTTCCTGTTGCCTTAACTGAAAAGATCCCATAAAATAAAACTGTGAATCTCTGTGGGTGCATGGTTGGATGGATAGATGGATGGGTGGAGGGTGTGGATGGGATGGATGGATGGATGGATGGATGGATGGATGGATGGATGGATGGATGGGTAGATGGATTGGGTAGATGGATGGGTAGATGGATGGGTAGATGGATGGGAGGATGGATGGGAGGATGGATGGGTGAGTGGGTGGATGGGTGAGTGGGTGGATGGGTGGGTGGGTGGATGGATGGGTGGGTGGATGAATGAATAGATGTGTGGATGAATGGTTGGGTAGATGGATGTGCTGAAAGTTGGAGAACAGAGAAGATTTGCTATGACCCTGTATTTTTAATATCTGAGTCTCTTCTGATTCTAATCTTCAAAATCATGTGAACAGGATGAGAGGATGCCCTCTTACAGAGAATAGAGTCCACAAAACAGTTGAAATTGTGCTACCTTGGGAAGTTTCTTATTAACACAACCCATCCATTAGAGGCTATCTTCTGTAACTGGGGGTGGAACTAATGATCAATATGAATGGTCAGGAAATGAGGCTGAAAATGAAATAATGAGGACAGTTAACTTTTACCAAGTACATTTGAACCTCAATATCAACTCACCTTGACTCCACTCCCAAAGACTCAACAGAGTCTGTTGAAAATTAACACAAAATTGGACCTGTCCTTTCTCGTTGCTATTCCCTGAACAATATGGTATATCAACTATGTTCACAGTGTTGTTATGACACTAGTCATAAGCCATCTAGCGATGACTGAAAGTACGTGTGTGGATATGTGTTGGCTATGTATAAATACTATGCTATTTTGACACAAGTCTTGAGCAGCCTGAATTGTGGTATCTGTGTTGATCATGCAGGTAGTCTCCTGTGTACACAGAGGGAGCAACTGTGCTTCGCTAGAACAACTTCTTTGCAAAGCATTTAACATTCTTTACTGCATCATATTCTTACTTCGTCACTTATACAATTTACAGTAGGCCTTACTACTGCCCCATTTCAGTTGAGGCTCATAGAGGGATGTGCCTAGCCCAAAGAAGCACAGTTAGCAAATAACAAAAGAGGATTGGCCACCAGGATAGCCAACGTCTTCACTCTGTTGTCTTCCTAGAACACTGACTAGCTTGTCTTATTAAAAGTCTGTGTACTGTTGTCATCTTAAGAACTTTACAAAATTAGCCACTCAACAATCCAGAGAATAACATTCAGCTTAAAGCTGCTAACCACCAGTCAGTAAGCAAAGCTGGTAAGAGAAATCATGCAAACAACCTCCAGGGAGAACCAGGCACTTTTATCAGCTGACACTTACTAAGGATTAAGTGAAGCTTTACTCTTCAAACCATAACTGTACAGCTCAGAAAATGGGAGGTACATACTTAGCACACAGAACGCATATGGTCTTCATAGGAGACTCCTCTCCAATATATATTCAGAAATGTGCCTAGTTCTAGCAGTCTCATCGAATCTGATGTAAAGGAAAATATCAAGATGATAAAAAGCATAGTAGAGGCTCTTCCATCAAACAAATGAGACTATAATAATATCTTTATGCCTTGCATGTAATGATCATTGCCAGCTGGGTACTTAGTGCCTTCAAGTTGTTAATATAAGACTCATAGCAGCAAAAAGAAAGTCTGAATTTTTCACTAATGGTTTTTAGACAGGCCATAGACCACTGCATCTGTGGGAGAGGGAGGAAGCAGGAATCCAAGGTAAAATGAAAATCTTAGGATTTACCTCCACCTAATGCATTCAGCTTGCCTCCAGGTGAAATCCAGTAGAAAAGGAGCCTAGGAAAGTAAAGGAGTATATGTATTAAGATTCTTCAGAGAGACAGACCCAGTGGTATATATAACCAGGGGTACATAGAGACACATGGGCACTGGTCACATGATTAAGAGGACTAGAACCACCACAATGGATCACATGCAAGGTAGAGACTGAGGTAAACCTGTGGTGAAAATCAGAGCCCTAAGGCCTAGGAACCAGGAGGAGGTGGATGAAACGGAGATATGAATTCACCTACCTGTGTCCTTTTTTTTTTTTTTTTTTTCCTATTTGGCTCCTTAATAGATCAGGTACCTCCAACACATTGGTGAAAGTAGACATTTTCTATTCAGCCTATGGACTGGAGCATGCCCATAGGCCTATCAAGAAATAGTATTTCAACAGAGACCTGGCATCCAGTCACTTTAGTACATTAAAACAAATGACAGAACAACATGCTTGCTTTCTCATAAACTCAACTTGGAGTACTCTCTACAAGATAGCCACACACCATGTATAGAGGATGCTGACATGGCAAATATCATCCCCCACCCACCCACCCACCCCCGCTCCCTGTTTCTAAAGAAATCCTTACATCTTCTGCTCAGGAATCTCTAGGTCCCCTATCATCCTGTAATAGTATTATGGCTGAAGCTTCCACCCAGACCAGGCGTGGCAGCCTGTGTACACAGTCCTGCAAACCTCAGTGACAGGCTCATTTAGAAGCAAATTAGGGGTTAAGTAAAAAGTGCATGACAGAGGCAAAATGGAGTTTCCCTTTCCCCCTTCCTGTCGGTTAGAATTAGAAAGTGCCCGTGAGCAGCGGGTGTCAAGAATATGAACGTGGGATGTCATTCCGGCTGCCTCTAATTGAAGTCAGGATAAATGGAGTGGAAAGGCAGCGTCTAATCCAATCAAAACATGAAAAAGGTATTTTGACATGTAAATTACAAACTTCCTGTGTATTTTGTCTCCCCAATTACACCCTCCCCTGTCATGTTTTTAAAAAATCGTATCTTAATCTCCCAGTCTCCTAATAATTATGTCATCATTCTTGGGCTCTGAACACTGTGTAATGGTATTTTATGGGCTATGTCATTCATTATTAACTAAACTCACACTCTGTCCCTGGTGATACCATATCTCATGGTGTTCAAATATGCCTGGTGTCAGCTCCTGCTTTGTAAATGCTCCGTAGTTCCACTCTCTGCTTCTTGGTGACATGGGAACAATTTTTTGAAGCACTTTTAGACATTTAATCTGACTTGCTGATGTTTTATATGTGGATACTTGACACCTTGGTGGCTTTTTTTCCTAACTGTATGGATGATTGGCTTAAAATATAAATCTCTCATCATTGGGACTCATTGAAATGGTGTCACACTCATAGAATGAATGCTATTGTGGCTCTTAAAGAAATAGCCCACATTGAGCTCACACAATTGGGACCATCAAAAGAAGCTGGATAGTGTTTTTTTAAGAATGCCTATTTGACATGCATAGATGATTTGTTCTGTATTGATGGGAATACCAGCAAATAAAGTGACAAGTCCCTAAGCAGTTGAAGGTTGAGAGTCTTCAACACTACCCAGCATATGGCTCTGGGCTTAAAAACAGAAAAGGGAAGGGTGAGTGTAGGACTTCCTCCAGCTGTCTCCTGGCAATGGTGGGGGGAGGGGAGACACAAAACTGTATTTCTCAGGGAGGCAGCTGGACTGCCTCAGGGTCTCCTAAGCCCCTGCCCCAGAGGAACATTCTGGAGCCAGTGTGTTGCATTCAGGGTCACTTGTGACCAGAACTGGGGCATCTCTATGTTCCAAAGACAAGCTCCACAGTGAAAGACACAAAGTATCCTCAAGGTTTCATTAGAGACCATGTTTTACTCTAAGGCTTCCTCTGATTTAGTGTGTGGCAGTACAGCAAGGAAAAGCACTGGGCTCAGAAAGATGGACGTTCTGCTTCTGTACTTTAAGCAAGTCACTTGGCTGTTCTAGCTGTAGCCTTAGGATGTTCACCTAGCATGGAGGTAATATCACAGTTGTATGGGGCCAAATATAATAGATGTGATTGCATGTCCATTTGTGTGATTAAATCCTAAATGACCGAAACAGAAGATTTCAGTTAAAGTCTGGAACGTTTTATGCCCCTCTTCTGCCACTGATTGGCTCTCAGGCTTCAGTTTCTTCTGCTTCCAAAATGAATAGAACAACACATCTCCCTAAGGGAGATGAGGTAGCTCAGACCCAAGTGTTTTTCTAAGGTGCCTAGCATATAGAAGATATAAGATCACCAGAGCCATAGACTGTCATTGAACAAGTCTGAATGACATAATTAACTGATGTCCAAATCCAAGAGTTCAACCCTGAAGTCATACACAACAGGCAACACAGTTTTGGGGTCTTGGCAAGTTGTGTTCATGTGATTGTGCACCTCTATATAGGCAACAGCAACGACTATGGAAAGGGAGGCCATGAATTTGAGAGGGAGCAGAGGCAGGGTCCTTGGAAGGGGTTGAGGATGAAAGAAAAGAGAGAAATGATGTAATTATGTTTATAAAACACAAAAAATGTATATTTAAAAGCAATTGTTTTATTTTATTAATCATTATTGTTAATATTTTGGGGACAAAACTAGTCAATTAAACACTATCAGTGTGTGTGTGTGTGTGTGTGTGTGTGTGTGTGTGTGTGTGTATCAAAACAAGACAATTCAGTCTTAAATCACATAACAATAATGACATGTTTTGGGATGTGTCTTTAGATGACTTCTTGTTATACAATAGAATAAAAGTATGCTCTTGGCTATGACATCACCAAATGATGTAATCACACATGATTGTTGACCCACGTGTAGTCCAGTGTTAGCCAAAACATCACTACATAGTTGTAGTACAGCACAGATGTTATATGTAGAGCTGGATGCTCTGGTTTCAGGCATCCACTAGAGTCTTGGACCACACCCCTGAGTAAGGGGAGACAGTCTATTAGGGCTTCAGGGACAGTGGAAGCTATGCAGGTATGGGAGGAAGTCTGGGGATACCAGCAGCCAGGAAGCAGCTTCTTTTTCCCACTTCTCTAATCAGTATCACACTGGCGTTGTATGAACTTTAAAAATTATGAGGAAATGGGCTCTGTTCTCACCAATTTCAAAAACATAAATACAACCTTATAGTGAAATTGACCTCAATGCAAAAATGAAACTAAGATATGCTCTTCTTCGAGAGATTCAAACAGAGTAGGGAATCCTAACGTGCATTGTGCTAGAACATTCTTAAGGAGAACATTCTTTATCCCATAGAAATAGAACCACAAATAGTCAGCTTATCAATATGAAACTGGACAGTATTATATAAATCGCACAGGCAAGGGTTTTTTTAGTTATTTCTCTGCAGCAGATTAAGACCAGTAGTTCAATGCTCAAACTTGAGTTTTCTTTTTTGTTTTTTAGTTGATTTTGTGGTGCTAGGGATGGGTCCTAGAGACTCAGAAATGCTAGAGTGCTCAGCTGAGCATCTATATCTCCAGTCTCAACCTGAAATGCTTACCCAGCCAATGAATTTATATGCTGCAAATAAAACCCAAATATTTTTACATTTAAGTCTACAAAATGCACAAGCTCTTAACACCCCAAGTGAATATACCCTATTTAGCATCTATCCGATACTTTGTATGCCTGCTCTTGGCATCTGTTAACCACTAGAATAATCCCTGACCCTGTAAGACTCCAATCGGCTGCTGTTTGCTCTTCGCAGCTCTCCACACCACATCATAGGCTTCTCACTCATTGCTAAGCATGTCACCCAGACAGGCGGCTTCATATAATCTCTGTAAGATCTCACGATGGAGGAAACGTCCCTTTGCAAACAAACCTAGCCCAGCTCCACTTCAAAGGCTGTGTGTGGCTGCCTCTCATGCTCCTGCCTCTTTCCCCATTGACTCTGAAGTCTGAACTTACTACAGATGCCAGTGGCATAGGTCCTAGCTTACCTGACTTAGAGTGGATGACTCTCAGCCCTAGATCTGGCCGTGTCCCTACACTGTGGCCTCAGACTCAAGACTCATCCCTTTGAGATTCTTGTTTCTCCTCAGCAGAGTGAGAATATCAACCAATGCAATGTATCCGTTCTCCAGGAAGAGTCTACCCTACCAAGATATTTCCATTATGGGGAAATAATGTATACGATAACAGTAAATGTCTAACTTACAAAATAATGGAATCCAAAGAAACCATCTTCCAGACACAACTGGACTGATGCACATAAGAACTCACAGAGACTATGCCAGCACACATGTGACTTGTAGAAGTTCAAGTGGTATACCAGAACCGAGAGAAGAAAGTAGACATAGCTGTCCTACCCCTAACCAAGAAACTATTTACAACTGTTACCCACTGGAAAAGGGAAAATTAGTCTTCTACAGTGGAGTATTATTGCGTATAACAACCAGAGTCCAGGGCAAAACCCATGTCCAGAATAGTTGGGCAATACAAAACTCACTCCATGGATTTTTTTTCTTCTCAGGGAGAGGCATTTGGTTTGGTTTGGTTTGGTTTGGTTTGGTTTGGTTTGGTTTGGTTTGGTTTGGTTTGGTTTGGTTTGGTTTGCTTTGTGTTTGCTTTGCTTTGGTTTGCTTTGCTTTGCTTTGGTTTGCTTTGGTTTGCTTTGGTTTGCTTTGGTTTGGTTTGCTTTGGTTTGGTTTGCTTTGGCTTTGGTTTGCTTTGGTTTGCTTGTTTGGTTTGGACATCTATTTTGTCTTACTGGATTTGTATTAGTTTTGATTTTCATTTTTGTGGAGGTTTTGAAAGATAAAGAAAATGAAGTTGGATGGTATGGAAGTAGAGAGGATCTGGGAGGAGTTGGGAGAGAGAAAAGACTCTAATCAAAATATATTGTATAAAAAATTTAGTCAAAGAAAAGTTTGGGTCGTTCCACTCAGCACCTGTTTGCCCAGTACTGCCTCACTACATATGGTAATGGCCATCAAATGTGGGCAGAGGTATTTCTGTCTTCCCTATGTCTCAGGAGGTGAGATGATCATATTTCCAAAGCTGCCATCTGTTTGACTGGAAACTTGAGTGTACGGGAGGCCCTTCAGATGGCAAACCAGTGTTAGAGCTGTCTGGCTTCCATGTCAAGGTTCATGGATGGGTGATCAGAGTTGAAGTATGCCTTGTCCAGGTCTGATCTAATTCTATTGTTCGCTTGCCACTGAATATATTAGCCAATCCCTACTCCTTCTCCATGTGGTGACCTTTGTTAACTACTGCCTGGGTACCTCTGCCCATAGGCAGTTATCATGTTCTAAATCAATATCTTGTCAGATTGAACATGGTTTAGACTATCTTGATTCTAAAACAATCTAAACCTTGGTGGTAACCAACTTCTCTGTAATTGGACTTAAGACTTACTGAACAAGAGGGAGACCATGCCTGGTATGGTACGCCGCGATAACTACCCAGTACTAGTGGAATCAGGGTTACTGGAGCAGAATCTAAAACCACTGATTTACTAAACCAGTATAATCCATAATCAGAGTCTATTAAAGATTTGTCCTTATACCCACAGATGAGTGCAGTCTTCACCCCTTATCAAGGAAACATCCCTTTGCAACAGACGAGACTAATACAGAAAATCATAACCAATCAATATGCAGAGTTGTGGGACTCACTCCCAGTCCACACATCTACAAAGCACTCCCCCACCTAAGGCTCGGGGAAAGTCGCAGAAGAAAAGTGGAAACATGGTTAAAAGACAGAGCACTGGGATTTTCTGAAATTGTGTCTCCTAGTAACATCAGAAGCTTTACCTGTGAAATCACCGACATGACCGACCAAGTGTGAGCTGAACAAAGAGGACATCAAGGAACATGGGAAACTAGATAGAATAAAACCAACATGGCCACAACCCTACACAAAGAACTATAAGTGACTTAGTAAAGCTGAGAGCAGAAGAGGGGGGTCTTCCAAGGGGAAGAGGGAAGAGCACACCAATTGGTGGTCCAGGGCCGAACACTCAGCCCTGAAAGCATACATACAAGTAACATTATATGGACTCAACAGGTTATATATTTAGGAATATATGTGTATATACAGATACAGATATACATGCCGTAAAAATCACAGGAAAAGGAGGCCATGAATGTGAAGGAGAGCAGGGAAGGGTATACGTAGGGTGTGGACGGAGGAAAGGAAAAGGAGAAACATTGTAATTAAAATATGATCTCCAAAAATTAAAAAAAAAAAAATGTCTTCTACTGTCTTCTGATTTGCAGTAAAACTAATGAAAATCTACTCATTTCCATTTTTGTTTCTCTGTACCTAGCATGTCTGGTTTTCATAGCTGCTTTTAGAATTTCCTCTTTATCAATAGCCTTTCGCAGTTTGATAACTATGGCATTGATATAATTTGGGAAGAAGTGAGACCATGGATTTTTGCAGCATCTTTGCCTTCCTGTCTTCCTTTTCTCTAATCAGATATATGTTGTGCCCATTGACATTGTTCTGAGTTTCATTAATCTTGATCTTTTTTGTTTCCTCTGTGTATTCTTTTGGGACAATAACTGTATCTCCATGGTTACTATATCTCCATGGTTACTCTAGCTGTATCACCACAGTTAATACAACTGTATCTTCATGGTTACTGCAGCTGAATCTTCACAGTTACTATAGCTGTATCACAGTTGCTATAGCTGTGTCTTCATGGTTACTGCAGTTGTATCTTCAAATTCATGAGTCTTTCTTCTCTATTTTCTACTTTGTGGATACTCTAACCAGTGTATTTTTATCTAATACATGGTAGTTTTTGTTATTTTAGGTTCTAACTATCATGACTGTTATTTCTTTCATATCTTCTAAATATAATGATAATTTTGAACAAACTTGTTTACTACTTATTGTATTTCTGTACCTGATTTGGATGAATTCTGACTTATTTATGAGTCATATTGTTCTATTTATTTTTATGACTGCTATTTTTAGAGTATTTCCACATTATAAACTTTGCTGTTGTGGATGCTAGATATGCTTGGGTTTTTTATTTCATTGATTTTTATATACATGGATGTTTTGTCTGCATGTATATCTGTGCATCACTTATGTGCCTGGTGTCCTTGAAAACCAGAAAAGAGTGTCAGATCCCCTGGACTGAAGTTACAGGCTGTTGTAAGCAACTCATATGGATGCTGGGGTTTGAATACAGATCTTTGGAGACGCGCCAATGAACTTAGGCACCAAGCCACCTATCTATCTAGCCCATGCTTTGGGTCTTTAAATAAATATACTTAAACACTGCTCTGGCCCGACTATTAACACAAAATACTGTTGAATATTATGCATTATGCCATTTGAATTTTGAAGCCTTCCACTCTGACAGGGAATAACACAAACTTTTCCTTGATTCTATGGGAGAACTCTGATTGCTCTGAGGCTAATGTCTTTGTTCACATAAAACTACTGATGGATTACAACTGAAAGCTCAAAGGTACTCGTACAGTCCACAACACACTCGGCCGTTCTCTCTCTCTCTCTCTCTCTCTCTCTCTCTCTCTCTCTCTCTCTCTCTCTTCCCTCTCCCTCCCTCCCTTCCTCCCTCCTCCTCCTTCCTCTCCTCCTCCCTCCTCTCCTCCTCCTCTCTTCTTTTTATTATTCTACTATATAAGCTTTAGTTACTCACTCTTTCTGCCATCTCTTCAAATACATAAACCTACTGTGATCTCCTTTCTTTGCAATGTCCCTGGAAGCCCTGCAGGCCCTTGGCTGGAATAATTGTATGATTCCCTCAGTTTGTTTTCCCCCATCCAAGGACCAGTGTCTGTTCACTAAAGTCTTGAAAATCATACTCTTATTAAGATGGCTGCAGCTCAGAGTTGAATTCTCACCTAGCAAATGCAAGGCCTATATTCTTGCACCAGAAGATAAAATTTAAACCTAACCCCTTATACTTTAATCTAGTTGGGGTTTGTTTGCATTTTACTTGTTTCCAGGACAGAAGGTAATATCCCAGTTACCGATCTCATAGGAGAAGATGATCTGGTTATTCTTTTGATTATACAGTAAAGCATCTACTGGCTTATCCCACCAACAGCCAAAGTACTTACAAGCCTTCCATCTGCGTTGTCTCTCCTAGGCTGCAGCCTGGGGCTCTAATGTGCCCATTTCTCATCTCCCGCTTTCTCCTCTGCTTCTTCTTCTCCTTTCCTTAGCTCCTCCTTCAACTCTTTCTCTCCCTGCCCCATGCTTCCTTTATATTTCTATCTTTAGTTCAACCGTGAATGACTTCAAATCCAAAACTAGTGATTTTTCAGTGGGCGTGTCAGTGGTGAATATGATCATACCGCCCATCAAGTGAGCTGTGCTTCTACTCTTGATAATCAAATTCATTATGGGATGCTTGCGGAGAGTTGAATTTCACCTGTCAGGCTATTCTTGCACTTGCAACATAAATTCAAATAATATACAATCCTTTATGGTTATTCAGCATTAAAAGGGCACCTTGCTGTCAATTTCTATAGCCAGAAACAAGGGAAAATAATAGTCCCCACATGACCACAGTAAAGACTGAATGAGATCATGAACAGAAAGTCTCTACAGCACCAAGGAGATAACAGTGTTCAATTCCTTTCCTGTGTTCTCTCTGTCCCAGGGACTCCGTGCCTTTTGTAAACCAAGACTCCTGTATTATATTACACACTCTATGTGCTACAAAGTCCCAGGCAAGCCAGAACTCACAGACAGTCTTATCATCATGAATCTACATTGTATGCATTGCTAGTCTTTTGAGCGTATGAAAAGTAAATAATATAAATTCCAAATGAAAATCTGCTGCCTTTTCCTCCAGAAGGAAGCCTGTTAGTGACTAGCTCATGGTTGACACCATTATTAGTGAGTGTCCTCTCAGGCATGCACATGAAGACTTGCATCATGGGGGTCTCAGAGTTCTGGGTCTTCAGCAAACCCTAGGGTCACCAGAGCACTTATTTCTTTATTAGTTTCCTATAAAATTCCCATCGTGATAAAGTCCCGAAGCAGAAGGGATAACAAGAGGGAAGAATCTACCCTAATGTATGAAAACACATCCCGGGTTTAGGTGCATTCATTTCTGGAGAGATTGACCTTCCACTTTCTGTAAAGAGAGCAGCCAATGAGACAGCGCCACAGATCAACAGCAATCAAGGGCGAACAGTCACCACAGAGCTTGCAGCAGTGGTAATGAGGATGTACATTATAATAAAGGCATTATGTGTCTGCATCTTTCCTATGCTCCTCTGCTTCCTATCCTTCCGCCATACTCTCTTTCCCAGCATTCCTCTTGCACATATTAACTCTCTCACCTTACATCGCACACCACCACCCCCGCCCCCCGACCTTCCCAGCCTGCAGCCTCTTTATCCCTTTTTCTCTAGGCCAGGACTAGATCCTTTTCTAAGCTGATATAGAAATCACCTCAGTCTCTGAAAAATCCCCACGGACTCCCGTGGGCTTCCAGAACCGCTGCCCTGCAGACTTGGTTAGACCTTCTCAACACTGTTTTAATGCAGTGAAGGGTGAGCATAGACCATTAACTCAGACTTCTCCAGTAGCGTAGCTAAGCTCATATGGAAGTCTGGAGTGATATTCATTGATATGCAAATCTCTAAAAAGGATTCTGGGACACAGAGAGATTTTCCCATAGGATCAGAGTCCAGCCTGTACTTAACAGCCTCACTGTGTAGGGCGGGGAATGGGGAAGGAGGGGCTGAGAGGAAATCAACAACATCCGAAAGGCTAGGTGTTAGAAACACACAGGCAAATATTATAGTTATACATAATAACGATGCCTCTGCTGACCACAACCCCTACATCAATGCACGGCTAATGCTCCCGGGACACCATCTGTTTAATAGCACCCACCTTATCTCTGTCCCCTGCTTTTATGCTGGGTCAAATAAAAGTACCAGGAAAGGATATGAGAATGTTGTAATAACCAGTCCAATTAATAAGCTGTGTGTGTGAGTGTGAGTGTGGTGTGTGTGTGTGTGTGTGTGTGTGTGTGTGTGTGTGTTCTGAGGGCTTCTGAGATCTCACTGTGAGAAAGGAAATCTCATGTGATTTGGTGCAAATTCATGCACATGCACACATTTCCGCCATGCGAATGCAGGAGAGAAGAGTCACGGGCACAAGTTCATTGTGCAGACAGATCATTTGCACATCCAATTAGGTGAGAGGAGAAATCGGAAAATCCAATTACTTCATCTCAGGTATCCAAAGTTGTTATTTCCTCCCAGATTTATTTGCAGGTTAAAAACCACCTTGACTATAGATGAAGTCCATATTCTTTATGTGCACCTAATTCTTGTACAATTCCCATCTGCAAGTTCTTACTGGCATTCCTGGTTGAGTTCTTCTTCAGAGTATGTCTTTTCCTCCTTCATGTATGAAACTGTATTAAATTTAGATTTTTTTTTTTTTAGAATAAAACATCATAAGAAGAACTATATTGTCATTATTTCAGTAATGGTCAGGCAGAGTTTTGAAATATTTATTTTGCCAGATACATATAGTTCTAATTGATGTATAACTCTGCCTATGTAACCAAAGTCCATGAGCAATAACCAAGCATTTTCCAAATCTTCTTAATGAACCACACAGAGCTTCATGTTATCAGTTGTAAAGTGTGATGGAAGCCCAATTATTGTGTGCAGTGGTTTATGCAGCTCCTGCCTCGTATGTGTCCAGCAGCACCCAAGAGGTGCCTGAGAACTGACCACTGAAAACAGAGACCAAAGTTAGCAGCGGTCTTGTATCCCTGGATCTCATTTACTGACCTTGCAAAGCACTTGACCTCCAGGGAAAACCACTGTTGGTCAGAGTTTATACTGAAAAGATCCACTATCCTTAGAGCAGAAAGCATAGTCTGAGGATAATCCAGGGCTTAACACAGAAAAATAATATAAAATATTATATAAATATATATATATATATATATATATATATATTAATTACAGTACATATGTGAGAAAAGTTAATTCTAGGAACTGCTTCTGGACATTTCAGCTTTTCTTATTTATTTTTGAAATTTTATGTTTTTTTTTTTAAATTGTAATTTTGAGATGCAAAATTAACCAACAGATAAAGAAATAAACAAACAACCATAGGATCAATTCGTATACAACATAGGTCCGCACCTTTAGTCATGTAAAAAGAACAGGAAAGCATCTTCCTATTCAGTTTACTATACCAAAAGCTTATTAGAAAATGTAAAATTATATAGGTAATGAGCAATTAGTACCACCCTATAAGCTTATAGAAAAATACCATACAACCTGTTAGACACATGCACCTTATCATTGAACGAAAAGAAGCATCGAAGTTGACATGTTACATACAAAAGTTATTAGACATTGTAATATGAGAAATTAGAATCTCAACGGATAGAACAATGTACTCTTTTTCTAACGCGTGAAACTGCTCGTATTTCAGAAAAGCTACACAATAAGAAGTGTTGAGATAAAGAAGCAGATGATCATTGTTTGCAGGGAATGTGTTCCTCACCAGTAAAATCGACAGCCAATAGATATGTAGTTACAACCAATACATCACTCCAAAAGCTTCCTAGGTAAAAGTCAACTGACACAAATAATAGTGTTTACCAAGCACGGACAGCAAGGAAAGATAACTTAAGAAAAAAAAAATCACGATAGCTTTAAAACGTTATAAAACATTTGGAAATCCGTGGAATAGTAAACGTTTCAGTGTATAAAGTATAATGGCTGTTACAGGAGTCTGATGAGCGGAATGAACCGATGAAAGAATGAGAATCTCAATAAACGGAGAACGTTGTTGTTCTCCAGACAATACTGACTCCGTGACATGGAGATGTAGGACAGGAACTGGTGGTGGGAACAGAAGGAGTGTACCCACTTAGAAAAGCTGTGAGATTAAGAATACGTACGTTCCCAGAAATCCTCACACCAGTTTATAAAGAGACAAAGAGAAGACGGCCATCACAAACAGGTAACTGGAGAGCCCTGGGCACTTTGGGGGTCCACCTCTAGGGGGCAGTGGATAGCATTGTAGACCTCTGCACAGGAATCAGAAGCAGGAGGGTTGAAGTATATGCATTCCAACATGAACAGACCTCTAAAACACAGCAGTTCGTGGGAAGAGGAGAAAAGACAGAACTAAGTCAACAGCCTAATACATTTTTGAAAAATAGAAAGCCCACAAAAATGCATGTTTTACAGTAGTGCCTGCTGTTAAACAGGACAGTCTAATGAAAGGCAAACCCTGTTTTTGTAAAGATAAAGGTGGGGGAAGGCAAGGCAAGAGAAAATGGAGATAAGAAAATGAAGGGAAAATTAATGAATGTGTCAATGAATGGATGGATGAATGAATGGTGTATCTCAACAGTTTGGTATTGACAAATCTTCCATGAACTGAGGAGCACAAGCAAGCCTCACACCTGACTTTATGCTATATCATTCTATATACCTATCATTCTACATGTTCCTATATTCATATTCTGTATTATGTCTATTCTGCAGTATATATATGAGGATGTGTTTTTAATAATCAAACCAGTACAATCTGAGTGACTTCCAAAGAAAACAGACAAGTTGTTCAAAAAAGTCTGAGACTTTCTTTCCTGTTAGAATCACAGCCCACAAAAGAACAACTGTAGGTTTTTTAAAACCCACTTAGCTATACTTTACCCTATACCTGACGTAGATGTGATAGCTACAAGAGAAATTGTAAATATAACAAAAAGAAAGCAAGAGGAGAAATGGAGGGGCGTGTGAAGAATACATCTAAACGTGGCGTTACCAGTTCTTAACCAAATGAAAAAAGTGCATAATGGAATGTACAGCGTGACAGAAAACAATCTCCTGGGGTTTTCGGAGACCTCCTGTGCCCCTTAGGAAGTGAATTTGAAAGTCAGGAACTCTCTAATCTTTCCTAGGTTTGGGAACAAATTCAGGACTGTTAGGCGCAACTGTTTCCATCCGTGGAACTCTGCTGCCACCTACTGGTAGCAGTCTGCTACTTCTCCAGGAACCCTACTTGTTAGCCCCGGGCTACCTGCAAACCATGTCCCTTATCCCTTGGGACTGAACTATGGGGATTCGCTGCTGTCAATCACTCCACCTAGAAGATTTTCAGATCAATACATGTATGTGTTCCGAGGGTAATTAACAATAGGCTAGTTTATCGACTAGGTGAGTTTCTGTCTTCCTATTATTTCTTTCGCTTTTGAAAATCAAAGAAAAGACAATTATCACTCGAAGCATTGCCTCTTCCCTGTCTTTCTTTTCTGCCCCCAAGAGAGGTGTGAGTTTAATTAAAGAAAAGAATCACACGTTTTGTGGTAGTTTGCAAAGCATATAGTGTGCTGGTGTCTAACAGGGTTTTTCCTTTCCTTGTAAAGTACCAACGATCGCGTTCTCCTGGCTAAGGTGTGGACTGTGTCGGGCAGTCAGCGATGTTTGTGAAGTGGTCAGGTCCTCGTGGGTGGTGCTCACCAACTGAGGGGGGAAGTAAATGAACTTACTGTGGTTTTGAGTTCCAGAATAATTGCTCAGATCAGGTTGGGATCCAAAAGGAAAAAAACAAAAAACAAAAAAAATCCCTCTACTGAATCATTGATCAATAGTGATTTGAGACAGAAATTACAGTGAATTTTGGTCATATTTACTTATTTCCCACAATTCACCTTTAAGTTTGGTCCATGAGATTAGTTTGCTGTGAAAGAAATAAGATGTCTATTTTATCTTGGTTCATAGAAGTTCTTTAATCAAAGTCAGTGACTACCCCCAACCTCAACACCAAACCCTCCATCAAAGACTGGCCTGAGAACCCCACACGGAGACTTCCTGAGCAGGATGGATAATTAGGAACTTGGTAGTTCCAAGTCCAGCCTTGGAGAAAAGGAGATGCCAGAGATGCGAAGAGAGGCGGCTCTTTATGGGGAGGAGTCCATGGAGGAGGTCAGTGATAATTACCAGGCTGTTAGAGTCCCTGTACACCTTGGAAATTATTGGCCCATAAAATGTCTGGAGATTTATACCAGAAAGCTCACATCTCCTGTGCTGGTGGCAAGCTGAGCTAAGCCAGCTTGACATGATGACTGAAGATAGAGAGTCTTGTTTAGGACACTAGAAAGAGCGAGTGGAGAGGGTTAGAATGGAATTAGACGCAGCACCCAAATCCCACCCTTACCAGCAGTGGGATTCACTCCAAAAACTTTGGGGTTACGCAGATTCAAGTCCAAGAACTTGTAAACTGAGAAGAACCTCTAAGTTAGGAGAACCTTTCATTTGGCTCATTTGACTGGGAGAGTAACTCTCCCAGACCCCAGGGGTTTGTATTTCATGCCCTGATGACTGTGAGTCAGTTGCCTTCTCTGATGTATAGGTCAAGAAGTATTGGTTTATTCCAGTGCAAGAAGGGAAACACATCAATAGGATGTGTGGACAGTCAACCGACAGTCTCTGGTGTAGAAGCTCCTTGAGGGAGTGCTTGTGTGTGTGTGTGTGTGTGTGTGTGTGTGTGTGTGTGTGTGTGTGTCTATGACTCTTTGAAGTTTCACTGGCTCTAGGATCCAAACCACATGGAGAGTGTGTACCAACTCATCTATGTCCAAGCTTTCTCTTCCTAAGAAACAGCAGACATCCATTACTATCAATCCCTGGCAAGCCCTGGGCAGCCCTTGCCCCTTTCAAGAGAGAACTGGGAGGCCTTGATAAAGATCAGAGCTGTGTCTCTATGTGCCCTATGCTATCTTTGCCTTTGGGCCATGGTGCTCCCAGGAGTGAAACAGTCTTCACTAGAGTACCTTTCCAGGACCTTCCAGCCTTTGTTTAAGGAGCTGTCAGTCATCGATTACACCACTTCAAATTAGGGGTGCATGAAAGAATATCAGAAGCAATCTACAGGCTTTATTTTAGACAACCCTGAATGTTTTCAACAAAACCACTGCAAGATTGCAGGAGACAATGTAGAGTGGACAGCTGCTGGGGGGGGGGGGAGTTTGTGCCAGGCTCTGGGTCTTCCTTCAGCTCTCACCCCACCACTGGAGGGAGACAGCATCACTATACCTACAATATGGGTAGAGAAATACAGACAAAAGACTTTTGACAAGTGTGCCCTTACTCCCATTGACTTGTGGAGAGAGAGGAGGTGGTGTGGAATCACACTTACCTTGCTAAATATTGTGTCATATGAATGTTTCTTTTTAAAAAAAAAAAAAAGTCTTCAGTAGGACTATTTTTCACTTCTTTAGTCACAGCCTAGGAGAAGACAGGTGCTTAGGTACTAACTCTACTATTAAGAGTGATAAGATTTTCTTGTTCCAGATGCCAAACCGGATACATGTTGGCATTACCTTTGTCAAAACTTCTCATTGGAAATAACATAATACATGTATGAAACTAAATCCAGGCCTATGCTAAGAAAATATGATGGGATGGATGGTAGAGACATAAGATAGCATAACTTGGTTTTGTTTTTTTTATTCTTTTGATTTGTATATGTGTTTGTATATATGTGTGTATACATTTTCATGTGTGTGCACACACATTTCTGTATGTGGAGGCCAAAGGTTGATATTAGTATCTTCTTCAATTACTGTGTACCCTACTCTTTTAGACAGGGTCTTTTACTGAAAATGAAGCTCACCTATTTTTCAAGTGAGCTTTAGGGATGCTCCGGTCTCGGCTTTCTCAGCATTAGTCCAGGCCACCATACTGGCTTTTCATGTGGGTGCTGAAAGTTTAAACTCTGCTTGCAAGCACTTTATTTATTTGGCTTACTTCTCAAATTCTAATTTATTAAGTTTAAACTATGGACAGAAGTCAGTTTGGTTAAGTTAGATGTTGGTTTAAAAAAAAAAAAAAGTTTAGCTCTGCTGTCATAACAAGCACAAAAGAGTCAGGAGAGAGGAACCAGGGCCAGTTGTCCTGAGAAGAAACACAGGAAGTTGAGTAGGGAAGACCATGGGAGGAGTTGGTGGAGGTTAGACGGGCTTCCCACACAGTTTCTAATACCACTAGAATTCATGACCTCCAGACTAAAACCAGGAGACTGAGCCCTACCATCTAGTGGTGAAGTGGCCAGATGAAAATAACGGGCCACTGGGTGATGCATCTTACCTCTGAAGGTCCCCATATTACAACCGGAGGGCACACAGAAGAAGTTCAGGCTACCTCCAAGCTGTCTTCTGTGACACTGGCCTGCTATTACGTTAGAAAGTCTATGTCCTACAATGTTCATGTATTGAGACAAATTGTCCAAAGCAATATTGCTAAGAAGTGGGGACTTGAGCAGTAATTATGCTGTGACTTCTCCCCCCTACTAGAGGGGAACGCTGATTGCCCCTTCTGCTCCTCTAAGAATCAACGTGGATGGAGCCACTTGGGGCTGTCTTCTCTCCACCTGCATATGCACACACTTGCATGTGCAATGAACACATTTGCACACATGCAGACATACACACACACGTACATACACACACAAAGAAAAGAGAGATAAATAGGATTTGTAATAAGCTGGAAAGGATACAGGAAGGGAAGTTTTCAAAGACAAGGTACCTAGAAGGCCTATTACAGATAAGCAGGGCTCATTTTCAGTGACTAATTAGTAAAATCACAGCTAGAAATGTGAGTTTCAGTTTCAGCAGCAGCTTTATCTGTTCACCTAGCTCGCAGTGAGACTGAGGCCCTGTGGACAGTCAGCAAGTTGGACTTTTGCTCCTGAATGAAAGCTGAAGGCCGTGCCAACGGTGGTGAATCCCCGGGTGTGTGACACTCAAGTTCGGTCTGTGTTCCTCACGCCATCTAGACTTGCAGGCAAACATTGCAGCAAGAGGTTTTTTTTTTTTTTTTTTTTCTGGTTTTATAATACTGTGTGCAAATTTAGACTTTGCAAAAGCTGTTCTTGTGCTGAGAGGATCATTTCATATTTCCCATGAATTTTATTAGGCAGCAGTTGAGATTTCAGATTATTGTTCTTTTTATTTCGTAGTCGTCGCTGGAAGTGTTTGTCAAAACGATTTCTGAATTAGTATATGGAGAAGTATTTTTAAAAGAGCCTAATGATACATAAATACCAGACCGAGCCAGGCACACTAATGAACATCTGTACTTACAGCACGTGGGAAGCCAAGGCAGGAAGACCATGAGTCAGAAGCTGGACTAAACTACACAGCAAGTTCCAAGGTCATCCTGCAGTACATAGTGAGACCTTGTCCAATTTACTAATAAAGTTGTAACGTCTTGCCTTCATTCAGCAAACCGATCTCTAAGAGAGGCACTATGTGTTTTCTTATTCAAATAACAGATTCCAGCGAGGCATTCCCTTGACCCCACTGTAGATTCTGCTGGCCCACTGTTCTTGAATGCCTTTAGCCATTCTTCAAAGAGCCATTGCTTTGCTCTGTCGCCATAATTCAGAGAATAACCAGATGTCCTCTGCGGCCATTTGTCCACAACGACGGTAATATTTTATGAAGGGCAATGACAAGCAACATGTTTCTGAATTTCACTTAGCATATTGAGTTTAAACAGTGGGAGGTGGATGTCCAATGTCCTCCAAGATTACCCAAAGGAAACAGGAGGGTGACCAGGTGGCAAGGACTTCCTAAGTGCTAGATGCTATGGGAGACACACACTCATTCATTTGAAAAGGTGGGTTAGACAACATGGCATTCAAAATAGTCCTGAGATACCTGAAGTTGTAGGCAATCCCATAATATTCTACAGGGTAAATATAGACCTTTGGATAGAAAGTGAGGCATGAATAATTTAAAGGAAGCAAAGAATAAGAAGGAGATACATGCCAGCCAGCAAATTAGAAGCAGAGAAGGGATAAATTTTTTTTAAATCTTTTAATAAATACCTTACTGATATTATTGAGCAATTTATAAATAATCTTCTTTGCCACCAGATTTCTAAGCCTTTTTAAAATGAATTAGCAACAAGAATCCTAATATAGATAGAGAGTGTTCTAACTTAGTTTTCTATTTCTGTGTTAAAACATTGACCAAAACCAAATGGAGAGGGAACTGTTTAATCCTGATGCTTCTTGTTCATCACCAGGGAAGCCTAGGCAGGAACTGAAGCAGAGGCCATGGAGGAACATGGCTTACTGGCTTTTCCCCTAAGGCTTACTCAGCCTGCTTTTTTATTCAGCTAGGACCACCTGCACAAGAATGGAACCACCCACAGTGGCCTGACCCTCTCATATCAATTACCAATCAAAAAAATGTCTACAGCCAATCTGATGGTAATATTTTCTAAATTGAGGTTCCTCCTGTCTAGGTGACACTAGCTGTGTCAACTTAAAAAGAAACTAAACAGAAAATGGGTATGGTGGCACATGACTTTAATCCCAGTACTCAGGAGGCAGAGGCAGCAGATCTCTTAGTCTAAGGTCAGCCTGGTCTACACAGGGAGTTCCAGGACATCCAGGGCTACAAGAATACCCTGTCTAAAAAACAAAACTAAACAGGATAGATAGATAGATAGATAGATAGAAGATAGATAGATAGATAGATAGTAATACATAACTACATATAGATAGATGATAGATGATAGATGAGATAGTAGATGGATGGATGGATGGATGGATCATCATGCATGCATGCATACATACATACATACATACACACACAGATGATACAGATGGATAGATAGATGGATGACTTGTACTCATAATTAATAATTTTTCTCTCTAAAATCAGCAGACACCACATATACACTGTTCACTTTTCCTTCAGTTTTTCAGCAGCCTATGTCAGAACACTTCAAGGTCATAGCCTTGGTTTGCAGTTACATAGCCAGTATAGATGACTTCATTGTATTCCGTTCATTCTACAATTCAACTTCTTCAAATAAGAATAATAGTCCCATTTTAGAGAGCGAGAAAGAGACACCTAGGTGACCTTCATAACCAGGACCACAGACCACAAGGATAGAGGAGCCCTAGCTCCAAACTCACCAAGAGGTTTAAGTGAACAAGAGCCTGCTCAGAAACACAATGGTCACCCTGAGAAGCAGTGAGGTCCCCTCACCAGCAAAACTCCCAAGAGACTGAGTATACGTAGAAGGCCCCTATGCTAGAAAAAAATACCCTTGAACTCTTCAGAAGTTTAAGAATCATGGGAATAATCCAGAAGAGGGTATCTTGTAGGGTCTTTTGAGCTTTCACTCCAATTTATTGGTGTTGGATTGTGAGGATCCTGAGAGTTGTTCACAATCTGATTCTATCTTCCTTCTGGGCTGCGCCATATGTCTAATATAGGCCAATGAAATGTAAGTAATCCAAGCCCTGTAAAGGCAAACATTAAGATGAGGCTTAATTCAGTTGCCCTATAGCTATCATATTGCAAAGCAAGTGTGGCATGGGGTCTCCTTCAGTGAAGATCTCAGAATGAGCCCAATGAACAGAGGACCCTGCTGACAGTCAGAGGACATGCAGTGTGGGTAAGTGTTAAGACTGTGGTGGTTTGAAGCAGTTGATATTGGAGGTTTGTTGCCTCAGCATATCTATCAAAGTATCGTGCCTACAAGAGTCTCACACCTGAAGTCCTCAAAGACAGCCTGCAGAGCTGCATCCTTCATTACTGAGCTTAGGGGTTAGTCATGCTGCGCAGTTTAAGAATAAGTTGGTGACACAGACCACATGAAATTCCAAGTTAAGCATGTGAGAAATGAGAGGAAAGAGCCAGACAGGGAGTGAAAAGTGTCTTCATTCAAAAGGGAGTGGGGGAGTGTCTTCATTCAAAGGGTAGAATTATCCCTCAAAATCACTTGGGCACAAAATCCAGTAATTTACCACCTCGGCATTCTCTTGTCTCCCAAGAGGAAAGCAGAGCGCTTTCTTCCTAGAAAAAAAAATATATATTGACCTTTTCTTTCACACAGACAGACTAGCAGCAATTTAACTATGATCCCCGTAGCCCGTCCCCCAGGACATCAGCTGTGCAAGGGAGAGTATTGATTTTTATCTTCTTAAAAAATAAACTTGCTAAAATAAGCACAGTGGTGATGGCTTCTGTCTTGTTTGGTTGGGTTTTTAATGTGGAAGTTGGTTGACTTTTTTAAATAAACAATGAATTATGAGAGGGACTGATATGAGAGGGATGGAGATGCTCAAGCTTCCAGACAGAACATCTACCAAGAATAGCATCCCACCACTCCACTCCTGCATCCTGGGATATGAATGTTTTAAATATAGATGCAGTCCAGTCTCTCTTAATGAACCTCAGATCTGCATCTCTGGGCTGTTCCAGCAAGACAGAATCTTTACTGGGAAAGGAATTGTTTGGAGGCCTGTGTAGACCTAACTGTCCTTGCTAAATGTCCAGTCCAGCTACGCTGCCACATTTGCAGCTGGCCCCAGATCTGTTGCTGCACAAGAAAAACTAGAGGCAGAAACTGAAACCTCTAGTTTGCAGAGTTAAGAGTAGAGGCTTTGATAGGAGCTCAAGCCCCTTCCCCCAATTCCTGCATACTTATGGATTCCAGTAAAGAAAGACAAATGGACTCCAAAATCCCAGAAGTTTGTTTACGACAGGACTCCTATCTCTTGCTTGGCTAGATAGTACAGTGACTCACCCCAGGGGGAAAAAAAGCCATTGGAGCATTGCTAACATTAACTGGAATCCTTTAGACAGCTAAACAGGCCACTTCCCTCTAGGACCTGTTCTCCAGAAAAAATGTGCAGGCTCTGTGCCAGACGCTGTTGGTTGACACAGCCAGGTCTTGTAGATTTGCTTTATTTCAAACAAAAGCCAAGGGTGTTTATTCGGCCAACCCCAATGTTCTAACACTATCTTCAGTCACAAGTAACTTGAAGTTGAGGTCTGTGGGCCTGTCTCATTTCTTCAGAAGGACAGAAATACTGTATGTAATTTACGTTAGTTTGCTAAGCTGCAGCAGAATTCCTTCTGTTCAGAAGCACTCAAAACCTCTCCGCTACACAAGTAGAAAAGTTGGTGACAGAGGGTCAGAGGCCGCCACAGAGGCTGTGCAAATGCTTCATCGCAGCAAGGTGGGATCTCACCATTCCATGGTCTTTTCTATGTAAATACAATGTTTTATCCTAAAATGCTGTCTTCTTTCCGTTTTGAGGCCCTAACTTGAGACTGGCCTATTCTCCATCCAAAGCAGCTGGTTAGTCTACATCTCTACCATGTCCTTTACCACACTACCACACTTCCAGGACACTACGTGCCTACTCTATTTAGCCCAGGGCCAGGTACTAGGCACTGGTTACTGGACAGAGCAAGGGTCACTGAACCTCAGTTCCCACACATGCCTTCCAATCATACACCCCTCTTGAAGCACATGAGCCCTGTCAGCCCCACCCTGTTTTCCATACAGAAGCTGTCCCTGTAGAATTACTCTCAGTTAGCCTATCCCTGGGGCAGTCTCTGCGGTTCCTGCTGGCAGCATCCTATCATTCCTGTGTGTGAATAACCATAAGACTGCCTTTCATCTATCTGGTTTCAGTGTGTTACATACTGCCATCAAAGAACCCTTTTTATCTCATATAAAACACTCCAAAGAACTGAGAAGAGCCTTCTCATGGCTATCCTTCCTTGGATCAGACAGGCCAAACATACAGTCTGGGGCAGCCTCTATTTGGGTAGCCCTTACCAAGGATTCAAACTGCTTGCTAATACAAATAAGTTAATGCTAGCTATCATCTAGGGACCACAGCCATGCGGAATATGGTGGGATTCATAGGCACTACAACTGCTAGGAACACTAAAGCCAGCCTTGGGACTTAAAGGGATTGAGTTTATCATCAGCATCTATGTTGTATGTATTTCTACTCGTCTCCTTGACTCAGCAGATAGTAGAGTCCCTGTCATGCAGCAGATACTTCATAATCAAAAACTGAATATATGAAGTGGAAAATCCCCATGAAACAAATATAGAAAAACTATTTATTCAGCATTTAGTGCTCATCTAGTATGTTCTAAGCACCTGGTCTCAGAAGTTAGAATAACACAAATCACGGCACTTTCACATGTAAGAAGCAAACAGCCAACAGCCATGTGCAAGCATTAACTGAGACAGCTTGGGAAGCTACTCGATGATGTAATTCAACTAGTGTTGAAATGCACAGCTCACCTCCTACATGGGTTGTGTTCAGACCTCCCGGGAGAAGTGGTTGTTCCCCTTCTCCCGTTTCCATGGCACCCATTACCTTATACAATATCCATCTGCTAACCCTGACCTTCCTAAGGTCAAGGACAGCCACTAACTCCTCTTCACATTCCTGATGCTTACAGAGCAGAGCTCGGGACTTAACAGGTGGTCAGCAAGAACTGGTTGGATGAATGGAAAATTACTTAATCCATTTCCTTCTGTGTGCCTCTGTTTTGTGGATGCCGAGATATATGATGCAGATGGAGAATCGAATGAACCCCTTTCACAAATTCCCAGGTAGTGCTTATGCTGCAATTAGTGCTACAGGGACCACAGTGTGAGTTGCCAGTCTAAAGGATGGCTGAGGGTACATACTGGCTTACAAAGAGACAACACTGAGAGATCATTGATGACGAAGCTTATGGCAAACATCCTACAACCATACAGTGGAGATGATGCCTAAAGACTAAGTCAGGCATGACTTCATTAACATTCTTCAAACCCTTAAAACTACCCTGGTTTATCAGAGGTCACCCCACCACTTAGCTGGACGTGGCAAAAGAGAAATGCTTACATGTGCCATGTGCAAGCAAATGTCCAGTCCTTACTGACAACAGACCCAAACTGTAGACAAGGATACTTCCAACAATATCCTGAGCAAAGTGAACAATGTATTCAAACAGGAATATCATTGCATGTTTAAGAAAAAAAGAACTACAGCCATGTGATAGCCATGCTACAGTAACAATGCATGCATGAATCTCAGATAAATGAGAGAAAATGCATTCTGTTCTGGCTAATTAGGATATCAATCTGATTTGAATCCAGAATGGTTCCTTTGGGGAAACAGGTAAGGAAAAGAAAGGAAACCTGAGGGATGTGTCTGGGTGCTGTGGTATCCCGCTCCTCAGTGGGAACGACGATCACAATGCACACACATGCACACTGTGGCATTTTTCATTTTCTGCCTGTTTACTATACATCCAGACATGGGTGTTTTTAGAGGAAAAGAGGAATAGGGAAAGTAGTTGGAAAGAAAACAATAAAGAAGTGGATCTAAATCCTTATGTCAGTGCCTGTATGGAGCTGACAAAGGTCATCTTAGAGCAACAAGGAGGTGGGTGTGAGTTCTTCCAAGAAGCCCAGAGTTCAGGAAGCACTACAGATGGCTTCCTCTAAACCAGTTTGCCAGGCTCAGCCTGTGACTCCTTCACACCACTAGCAATGGGTTACATATAGATGAATTCTTTACATGAAACTTATAGAACTAGAGTATGCATATGATGGATTTAAAAAAACAAAAAAACAAAAAGACAGAGTCTTCTGTTTCCCAGACAGTGTCTTGTGTGTCCCTGTCTGGCGCTGAACTTCCTACGCGTTGAGGGTGATCTTAAACTTCTGGTTCTTCTGTCTCCTCCTGAGGGCTAGGATGAAAGGTAAGAATAATCACTCCTGACTTTATGCAGTGTTAGGGATGGTATCCAGTAAGCACTCTACAACTGAGCTACATCTCTAGATCTACCTAATTGATATCAAAATCCAGAAGATTGTAGCAAAATTTCTTAGAGCCTTTAACATTGACCTGTTTCAATACTTGTTTACACTGTGAGGTTGGTAGGTGGACTAGGATGGAAGTGTTTAGGGGCTCAAGACCCAACTACAATGTTCTCTCATTGGATCCCAAGACCTGTCATCAATCAGAAGCACAGGGTTTTTCGTGGCTATCATCTCACAGAATATATTATTCTTTTCTAAACTACACTGTTCTTAAAATGGCTTCACAAGCTACTGAGAAATCTGAGTGATCTTGAAGCTCTGATATTGAATCCTGTCCTGGAAGATGAGACTATCTTTGCCCCAAATGATTTGAAAATACAGCATCTCTTGAGCTCTGAAGGCCAGTGCCCACATCTGGCTGGCCTAGAAACAAGCCTCCTAACTGAGCTACAAACAGTAAATGGTCTAGACAACACCACTCGGACTCTTCCCTGTTTTACACTCCATAAACCTGTGTGTAAGTGCAGGTGAAGGCAGTCATAAATATCAAAACCACCAGAGCAGAATAGCCTTTGATTCTTTGTTTATCATGGGCTAATTAAAACACAAGCTGAACATAACTCAGTTCTTTAATGGAGTTTACCAGATGTGTTGTAACTAGACTTTGCGCTGTATGAAGTCTGTGTATAATAACTATAATTTTTTATTTAGTACAGCAGCCTGCTATAGTTGAGGGTGTGTCTGTTTTTTGATTACAAGGTCCACAGTTTAAGGAGCAGGAAAGAGGATGGTTAACTACTGAGAACATGTTCTCTGGGCATTGAAACCATGATTAATCTAAGCCCTGTCCAGGAGTGAATTCTTGGATGCCCTGCATACTGTAGTTATGCGCCGTGCCAGAGACACATTTTCACTGGAAGTATAATTACTGACTTTTAAAAGTCACCTTTCATCCCAAGGAGCCCCAGCTCTCTCAAAAGCGATAGAAAGCCATTACAAATTACAGTTAGAGTAATAGCTTCCACCATTCAGCCATCACTTAAGAAGCACTTCAGCTGCCGAGAGCAAGAAAGGTCAGGCTTGCTGGGCCTTCCCTCCTTAGCTGGGAAGCCATGTGGATCTCTCCCCAGTGTGGTGGCCATTGGGGATGGCCAGGCAGGGTTGAGCATCTACAGCTGGCTACACATTCCTAAATACAGTGTCTCAAACTCTTGGGTACTATCATACCTTTAGGATGACAGGTACAGGCTCAGGTTTTCAATGTTTGATTGATAGGTAGGGTGTATACTGGGAGGCTCTGGGAATTTTAGGAGATGGGTATCAGCTGATGGAAGTAGGTCACGGGTAGAGCTCCTGAGGGTATATTATCCCTGCCCTCTTTTGGTCTCGTTCTTTTCTTCTTATCCATCCAAAAGTGAAAACTTCTCCTGTATGTTTCCTCCTCCACAGTTTTTGCCAAGTGTATGACGTTAAGTAACCATGAACCAAATCTTCTGAAATCACAAACTAAAATAAATCCTTCTTCCAAGAAATTGTTTCCACCAGTTGTTTTGTCTCAGGGATGAGAAATGCAACTGGTAAACACACTCAAGACTTGCAATCCAGTGATGCTGTTAATGAACCAAGAAGGGCATAATTTCAACCACCCCTTATGGGTCAATGGTCTTTGCTTGCCAAACTCTGAGTCAGGACCCATCCAAGATTCTTCTGAACCCATGATTCATGCATGCTTTAATGGAAGCCCTTCAGGCTCATCAAAGTCAGAATTCCCCAAAATGGAACTCATCACTGTCTTAGTTAGGGTTTCTATTTCTATGACAAAACACAATGACCAAGACCAATATGGAGTGGAGGGAGTTTATTTCAGCTTACAACTCACTGCCACTGAGGAAACTCAAGACAGGAACCTGGAGGTAGGACCTGAAGCAGAAGCCATGAAGGAATGCTTCTTACTGGCTTGCTCCTATGGCTTGCTAACCTTGCCTTCTTGTACAACCCAAGAACCTGCCCAGAGGGGTGACACCACACACAGTTGGCCAAGCCTTTCCTCATCAGTCATTAATCAGGAAAATGTGCCACAGACTCACAGTCTGGTAGGGACATTTTCTCAATTGAGGTTCCTTCTTCCCAAATGACTAATTGAAATAGAAAAAAGAAAAAAAAAAAAAAAAAAACATTAATCAGGGCGATCTCTTCTTAGGTAACTACTCTTAACTTCCACAATTCAGTTTGCTAAATCTCAAAGTGGATCCACCCTTGATTCTTCTGTCTCATATTCACATCTACCCGAAACCTGCCAATTCTACCTAATACCTCCTAACCACACGTTTATCTCCCATATAATTCAGATTAAAATATTATTTCATCCCTTAAAGACCAGAATTCTC
Source organism: Mastomys natalensis (assembly GCA_021653895.1). Classification (NCBI taxonomy): domain Eukaryota; kingdom Metazoa; phylum Chordata; class Mammalia; order Rodentia; family Muridae; genus Mastomys; species Mastomys natalensis. Next base: position 288,741 of record JAJTUV010000081.1, read on the forward strand.
AGCCATCAGCAACTCTCCTCACCACGTGCTCCCCGGGGGATGTTTAGCAATGTCTGGAGTTACTATCTGCCACTGGAGTTTTTGAATTCTCTATCTTGGGACTCATGATGATGCTATTGGTAACCAGTGAATAGAGAGGCCAGGGAAGCTACTAAATATCATGTATTATGACAACCCCACCACTGGGAACTCCCTGCCATAATGCCAAGGCAAGTATCTAATGGATGTCTCCTACTAAGAACCCTCCAAATATCATTAATCTTATATCTTTTTTCTTTAGATTAATTTTTTATTAGATATTTTATTTACATTTCAGATGTTATCCCCTTTCCCCATTTCCCCTCACCCAGAAACCCCCATCCCATCCCCCCTCCTCCTGCTTCTATGAGGATGTGCCCCCACCCACCTACCCACTCCCTCCTTGCCACCCTCGAATTCCTCCACACTGGGGCATCCAGCCTTCACAGGACCAAGGACTTCCACTCCCACCTATGCCCGACAAGGCCATCCTCCCCTACAAATACAGCTGGAGCCATGAGTCCCTCCCTATGTGCCCCCAGGATGGTGGTTTAGACCCTGGGAGCTCTGGTTGGTTGGTATTGTTGCTCTCCCCACGGAGCCGCAAACCCCTTCAGCTCCTTCAGTCTCTCTCTAACTTCTCCATTGGGAACTCCATGGTGTCATCAGTCTTAAAGTGAAGCCCCATGTCTTTAGCAGACCCAAAGAGAACGTCTTTCATCTGCTTTCTCTATAGACTCTATACATGAAGAACCCATCCCAAGACACCTGCACTTCTCTAAGCTTCCAGGGCCTTGGCTGGCTTGAAATTCTTTCTCCATGCTAACCAAGGAATTCACCCATATTAAGTGACAGGTAACCCTCCAGACCTCAGCCTAGACCAATGCCTACTCTCAGCATCCCACAGCACATACACTGTACCATCCCTTGCCTTACTATGCAGCCTCTGAACCTATGTATACCATATGTTCAAAGACCTTTGTCCATCTGTACATCCATTGAAGCTTTGTGCTGTGTCTGCCCTATAGTAAGGGACTCAAGGATGGTCAGTGAAGTCAGGAATCTGCAACTTTGCTACCCTGGAGTGGTTGGATTACGCAGCTTTTTATCTTTGGGAACAAAACATCTGACATAAGCAACATGAGGGAGGAAGGGTTTAATTTTTACACATGGTTTCAAAAGGTGTATTCCAAGACTGACTGGTCCCTACACTTGTACAAAACATCAAGACAATGGAAACACAGGGTTGCTCTTCACTTATCTGTGAACTGGAAGCTCAGAAAATGGGAAAGTGGGAAGGAGAAAACCGAGATCTTCCCAAGGTCTGGCCTCTAATGACTTCCTTCAGCTAAGCCCCCCTCACACCTGCCAACAAGGCTACTCCGTCGTGAATCTTTTAAGGAGTTAACTAATTGATAAATTCAGAATCTCATAATCAAACTGCCTCTGGAAATGTAATCATACACACAACACACATACACTCCCGGGCATTCACATACCCATAAACACACAAACACGAATACAGACACTCACACACACAAATGTAGACTAAATTAAGGCTCCCACTTCCCAAATGACTCTGGCTTATGTCAAGTTGAAAATAATAAAATAAAAATAAAACATTAATCAAGACAAACTTCTTAGGAAACTACTCTTAGATCCCACAGTTCAGTTCGCTAAATATCAAAATGGCTTCTCTCTTGATTCTTTTCTCCCTACTCATATTCACATATACCCACATCACTCACACACGCACACACACACACACACACACACACACACACAGAGATATACACTTACACACACACACTCACTCACATACACACACACAGATACACAAAAATACACACACACATATACAGATATACACACACAGATACACATACATACAGATGTACACACACATACACACAAGCAGACATACACACATATACAGATACACACACTCACACATACAAACACACAAACATACATACAGATGCACACACACAGATACACAAACAGACATACATGCAAGCACACACGCACACGAAAACACACATCCAGAAGTGGGCTTTGGAAATCTTCTAGGTGTTTTTCTTTAACTAATTAAATTTAATTTTTGTTTGTTTGGTTTTGGTTTTTGACTATTTTATAATTTTGATCATTTTCTTCCCCCACCCCTATTTTTTATCTTAATTTATGGGTATTAACCCTTCCGACCAATCCCATTCCCAGGGTAAGAACACATGGCATTATTTCATGACCAGTTTAGTTTAACAAAGGTCATCACTGTGATCACTGAATCTGAAGGATTTCTTGGAGCCTGGCAGGTTCACCATTGGGTTCACAACTGAAGAAAATTGACTCTACCTCTCCCTGAATCTATCAGTAGCAAAGCATTGAACAGAGAAGGTTAGGCTCCCCTGAGGCCCTCTCCTCAGCACTGATCACTATCTATGGGTCCATTCTTGTGCAGATCCAGTACAGGTGCCTGCACACAGCTCTTGTGAGTTCATAATTGTAGTGGCTGTATCTTCCATAGCAGATAACATCTCTCCACCCTTTTCCAATCTTCCAGCTCTTCCCTCCTTTCTGAACCTCCTCCTCAAGGTTTTCTGAGCCTTGGAGTATGTGATATAAGTGTTTTACTTAAGGCAGACGGAGCCCTCATCTGTCACTCTCTTGGTACCTTGTACACCCTCACCACACTACACTGGAAAAAGAAGTTTCTCTGATTGTAGTTAAGAATATAAATTGATAATCTGTAGAAACATAAACATTTAGAATACAATGCGATGCTATGCCAATTTAGCTAAATAACAGCATTTAGTTCCCCAGTAGGACCTATGACTTCCCCAACTATGTGTGACCAGGTTTACAATACCACTCAAGGACTACTTCCTGTGAAGCCCCAAATCCAAACAAAGAATGATTGGTTACTTAATCTGAATCAAGGTGACAATCAAAATTTACCTTGATAACTTTGGAGAAAACAAAACTTTACATCTTAAAAGAGCTATAATTTGCATATTTTGATTTATTTGTTAAATCAACATCTCAGGCATTTGCAAAGGGTTTTCTGCAACTTCCCTATGCAAATTCACACATCCATACATATCAGTAAGCATTTCACATTCATACATATGAAGACATTCACAAACACAAGCACACATGAGCATAGGCACATGCATACACACAGGTAAATACAGAAACACATATGCATGCTTAAGCATACACATACATGCTAACATAGAGCCAAGAAGAACCAGCCTTGATTTAAACACATTTAGCAACAAGGGTTTTGCCTCCTATGAAACAATCGGCTTCACATTTGGCAAACACCTTAAGGGGGAAAAAAATGTTATATTGAGCCCTAATGTTCCTGCCTGAAGCTCTCATCCCCCTGTTAGTTCCAGTACTTGGGGATCACACAAGACAAGACAACCCCTTCTTTCTGGTAAGTGGCATGCCTCCATCGTTCACTCCTCTTCTGCTCTCCCTTAGTGTTCCTTTCATTTCTTTCCTCATCTGAACACAGCTCCATTAAGTCAAGATCTATCTCAAGATATCTTTGGAACAGTAGTTAGTGTCCATAGCTGAATTACTGCCAATTCTTTCTTTGGAGAATAGGCTTATGATATGTTTGCCTTTTGACCTGATACTGTATATTTCCAGTAATATCTCCTCCAATGCGCAAATGCTCACCACCAAGAATCTTTATATTGTGGTATCATTTACAAAAGCAGTAAGTTTAGAATGTCCTTAAACGTCCATCTTTGAAAGGCAGCTTCACAAACAATGGTCCATCTACAGAACAGAAGCCACTTTTATAAAGAACGAGGTGACCCTTGGCATACTAAAGAGACACCTTGGAAGGCATTGTATTACATACAAAATGAAAACTTAAGAGCAATATACCTTGTTACCTCCTCGGTAAAAAGAGAACTAGAAAGGGGGAGGAAATGAGAGGGTGGCCATACTAAGGAAGAAAAATTCTGATCATCTAGTCTTCTGCATCATTTATGACAAAATAAGGTTAGGAAAGACAAGTGTGTAGTAATTTAGGTACCAGCTTGACAAGCAGAGAGTAACCAGCATATTGGAGAATAGACGTCACTATGTTTTCATTAGTTAAACATAATCTAATTAGCTAAATAAGGTCACTGAATAAGCAGACAAGCTCACTGAAAAGATCTAGTAGGAATAGATAAAGAAGTGAATCTTCAAAAAAAGTAGTCTTCAAGCAATACACTGTACTTCTATATAAATATATCTTCTTATATTGAAATTATGACCCTTCCTGGGAATTGACTTCCCAAAGACAACTTAAAAAGTTGTAAGTGATTAACTTAGCACTATGTACAGTTAATCAAAATTTAAAGTCTGTATCTTTCCTAGATGGTTCAAAGAAGGAAAACTAATATTTCACTAATATTTTAGTAGAGTTAATGATTAAGGGAATATCCTATATGTTATTACTATTATTTATGGCTACATGTATGACTAAAAGCTAAGTTTCCAGATGCCAACAAACACAGTACTGAATATAAGCCATCACTTTAATACTCTCCTTATAGTAACAGCTGTGAGGACAGAAAGGGCTACTTCCCTGCCAAGAAAACGATAAGGAGTCGGCAAACGGATTCTGAGTCTTTATTAACTCATTAGGCGTTTTCAAATCTGGACCACTACTGATTCTTGAGCACAAAAAGAAAACTTTATATGATCTAGGTGTGTACTCTAGATCTGTAATCCCAGCAGTTATAAGGCTGAAGCAGGAGGATCATATGTTTTAGACTAGGGAGGGGGAAAAGGGGTGAGGGAGGGAGGGAGGGAGGGAGAAAGAAGAGAGGGAGATAGAAGAGAGGGGAGGAGGAAGAGAGAGAAGAAATGAAATTGAAAGTGGAGGTAAGAAGGGAGAGGAACAGAAAACAGGTGAGAGCAAGAGAAGGAAAAAATGATACCAAACCCCAACCATTAGAAAAATTGCCAACAATTCCTTTTATCAGCACTCGCTGACAGGCTTCAAAGGTGCTCTGAGCTCAAGAATGCTGGACCGTATTAAACTTATTAAATCTAAACCCTGAAACAACCCATCGAGCAGCCATGGAACACAGAAGGACGAACCAGTTCGGAAGAGAAAGGGGCTGCCTACGTGATGACTCTTTCCTGCTCAGGAATGACTTGAGGGGAACGCTCTTCTTTCTTACTTTGTGTTGCATTCACACAATCACTGCCATTGTTTAAAGCTCCACCCCAACTCCCTATACTTTAAAGTCCTGTTTTTGTGTTTTGTATAATCAGTTATCACATACAAGTTACTTTATAAGTGTAAAATGAAGGAATTCTTTCCATACTTAAATTACTCTAGATATGACCACTTAGTAGAAGGACAGCACGCCAAGATTCCCCTCCTGCATGAAACTCTGACTATCCAGAACTGTTTTATTTTGCCTTGCAAGACCAGCCCTAACTTCATGCCCGAAGAAGAGAGGTGAGCTATCTGGGGGGTGCCCCATCCTTTCACCCACCAAGAAGCAGAATCACAGTGGAAGATCTCTCTTCCCTAGAGGTAAGATTTGATTCTAACTCGTGTTACCCTGTACCACTCTTCAATTATACATGCCTGCTGGTACAAATACGCATGCGTAAAAACCGCACACACACACACACACACACACACGTACATGTGTGTATGCATGTACGTGTATACATATAAGTCTACTCACATGAAAAAGACCACACAGAAGTTTCCTTTGTGGTGTACTACTGATGCCAATATGGTAAATCCATGGGGATCTTCCTTCGAGCTCACTTTCTTCGGCTCTGGGCTTTGTCTCTGAGCCATGCCCTTTCCGGTTTGGATCTCAGTCCCTCAAAGCCCTAAGAAAATCCACTATCTTACTCATAAAACAAATGGAATGCCCACTGGATCCAATGTTCCCGAATTCCATGGTCCCTGAACCTAGAATATGTAGAAACACCTGAGCTGACCACATGCTAGTTTCTTAAACAAGAAGAGACAGAGGAAGCCAATCTATTTATACATCTATTCACATACTCAGACTCAGCTATATACTATTTTCGTAAAGTTAAAATACGATTTCATTTGGCAGACAACATGCATTTCCAAAACATGAGGGACGATGAAACTGTCCATTATTTTACTTTCTTCCCCTTAGACACAGGATACTCACTCCATGAATTTTGTAGACTCTTATATTTATCTATTTCTTCAAAAACCCCCTTTCCTATGTCCACAGTTTGTGGATAGAAGGGAAACATGGCATTGTTCTACCCTTTCTCAAACTTTTCCCTTGCCAGTGAGGACCCAACCATACCATATTACATGCATGTGAACTGACCCTCCACAGCCTCTGGTCTCCACCAAGTAGTAAGAGCGATATTTGGATGCTTATCTCGTGACATCTTTATCCCCCATACCCAGTGCACAGAGGCTCTGAGACCACTGATAAACAAGTCAGTGAGCAAGTGACGCACCTCCCAGAAACCCCAGCACAGCCCTGCAATTCACGGGGGATATGTCCGCCTTTATCACTGATTGCAGCAGGCACTAGTTTGCCAGCAAGAGTACAATGAGAATAAAACATCGACCTTGAGACTTCTATTTTGATTCAAATGTTAATGTGAGAGAGCTAGGATTGAACATTCACATATTCCATCTACAGAAAGTCTCATGGTTGTAAAAAAAAAAAAAAAAAAGAAAGAAAGAAAGAAAAGAAAGAAAGAAAAAGCTTTGATTTTAAGCTTCAGCTTAAAGTCTAGCTGGAACCCAACCCACCACCAGGTGCTTTCGCTGATGTGGATTTAAAGGCTGGATTTTTCTAAAGCATAATTAACACCTCTCTAATATTTCTTCTGAGTTTGCTCAGGTCATCTGACGAAGCCAGCTACTGGAAAGAAATGATTTAACCCATAGCTGTTGAGATCCAGCCAACGGGAGCATCCTGTGAGGCTCAGCAGGGGCAACTCCTGCCAGCAGTCTGAGGGTTAAGCCTACTCCTGTCATGTTTGCCCTGAACTTGCCCAGTTAAATTGCAACAGCATGGGTCTCCATAATTATCTAATTGTTAGTGTTGTGCCTTTACGTAATTTATGATGTAGCGTTAAAGTCTGACCCTGGGTTTGAAATGGAGTGCAGTACTGCTGACATCCGAGCTCAAATTAGTAGGTAAGCACCCAATTAACGGTTATGCTTCTGAGCTTTCATTTCCATCTGACCACACTGCTACGCTAATCAGTTTTCTAAGCCTTTCACCTTCGCCATAACTAACAAGCATTTCTCTCCTTTTTATGTCTGTGGGTACCCTGCATCCTCATAAAAAATAATCTCCAGGACGCTGTCTTTATGATTACTGCTGAAAGTGGCTTCCCACAAGTCAGCTGGTGACCTCAGATGCCCTCTGTGGGAGAAGCCAGAGGCCACCTAGACCGATCGCCCACATCCATTACACTTTCATCCTGCCATGGCTTTCCTCAGCTGCTGCAGTCCCTCAGCCTGAAGGATGGACTGCTTTGAATATTCAGATCATGGAGACAGTGTATACTCTCACTCTGGGGACCTTGCCAAAATGCCTGTCACGGACCTGACAACTGAGGAAGGAAGGAGGAAATCAACTCTGAGATACAGAGCCGTCAGGCATCATCCCTTTTCCAAATTCATAACGCCTTCATATTTCTCCATGACCATTGTCCCTGTCTTCTCCACCAGACATATCTGCCCCTCTAAAGCTGTAACAACTGAGCAGGAATACTGGAGCATCTTGGGAGAGTCAAGGTACCACTAAGATCACTGCACCTGCAGTGAGGTAGATTTGGATGTATGTGAATGCTCATTTGAGCAGGGGAAAGACTTGGTAATTACCATATATGTGTTCAGCTATGCTTGTCTGCCCCTGGATCTTCACTCATTCTTCCTTCTAGAACTTAGCCCATTTCCATTTAGTTAACTGAGCCTCCCCCACCCCAAGGCTGAGAGAGGTCATTAACATCCCCTGCCCATCTTGAAAACTAAGAACTAGATGCGGAACTTGCACCTTCCTGAATATATTCCCTGATGGATGCTTGGCCTTCCCTTGCACTCCAGGTTCGTCAGCATGTGAACCTGGCCAGCTACTTCTCGGTCCGGTTCCTGTTCCAACCTCAGTGCCATCAGGAACTTTATTCAACACGAGTAGCATCCGAGTCTAAATGCCAGAAGCATATTGTTCGGTTTTATTTCTAGTAAGATGTGTTCATTACTCTAATAGAAAAATTTTATTATGAAAAATGGGTAGAAAGGAAGCCTCTAGTAAGAGTGGGTGCCACAGTGGCGCCACCTGAAGACATGTCTGGGATCCATCCCTTGACAACTACTGTCCTAAGAGGAACAATGGAAGATTATAGTTTCAATTTAAGTAGTTTTGCCCTTGCCTTTAAGCCTTGGGTCCTAGAAACCTGACTAAGGACAGTTGAGAAAGTGAAGAAAGGACATACATACAGATTAACAGACAAGAAAGAAGAAATCTACTAAGGGATCATCTACCAATAAAACCAGGCCCCTTGGCATGTTCATAAGTACAGGTCACAGCGGAGGGGTTAGTTAGTCTTCATAGGAGGTGCCTGGAGGTGGGCAGTCTCAGGCTGTAAACATCTTGGAGAAGGAAGCTGTAATTGCTAGTCTTTGCACATACTGGTCACTCACATGCACTTAGATTCCTTCCCCTCCTGCAACCCCTGTTTTATCCCATCTCTCCTGAGCATCAGCAGTTAAGGCTCTGCTACTCCTGTGGGCTGAGCCACTGGAGTTCTCAGGGGCTGTACCAGTGTCAACTCACTCACTCAGGACTTCTACAGTTCCCTACATACTTCACATTCACTAAATATGGTGTTTATTTCTTTGTCTTTTGAAATAAGACGAAGGATGGCAGCCATTTTGTAGGTGGTCTTAGACACAGAACTCCATAAGTGGGAAAGCTGGGAAATTCCTGGGACAAGAGAGGTGGCTTAGTGGTTAAGAGCATGTATTGCCCCCACAGAGGACTTGGGCTCACACCACCTGTATGAAGTCTCACAAACATCTGTAACTCCAGTTCTAGGGGATCCGATGCCCTTTTCTAAATTCCAAAGGCACCAGGCACACGTTATATATTTACATGCAGGCAAAACACACACACACAGAGTGGGGGAGGGAGAGAGAGAGAGAGAAAGAAGAGAGAGAGAGAGAGAGAGAGAGAGAGAGAGAGAGAGAGAGAGAGAGAATTAAAAAAATCTTTTAAAAAAAGAGTGGTCTCCTTCTGTTGGACTATGCCTCATTTAAATGCTTCCTGGCACATAGCTAGGTCTCACTATCTCCCTAAGGCTCTTGATTAGAAACAGTAAGAACAGAAGTGGAAATGGTACTGAAAGAACACACTAACAGCACAATAATCGAGAAATAGCTTCGGAAACGACCTTACTGTGGAGTTTCTCCATGTTCTGAGCATCTCACTGAGCCCTTCATTATGTAAATTCATCTGGATAAATTCTGGTCAAGTCCAACTAGTTAAGAGCAATGAGGACACATTAGCATATCTTCATCTTTGATCAGAATTTGATTAGAATCATGTATGGCATCCAGATATTTAAGTGTGTCAAATAAGCGGATACCTCAAGTTCTTTTGGAACTATGTGCTGCTGCAGGTGTAAAAATGTACCAGCATAGCAATGGCGGCTGCCTAGGACTCTTGTTTAAAGGACATGGTACTGATCTACAGAGAAGGAGCAGCTCTTCCTCCACAGAGTTGGAGAGGAGAGACAGGAACAGGGCTGACTGAGGAGACTCCAGTGCCTAACTACCTCTGTGTGATTTGTGTACATGAAAACTTCAAATTCTTTGACCAAAAAACCTTATTCATATTGTGTTGCCCAGTATATATTTCTGGAAGTAGCAATCAATTGAAATCTTCCATTAGTCATTGGAAAAAAAAAAAAGCTTTTGAAATAGAAAACTTTGAATTCATACTTCAATGAGCCATTAACTGAACCCAGCCAAGTAACTTAATCTTTCCAAATAATCAGCTATAAGGTGGGAATAGCACCACTAATTATGCTGGGTACAGGTGGGGAAAACGGAATGCAGATGTGTGTGAAGCACACTGTACAGAACTCCTGCTCAGCAGTTACCAGCTCCTTTTCTTCAGCCTGCAAGACAGAGAAGTGTTTCTCAATTAACAATTTAAAAATGCATGCTAAAGAATAATTTGGCAAACAAGGTTTAGGTAAATAGCTCAATTGGCTGGCAAAATGTTTGCCACACAATCGCAAGGACCTAAGTCCCATCCTTAGCACGCAAGGGAAACTACAGGTGCAGTGGCTACCAAACCTAGGTGAATATACAATCCTTGAGCCAGGGAGAAAGCCTGTCTCACAAAGCAAGGTGCATGTGTCCTGTTGTGTCCGGAAGCCCGTTTCCTGGAGTCATCCATCCCATCCGACTCTTACGATCATTCTGCCTCTTCTTCCTCTAGTTCCCTGAGCCTTGAGGGGAAGAGTTTGAAGAAGACATCCCATTTAGGGCTAAATTCAGAGACTGTGACAGCACATTCAGGGCCTGCACGGGTTCAAGCCAGAAGGGGACCCAGTGCTGAGAGGTATCAGTGCATACAGGCTCCCAACCCTAACCAAGAAGTTATCGACAACTGACACCAGCTCACAAAGGAAAAATTAGTTTTCTACACTACAGCGTCATTGAGCATATAGGCCATACTTAATTGGGCCTCATGTTCAGCAGTAGATGGCCAAGACAAAAGTGAACTCAATGGTATTTTTGTAGACTTTTCGTCTTAATATAGCTTTGTTAAGGCATTTTCTTTTTTATGGGTCCTTTGCTTGTATACTATGGTTTATAATTTTATGGTGTGTGTATGTGTGTTTGTGTGTATGTGTTTCTTGTATGCTTTCTTCCTTTTTAAATCTGATTTGTTTGGTTTTGTTTCCCTGTTTGTTTTCTAGAGAGAGAGAGAGAGAAAGAGAGAGAGAGAGAGAGAGAGAGAGAGAGAGAGAGAGAGAGAGCAAAAAGTGTGGAATGGGAGGGCAAGAAGTGGGAGGAGTTGGGGGAAAGGAGACAATGATCAAAATATATTATATGAAAAAAAATGTTTCAATTGAAAAAAAAAAGGTATGTGGAAAGCAATGGAAGATAAATGATGTCAGTATATGGCCTCGACATGCACACATATGAACATACTCGAGCACACACACAGACACATGTGCACAAAATAAGATAAACAAAATAATGAATAGTGATTTCAGAAACACTGCAACCAAGTGGGGAAATGCCCTATATTAATGAATTAAAAGTACTAATACTTATTAAAGCATCCAAACTCCAAAACTACTACTAAATTCATCTACAAGTTCAATGTAAAATTCCAATGGCATTTGTCATAGAAATATGAAAGGAAACACGAAATCATGTGGAACTACAAAAGACACATATACCAAAATAATCATGAGCAAAAAGAACAAAATTAAACATCATACCACTTAATCTGTAAATACACTACCAAGATATAGAAGTAAAAGTCAGTGGAAGACAACAGAAGTCTCAGGAGTGAGGCTGGGAAGAAGGTTCAAGTGCCTGTTACACATGTATAAAAACCTGAGTTCAGATTTCTATAACCCACATGAAAACCAGGCATGGGGGCCTCCTATAATTCCAGTTCTCAAGAGGCAGAGAGGGCATTCCTGGCATAGCTAGGTAGCTAAGTTAGCAACCTCCAGTTTCATCGAGAGACCTTTCCAGATACAAAGTAGAGAGTGACCAAAGAGGACACAATATCAATGCTGGGCCTCCACATCCCCACACATGTGAGTACACGTGCACAAACACATGCATACCACACACACACACACACACTCACAAAAGGAAAAATCTCATAAATGTATAGTTAGTTGCTTTAAAAATTATTTATTTTTGTTTTATGTATCCAGCTCTTTTACCTACAAGAATGTCAATGCAGTGCCCTGAAGGTAGTTTTGAATCTCCTGAAACTGGGGTGATAGAGGGTTCTGAGCTCTGAGTGGGTGCACTGAGTTGAATCCAGGTCATCTGAAAAAGCATTAAGTGCTCTTAACCAGTAACATATCTCTCCTGTTAAATAGGTTATGGATATGTAATGATAAAAGGGCAATCTCTTTAATAAGTGGATTTAGGACTTCTAAATACCCATACACAAAAAATAAAATTCTATCTCTCTCTCATACTACAGACAAAAACTAATGAAAAAAATGATTTAGATCTAAAACTAAATCCTAAAACATAAAACTACAATAAAGAATTATAAAAAGAAAACTTCATGACTTTTTTCTGGACTCTGTGTGTGTGTGTCTGTGTGTGTGTGCGCATACATGCTTGCCTGCTCCCGTGAGTAAATGTATACATGTGTTGTGGTGGTGGTTTGGGGTCGGGTTGTTTTTAGATATGCTTCAAAAACAGTAAAATAAACATATGGATTATACCAAAATAAAAGCTTCCCTTTTTTGACATCAATGGAAATGCTCTTTAGAGAGCATTTTTCTGTTTCTCATAAACAAGAGAAGAAAATGGTGGCAAACCACACATCTAGTAAGGGGTTAATATTCAAACTAATTAAGGAACCTGTGGTAGTTTGAATATGCTTGGTCAAGGAAGTGGCACTATTAGGAGGTGAGGCCTTGTTGGGGTGGGTGTGGCCTTGTTGGAGGAAGTGTGTCACTGTAGGTGTGGGCTTTAAGACCCTCATCCCAGCTCCCTGGTAGTCAGTCTTCTATTTGCCTTTGGAACAAGCTGTAGAACTCTCAGCTCCTCCTACACCAGGCTTGCCTGGACACTGCCATGCTCCTACCTCAGATGCTAATGGACTGAACCTCTGAACCTGTAAGTCAGCCCCAATTAAATGTTGTCCTTACATGAGTTGCCTTGGTCATGGAATCTGTTCACAGTAACAAAACCCTAACTAAGATAGAACACAACAACTCAATAAATAATCTAATTTCAAAATAAGAGAGCTATTTGAATACAGGTTTATGAAAGAAAGATATTTAAACACCCGGTAGTTATAAAGCAGAAATAAAACTCAGCATTACTAATCAGAGAAATACAAACCAAAGCCACTACTAGGGTACAAGCAGGGACCTCTAAGGGAACAAAAATGGGAGAATGAATAATATTAGCAGTTAATTTGGTGGGTAGAGATACGGCTCTGGGGTTAAGAGCATTTATTTGTTACTGTGAAGAACCTGGCTTCAGGTCCCAGCACACACATGGCAGCTCACAACTGTGTAAATTCAGTTCCAGGAGATCTGATGCCCTCTTCTGGCCACCAGGTGTATACATGGTGCACAGACATACATGGAGGCAAAAAAAGTCCATACATATAAAATAAATAAATCTAACAGGGGTATTCATTAGATTAGCTCTCATCATATGGTCTAAGTAATCCAACAATGGCAGCCTTCACATGGGACAAACGGTATCAGATAACTAGCTGCTCAGCCCATGAGATGGGTGTCCCAGGAGCCTCAACCTAGTGCTGAAGGCCTGGAGGGGTTCTGGAGAGCTAATAGTCGTCAATCCACCGTGGAAGCCCAGGGAAGCTGGGTTCTAACGTCACTGAAGAGGAGAATCAGCAACAACAGAGTAAATGACTCACCAGTGAGACGTGAAGGTACTGTGGCTAAAGTGGCTGCCCAGTCTTCGGATGCACCAACCCACTTCAGTGAAGCAGATTGTCACTGAACAGGGCACCTCTTAGTTAACTGCAGATCCATTCATGATGAGAAGGAAGGTTATCCCAGATGCTGACTCATGTCTATCCAACCGTCTGTGATCCAAAGCCAAAAGACAGAAATTGTTGCTGAAGATGGGAGAAGGCAGCAACTGTGCCCAATGTTTGCAAGAATATCAGTTGCTACAATCACTGTGGGTGAACGTAATCGATAACACCCACTCTTTAAAAGAAGGAACTCTTGATAATGTTTTTTCTTTTACTTTTGAGATTGTATTTTAATTACAGCATTTCCCCCTTCCCTTTTCTCCCTCCAAACCCTCCTATATACCCTCCTCCATCTCTTTCAAATTCGTGGCCTCTTTTTTAATGTATATATGTATATGCAAGTGCATATATGTATATATGTATATGTAAGTGCTTATATATTTCTAAATACAACCTGCTCAGACTGTATAATGTTACTTGTATGTATACTTCAGGGCTGACCATTTGGTATTGGATAACCAATTGATGTTCTTGCCCCAGAGGAAGACCATTTTTCCCACTCTCAGCATCTTGTAGTTGCCTGTAGTTCTTTATGTAGAGTTGAGGACTCATGGGCTTTCCTTACCCACTTTGGCATGTCTGTTGTTCTTTCAGCTCATGTGTAGGCTAACCTTTTTTTGACAGCATGGACAAAGACTAAAGGAATTTATACTGAGTGAAGTAAGTCAGCGACAGAAAGACAAATATTGCATGATCTTACTTAAGTGTTGGGTCTAAAAGGACTAGACTCATAAAGCAGAGTAACTAAGTGCATTCAAGTTTAGGAGAGCTGGGTTAAATTATACACAGTTTCAATTAAGTAGGAAGAAAGAATTAAAGAGGTCTTCCTTAAAGCCTGGCAACTAAAGTTAAGGACAAAGATTTAATTCTCACCGTCACTGAAAGTACCTATGAAGAGAGATGGCTCAGCCAGGGCAAGTACTCTTGCTGTGCAATTATGACAGCTGGAATTCAGTACCCATGTAGCAATCTAGGTATCCTGCATCCATCCATAGCACAAGCTCTGAGGGACCTGTGAGCAGAGAGGCATGTGTATACACCTGTATAGAGAAGGGCATGCATATAATTCAAATAAGTATTAAAGTAAATATTGAATGTTCTCTCATTTTAAAATTGCTTATAGGATAATAGACATTTTAGTTAGCTCAGGTGAATTACTACACTGTGTGTGTGTGTGTGTGTGTATGTGTGTGTGTTTAAACATCAGATGTACACAGTAAAGATATGCAATTTTATTTATCAATTAAAAATTAAAACAACCTTGAGCTTTATACTCATGAATTTCCAATCTAGGATTAGCAGCTAATTTTCAACAAAACTGTAAAAGTAAGCTTTGCTTTTTTCTGGATAAGAAAGTATTTATCCCACTAGCTCATAAAAACAGAGGGGAAAAGAGCAGGATGCCCCCTATCTTCAACTTTCAACTGGTAGTAACCGCATTGACTCACATGGATGTGCATCAAGGCAATTTCAGGAAAGACAAGATAGGCACCTGTATTTTATTTTTTCAGAACCATTTTAATAGGATATTTTAATTTCAGCAGCCTCCATTACTATCTGCTTTTCCTAGAGCCAAAAACCAAAATGAGAGCAAGCACTCGAAAGAACACAGAAGCTCCCCCAAACAATAACAGTAGTCATATTCCCAGCTGCCCATCCAGCATCTATTGTTACAGAGTTAGACACTCAGTCCATGTTTGAGGCAAGACGCAGAGCTCTATAAATGGGATGTCATTCTAAGATTAGACGTGGAGAAGGGAGAGAGCATGTAGACAGAGCCATTGCCTTCACATTCACCAGAATCAGCTGCTGTAGCTAGGCACAGTGACTCGTGCCTATAATCCCAGAAGTTGAAAGGCTAAGGCAGAATGATCAACATGAGTTTGAGGTCAGCCTGACCCACATAGTAAGAGCCTGTATCCCTTTAAAGGGGCAACTGCCTTTACGTCCACCTTCCCAGTCTTCTGTGAATTTTTCCTGTGGCCCTCCCTAACAGCACCTGATGAGATGCTGAGAGGTGTTTCAGCAAGGAACAGAATCCTCTGATGAAAATGCTCCTCACCAGACACTAGCCAGCAGACATCTAGCCAGCATTTTTTTCTCTGCCTCTATGCTCTCAAAGTTTCTAACTACTGATGGATGGCAATAAGTGTACACATCCTTTAAAGCTGCCCCTTGTTAACCTGTGTTTGCCTTGTACCAGCATAGTAACCTGGATGTGTCCCTTCTTTCCAAGTGAAAAAACAAAAAGTTTGAAAAAGTGACCACAGGAGATCATGGCTTCCCTGTGCCCCACTCCCTTCTAACTTATGAGTTAGGAGAGAAAAGGCATCTTAAGAGAGAAGTAATTTAATCCAAATTTCCTTTAATCCTGGACATCTGTTGACTGTCTGGCTGTCAGAAGAAAGCGTGTCCTTCCAGCTGTATGGTCTACAGGGCTTTCATTTGTCTACCATGTTTTAATATCTATTAGTAAATATTAATCTAAAAAGATGGATTTAGGGCACAGATCCCAGTCCTCTTGTCTTTTCTAATCTCCTAACACAGGGAGTTTATTTTCTCCTCTTATAAACCTCCAAAATAGATGAGCCAAGGGGTTCATCTATCTGTTTGTGCTGATGCATGACTGCGTGCCACCCAGCAGGGGCTGTAGTTTCTTCTCAATTCTTCTTGCAAAGCCCAGAATGTGAGTTGACCCTCATCTGCCATGGGCCGTGAATTCCACCCTCACTAGTAACCACTTGCATCTTGTTGGTAAAGGACACATCTCCTCTGTGTTCTTTACTATAAATAATAACAAAGCCACCCTTTATTGTGTGTTTTCATTATATCTCAAATTTTCTTTCAGCACCACAGGGCTGGACCATGACAGAGTCCAGCCATACATTCATACCCAAAGTCATCCAAATTCAAAGTAGTACCCATAGCATAGTAGGCTGAGTCCAGGAGAACAAAAAAACAGAACCATTGTTCTGGGGTTCTGAGCACTGTGACTGCAGTGAGCTTGAATCTCACCCGTGTCTTTATCCAGACGCTTAGGATCCTTCCAGTCTCTGAGAAAAATTTAACTTCTGCCTCTCCTATGACTTGGGGGTAGAAATCTGCCATCCACTTTGTCTAACCTTCCCTGGCCCACTTAGTGAGTTTTGAATCTGCATCTGAGAATTCAGCAGAAGATTTCTTTCACTACGGTGGACTCTGCCATAGTCACATTCTTTAGAGGTGACTTTACTTGGCCTTAGCAGCACCAGCTCAGGCTGTTCCAACCCTCTTACCTGATAGGAATTGCAAATGTGTGAATTACATCAATTCACAGGCTACTTCCCCCAAAGAGGCATCTCAGAGAGAGGCTCTGTAGAAAGAAGTCTAATTTATCCTTTTAAACTTTGAGACCCAGAACACAATGCTGACCGAACAAATGGAAAGACTCGAATTAAACAGCAGGATCCTGGCCTATGAAGGCAGGTATTCCATGCCTCTGGATGACTGTGCCAAACCCAACAGGCTAATGTAATTCAGGGACTCAAATGTACTGAATTTTTAAACAATCCAGACGTCTATGATTTTACAAGAAATCTTTCAGATCCAAAGTAGGCTTAAATTATGTTAAATTCTATGTAAGTCAGCACAGAGATTCCTATTGTCATGGTCTTCCTCCAACTGCTGTGACAGACAGCTTGACCCCTACATATGACTTGTTGCCCGAGATATATGTTCACTCATTTTCCATAGTTTTAATTTTTTTGAGATTTTATTCATTTTTAATCTTATGAGTTTGGGTGTTTTGCCTGCCTGTATATTTGTGCGAGTATGTGCAGTACCCATGGTGACCAGACAATGGCACTAAATCCTGTAGAACAGAGTTACAGACAGTAGTGAGCCACCTGTATATGCTGGGAACAGAACTCAGGTCCGTCTGAAAGAGCACCAAGTGTTTCTAACCCCAGAACCATCTCTCAAGATCTCATTTTTCATTTTTTTAAATCCACATTCTAATTCTATTTGAAGAACTGGAGAAGCAGGAGAAGACTAGAGCCACTTTGGGTAGAATCTCTGTGTATTCAAAGTGAGAAGTACAGCTAAAATTCTTAAAATGGGTCTGATAATGTAGGAAGGTAAGAAAAGAGAGATAATGTTGAAAAATAGATAAACAAGTGAAAAGAACAGCATAATTAATCTAACCACAGTAAATAGCACGTTAGACATAAGGATACTGACAGCCCCTCTTGAGATGGAGATATGGATATAATAACAATAACAACAACAACAATACTGCTTCAAAAGCTAAGCCCATCCTATGTGCTATCTTCAAAAGAAAAACTTTAAATGTTAATATAAAGATACATATAGGTTTTAAATAGAACTAAAAAGGACATACTACACAAACTCAGCCCCCAAAACGTAGACATGGTTTTACCAGCAATGGATAACATCAATTTCAAGATAACAAGAAGCAGGGAGTTAGCTCAGTCAGCGAAGTGTTTACAGAGCAAGCTCAAGTACCAGGCTTCAATCTCCTACACTGTTAAACAAAAAGCAAGTTAGTAACACACATTTGTAATTCCAGTGCTGTGGCAGAGACAAATGGATCCCTGAGGTTTGCTAACCAGCTTGCCTAGCCTATGTGGCCAGCTCCAGATCGATGAGAAAGCTTGACCCAAAAAAGGGGGTGAAGAAAGGATTGGATACTGTTTTTACTTTGTCTACCCATCAAAATGCTGAGTTCTTCCAGCACTTGATGAATGACACACAAGACTGTCCTCTCAACTGTGTGTGTGACACACACACACACCTGCACACAAGCACATATACATGTGAGCATACTTCTGCACAAAAAAATAAATAAAGAAGGAGGGACAGTTCATAATGCTGAGTTAATCCATTCAACAGGAAGACGTCATAATTGTAATTGACTGAGCAGCTAATAACAGAATCTCAAAACATACAAAACAAAAGCCAAAGAAGCAAGGGAAGGAAAAAAACCACTCAGCAGTCTTGAGTGGAGAGTGTATCATGAAGAGTGTTCTATTAGTCATGGTTCTCCAGAAGAATAGAATCAATAACAGAAAGATGAATACATGGAAAGACTTCACAGGGAGTGCTGGCTCACATAATTGTGGAAGCAGAGACTTCCAAAATCTGTCATTGAGAAGCTATAGACCCAGAAAAATGTTAGAATGGCTCAATTCTGAATGAGAAGTCTGACAGTGTATGTCTCTGTTGATATCTCAAGACCCAAAGACCAGATTACCTGAGTCTTTCAAGCAAGAGAAATGGACAGTCTAGCTCAAACAGAAATCTTGCTTATTCTTCTCTTGTTAAAGCTCTCCATGGATTAGATAGTGTTTTACTTAGTCTACCCACTGAAATGTTAACTTGTTCCAGAAATGCCTACAAAGACACACAGAAATGTTTTACAAGCTATCTGAACATCCCTTAGCTCAGCCAGGTTGACATATAAAATTAAGCATCAGAGGTAAGGATTACAGTGAACAGGCGTAGCATCATTTCATTCAGGAATGGCATCCCAAATATTTAACAGCTAGTGAGGCACAGGTTCCAAATATTCATATCAGACAATGGACACAGTGCTGTTGGATTCCCTAGCCATGAGAAACAGTATCGCTTTAGTGACTGGTCCATAGCAGAAGGAAGACTCGAGCTTGGTGTTAGAGGATTAGAATGATGAGCATTTGCCAACAAATATGGATGCACTTCACACTGTTAACAGTTAATGGGGTTCCACAGATATAGCTACGTGAGATTATCATTGATTCTTACTAAGAAATCCACCTTGTCAACAGAAGTCTTTTATTATAGTGAAAGTTTCTTAGAAACAAAATCTGGGTTTAACTGATCTGTTCTATCCTGGTAGAGAGCCCCTCCCCACAGTAGAAACATCATAAAGTTAGTTTAAAGCAAGAAAAAATAAACAGTTCCTTTTGTTTATTTGGCTCTTTTTTTTTTTTTTTTTCTTGATTCAGGAGACACATGTTGGCAGTGTCTTCGTTTACATTCAGAAAGACAACACCCGCCACTGCACTGGGCTTATTCTCTCCTCACAATGGCAAACGCCAAAACTAAGCAAAACATATTGGGATGCCAGCACCTTCTGTTGAACAAGTTGTCTATAAAATGTTGTTGAAAAGCAGCATATGTTTCTGATAACTGTAAGACACATTATATTTAAGGACACGGAAGGAATGTAAATGCTGAATATTAATGCATTTGAAGTCTTATTTATATTGGAAATTGATCTTTCTGCTGAGCAAGGTGGTGCATGCCTACAATCCCTACAAGTCACTTGGGAGGTGGAGCCAGGAGTTCAAGATTATTCCCTGCCTGTAGAGTCAAGGTCAGCTTGGGCTATATGAGACCCTTACTCAAAAATAAAGAAATACATACATATTGTTCTTTTATGTAATTCAGTTCTTTCCAAAACAAGACCACCCTTTTGAGCATTTGTTTTTAAGAGGCTATAGTAGTGAGACATTGGGTTTTCTTTTAGAAAACCCTATAGAAATCCCTATAGAAAGGTTAAGATACCAACACTTCCTCTTGAAAGCAAGGAGGTTTTCAAAACTAAAATGAGGCTAAGCTCTAAAGCACTGAAAGGCAGCTATGGCAGGCTGATCACTTGTTGACTAGAAGCTTGAACTCTCAGCCTGATGCTAAGCAGATGTGCTCACTTAGTATGATCATAGAAAACAAGGAGGGGAGACTCCAGAGCAAAGTCCATGAGTGTGAAAACTAAAGAGGTCTTTGTTCACTTGGTTCTGCTATCTCCATTTCCCCATGGGTTGAAGTTTGTCCTGTGCAGAATAGACTAGCCAATAACACTTTCTGAGTTCCATCTACCACCCTTTCATGGCTACTTGAGAGTGCAGGCTCCATGCCTTTAGGGAGAGGTGACAGATATGGGAGGACGGTTAATAGAGAAAGAAGGAAGCCATTGAGTAGACCAATTCCAGGCATTATCTCTAGTATTCCCTGAGGCTCACCAGTCCATGATCTCAGAGGAGACACAGCTGTAGCAGATACCATACTAGAGCCTCTGCAATCTCAACCCACAAGCCTGATTTACAGCCTCTAGCTGTGGTTTGCAGGTTAGACATACTCATTGGAGAGAAAGAAAGGTGAGAGTTGATCAAGTTGAATAACAGAAGAATGGAGGTATAACCTGTAAGTAACTAGGTTCATAACCTGAGGTCCTAGAAGAGCTCAAATCTTATAATCAGATATACCTTGTCTCCACAACCTATTAGTTATGCAACTTGGAGTATACCACTTAAATTCTCTGAGTTGAGTCTTCTCATCCGAAATGGTGTAGCAGTTGGTCTAAAGGCAAGTATGGCAAAAGAGAGCTTGGCTCTAGTCACTTAATCAAACATTAGCAGACCCATGCATCAGAAAAGTCACAGCAAAGTCCAGAAGGCCTCACAATAAATGGTATTCATTAGCAGGCCATTGCCTGGCAAGCTAAACTCATGAAAAAAAAAAGTTGCTATAATCAAAAATAGTATGGCATTACCTACACATACCTAAGAGGATCTACAGATATGCTCACAAAGCCTTGGGGCAGCTAGCTGTGTCTGCCTTTTCCTCCCATTGTCACACAGGAGCCTCTAAAAGGCTCCAAAACTCAGCTCAGGGACAAGTCGCCTTCTTTCTTCCATTTTGCAAGGACAAACCTGACAGCAACATAGGACCCATGTAGATATTTAAACAGTCTGCATGACACAAGAGCCTTCAGCCCAGCCATGAAAGATAGAGTCTGCCACAACATCCACCATACAGATGAGCCCTCAATTAGTACAGGAGCCAGGAGTGCTGGGCTCGAAGGAAAGGCGCATCCTGGGCTCTGCCTCTGCCACCAGCCACACTATGGGGCATCCATCACAGTAAGTACCTCAAGGAACACCACCTCTGATACCTCTTCATCGGGCGGCCAGCAAATGAGGCACTAGATTAGGTCTGACATGGGCAGAGCGCGAGCCGAGCTTGGCCGGGTGTAATTAATTGGAACTCCGCCAGCTTGACAAATTGGAATGATGAATCTATCTTGTATGAATAGGGAAAAAATGCATAATCAGTCAAAGATTTCGTTAAGACAGCTTTTCTCTGACTCCCTGCCACAGCTAAATCCATTAAGGCAAGGAAACATCACTTGAGAAGAGGCGATGTCCTTCATATGTTCAATTTATGACTTTCTATTCTTGAATTTATGGGAGAAGTCAACTCAGATTTGCTTGACTTTAAGGGAAGAGAAGAGGTTTGTCTTGTGAGTTTAAAATGTAATTTGTCTCCCTTGTGCTTTGGCTCAGTTGGAAATATGAGTAGGCTTGGGGAGGATTTTATTATTAATTCTTGAAGGTATTCCGATACTAGTCAAACCTAGCTTCTGTGGAGATGATAGTCTGCTAAACAGAAAAAAGACCCACAAAAACTTTCTCACCACCCTCATCCTTCACCCTCCTCTCTAGATCTCCATTTATGGAGCACAGTCATTTCTACAGTAAGTGGGAAAGGACTTCCTCTTTTAATTGGCAGGGGATGGATACAGTTTCAATCCGTTCTGCATCCAACCTGGTTGAACTTGTGAAGTAAAAAGCATCAATTAGGTGATTACCTTGTTAATTTGACAAATAATAATAATAAAATCAAACAAAATAAATCAGTCTTCCTGTTTAAAATAAAAAAAAAAAAAAACTTTTGAATTATTGACCAGATTAACAAGCTAGTTAAACCCAAGGAAAAAAGGGCAATGTTTCCAAAGAGAAAAAGAGAGAAATACCTCCCACGCTCTCACTTGTGAGCCCGAAGCTATCAGTTAGCTCCGCAGCTTACACTGGCAGGAGTGGTTGTTGATGTTGTTGTTGTTGTTTAATTTCTGAGTCAATAATATTGCCTACCCTTTCAGCTAATAAGGAAGCAATCTGGTTGTGGTTTTGTTTGTTAGTTCTTTATGAGAAAACACTTACACCTTTCATAGGCAATGCTCTGCAAGAGTTGATCATGCCAGTCTGGGTTTCAATTGCTACCTGGATTCTTTTCATTTAATATGGAGCAAAATGCTTGGATTCTGCTTAGCAAAAAACGATACTAGTGATCCCATGAACAGACAGGAGCGGACATCCTGGCTTACTGAGGAAAGCCCATCTAGGACCCACCAACCTCCATTGCCTGCTGTGTGAGAGAAGGTACTGATGAAGGTTATTCGGACTGCACTCGTAGTTAAGCATGATGATGCTCATCCATCCACAAAGACAGAGGGAGGGATAGAAGGAAACAGTAAGTAGCCCAGGCTATGCCACAAGCAGAATTAGAGTAGAAAGACAGTTATAGAGACTTCTAAAAATCTGTCATTTTTCTATGTCTCTACACCAGTAGAAATGTCCTATAAAAGAAGATATCTGTGAAACTTGTTAAATACCACTTTAGAAATGGACTCTGCCATCCTGTAATTTGAATCACACCTTAACTTCAAGTGGCAAGATGCCTTTCTTCCATCCTCGTAAAAACTTTTAATGTTCAATGAGACTTAGAAAGGAGAAAGCGGGGGAGGGAAATGTCAAAAGGGGCCATTTATACGGCTTTTTCAAAGGCTGTGGAGACAGCCACAGGCATGCACACTTTTTTACAAGGGTGCAGGAGAGGAGGGACCCCCAGGGAGGCCACTGAAGCTGCAATTAACAAAGGGAACCATGTTTTGCTGGAGGCATCAGAATTTACGCTTAGGAAAATGATCACTAAGCAAACTGAGGCCGTCGTTAACTGAGATTCTACTTGTTTGAATGTGGCAGACTTACTGAAGAATCGCGACCTTTTCATTCTTCCGTCATCTTTTCCCTTAAATGTTTGTCTAAACTTTCAATAGTTTCATCTTTCCAATCATTGTGACATAGGAAAAACTGCCTCTGGAGTAGTGTTTGATACCTTTTAATCACTGTATTACCATATGTGATCTAATTATCCCTGTAGCAAGAAATGAGAATTTAAACAGAATTCAGAGAAGTTAAAAGATAGACCCAATTAGTTGTACTGTAGATATGGAGATAAAACCCAGAATAAAGGTTTTTGGATTTCATGTGTAGCTTTTCCATAAATGCCATCACTATGATGATAGACTTTACAATGGACTCCATGGACAGATCCATCAGAACCAGCTCTCGATGCATTGACTTATCCTGGCTATAAACATGGGACCTTAGACAGACAGTGTCTAGTCAATGTATTTGTTCATCTTAACTGGGACTGAAAATGAATGAGGGCAGCTCACTCAAAAAGGGTAGCCATCTCCTCTTTCACTTTCTACTCAGCTGGCCCATTCTGCCATTTAAAGGCAACTGTAACTGTGTGCAAGGCTTATAGGGTAAAGAAGCACCGTAAGTGGACCATCAAAGTAGAGTATATAATGGGGACACAGGCAAGGCACCATAGGGAATCCAGAAGTACCAGACATACTGGATCTGTGACATTAACACTGATGAATAACAAAAATCCCCTGTGTTCACAGTCCCACAGAAAGATGGTGGAGCCCCCAATAGGCTGTACAGATCCATAGTCCATCCGGGGGACAATAGAACAAAGTAGACCACAGAGCCCTGGAAGGACACCCAGGATGCTTGAAAGTCATCAGGAATCAGCACTTAGTGCTCTGTTTGTCTGGCCCAGCCCAAGTCTGAGCTTCAGGAAATTATTACTCTTAATGTTGTGCCTCCTTCTACATTGTCTATCCAACCAAAGTCATGGAATGAATTTATACGAGGGCTCAGCTGAAAAGAGTCCCCAGAAAGGCATATCCACCACCTCTTCAATTGTAGTTTCCTGGGGGATATTAACACAGAAATGATGTCTTAAAGAGAGTGAGAAAGAGGAGGCAGGTTTCAATGGGGCCTAAGAAATCATGAGGTACAGTGTAATAGGAAGAACATAAACCTCAAGCATGGAGAGATGAGCTAGGAGTCAGTTCTCCCACTGAACAGCTGGGTTAGACAGAACATCTTTGACTACTATCGCTCATCTATTAGACATGCAAAAGCAAAAACGATTGATGTAGTAGGCATGCCTATCATGCTTCTCCCATCCCATGAGTCCTCAGTCCCAACAGTCCCTTTACCTCAACCAGAATCCTGCCTCCCTACACTCCTCTCTGGCATTAAGCCAAACCTGGATCACAGACTGAATCTAGACCAGAGAGTGTCTGGGATTTGTAGATACAGTAGGTCATGAGTAAATGCACTGCTAGGCTGTGTAAAGGTTGATGTCAGGGCCACCACTGGAAGGCAATCTTATTGAGCAACAGTTGAATGAGCAGCTAAACAAGAAACACAAGAGGAATTGCTTTGTCTAATTCCAGTCTCCACTGGAGGTTTGGAGTTTGTCTATGCCTTATGATAAACTGCTCTTCCACTCTGAACTTCTCTGAATGCATTGGATGCCTAGATTCAGGTACTCAACAAAGAGTAGCAGTAACCATGATGCACATGTAACCGTGGCTTAAGATGTTTCCAGCAATGGTGACAATGGCTTTCAGGACATCAGATGATTATGTACACGATCAACCCTGTCTATGGTAAAGCCACTAATTCACTGACTGGTCCCTACAACAATAAGGCAAATACACCACATATAAACTTCTTATGAATCAAGAGATCCTTAGATTCCAAACTAGACTGAGTTAATCAAGGTTTGCCCTTCTTATAAAATGCCCAAATAATTATTAGCTATGTGAAGATCATGAAACACAGCTCTTTGAGTAACACCTTCCCTAGACTACCAGGACAGCCTCAGTGGATATATTCCCCACTCATCCCTCACAGCTCTATATGTAACTTCCAAAATCTGAGGTTTCATTTACAAGGACGACTTGTCTGCCAGAAGTGAACCCATCTTCTGTCAGGTGAGAAAACTGGACTAGACTTCTCAAGTGTCATTCATTGACTGTTTGATCATGGACAAGTTGCATGGCCCCACTAATTTAGAGGATTTACAATCTATTTCTCAGATTATAAACCCTCAAAGGATTCTGCCCAGACACCAAATAAATTTGCCTGTTAAATAGATGCTGCGGGCTCTTTCAGTCCCCACCATCCTCAGCAGGGTGGAGGTGACTTCCAAAGCACAAAGAAAGCTAATTTAAAATTAGACAGCTTTCATCTTCTGGAAACCTGAGTTTCAGTAAATCAGAAGCAACTACCCACCCCAGGGGGTTGGGCACAGCTTAAATTTTCTATTATAGATCTCACAGAGTAACAATATAAATCAGTATTCTTATTTTCTTATTCATTCATTCACTCAATCAGTCTTCCATTCACTTTCGCCATCCTTTTCCTACAGGAAACAGAGTCAGGTGGAGAGGTTCAAATCTTCTGGCACAGATGAGAAGAGTCAGTCGATGCTGGCACTACTCTTGGAGTCATATTCCTTAGTTCCTTTTCAAGAGTTTGATGTGTGCCAGTAGCCAGCATGGGCATCCTGGCCCCAACACTGAGGCCAGTCCTTCCCTTCCTCATCATAGGGACCCCAGACTACTTCCTTGTAGCCACCCAGGGATTTGAGGCTTCCCAAGTCAGGACTCTTAACTCATACAGAAAGTTGGTGATGTCTTGGGTCTCAGATGTCTTCTGCATGCTTTCCTGCCTACCACCAAAAAAAAAAAAGAAAGAAAGAAAAAGAAAAGAGGTTGATTTACAGTGAATTAAAAGTAAGTAGAGGGATAACAAGATATTTCAGAGGGTAAAAAGTCTTGCCGCCAAGCCTGAAAACCTAAGTTCAATAACAGGGACCACAACATGGGAAAAAAGAAAGAATCAACTCCCATGAGCTGTCCTCTGGCTTCCACACATATGCTGTAGCAAGAACATGCATACATACATGTGCATGCACACACATGCACACAAATCACAAATAAAAAAAATAAGTATACACTTGTTAGAAATTATAAATGTAGGTAGAAAGTATTATTGACATCCAACCTGACTAGAAATTCTGGTGGCAACTTACTAACAGGTAAGCTTGTTTGAGCCACACATATCCATTGATTCTGAATTGTCTAAGAATGGGAATAGTACTTATTTTGAAGGTTTGTTTTATCAGTCATTTGAAGTCAATATTACTCATTGACGGCACTTGTACTATTAGTGGCCCACCAGGAAGCCTCTGAAATATGGAGCAGACACCACAAGCTCAGCACCCTGGAGACACTGGATATGGGTTAGTAACTGGACAGCCACAGCAAGTAGACTATTGTATTTTCCAAAAAGGAAAAACAGACACTGGAGAAACACACAGAAGGACGACGTGGTGAAGTGCAGACTCTGGTGCAGACTAAAGTGGATTTGACCTTCAAACCCCACTGAGGTAAGAATTAGAGTAAGGAGCAGCTGTCTCTCCCGGTCTATGTACTCTGCACCCATCAATTTTACCATGTACAAATGAAAATCACCCAGGCATACTGTTGGGATTGTACTGAATGACTGCAGGCCATTTCTCCATATCAGACAGTATATTTTATCTAGCAAGGACTCAAGAGTTTGCAGGAAGATGTGCATAAGTTACAAGTAAACACTGTGACTTTATATATGAGGCTTGAACATCTACAGATTTTGGGGACCAAGGAGATCCTAGACCCAGTCCCCTAAGAATGGGCTGTATTTGACTTCTCTAATGCATTTATATTGGGAATTCATCTCAGTGATGTGCTAGTCACATCCTACTCCTGTGTCATGTCTTGGAAAACTTTTTGACGGGCAGTGTGTGTTTTCAAGTTATTCACCTCATATTGTCTGCTGGAAGCATGTGTGTCAGTAGCCAGAACAAGATGCGCTGTCAGAATACTCCTGGCCCCTCAGTGGGTATACTTTTAGCTTTTCTGTCTTCATTATATTGAATAAGGTTGAGATGGAATTTCAAGTTTCAAAATGTTGCTTGGGGTAAAATGTTGATGAACATTTTTATAGGGAGACAATAACCCACAAATCAGGAATGTTTACTCAAATACGCTATGTTGACTCCAAAAGGAGCAAGTGGAGCCTGCTTGTGCCTTGGAGACTGCTTCAGTCTTTACCACTCATTATGGAGAGCAATTGAGAAGCTCTCCATCACTGGTCCTCCCATAATATGCACAGTCCTGACTGGGAGGCATCCTCCTGCTCCTACAATTCACAGCTCCTTAAGTGCTAGACAGGATGCTGCTGTGGAAGAAAAGTCATCAATAGCCTTACTTAGCTGTGAACCCTGCAAGGTGAAATCATGCTCATGGTGCACAGTGGTGCAACAGTTATAGTGGTAACCAACTGCTTTCTGATTGTATCTAGGGCCTACCCACAGGAAGAAATGTATGCTGGTACTAGAAATCTGGGCAATAACCCATGGTTGAGAGCTCAGACTCCAGGGTATACATATTACTGTCATTTATTGAATGGCCATGGTATGAATTGTCCTATAAATGTGTATCTCCATACCCATAGATTAGTGTAGTGCTCAGATGTCATCAGAGAAGTTTCTTAGAAAACTGGTTGAAGTGTGGAGAATAAATGTCTACTGAGTTCTAGGTCTTAAATGGAATCTCTATCTCCTTCCTCCTCTCTCTCTCTCTCTCCTCACACACACACACACACACACACACACACACACACACACACAACACACACAACCAAGAGAGAGAGAGAGACAGAGAACGAGAGAGAGGAATCAAGTATCAGCTCATTCCTCCCTTATAATAATAGGTGGATCCACTTCTCTTGCTAAAGTAGTTGGGTTCATCAGATAAACAAGGTGAAGTTTTTATTGAAGAGAGGATGGAGATATAAAAAGTTAGTAGGAAGCTCCTTAAAGAGAAAGGAGCAGGGAAGACAAACGCTATTTTATCATTTTCTCAGAAAAATTTCTGCCTTCCTGTATACCTACTCCCTCCTGGGGTCACCAATGATCATGTTCTTGCCAAAGATGGCTTTTCCTTCAAACATGATCCACCATTGAAATCTGGGTGCTAGAATGCAGCATTGGCTTCTCCATTCTTCCACCAAACCCCAAGTGCCCAGCACTCAGTTCTCTTCTGTTTTTAACCCTCACCACAGTTCCTATGTGAGTCACCAAGGCCTGATTATGGTGCCTAGGCATGTCAGGAGGGAAGATGATAAATAAATTTGGTTTTATTCAACATATACCTCCCACTAAAATCAAATGTCATTTGTACTTCAAGCTGTTTGAAGTGCATCTGCTTTCATATAAACAGGAATATATGTTTTGGTCTCTGGACTTTTAAATCTTCCCTCCCATGCTTCTCTACCCATTCATCATATAAATCTCCTATTCTTCCCTCTGCCCCATATTTCTTTCCAAAATATGGCTGAATAGGTATAGGATTGAGAATTTTTGCCACAAGTGGGTCAAGGATGCTTGAAATGTGGGAAGCCACTTTTCCTTGCAACACAAATCTTTCCACTGGACCCCAAGAAGACTCATTGCCTTTTTTCCCTGCATGTTTCTGAGTCTTCCCTAGGGTCATTGGTTAATTACATCTCCAAGAAGCACCTAGAACTGCACACACACACATATGCACACACGCAAAGAGACAGAGAGAGGAGAGAGAGAGACAGAGACAGAGACAGAGAAGAGAGACAGAACAGAGAAAGAGAAGAGAGAGGAGGCACAGATGACCCAACATATCGTCTACCTTGCAAAGTAATCCCAGAACCTGAAAAACAACTAGAGAAACAAAGAATTGTTCAAATATACACAAGGTTCCCAAATTTAATTTTTCTCTATAGCAATGCAAAATCAGGCATTCAAGTGTCAAGCAAAGGACTCTTGAATGATTTGGTTGAGATGTTAAGCCCCAAAATTTATATTTTGCTTTGGTTTTGACTGTTCAAGCAATTCTATCATAGCTCTAGAGGTGGCTGCTCTTTGGCTAAATAATACATCAAGATCTCGCTTAAGGAATAATAGCAAAAATTAAAACAGATGCCCCCCACCAGTTCCTCCTCCTTATCTTAATTCTGTTCACCTCCATTCAACCTCCAGATAGGAAGCTCTGTCTTCTGTATGTTCTCTCTGTCTTACAGTGTCTCAGGGCATATCACTTACCTACAACAGAAATGGTTTCTCATACAATTCAGTAGCCATACTTCACCTCTGTATACACAGAGTGTCAATGTCACACAAGTTCAAACCCAGTCATAAGCACTTTGTCTTTGTTGTTCTTATAACTTGATGTGGTTCTGCATGAGACCAGGAGTACATATGTCTCAATAGTTTACTTGGGTGGAAAGTCAGATGAGATCTAGTTTGAGCATCAGCTTTCTGAATTCTAGCCATGACTTCAGTGGACTCTAAGCCTCAGTTTTCCCATCATGAACCTTAGGATTGCAATGAATACTCCAGTGGCCTCTAGTGAGTCCGCATCTAGCATTACTTTTCCTGCAACATCTTAAGGATGTTTAAATAAACATCAATACATTCCAGCCTGCAGACTTCCCCCTTTCTTTCCAAATACTCTTTTCTTTACAAAGAGGGACAAGTATGTTACACGGTTAAGCCATGACCCTGTTGTTGATGAAACATTCAATACGACTGCTTATAGTTATCTGAGGCTCCCAGGAGCCCACCATGTCCTTTTCCACCTGGGAGGACAAAATAAGCTTGCTTACTTTGAGTACAAGGAAACCTCAGAACACCATGTAAGCTTGACACAAAACCAACAGCAAAGATTTCAATGGCTCCACATCCTAAAGGAAAACCCAGCCAACCTAAGGTAGTCCTTTCTACATGATTTAGCATCTGATGGCTTGCAATGTCTAGCCAGGCATGGTGCTGTGTTTTATTACTGGCCATTGAAAATAATTAGTTGGTGACCCAGAAAACTGATATATAAAATCCTTTTAATCACTAATATGGCTTTCAATTACACAGCATAAACTTATTAACCTTTTTACTGCAGAGATTTGATTTATGAAATTTATCTACATTATCATTATGAGAAGAGATAAAAAGTATATTATCCAAGGTGTTGGCACTAACAATAAAGAATTGCTTTTTCCTCTCATGGACACTTAAGTGGCCATGGCTGCCTCTTGCTAAGTCTCTATAGAACGGTTTGATTCTGGCAACCGTTCATTAATGGTTAGCTGAAGACCTACTGAGTGTGTGTGCAAGTTTGTGTAGGGTGAAGGTCAAATCCTGCAGCATGGTTCCACTTCAATCCAACCCTTACCCAGTGTTTACCATTTTCTCACCTTAAAAAAAAAATCAGCTCACAGCTGAATGAAATGGAAGTTCAAAGTCATATGCTGTGTGAAAGGCAATAAAGGGAGAGCCCAGCCCGCTGAGGGTGTGTGAAGGCTGGAGCCGCTGCAATGCCTTCTCTGAGAAATGATTTTGGGGTGGCAAGCTGCAAAGTTTGTACAAGCAAATGATGCATCTGGCTGCCTGGAATTAGAAAATTGGAGGATTCTGTTTTTGTCGTTTTGATTGAGGGTGGAGAAAGGTTATGTAAGTCTTAGAGATCAAACCCAGAGCCTTGCACGTTCTAGTAAGTGCTCTGATACTGAGCTATGCTACCACCTCAGGGGAGTTTTTAAGGGATTTTATATTGGTTGATCAATTGAGTAGTTTCTTAGCCATTAATAAAACAATAAAGAAACTTGACGTGACTCATAGAATTATGTTGAACATATAATTCCATGCTTTAGAACTAAGAGAAACGTGCCCTTGCAGAGAATACTGGTTTGGGCCCCAACACCTACCTAGAAGCTTACAGCTGCTTCATGTTTCAGGGGATCTAGGGTCCTCTTCTGGCCTCCACAGGCATAAGGGTAGTGCACTTACACACAGGCAAAATGCTCATAAACATAAAATAAAAATATTCTTAAAGGAGAAAAGGAAGAAAGAGAAGGAGAGAGGGAGGGAGGGAAGAAAGAGGGAAAGAAGGAAAGAAAGAAGGATTAGAAAGAGGAATGAAATAGTGGGAACAGAAAATAAGGTTACTCCTACTTTGACCTAGGTAAACCATCCACCTGAAGTCTTATGGCAGAAGGAACTGGTCAATGACTCAGTGTCCAGTGTTCAAGGAATTCTAATCACCAGTGACTCTCAGTGGGCTCCATATTCAGAAACAGTGCTGTATTCTATGCTTCAACCACTATGACGAATAACTGCCAGAATTGCTTGCTGAAGGAAGGGTTTATTCTGGCTCACAATTTTGGAATTTTGGCTCATGGATACTTGACTGTCCCTGTTGTTTGGGGCCTATGTCATGATAGCACATAACGGCAAGGAATCTTTGGTGGAACAAGCAGCTTACCTCATGGCCAGAACTCAAGAGATATGATAGAGGTGGAAGGACAGATGAGAGCTGAGAGTACACAGTGTCTACCTGGACAGCATCCTCCCAATAAGTTGAAATTTCCAATGAAAGCTTTAAACTCTACCCCTTAAAGCCTCATCACCCATTCAAGATAGAGACCAATTTATACTGAGTACATATGGAGAGTGTGAGGTCACAGGAGCCTAAGGAGGGAGGTCCATAGATTTTCTAGCCTTTTAATGAGCCATCAAACAAGGTTTTAGAGAATCTGGGCCACGAGATCTGAGAACTTTTCACCTACCCAAAGGGGAGTATTAGTATCTATTTCAACCAGAGATTGTTTTCACCTATTGTACATATAATATTCTGCAACCTGTTTCTTTTGAGGGAAGACTTGTCATGTAAGTGTAAATGGACTTCAACTCATCTCAGTCCATTGAGTTTGCAGATGAAACAAGCCAAAGCCATGGGCTGGCAAGTGTCCACTCTAGAGTGACTCTTCCTGTGGAAATGCACAAACCTTTAGCAAGAGGGGTGTGGACCAGAGAGTTCAGACCGAGCTAGCTCTGTTAGCCTTCTGGGTGACTCGAGTGTTAACTGATGTCTGGGGAAACTGCTTCGGTGCATACACAGTATAAGCACTTGTTTGATTCCCTGTGACTCACTTCACATATTCATTGTGTCTCTGTTCCTGGCTTCCTCCTTAGCTATTAGCTGTTCCCATCTTACCTGAGCTAAAGGGAATTAAGTTCTGTCTTTGTTTTCCCTCATTCCTTCTTAGTTCTTTGCAAATGTCATGTGAATATGATTAGATTCACTCCCCCCTCATCGACTCATCACAGATACACATTCCTTTCCCTACTCACCCAACATTGAATCCTCTTTTCTTTTTAAAACCCATCAAGTGCCATTTTGCTGCCCATATACTCTTAAATGCATGGTCATCATCCAGAATGTGCTTGGCATGCTAGGGGCCACAGCTTTAAGAATGCTGATGCTTCCTTTCCCAGCACCCATTGGTTGCCAAGAACTCCTTAGCTAGAAGTAGTCCTTTGTGCCCACCTCCCCTCTCCACTCTTGGATGGATTTTGTCTGACTTGAGCTTATACAGGTCTTCGTGCATACTGTCATATATGCCATGAGTTCATATGAGCAACTGTACTATTGTGTCTGGATAACACTTTTTTTCTTTGTAATCATCCATTGCCTCTTGCTCTTACACTCTTTCCAGTCCCTATTCTGGATGATCCTTGAGCCATGGGAGGAGGAAGTGGGATACAGATGTCCCATTTACAAAGAGTGAACACTCCACAGTCTCTCACTCTCCAAACATTTACTAGGAGTTGATTAATTGTTATCTGCTGAAAAAATAAAAACTCACAAACTTTTATGAAGGTTGAGAGAAGAATTAATCTGCAGGTATAACAATAAATCATTAAGAGTCAACTTAATACTGTGCCCATTTAGGAAAGTAATAGTACTATTACTTTCTATTTCTATACTCCCCCAAGGCCTATGACATGTTCAGTCACATGTTCTTGGCTCTAATAATGGTGCCAATTATGGGCTTCAATTTGTGGAGCAGACCTTAAGTCTAATAGTGGTTGGTTACTCCATGACATTCATCCACTGTTGCACCAATGTTTTACCAGGCCACTTGCTATTATAGTTTACAGAGTTCACAGTTAGGTAAGACTAGTGATTTATTTCATCCTCTGGTAGCATGCATAGCACCTCCAGCACTATAAAAGCTATCTAGTAGGGATGAAGCTTCCAGTTGAATACCAGCTTGATCTCTTCGTGTTCTATGACTCAAGGGTTGGTATCTTTAGCAATAGGAGTTGCCAACAAAGTCAGGAGGGTCCCCAGGAGCAATAGTGATGGCCTGCAATGTTTGAGAATCTAGGGGACGTCTCTAGCCAACAACTCCAAATGAGGTAACACATTCCTGTCCCTGGCACTGCATATTTTATTTGCTATTCTGTAGCGTGTCATAGGGGGATTGTTGCCCCATTATAGGATAACTATAATTAAATTCTTGTTATGTATGTATATTTGTATATTTTAGGAAGATTCTATAACAGTACATTTCCATATAACTATAGTTTTATTTACTAGCTCTATTTCCTTCTCTGCCCTGTCTTCCCATCCTTCTCCCCATTTAAACCTTCCGGTTCCACTATTCCCTTTTGGGCCTTTAAACCACTCTGTTCTAGCTCTCATTACTTGAAATCCAGCTCCCTCTCTTAGTTTTTGCTGACCTCTTTGGTTATTCCACACACATCTGGAAGTTCAAAGCTAGCATCCGAAAATGAGAGAAACCATGGCATTTGTCTTTCCGAATTTGGGTTACCTCTCAGTGAAGCTCTCTTAATGAAATTTCAACTTGCCATGTGTTTATCCTATTTATGACAAAGAAAGACAGGAATTTTTCCATGCAGGAATCCACAGTTTTCTTCAACTGCTTACTGAGAATTCAGTACCTATTAATCACAGATTAGGTATCTGGCACCATGTGTCAAAGCACAGACTTTGAAACTTTAAGTCCAACTCTGGATCTATTTAACTATCAGGGGCTCATTAAATTCCTAACCCCCTATTTCCCAGCTAAGCTGTGAATCAGAACTATGATGTTGCCACAAGGTTCCATTGGAATACTAACCACATATCACTTAGCAGGGTACTTAAAATACAGTAAGCACTCCATGAATGCGTTTTAGCTATCACTGTTACTGCACAAGTCACCTTACCACAATTCTGCTGCCATTAATAGTGACAGTGTATAGGGAGGAGCCAAATCATTTTAGAAGAGAGTCATCCCTTAGGGTCATTTGAGAGATTGGTGCCAGCACTTCCTTCAGGCACCAAAATCTTAAGATACTCAACTCTTTCATATAGAACCTATGCACATCCACTTATAAACTTCAAATTCTCACTAGATTATAACACCTAGCCCATGGAAATGCTTTGTGAGATTGTTCCAAGGATGATGTCAAGGAAGAAAGCCTAAGGTGTGAGAAGTACACACGCAATTTAAACACACACACACACACACATACTTTGAATTCATGGCTGGCAGAATCTGCAGACGCAGAACCCATCAATACAGAAGAGACCAGCTGTATTTTGTGAAACCAGAGTATTTAAAAAAAAAAAATCAATGGCACTACATAATCCAGTCAATGTCTTACTCCATTCACAAATCATCATTTGTTCAGCTGGAGTAATTATGAACTGTCTGGAAATAATACAGTAAAGACCATCAATGACAATTAGAGCATAAAGAGTCTAGCATAGACTCAGTGATGAATTTTGGGTCCTCTATCCTACTAAAACCTATTTATTACAGAAAACTCTGGAACCACTTTACCATAAGTAGACATCATTTAGTGCTCAATTACAATGAAATTCCACTGGAAGTATATATTAAATGCAGAACATCCACATTAATACCAGGAGAATATGGTAAGATTGATGTTATTACAATGGGTACCAGATGAATATTAAGTACCTCTCTTAAACCTTCCACATTCCTGGGCTCAGGCATACCTATTTCTCTGCTTCTATGATCTCTATTTCAGAAGGGCTTTTTGGAAAGAGTTTTATTTTTTTAATGGAGACAAGAGTTATGCTCCAAGTCCATTTTTATTTACTTTTAATCTAGCTTAGAGCTAGATGGTCCTCAAACATTGATTCATCAGGACACATTATATAATGTTATTAAGATCACGGACATCCCACCACCACCATCAAAAGCAATTCATTTCTGAGGGGCTATAGATCTATGTAATGAGAAAATTTGTAAAAAGGGAGTGATTTCAGACCAAGTGCTGAGAGGACATTTTAATAGTCCCAACATGGATTGAACTTAGTGAAGCAAAGAAATTTCAGCTAAAGAATTAGGAGCGTCCCTGTTCAAAATTCGGAAGTGTTAATGGCTGGGGGTGGGTTATGAGGTTTCTGTTAATATCCTATTTCAATACAGATTCCATGAGCTGGGAATAAACTTTTATCAAGTGTCATTTTTATATTACTAAAGATCAATTATGTTCTTGCTATGTAGAAATATGAACAAATATGGGGCCCAATCCCCACTATAAAATTTGTGTCATAAAACTTTTAAATGGAAGCCATGGTTTTCTCGCCATACATCACACCATTTACCAACCAATGGGTGCATTGCCCAGAGTGCAAAGTGGTGAGTCAGCTGGCTTCTTACAACATGCCCTTTGTTTGTGTCACAGCTCAACCCCAAACCAACATAAAGTATTTTCTTCCTTGGTGTAATTGTGACAGCAAACTTGTTAGTTGTCATGTGGATAAAAGGTGATGCAAGACCTGAAAGCTGCTGGAGGAGAGTCCACCCTCCAAGACGATGCAATGAAGCTACCTGACTTTGCAGACTCCAGTAGCAGAAGTCTGTGGCTGTTCTAATATAAGCACAGAAATTCTCACCTCCCACCTTGGTCTGTGATCTTTCCATCTAGCACAGAATTAGATCCATCCTTTGAGGGTGATCCGTGCTAGCTGTCAGCTTGGCTGGGGTGAGAAAGGCCTATAAAATGGATTAGGCTCACTTCTAGGTGTGTCCAAGAGTGTTTCCTGAGAAAAGCAAAGCATGAGACTAAGAGAGGGGGTGTGAACGGCCCGGTCTGCTGCTCTGGTCCGCAGGTCAGGGTCTAGCAAGGGAGAGAGTGGGGAGGGGGCAAGAGACGCGAAGAATGGAGACAAGACAGAGTCTGATCAAGTCTCTTTTATTGAAAGGAAATCCCGGGTATTTATACCCTTTATCACATGCCTTTCCCACGTGGACAAGCACAGCTGAAGGCACTACGTCATGTGCCTTGTAGCGTGGATACCACATGCACCTAGCTAGCTGTGTGGAGACCACGTGCGCCTTGCAGCTGGGGGCACTAAGCAGCAAAACAAGATATGTGAGAAAAACAAGATGTTTATCAGAGTGTGCTCAGCTGTTGTAGGCTGTTGAAAACAAGTCTCTTGTCAGGGTATATGGCTCGAGATGGCTGTAAAGATGATAGCCACTTTCAGTTCCCAACAAGGGGGAGCCGCCATGAGTGTAGATAGTGCCACCCAACAAGCTCTGTGCCCAGTGAAGGGAAAAGCAGAATACAGACATTTGCTTCGCACCCATCTGTGGTTATCTGAATTTCCAATATCTCCCCTCAGGCTCACACACCCGAACGTGTGATCCCCAGTGATAATGCTGTGTTAAAGGGTTATGAAACCTTTGGAACATGAGATTCAGTGAAGAACATAAGCCATTAACACCAGGCTTTTGAAGAGTCTACCTTACCAAGGTCATACCATTCTGTTCCAGGCTGCATAACATCCTCCATGTCTTCTCAACTGTGATGGACTTCATACCCTCCAAAACCATGAGCCAAAATAGCCCTTCTTCTTGAGGTTGCTTCCCTCAGATGTCTTCTCACAGTGACAAGAAAGATGATGGACATGCTCTCTTGAGTAATGCGTGCTTGGCAGCTGTTGTTATCCCTGGATATCAGAGTCTAGATTCTTCAGCCTCTGGAAGTAAATCTGCACCAGCTATTATTGTCCATATGCCTTCCCACCCTGAGGCTTCACTAGGGCTGTCTTTACTCCCTGTAAATCCCTGAGAATTCTAGCTTCTTGGACTGAGACTAGTTTCCCCAGCTCTGTAGCTTGAAGACAGTCACTGGAGGACTGTTCAGATCACATAAGCCAATCCCACAAACCCCTTCTAATTGTACATACTAGCACACATAGTATATACCCTATTGGTTCTGTTCCTATAAAGAACCCTAACCAATATACAACATACTTTACATTTGGGCCCACTTGGTATTACCCAAGATGTCCCTAAAATTTGCCGAAAGGACCTAGGCAGGGACTTGGGACCTAGAAGAAGATAGGCAAGTAGGAAATTTGGAGGAAACTCTAAAGAAAGTTCTAACCTGCATAATAAACCTGTCTATCCTTGGAGGAAGAGGGAGGAATGGCTGGTATATTTGTTTAGTCCAGTTTTTGGAGTAGTAAGCTCTTATTCTCACTCACAAAGTGGCTAGTTTCATATATAAAACCTCCATCTTTTTATGTGTCTGTATGTGGGGCAATGGAACGTGAAAGGTAGCTGGTCCTAGGTTGAGTTAAAGGCTTTGAAACCCCAGAGATTCGGAAGGGACAGGTAGGAGCTTCGCCTGCTCCCAGGCACCATGCCCCTTCATGTAGCCGCAGCCCCCCATAGATTTGTAACCATCAGCCACGTAAGGACAACAACACTCCAAGCCCTTCCGCGTGTAGATAATGAGGTACCTAGAGGCCTGGAGGACAGTGCCAATAAAATTTGTTTCCCAGACATTCCTCCTTGCAAAAGGTATTCAATCTCAGGCCCACCTGAGAAGGGGAGTATGGTTTTATGCATCCACTTTTCCACACGACAATAAGTGCCTTAGAACCATGGACTGCCTCTTTTCATCGGGATCCACCATGGGGAGCCATGCAGAAGGCCTTTGCCTGCAGAGCCGCCTTCTAATCTCCTGTAGAAGGCCTTTCTGCACTCCAGCCACAACCGCCAGCCACCAAGCCAGCGATCAAGCCAAGGACAATCATTGTGGGACTAGCCAGAGCTCCCCTTCCTCCCTTCCCCCTTCCCCCTTCCCCCCCCCCCGCCCCTAGCTAGACGCAGCCCCCCCAGGGGAGGCGGGGGCGCGGGGGGGGGGGCGGGTAGGGGAAGTCCTACTCCACCATTCTCAGCTCTTCCACAACTCCCAGCTGCAGCATCTGGAAGTCCAAGAGTCTGAGAACCCCAGGGCTCCCGAGCCAGCTCTGGCTTTCCCATGCTTCAGACTGTACGTTGTGGTGCCTCGGTGCTTCTCCACAGTCCCAACACCTGCCCTGCACGGTGTGGGATAAGTGCAGTCAAACTCCCCAAGACCCCCTGCCTCTCCAAGTGGCTCTGCCCTGTGACAGAGTGGATGCAAGGCCCACAAACCACCCCCCTCTCTCTCTCCCTCCCTCCCCTCTCCCCCCTGTGTGTGTGTATGCAAATGTGTGTGCCCGCGTATGTATATGTAGAGAACAAAGGTCCCTTTGCCACTTTATTCTGGTTTTTCTGAGACAGGCTCTCTCTCCCTGAACCTGGAGATGGCTATTTTGCTAGACTGGGCTGGCCAGTGAGCCTCCAGGATCTTCCTGCCCCTGCGCACTATGGTTATAGACCTACATCAGCATGCCAGGCTTGTACATGGGTGCTGAGGATGCAAATCCAAGTGCTCACACGTATGCAACTAACACCTTGCTCACTGAGCCAGCTTCTTAGCCAAAAGCATCTATTTTGAAACTGGAAAAAATTCACATTTTAAAAAAATCCTGATTTTGAGGCTTGCCTCATAAGACTAGGAGATCTGATTCCCACAGCCCACAAGAAACAAACTTGCCTTTTGCAGCTCTCCACATCCTTATGGGTCTTGAACTCCTGATTTTTACTTCAATAGTTGTCTGGCTCTGTAGCTTCTCATTCCAGCACAGAGTTACACTTGACATAAATTTGTGCTTTCATTCAGCAAACCCTCCAGCATCGGGAGAAGTGGAGTCATCATGGCATCCTATTTGAAGAACAGTGGTCCACATGCCAAGCCAGCACCAGACCCCACCCAAGTCCTGCTGAATCAGGAGATTAGAAGTAGGGACCAGCAGTATGTTCTTATGATAATTTGATACATTTTTATGTTGAATAAAGGGAAACTAAGGTATACTGCACACATACTATTCCCCAGCAAGGACATACACACTTGGACCAGATCTACTTGCACTCTCCAGGGTGTTCTTAAGGAATTTAAGAGGTTGGCCATTTGGTTACCTGGCAAGCTCTGCATAATCTTCTTAGCACAATGAAGCAAAATGAAGCCATATCCACAGAAACGTGACAAGGGAAAAGCACAGCGCTGAAAAATGAAATATGTGTCAAGTCCCCAAAGAAGTTCATTACCTGAAGGACACATTATCCCCTTCTCTTCCCATGAGTCAGCACAGGGAGTAGTCATTCCTAATTGGTTTACGGCTTAGTATGAAATATTGGGATGCCACGGTATGTGATGACACAGCTGTATTCCTGAGGGGCTGGCTGAGATGAATCTGTATACAGCAGAGACATGTGGAGACAAAGGGAGCAGGTGGAAATGGGTTGTAAATACACTGTAACTTAAAAAATAATGGGGTATTTTCTCCCTGAAGGTTTCTGGTGCTTCATCACTAATTAAATACTGAAACTACAAAAAGGAGAAATAAAGTTTACTGGCTGTTTGAATTTGGGGCATAACTGTAAATATTTTGCACCATTAACAGCAATTTCATTTGAAAATATCCATGCCTAGTCTTGGAGCACTGATGCATAACCATAGAGCTGAGAAGAGGGTAAAATATATATAATGGTGATGTCCATCTTGCTTTGGACCATAAGGGAGACTGTAGTGTACTCGGGTGGAATATTCTTCAAGTTTAAAGAGCTGAAGAATTCAAAATAGTGGATGCCCTATGAGAAGGATTGTAGTCAGAATTGCATCATAGCAAACAATGAGCCTATTGCCAGATGCAGAAAATGCAATAGACAAATTATTTGGAATTCTTGAGTGACTAATACCAAAGGGGAGCTATTGAATCGTGTGTGATCTCCACTCTCCAAGCTTTCGATGATGAAGCATGGATCCTGATCTTAGCTTTAGCATAATGCAATCCATTACAGTGTCAAAAGCTTCTGGAACCTCAGAAGCATAGGAACGTACAGTCACAAATTCAGCTTGTGTTCAGCCTCTCTGTTTCCCTACCTCACATTGTCTCCAGGCTGGACAGGAAAAAGGAGATGGTACAGATCTTGAGGAAAGATTAACATTAGGAGCACTGGGAAGGAATTTGTCTTAGCTAATTTCTCCTCGTTGGAATAAAATACCCTGACAAAAGCAATGTAGAGTAGAAGCAGTGTATATGTTACTTACAGTCCCAAAGAGATACAGTCCATTATGGCAGGAAAGACATGGCAGCAGGCAAGGAAGACATGACAAGAGGAACAGGAAGCTGACTAGCCACCTTTAAATTCAGACTCAGGAAGCAGAGGGTGAACAGGAAGTAACACCATGCTATAAAGCCTCAATTTGTGCCCCTTTGACACACTTCTTCCCTCAAAGCTCCACCTCCTACTGCAGCACCAGCTGGGGACCAAGTGTTTAAACAATGAGCCCATGGGTCACATTTCACATGCAAACAACAGTCTTCCTTAACCCTGTCAATGCAGAAACTCAAGACTCTTCTTCAAGTAGGGCAATACGAGATAGTGTCCTCTTTCTATTTCCATTTGATAATACGGAGTGTGAGGAAGTCCTTCAAATGGTTTCCTGGTCCAATTTCTCATTCACAGCCAATGAAGCATAACTTTCTTATATGTAAAATCTTTTCCACAACTCCTTTTTG
The DNA here is from genome assembly GCA_021653895.1 of Mastomys natalensis. Taxonomy (NCBI): domain Eukaryota; kingdom Metazoa; phylum Chordata; class Mammalia; order Rodentia; family Muridae; genus Mastomys; species Mastomys natalensis. Next base: position 330,309 of record JAJTUV010000081.1, read on the forward strand.
AGGTTTTGGTGAAGGGCAACATGCAAGGGAGATCATCTGAGGGAATATTTTGTCAACTGGAGGGAACCTGGACTCCTAAGCTCACTAGCTCCTTGCTAGTGATCTGGGGGAAGCCACCTAAGATAGGTTTATCCCAATGATCAGAGGGGTTTGGGAAAATAACAAGACAATGTGAATGACACCCAGCAAGCATATAGCAGTGTAACATGATTGGCATTGGATCTTCCTTTGTCAAAGCTCTGGAATTCTATCAAGAATGAAAATTCAAACTAGTCTCATCTGAGTTAAAAATCCCCATGAGTTTAGAGTACTCTTTTGAATACTTAATATTTACAAATATCAATTTATGAAACAAAAAAATCATGTCAAGCCCTTTCAGGTAATGATTCCGGGATCTGTGAGCTACTATGTGCGTTAAGCAGTTAAGCTTAACCAGTCAAGCCAACTCCCAGCTCTATACCAGAGCCTTCTTTAACTGGAAAGTTTTCCTCCAAATCCTTCTACCCAAAAAACATAAAACATTTCCTTCACTCTTAAACAAATAAAACAACTTGTTTTAAGAGTTCTTTGCATCTACTTGGGGAAACCAACTTCAAAGAATGTTCCAGACTCATGATTGTCAAGCAGACCCTGTACTCCTTGCACATCCTCTGTGCATGATAAGCGCTTCATAACTGAACCAAGGAGTGTCAACAGCAGGCAGACACAATGGTGGATGACAAAAGCATGGTAAGTAAACAATATTCCCCAGAAGCTACCATGGCAGCCAATCATTTAGAAAAAAAGGAGTCTATATTAAACGCTAGCATTGCATGGACCTGCACACCACTAGAGGGAAAAGAGAATAATGACTTGTAGTGAAAAGTCACTGAGAACCTTTACTGATAGAAATTGGAAGAAGTCTCTGTAATCAATATTTTAAAAGTTTGATCAAAGAAGCTGTGTTCAAAAGCAAAGGCAAAGAACGTGAACAAATAAGACACATAGGAGAAAAGGTGACTTAAAGTAAGAACATCCAAAGTGGAATGAGATTAGTTTCCTTAGCTACACCAGGCCAGGCCAGAATGTCAGATGTCTTCGTGAATGTCTGCCCTAATGTGTGTGTGTGCAGCAGCATCAGAGCCTTATCAATTTAGCTCCTAAGTAAACTTTGTGCTCACTTTCACTTTTAAACCATTTTATTAGCATATATCACTTTAATATACTAACAGATTCTTGTAATATTCCCACACATGGGTCCAACGGCATTTGCTCACCCACTGTTCTTGTACCCTGATCCCACAAACACCTGGTACTTTTCCACTAGTAATCACTATTCTACTTTCAAATTAAAACTTTTTACATCTCTGATGAATCGTTTAGGTCCTAGTCAAATATTCCCCTCAGTTTTTCCTAGTTTAGAGCCCTGAATCCAATACGTTTTAAATAACACCGCTGTGGGATTCTGAAAACCAGACCAGTTGGCCAGACATGCCATCAGATAGAACCCAGTCCATCTGTTGCTTGGCCCAAGCTTCCTCCTTGTCGTGAGGCGTACCCGTGAAATCACATGCACTTACCTTCCAACATGTGCAGGAAGACAAACAAACACCGGGAAATAAAGATCGTTTGCCCTCCAGTTCGGTTAGTGATGACACTCCAAAGGGAGTGGAGTTACATTAAAGCCCACAAAACTTGCCAAACTGTTTATGCTCAAGCCAGGGAGCCTCCTAAAGATTTACATCATGTTCTATTCCAGTGAAGAACCTCATTTGTGTTACATGTTGTGTTTATATACATCCATAACTATAGTGTAGGACAGAGAGGAAAGAATTTATGTGCACAGAGGTCATGTTGACAGCTTTTAAAAATGTGACCGAGACTTCAAGCACACTTATAATTGTCATTTCCTCATTCTTATTTGTTAATCCAATCCTCTACTGTTAACCCAGTGAAAAACTACATTTCCCATCCACCATCACGGAGGTGTGCTCAAGTGACTCATTCCCAGGCAATAATGGTTAAAACAGAATTGTGAGTTTTCTTTCTTCCTGTTGCTGTACTGGCCACACCCTCTTATGATCAGGCAGTGGTTCATTGTGGTGAGACTGGATGAGATGTATTAAGGGGGAATAACAGCTTCCATCTCAGAATAAGGGAGTTGGGACTGCAATCCAGGGATGCAGAAGAAAGATGAGAATAAGGATGCTTGAACACCCACATGACTACACTGTAACCCTGAACTACTCTCTTTTTGGGGGGTTTTGTTGAACAGGACTGAAATAAACCTCAGACTTGGTAAATTTTCTGGTGTGGGAAGCTTCAAGTAATCATGATTTGTTTAAAAGATTGAAAGTATACGCCAGGATAAAGAAAAGGCAGATTTATTTTCTAAGACAGGAACCTTAGATAAAATGCCCAACAGTGGGGAGATGGAACTTGTAGAGTCCACCTCCAGTAGAAAGACAGGGCATCAAGTGGAGGGATGGGGTTGTCATCCCACAGTCAAAAACTCTGACCCAGAATTGTTCCTCTCTAAAGGAACTGTCTAAGAGGAAAGGGACTAAAATGGAGAAGAGACTGAGGGAAAGGAAGTCCAGTGGCTAGCCCAACTTGGGATCCATCTCAAGGGGAGGCTCTAAGGCCTAACACTATTACTGATGCTATGCTGTGCTTACAGACAGGATGCAGACTGGTGGGAAGGGTAACAATCAACCCTAGAAATACATAATAACATGAGCGCCAAATGATCTTCACAAAAGTGCTAAAACCATTCAGTGGGCAAAGCAGTCCTGTTATCAAGGGTTGCATGATAGACACACAAAAGAACTAAATTGAACTCTGGCCTTATACTGTACACAAACTTAACTCAATAGATCAAAGACCTAATCATAAAAGCTAAAAATCCCAAAACTACTATGAAAGAGTATGTGGAAAATCCTCATGACATTAACTTTGATGATGAATTCTTATAAATAATATCAAAGACACATGCAACAACAAGAAACAAGCATAAACATTGATCTCATCAAAATTTAAAATATCTGTTCATCAAACACCAGGAACAGCGGGAAAAGATAAAATAAGGTAAGATAGAATAGGAGATAGTATTTTCAAAGCACTGTACAACAAGGGATATATATTTATAATACATAAAGAATTCTTATTTCAAGCAAACAACAAAATGCCTCAAAAAGCTAAGGCAGAACAGTATCCAAGAGTAAATTTAACTACAGCAACAATTACAAAATGCATGTCCAAATCATAATGAGATGACCCGCACCTCACACCCGTTAGACTACTATTTAAAAAAAAGAAAATTAGTTTTAGGAACAACTTCTGCAAATCTAAAGATAAAGTCCCCAAATGAACCAGCACTTCTACTTTAGGATGGAGAAATGATGGCTTTGTTTCCACCCAGCCAAGCTGCTGAACCTCTGCTGAGCCCACGTGTTTTTCACTCCACCCTAGAACAATTACACATCTGGATAAAATGGAACTGAGATGAGAACTCTTACTCCGAGTTCCTACCATGGTGTCATATTCTCAGTACAGCCAATTCTTTTCTCCCGTGTCCTTATACAAAAACCCATTCTTCAAAAATATTGTTACCTAATTTCTATATCTGGACCATTCTAGACATGTTCTATTTAACTGTTTTTCTCTTGGTTTTCAGACATGCAGTTCCATGCTTTGACATGTCTGGTAATTGCTGCTTTAATAGATATTGTTTCTAAAACTTTTGGCAAACTCAAGTGGTGTTGCTTTCCTACATGAAGTATATTTCTCTTCTTCCTTCCTGGGAGTCATAGCTGATCACCTTGGCCAATCAGAAACTAATCTGTATTAAACTTATCTTGCAGTAGGACAAATCTACTTAATCTACTGTTGTTTTGTCATATATTTTGGCCCAAGTTTCCACCTGAAAGCATAGTGCATTCCTTGCTTACACATACACACACACACACACACACACACACACACACACTGGGAAGGAGAGGAGAGGGGAGGGAGAGGGAGAGGGAGAGGAGAGGGAGAGGGAGAGGGAGAGGGAGAGGGAGAGGGAGGGGAGAGGGAGAGGGAGAGGGAGAGGGGAGGGAGAGAGGGAGAGGGAGAGGGAGAGGGAGAGGGAGAGGGAGAGGGAGAGGGAGGAGGAGAGGAGAGGGAAGAGGGAGAGGGAGAGGGAGAGGGAGAGAGGGAGAGGGAGACAGGAAGGCAGGCAGAGAGGCAAGAGGCAGGCACACAGACACAGAGACAGCAAAGGCTCTGAACTCAAACCTTTGACTCCTGAATTGTGAACATTTGTTGAGTTCTTTTTCTAAGGCCCTCCATCTAGGGGCTCTGCCTTTGATTCCAAGCTACACGGATTTCAGCTGCCCTAAGGAGAAAACTGGCAGCTTAGTTGAACTCTTTCTTCTCCTTTTGTGAAGTTCTACTGGCTTTTTCTCTCTACAACTAGAAGCCTATTGCTATTTTAAATCCTGGTTATACAGTCTCCTGCCTACTCCTAGAGACAGTCGTTAACTATATCCAAAAGAAACTGCAAAATCAGCTCATAATATAGTCCACTATTCTCTGCCTCAGTAGCTCTGCTTCTTCAGTTAAGTGATGTCTGTAGTGTGCATGTGTGTGTGCTCGTGTGACTTACACATAAGCACACATGTGCCTCAGAGCAGATGTTGAAGTCAAAGGACAATTTTCTTGAACCCGTCCCCTCTTTCCACCTGTGAGCTCCAGGCATCAAATTTAGGTCATCAGGCTCACACAGCAAGCCCCTGTGCCTTCTGAGCCATCTTCCCCGAAATGGTTTCTAACTCTTTTTACCTGACACTAAGTTCTGAATGCTTTTGTGCCTCTGGTTACCAAGATGACAGCATTAGAACTCGGATCTTATCACCAGAGTGGTGGTATTAAAATATAAGAGTGTTGGCAGCAATTAGGTCATGGCTGTAAATGCTACTAATGGCCCCATAAAAACCCACAAAGACCAAAGACCCTTTCTGAGACCTAGTGAGCAGGTAGTGCTGTGAGCAAGTGGGTCCTCATCCGTGCTGGACTTAGAGAACTTGACCTCCCCATCCTCCAGAAATATTGTTTAATGCTACTCAGTGTATGTTTTGTGCTTCTCGTGTTACAGCGCAGCATCCAGATGACTCTTTGGTTTTCTACGTTCCTAGATGAATAGTATCTACAGTTACTCTGTCCCTGCCGGAACTGATAATTCTCACTGAAAACTTTTAAAACTCATAAATCTACCCAACTTAAGCATTCTTCTGCTTCAGACTTCCAAATGCTTCCCATTGCCGTTTTTGCACTCTTTTTATTTTTATTTTTTTTATTTTTATTTATTTATTTATTTTTTTTTTTTGGTTTTTCGAGACAGGGTTTCTCTGTATAGCCCTGGCCATCCTGGAACTCATTCTGTAGACCAGGCTTGGCCTCGAACTCAGAAATCCACCTGCCTCTGCCTCCCAAGTGCTGGGATTAAAGGCGTGCGCCACCACCGCCCGGCCGCCGTTTTGCACTCTTAAGTTTGCTCCCTACACGGGCTCGCCCACACACCAAAGCCAAACTGACCTGATTTCTATCCCTCACTCAGAGCCCGAAGAGACATGTTTTTCACTCCCTTACTCCTCAAACGGGCTTCCTGGAAGAGTCTGGTATGGCAGGTACAGCCCTCAATCTGGTCCCTTGGTTTCATGGAAAGAAGGGAAGGTACATTTGTAACCTAGCTACACAACCTCAGAAAACACATCGATCTCTCTGAGCCTCCGTGACCTTCTCTCCAAAATGAGAGAGGCTCTCAAAGCTTTCATGGAGACTGAACTAGGTATCAGTTGCCTAAACACCTCAGTATTTACATTTCTCTGCCCTTCCCTTCTTTATTCAAAAATCAGCAAACCTCATGGAACAACAGTGATGCATACCCATTTAATCCCAGACAGAGGCAGGTGGATCTCTGTGAAGTTGAGATCGGCATGATCTACAGAGCAAGTTCCAGGACAGCCAGCACTACACAGAGAAACCCTGTCTCCAGGATTGCGGGGAGTAAACCACAAGGGAACATCCTTTACAGCCAAGAGCTTCACTTTAGTTTGCATGACAAGTTTCTGCTTCCCTTTCCCCTGCTTCATCAGTCAAACATGTTTGGAGCCATTTCTAGGCTCGACGTAGCCTGCCTTCACAAGTTGTGCCCTTCACTGAAGGGCAAGAAGATACCCCTGTTCCACTCTGCCTTTTCTTAAGGGAAGAAGAGCAAGTACTCCTCAGGAAACAAGTATGTCTTTTTTTTTAATGTCCTGATCCTTGACTAACTGTGACTTGCTTCTAATTGCTTTTTCCTCTCATGTACTATGCCCACTGCACAGTTCGTTTGTTCAAACATCACTTCAAATGAAATTGCGCCAGCAAAAAAAAATCTTTGGATCCTTCTAGTCCAGTTGAGAACTTTATACTTAATCCTTTAGGGCACTCTTGTCTGGTAAGTTTTAATTTATATTAAATTTTCTACAAGGAGAAGGCAGCATGGTCAAAGCGAGAGAGCGAGACAGACAAGAGTCAGCCTTTCATAAATTAGTAAGCTTCACCGACCGCCTTTCTTGACCCTTTAAACTCTATGAAATTAATATAAGTAGACAACTAAGGTCTGCCTGGCCCCGCCAGAGCCCTGCAAGTTCACTTAAGCAATCCAAGTTTCCTTAAAGTTTTATAAGGCAGCTTTTAGAGCAAGTCCTTTGTACTTATTGCTGGTGACAGTGAGCATTGCTACAGCCAATGAACCTTACTGACTTACGACCCCAATACGGTCGAGCGCTGTTACCAAGGGAAATATCAGAATCAATGCTTGTATATTACATTGAGGTCCTGACTTCTGCAAAAGCCCCCTACAGACCCTTCAGGATCTGTCAGTGAAATAAACAGCTAACACTCCAAGACACTCCACTGACACTGCTCTGAGAGTGGTGTTTGCTTAAACACCCTCCCCGTCATCCTATCCTTCCAAAGAGTGTGGGTGCTTCAGAAGAAAGTAAAAAATGGGCTGTTGTTATGTTCCTAATCTTTTTGCAGTGGGACCATACTCATGCCCACTTTCTGAAGGGCAAGATGGGTGATTTTACCATAAGGAATAGGAATCTCATTCACTCTTCCCTTACCATTAATTGGCTTGTATTATTAAACTACCCCTGAGAGAATGGGCAGAAAGTACGATGCCTTCTGTCACATGGATCCCACGTGGGCACTTTCCTTTACAGCCCGCTTGAACTGGAAGAAGGTTGTTCCCAGAGCCATCTTTTAAGAAAAAAAATTGTGGGGGGTGGGGGGAGGAGGTGTGGGTATGTGTCTGGTACGCCAGTGTGTGTAGGTGTGGGGTGTGTATGTGCATGGGGGTGGGGGTGGGAGAGGGATGATGTGTGCACCATGCATTTGTGGATGCCCTCAGTGGTCAGAAAAGGGACTGGATCCTCTGAAGCTGGAGTTCCAGCTGGTTGTGACTGCTTGATGTGAGTGCTGGGAACTGAACTCTGGAAGAGCGGCAATCCTCTGAGAGGCTGAGCTCTCTCCCCAATCTCCCAACAACTACCTCTCTGCTTACTGAAACTGCTTAAGTCACTGCTTCTGCAGTTCCTCTCATATATACACAGTATGCACCAACTTCTCATGTAACTTTTAAAACTTTCCATTTGTGACAAGTCTAAGTGGGTTTTTTTTTTAGATGTTCTGCCAGACATAGGAAGGTAATCTATAATTACTGTGTTTATCTAAACTTAATTTTTAGGATGTTTTTTTTTTTTCATCTCTATGGTCAAAGACTTAAAAATCTTGTCATATCAAAACTAAAGTGTATGGGAAAAAGCACACCTCCTCCTTTCCAGAGAATTATCTGTTCTCTTCTAATGCTGGGACTTTCGCTACTATCTGGTTTTCACCTTTCCCCTACAATCGCTGTTCGCTCAGCTGTGCAAACAATTCTGTGTGGTAAAGGGCCAGTTCCTGAAGTTTGCCAGTCTAGAGAAACACCACATCTCACCTTCAGCCTCTGGGCATTCCACTAAAAAATGTAAGTGAGCCGGCCCAGAATTCAGTCCAGAAGTCAGAATCGCCCAGGGGTACTCAGCCTAGAATCAAAAAGTCCAGCTTCCCTCTCTCCAAGTCCCGTAGTCATATTTTTGGCAAAAAGTAATTCACATTGTTAACTTTTTTTTATTGGAAAACAGGTACCATTTGATTCCTCAAAGGAACATGCTTCAACCAATTCGATGGCTGAATTGCCTTAGGCTTTGTTTAAAGTAATGATGCCTTTGGATGCTGGGGGGTCACCACAGGAATGGAGGACATATTTGCCAACAGGGTTGTGAAGGACATGATGTCCTGCATAATGTGTCCAAGTGTAACAGCATTAAGATGAGTCCTCAGGGTAACCCAAGGGTCAAAGCTGGGGTCTTCAGTGTCCAAGTACAAGAATACTCAAAATAACAGAGAGACAGACAGACCAAGAACAAAGAAAATGCCTTGTGTAGCTGCCAAAGGCAAGATTCAAAGGCACATAAATTATTCTTATTGATAGCTACCTCTGAGTTGTGAAGCTTGCACTGACTGAGGATAGAGAATCGGCTCAAGGGAACCCAAACCTTCAGTATGAAACATATAGTCAGCCCTCCACACCTGCAGGTGCTACAGCTGCAGACTCAACCAACAAGTAATGGAGATATCCAAGGGTGGAGGGAAATGGTAAATTAACAATACAACAACAAAAAAAAGCATTCATGTTTTTAAAATACAGCACAATCTCTATACCTAGTGTTTACATTGAATTGAATAACAAGCAATCTAGAGATGATTTAAACATGCTTGAGAGGTTACGCATGATGCTCTATGCAAATACTGTGCCATCTTATTCAGGGGCTCGACCATCAAGAGGTATTGGTATTCCAGGGGTCCTGGAACCAATCCCACTACAGTGTGGAAGAACTACTAAAAGCATCTCTCTCTCCACTGTTAAAGATGTTATCTGAGAAGATGCAGACTCATATCCACAAAGAAACCACAGTACCACTGTGGTGTCTAAATTTGGTTGTCAGCCTGACTAGATTTTGAATCACCTGTGGGGAGGTATAAATAAGAAAGGTCCCCCAGAGACTAACATATTTGAATGCTTGGTCATCAGAGAGTGACAGTACTTGAAAAGAATTAGGAGGTGTGGCCTTGTTGGAGAAAGTAAGTCACTAGGGGATAGGCTTTGTGTTTTCAAAAGCCCAAGCCAGCTAGTGGGCGTCTCTTCCTGTTGCCTGCATATCCAGATGTAGACTCTCAGCTACTTCTCCAGCACCATGTCTGCCTGTGTGCCACCATGCTTCCTGCCATAATGATAATGGACCAAACCTCTGAAACTGTAAACCAGCACCAATTAAGTTTTTCTGTATAAGAGCTGCTGTCGTAATGGTGTCTCTTCACAGCCATAGAACATTTACTGGGACACCTAGGAGCGAGCTTCCAGGCGCTCCGTGAGGCATTACCTTGATTAGGTTAATTGAGATGGGAAGACCTACCCTAAAAGTAAGTAGCATCATACCCTGGGCTTGGGTCTGGGGTTGCATCAAAAGGAAAACTCAAGCTGGCATCTGCCATCAGCTCCTTCTGCTCCCTGACTTCAGACACACAGTAACCAGATGCCTCTAGCTTCTGCTGCCTTGACTGTTGAAACTCTGAACCAAAATAAATCTTCCTTTGCTGAAGTTGCTTTTATGGTATATTTTGTCAAACCAAGGAGCAAAGTAACTGATACAGTCACTAAGTTTGATCAAGGCCCTTCTCAACCACAACACGAGCTATGCTTTGAATCCACAGGACTTTGATTATAAAACTTGGTCCTACATTACAATTATCAGGTGCTGCTGTGTACAGGGAACTTTTAAAGAAAAATGGGACATCATTCAAACCATATACATGTGTAATACAGCCACAATTTTTTTTTTTTTTTTTAGTCTTCCAGGAGATTCTAATGTGCAGCCAAGGCTGAAAAAACACTAGCTTAACGGGGTCCCGATTTGAAGGGAAAAGGAGGCAATTCCAGGTCAAATCCATTAAAGCCACATAAAGCACACCAACACCGCTGCCACCCACATCTGCCTGGCACATGCCTAAAACCTTTGGTTCAAGTTATATCCAACTTGCCTGATTTCCATCAGGGGAAAGAAAACTGCATTTGTGAAATCAAACCCACTCTGAACAACTGCAGTTCATGTGCACTCAAGACACCCTCCTGAGAATAGGTACTAAAATAACTTGGACCAAATCATCTTTTAATTTATTGAAGCATCCTCAGGAGGGAGCTTGCATTTTGCTACATCCCTATCCCACCCACCCACCCCCCAAAAAAAATCTAAGAAGAAGAGGGCTAAGCCCCATTTTTTTTTCTATAGGGAGTTTTCTATCCTTGCCTTTATCTATGGATCTTGCATTCAGCCTATTAACTTGTTTCATCCCTTCTCTGTGCCCTTTCCCTGTTTCTCTGATTGACAGTTTGCTCCACATCTTTTAACAGGGACCATAAACAATAGGCAGTAGTAGTGTGATATATCACACATTCACATATGAGTTGCTATGTCCACAGCCCCACGTCAAGCCTTTTTCAGACTTGGTGTCATTTAAAGCTCACAGTGTACAGAATGACTTCTTTTTCCATTAGAAGATGTGGATCAGACCCCAGTTCATAGAGCCAGGACACAGTGGAGCAGGAGCCAGATGCAGGGAACCTCCTTCCAGGCTAAACTTAGTATTCTGATGTTGAATGCCTCTTAGGAGACTCAAAAGTCACATCTTTGTAGTTACCACCCACTTCCTATCAACAGCCAAGGGAAGGGTCATTTACTCCCACTTTATTTCAAATGACAGTGTATATTTTGTTTAATCATACATATTCACCACAGGATTGTAAACCATGTGGGTGGATATGATACTTTAGTCACCTTTGATTTCCTTAAAACCATCATGGGGTCCAGAGCATAATAGGATCTCAGTATCAGCCTCAGCAGACTGAGTAAATGCTAAAGTATTCAGTCATCAGAAGGGCTCTTTCATTAGTACAGCCTAAGCATCTTCATCTCAGAAGCCTGGGTTCACACTACACATTCCCTTAGCCTCTTCCTCATTTTGATAGAAATGAAAAAAAAATTTATTTTCACACATTTCCTCACCCACCTGTGCTTTTTTCTGCTTTGAAATGGGAGTAGATATGTGCAGAAGCCTCTGGGGAGTCAGAGCATTTAGAAGGAAAGGATGTTGTCTGTGCCATGGTTTTTCCTAAGGGAGTAAATCAATGGCTCCCTATCCCTTCTACCTTCAAGGAGAAGAAGGGAAATGCCACAAAGCCAGCTCTCAAAGAGCAAGTGCCTCCTCTCCTGCTCAAACCATCACATCCTGCAAGTTCAGTGTTAACATGCACAGAGAAAGACATTGTGAGCATAAATTTCAGGTCCCAAATTTCTTAATGCTTAAAACAAAAATAACTACCATACTTCAGATGTTCCTTGAAATCCAGAAGGGTTCATAAACCAGAGAAACCTCTCAGGAAAATTTGGGAACTAATATTTGAAGCACTGAAATTGCCAAATAATAAAACCAGTACTCTCTGGGACCTACTTAATGTTACACAGACTCCTGTCTACTTCCACAGTTACAGACAAGCAATGGAGACTCAAGCTTCCTTCAGCAGACACAGAATAAACTAATAGGCAAATCCTCAGCAAGTGTTCTTAGACACATTCTACAGATAGGAAAAGAATCTAAAGATCTGTCCAAAATCATATTCACAGAGTCCAGAGAAAAGGCTTGTGGATATAAGGGGCTATATTCGAACTACAGTCTATCTTTAAGAGCTAAGCCTTAATTTATACACCTGAACATCACAAATGTGGTACAGAGGAAGATAATTGCCTGGAATTAAAGTGTCTCTTTCAAGATGTGACTTTAAAAAAAGAAGAAGAAGAAGCTTTAATTGCTTTATTGAAGACAGGTCAGTAAATCTAGAAATAATCATAAAATTTTTATACCCATTAATTCTATCCAGTGCATCATGAACATTTCTGTAGTCTTTAAGAGAATCTTATTATTTTCAAAAGAATGCCACTATATCTCTACACATCTTCTGCTCTTCTGTGTTTAAAGCAGTCTGATGTGGGTTTCGATGCCCTCTTTCTGTAACTCAACAGAAATGTGCATTGAATAGTGGGGTGCTTGGGACATAGCTCTGTAGTAAATTGCTTACCTGGCACATGTGAAGTCCTAAGTTTGATACCCCATGCTGGAACAATTTTGTTGAACAACAAAAGAATGGAAGCCCAGGAACTATGTATGTCTGAATAACAAGAAGGCTTTTTTTATATTAATATGGAGGTTTTCCTCACTAGCATATAGCAATGCATCTAGTGAGATTTAAAAGAGGTGAGGAGCATGCACGCAGGGATTCTTCAAGCACGAGTATTTTTAGGAAAGCTGAAAGATGAAGGTTTACAAAATGAAGTCATCAAATCTTCCGTGTGAATTCTGTATTGCATATTACTCACAATAACCTGCCAGGAACAGGCATGTGTCGTCTTTGTCATATGAACCAAGCTTTTGTCTTTCCCATCAAGCCTGCCAAAAACAAGCCTTCCCCACTCATTCTCCAACAAAATTCAATCATCTTTAAGGACACATGTGCACGTTCGGAGTCTCAGTTGGTTCCCTCCTTCTTCTGATACTCTCCAAGCAACTTTCCATACACCTACACCGTGGATCATGTCTCATATTGGTATACCTACTTATTTTGAAATCTAAATTTTCCTGCATGATGTTAACTGGCACGAGTACCCCTGCCCAGTACAGTATCTGTATTACAGTAAGTGATCAATAAGAATAAAGGCTATAACATGAATCAGGCACTTAGCACAGGTTCTGATTAATGGTAACGGTGGGTTAAGCAACTGCAATAACAGAAATAGGATTTTGGGGGGGGGGTTATGTGTGCTGTGAACAGTCTAGAAACACAATAATGACTCAAAGACACCTGCCCAGGCCCTAGCTAGGTGGTGGCATTATTTCTGGCTGAAAGTAGGATTGGAAAAAGAAAAGGACAAAACTGAAGGCAGAATTTTAAACACCCATAATCAACTGTGGCCTGTTGGACACAGTAGCATGGTCCAGTTCAGAAATATCAACTTGAAGATGACAGAATGAACAAAGTACAGAGACTGGGCAAAGCTGTGCATAAGAAACTGACTTGGGATGGTTCCTGGGAACTACCCTACTATTACTGAAGGAGTCTGTCAGTAACAAAATGGGAAGCATCTAGCAACTAAATATATCACATGTTCTAGCCTGCAGATATGGGATGTTTTTAGTTTTTAATTTTTATTCCTTTTATTGTTATTTAATCTTTTCCTCCAGCTACATTATCAGTGGCTTTCACAATGTATTCCAGAAAAGGATCAGCTTCACTCCAGTAAACATCATTTCACTTATTTATTGTCATAGTTTAACCACAAAAGCAGCTTTGCTCGTGTAAATATAACAAATTCATAGACAGTAAGAGGCAGTTATGTGCTTTTCCAGTGCCACCTGTGAACATTCATTATTGAGTCCCTACTTTGCCTTCTACAATACCCACATTCACATTCACAGACGGCAGCATCAAATTGCCCCGTTCCTCCTCTTGTTTGTTTGCTTGATTATTGTTATGGCCTGAGTGTGCACTTCAGTTTGAATAGCAAAATCTTGCCAACGGAGTGTTTTTTTCCATGTTCCCCTTGTCCATGGAGATCACATAGATTCCAGGAGTGCTGGATGGTAATCTCCACAGCATTGCTCAATGGCATCATTCTCAGATCCTGGCTTGCATCCTCAGATCAGAAAACCTCATGGAGTCTGGGATAAGCATCAGGACTTGGCTCTGGAAACTGGGTCTTTCTCAGATGACCTTTTACTTTACAGTAGGAAATGGATGTCTTAGCCTTCAGTTCATACTAAGAAGATCCTACTTTTATCCTCCCTCCTCAGGCTCACATTTGAGAGACTAAGGATTATCCTTTCGTGAGTTTGCACCGCACAGCTCCCTGAGCTAGTTAACAATGAGCACTCCCTTAGGATGATGAGTATCTCTGGACTTAAACCAGTATTTTTTTTGTCAGGGTGTTGGTCTCTCCCTTTTGCCTTACAACTATTTGCATCTCCTAGCACCCAGGTGACAGTCTCTAAATACTTGTCCAATATGGGGATGGAAAAGGGAGGATATTTTTGGTGGGGAAGAGGGTTAAACACAGAAGAAAGTGGGAAGGGTAAAGAGAAATAGCTGGATACAAGAGATATGATAGGGGAAACTGGAAACTCTTTAGGTCGAGGAAGGTAAAGACTGAAAGAGGGAAGTAGGCAAAATAGAATGTCTGAAAAAGCCACAAGGATTTATATCATTAATTATTTACCTTAAAACCTATAATGGCTTCAACTTCATGTATCATCGGGCTGATAGTGCCCCTCCCAAAGCCAAACCACCTAACTAATACCCCCCAATATAAATACTGTGTACTTCAGAAACAAGGTCCATGAGCTAAAACTGATCTGAATGTCTCTTCCTTGAGGACTAGCTTTCATGGTACCAGAAGGCATCATGCAAGCTTGCAAAGGAGGGAGGCAAGCAACAATCCTACCCAGCTATGACACCTCTGAACCACATTAACAGCCATCATGGCACAATAACTCTAAGGGTACAACAGTGACATGCATACCTTGGCAGTAACCAGCTGCTATCTAATAGGACTTAAAACCAGCTCAATAATAGGGAAACCTAGCTAAACCTTGGTGCTAGTAAAGTAATGGTTATTGAGGAAAGCTCTACAAGCACTAATTTTTCCAATCAGCATAATCACTAACAACAACCTATAAATATTTGCCTTTATACCCACAGATAATTATAGTCTTCACTTGTCATCAAGGACATTCCTCTTTGCATCACAGACCACTATAAAAAAATCAATCAATATGCAGAGGTATGGGGCCCAGTTCCAATGGATAATCTATAAAATACCCCTACATCTGAGCCTCGAGGAACAAGGTAGAAGAGGGGTCAGAAAGATTTTAAGAGTCAGAGGATCGAGGGCTTTGCTGTTGGATTGTATCTCCTAGTAACATCAGAAGCTACACCATTTAGAATATCACTGACATAACTGTCCAAATGTGAGCTGAATAAGGATGATACCAATGAATATGTCAAAGTAGACAGGGAGGCAGGATAGGTGGACTTCCCCAAGCAGGAGAGTACCGACTGGTTTTCCAGCCAAATGGTCATAACCTGAAAACATGCATATTAGTAACATTATAATATATATGTATGTAGCGGCATTTTTTCCCTGCAAGTTGGGAAGAGCTAAGGTGGGAGGAGTAAGGAGAGAAGAAGGAGAAGGAGGAGCTAGGGGAGAGAGGACCAGAGAGAGGGAAACATGGAAGCGGATGTGCACCTGTCTCTAGCAGTCAAAGATATCAAAGATATCTAGATAGTTGATATATCTAGGTTGGGTATTGGGTTACACCTCTGATTGTGTGAGCATCTTGTTATTGAGCATTACCAAACATATAAAGCCTTTGGAAATCTAAGCATTAGAATCTCATTTCTACTGGGCTCGCATGGAAGGCAGGATGGTCTGGGCTAAGCCCAGCCTTGTGGAGACAGTGTAGAAGATTGACAGAGCCGTCTCCCACGCTGGCATCTCGTGGGTGGCAGGGCCAGTGTCTCTGGCCACCTGATCTGGCCTGCCTGAGCCGCAGCAGCAGCAGCAGCAAGAACACACCACCACTCATGACCACAGGACTTGCCTAGTCAGAAGCTTGGTGGCTCTGTAACTACAAGCCAGATGGGGGTACCGCCGTTTTAAATATCTCCAGCAACATATGTATATACATATATATAAAATACTCACTAATATAAATGTATTTGTATGTGTGTATGTATAGTGTGGAGAATATGTAGATGATTTCCTAGGTATATACAGGTTAGACTAGTAATATGTTCTTCAGATGTTCAACTTATCCTAAGTTAAGTAATATTTAAGAAGCTGTAAAAATTTTTCAACAACGTTTGTGTGTATTTCTTTTCAGGAAGAACACCATGTCTATAGTAACAAGAAAAAAAATCCAATAAGATTCCACAGAGGAGTAATCTCCTTGAACAGATCCTAAGTTTGTGGTCAGTAGATTACCAAGAGAACCACATTCTCTAAAAATGAGTCCTTTCAGAGATAGACAAGATTTATTGTCATGTTTGGCAGTGTCTAGCAGGAAGAGTTTGGCACCATCCAAGCCTGCAATTGTGAATCCAGTAAGTTTTAGTGAATTCTTTAAAGTCAGGTTTCTCTGTTGCTGTGTAAATAAAAAAACAAAACAAAACAAAACAAAAAAAAAAACAGAACAAACCAACATGGGGAAGAAAGAGTTTATTTGGGTCACACACCTGATCACAGTCTATCATTAAAGGAAGTCAGTGCAGGAACCTGGGTCCAGGAACTGATGAATAGGTCATGAAGAATGCTGTTTACTGTCTTGCTCCCCATGGCTTATTCAGCCTACTTTTTATGCAACCCACTCTTTCCTTTCTCTTCCCCTCTGTCTTTGTATATGTTTGTGTGTGTCTTTATCTGCTTTTCCATCACGATAGTTTTTAATTTAATCAATCACAAAATTGATTGTACATGAGATGATAGAATAGCTGAGATGTGATATCTGAGAATATCACTGGAGAGAAGGGAAGACAAAAATAGGTAAAATAAAATCAACCTGCTCACGCATTATTAAAAGCCCAGTGACCATTAGAAAAAGTCAGTTATCTCTGCTGCTTCTTGTGCATTTCTCAGATACACAAGAATAAAACAGAGTTGGATTTCTAAGATCTAACAAAACAGAGTTAGATCTGTAAAAGCCAGAGGAATTTATGTTTCTGGTCCAGTGCATGAGCAAGCAGGAAAAGTGCCTGAGATGTGCACAGCACCTGATTTTCCAGGAGAATGACTTCTGGAGCATTCATAAAAACAGGAAATAGCAGGAGGAAGGCGGGTACATTCATGAACAGCACCTAGGGACCACCAATGGGGCATCCAAGTCTGAGCAAAGAATCTCATCTTTGGGTCTCAAAGTTCCATGAAGGTTGAGAGTCCCTTGTAGCTGATAAGAATACCTTGTCCTCACTTGCGGAATAGTTGACTGATTATATCTGCCAAGACAGAGTAATCAGTCCTTAATAATTCTGCATCACTAGGTCTGTCAGATGATCCTGGGCCAGAAGGCTGAAGATCAGGTGCTCCAACGTTTTATAGTATAGAGTCTGTTCAGGTGTTCAGCTGTCTCTATAAATTGGCTAAGTTTTAGAAGCTATGCTTTGTGCTTCCCATAATTTCAGTTAATTCAGTCATTATGGATTTCTGATGGGGTTGAAGACTTATAGTCTCATAGCCAATCCCAGCTATTTACTTTGAGAGAAAACGACTTGAGAGGATGGTTTTTAGCTGACATTCATTCTAAAGCCAAGAAAAAAGCCAGGTTCAGAACTAAGTCTTTTAGTTAGGAGAGATGACAGAAGTTCTGGTTAGTCAACAAAATGATGGACTGGGTATTAGGTCTATCTTGTACCTTACTGATACAAATTGGTATAATTATGTTCTAATTGTATTTTGAGAGAAAAGTTTTATCTTAACAGGAAGGAGGAGCTAATATGGGAAGAGTAAGGAGAGGAAAGAGGAAGAAAGAGGGCGGGAGGGGAACATGGAGGCGGAATGTTACATTGTTCCGCCAGTCAAGATAGTTGGTATATCTAGGTTGGTATTGGGTTACACTTCTGATTGTATGGGCATCTTGTTTATTGAGCATTACCTAACTTATAAAGCTTTGATTAACATTTTTTTAAAAAAGAGTTACTAATAAAAAAAGAAGAAGCAGGAGAAGGAGGAGTGGGATAGGGGGATCCTGGAGGGGGGATGGGGAAAGGAAATAACATCTGAAATGTAACTAAAATATCCATAAGAAAAAAAAAAAGAAAAGATAAAATCCCCAAAAGAAATAATATATAAATACTCTATATATATATAATACCTTGTCCTGCCACAGAGCAGACATCAATTAGAAGAGCATAACCCTTGCTTGAGAGCTGCAAAATACACTCAGATTCAAACTATAGAAAAAAAAGAAGAGAAGAAGAGAAGAAAAGAAAGAGACAGCTACTCTTTACATTTCAATTTTTGACAAATGCAAATATTAATAAAGTATTAGCAAACCCCTTTTTTCTTAAAGGAAAGAGTAAGACCTTTTAGGTGATAGTGAAACATCCTAATGAGAAGTAATTTGGAACCTGTGATGGTTGTTACTGGTTGTCAACTTGATCAGGACCTAGAAGCACCTAGGAGGCCAGAACTCCAGACACACCTGGAGGGGTTATCTTGATAGGTTCATAAGGTGAGAATATCTGCCTAAAAATGGGCAAAGCCATGGTCTAAGATCCTGGAGGAAGTAAAAAGGAGAGTGTCCATCACTCTCTCCTTCCTAACTATGGACACATGGATGGGCTGTGCAAGAATTGACTTTCCTAACTTTCTTATAATGATAAACTGTGCCTCAAACTGTGGACCAAAAAACCAAACACTCCAACCTTCCTGAAGTTGCTATTTTCAGAGCATTTTATCACAGCAACCAGAAAATCAACTGATATTCAACTAGAAAGGCCTTAATTTGTGTCTGACTCTGACTGCTACCCTGGGCAGTTATTGTGAGACCTCTAGGCTTCCTTTTCCAAATATATGTTGTATAATTATGAGAATAAAGCATGGTACACACAAAGCCTTTATTGAGGTACATTAGATCTTCAAAAGAAAATATCTAGTAAACAGTACTTGATGGTGATGCTTTCAGTGAATATCATAGGACCACGAACTCACCATGAGGCAGAATTGATCTTGAATGATAGGAAAGGTAAAATACTCAGATAAGCTTTGATATAAAATTCCAGTTGGAAATATTGTTCTATAGTTAATGTCTGTGGGTAATACTGCACAATTTGGTTTCCCTCATACCCCCGAGCTCATTTCTAACTTATCAAGGATGTGTGAGGTGACCTTCACCCCAACACCATCTTGGAAAAAAAGGAGCCTTCCTCTATATAAAGTTTAGAAAAACAGACCTAGTTCAGAAAAAAAGCAGCTGATCTCTAAAAAAGGGGGAGGGAACTGAAAATTATCACCCCCCCCAATTTATTTGTAAAACCGCAGTATTATTTTTGATGTTTGGTTGAAAAATCTAAATTCACTCCTTATATATCTGTGTTCACCCAAGCATTTCCACAGGCAAAGAAAAATGGAGAAGAATAATCACCTCATTCTTTAAAGTATTTTATTCCAAAACACTAAAATATTCCCCAACATTTTCATTTGAAAATGAACATTAATAGACCGACTCACAGTGGCAAACAGCAGTTCAATCTTCTCTAGAGATTGCCATAATTAAAAAATTGCTTCCAAACGAGCTGGAGGACGACCTCCTCTTGGTAATAGGGTGGCCTCTGTACTTCTCATAACTATTTTGTAATTATCATCATGCTAGATCATTATAGTTTATAGCTTAGTAACAACAACAATAAAGCCAGAAATTAGAAGTAAAGGGAACAAACACACACAGTCACAGCACAGTCACAGGCACATCACAGGCACAGTCACAGGCACAGGCACAAGCACATCACAGGCACAGGCACAGGCACAGTTACAGGCACAGTCACAGGCACAGGCACAGTCACAAGCACATCACAGGCACAGGCACATCACAGGCACAGGCACAGGCACAGTCACAGGCACAGGCACATCACAGGCACATCACAGGCACAGTCACAGGCACAAGCACATCACAGGCACAGGCACAGTCACAGGCACATCACAGGCACAGTCACAGGCACATCACAGGCACAGGCACAGGCACAGGCACAGGCACAGGCACAGGCACAGGCACAGGCACAGGCACCACTCATATTGTAGACAGCTTAATCCCTGAGTTAATCCCTGAGTTTTCCTGCTGCCTCCAAAACGTGAACAATTGTTAAGACGTGACCCTTTCTCTTGAAACATTCTCAAGCACTTGGCAGACGTACATGTGTGTTTGCTAACATGAGTAGATAAAAAAAAAAATGACAGGAAAGTAGCCAATTAATTTAAAGAAAAGCTCAGAAATGTTAATCCCTAGAATGCACTTGGAGTTGCAGAGTCTCTAGGTACATGAGAATAGACTCCCATTCTCTTGCTATGAGACAGTCTGGTTGGCTAGAACCACAAGCACTTACATTAAATGCCAGCTGTGCACTCTGGGTAAGGTATTCCTCCTCCTTCCTGACCCGGTGTCCTGTGGCTACACAGAGGCAGCTTGCCAGAATGGAAATGGAGGCAGTGATGATAAGAAGCATCCAGCCTCCCCATTTCCTCTTCCTTCTCTTTCCTTCTGCTGTAGCCATTTGGGGGTGGAAGAAGGCACCACCGAGGGGTAGAAAAAGAAAAACTAGACTCTGGAGTGTGGCTGAGCAGGCATCCTGTGAGATTCCCTGGCCCTCAGAATAGCATCCTTCCTATCCAAGGGAACAAACCCAGCCCTGCCATATGTCACCATATTCTTGTGTTAGTCCACCTATGCTGGGTCTTCTGTTCTCAGTCTTATGCCAAAGTCTCATTGAACTTAATTTATGTTCTTAGAACATTACAATTAATCATTGACTGTGAAACTTCACTGGACTTATCTACTCTATTTAACTTAATGAGCAACATATCTTCATGAGAAAAAAATAGCAGGCAATATATTGATATTACCATAGAGAAAACTATGGCAGATATAAAGAAATTAAAAAAAAAAAAAAACTGAACTAAACTAAAATCAGAGGGCTATAGCTGGTTTTTAACTTCCCATTTGTAATTTGCTTTGCACGGGATGGAAATACATACACATTTTTCCATACTGGATTCCAAGTTTATGAAAAACTTAAATATATATTAACATTATAGTCTGCAACCAGGAGGTAAAACAAAGCCAAGAAGAGCACACAGCACTTGAAGCTGAGTCCTCATCCTATCACATTCAGACATGACTGAGGTCACGGCCCCTAAAGTTTGAATTTCAAGAATGCAGCAAGATATCTGGGAATAGTGTTTCTCCTTTTCTGTAGGCTGCTACAGTGGCTGACATGGTTTGAATATGACATGCTTCCCATAGGCTGTTGAATGCTTGCTGTCCAACTGATGGTACTCTTTTGGGAAGGCTGTAGAAGCTGTAGACGTGAGGCCCTACTAGGGGAAGCAGGTCACTAGGAATGTGGTTTGGAAGATTCTGTCTAAACCCTGCCTCCCATCTCACTCTCTACATTCTCCTCTCACAAGGTCAAGAAGAAATGTCCTACACAAGCATCACTGTTCGATTCTGCCCCAGAGGGTGGAACCCAGTTACTGGGGGCAGAACCTGTGGAACTGTGATCAGAATAAAGCCTCCCTTCTTGGCTAGTTTCTATCAGACCTTTGGGTCACATCTACAGAAGTCACTCATTTGGCAGCAAATGCTTGCTCTAACAGTTGCTTGCTGAGAAATTCCGGATGAAGCCATAGGCTCTATGAGCTGTTGCCTTCTTACCTATAAAGCACTGTGGGGTGGAGGGTGTACGATTGTCCCAAAGTGCTGAGCCTGTGGCACAGGTGGCATCCTGCAGAATCTTCTTCCGTGTTATTAAGTCTCACTATATAAACGGGAGTGATGGGAACAGACACCCTCACTTTGTCCCAATCTTAGCTCTGATGTCAGTTGAAGGGTTTTCTTAGTTAACTAGATTGTTATTTGATGTGGGAGCCAACATCTCCCTGCCCTACAAGACAATGTGAGAGCAAGATGGAGCACTATCAACACTTCATAAGCCGTCAGTTATTGTACCTTAGTGACTGCCATTCATTAAATCCCAGTTAGCAAAGGAGCAAGCTACACAAAGGAAAAACATATAGGAATATGTGACAAGGCGATACTAAAGAGGTAGTCTGAGCAGCACAGACTGCGACTACTCTTTACTAAGTAGCATATACCCTCGGTCTGTGACTAGACCCTTCCTTTGGAATATATGTGCCTATGCACTTACAGACAGATGTGCTCATTATCTAAGAACACTGTAATTTTTCAAAAGTCAGAGTAACTTTTTATCAGTGCTGCTTTAAAGAACGTGCTTTGAGGCCTGCTCAGAGTTTTCAGGTTTCAGGTAGACACCATCCCTTCCATAATTGACAGGTAGTAGAAAATTTGCCTGTGGGTGTCTCTGCTCAAAAAGGAATGATCTTGTGGTCCTGTGTGTGATTTTTAAGACCACGTGAGCTATCTTCTTGTCAGGCTCCCTCTACAGTCACATCCACATCCTATGAACAATATTTGGGCTTACCCACATGGAGGACCCTGGTGTTTCCTGTTCTATTTGCCCTCTTGAAATTTTACTTTCAAATCTATATATGTCCCCCTTCTTAGATAGTTTGGAAAGAAGGGCTTCTCTTCCCTTACAAAAGGAAAAAGTCTTTGATGTTCCCATTTTCATCTGTGATTCAGAAAGCTTCCTGTCCACTGAAAGTAATTTTAAATTCAAAGAGAAGTCTGTTTGATAGAGTTCTGCCTGATTTTTGTGTGTGTGTGTGTGTGTGTGTGTGTGTGTGTGTGTGTGTGTGTGTGTGTGTTTCAGGGAGAGAGAAACTTTTAAAAATAATGATCAAAAAATATATATATATATATTGTATATGTATATGTGCGTGTATACATATATATACTTGTATATACATATATATGTATGTGTGTGTTCACTGTAATTAGTTAATTCAGTTTCACACTGTTCAAGTGATGCTTGCTTTGAGTTTTGAACCTTCACAAGACCTTATGAAAGACACCCCAAAGAGCTCCTCAGCTCCATGGGAGCAGTCAGTAAATCAGATTAGAGAGAGCACCCTCCCCAGAGCACGACCACAGAGCACTTTGATCTCAGGCCATGAGTTTCCGTAACTCTGGGAAATGATACTATGTTGTTTGTAAAGACAGTCTGCAATTGTATTCGATGCAAATACCAGCTCACTCAGCAAGGAACAGTCCCGATGATCAGCACCCATACACACATGCCGTATAAACTTTGGAGTGTGAATCTCACATGTACAATGAGGCCGACGTGTTCAAGGCTAGCCACTGGGAGGTGGTGTGGAAGTGGAAGCCAGCAGAACATCTTTAGGACTCACATAGGTGTGCCTCTGAAGCTTATGTCTTGCCTTCCTCTCCCAGCATTTAGTGATCAGCTTTACTCAGACTTCATGACTCTGTAGCTATGTAATGTCTGCTCAGAGCAAGAATTAAATAACCATGAACTGAGGTCTCAAAACCTGTGAAACAGAATAAGGTTTCTCTCTGCCTAAGTTGGCTGCATTGGGGATTTGTTACAGTGACAGAACACAGATGCAATGATGGGGGCATTTTTAGTCTCTGTACCCTCAAAGATGATAACGGGGGTGGCTATCAGGCAAGTAGATAATTATAATGAGGGAGAGCCAAGGGGGGATTCAACAAGAGCCAAGCATGTGCTCTTGGATGTATGGATCTAGGTCACCAGACATTCTACAGGGAATGGCCTCAGGAATCAATTTCAAAACCTTTGGCAAGGGAAGTGAGGCAGCAGAGGCGTGAGCCACAACTGGGTAGAGCTAAGAGGGAGGGACTGTGTCAGAGGATGGATCTCAGATACAACACAAATGTGCAAATAGGCTGTCATGATCACACACACACACACACAACACACACACACACACATCTAGCATGTGGGTATATGCCGGCCCTTACCAGAGTGTGAAAAGCCAGATACAGTCAACAAATGGCAGCAGGTTGAGATGGGATTCCCAGGGTATATGTGCAAACAATGAAAGGACAAGTGTACAGAAAATCCAACCTGGACTCTTCCTGTTTCCAGGGCCCTTGCTGGCTATAGCAGGAGGCAGAACTCTATAGCCATATCTCTCTCTCCACCCAAACTCAGGCTGAGTCCACCTTCAGCTTCTTCTTTGTCTCTTCCTGCCTCCCTCTATGGTCCGGGAGCTTCTATACAAGACACTTATCCTTCTATGGTAATCACAGCCTCCCTTAGTTATGGACCTTTAAATCTTCTATTCTCTCTCTCTCTCTCTCTCTCTCTCTCTCTCTCTCTCTCTCTCTCTCAACACTGAGCACTTCCATCCCTACTTCATCAAGTGAGCACCTACACAGGCTGCAGAACTTGGCTTCAATGTTCCTTCTCCAGGGTATGCTTATACTCATCCAGGCACAAGCCCACATCCTATAGTCCCATCCATTGATCCTATCACTGACCCCACCCCTCCATCCCTACTAACATCACTATGTTCCATCTGGGTGGGTTTTACTTATCGCACTGTGTGCTGCATAAAGGCAAGAGCCAGGCCTTCCTTGCCCATCTCTCAGCCCTGCCCAAGCACATGCTTTGACACATGTAATAATGAATAGAAAGTGAAGTCAATTGCTAGTATGAGGCAAATGAGGAGAGCTTGAGACATCAAAAGAAGCATGTGACATGTGACAAAGAAGATGATGGACCTTCCCTTCTTGTGCCAGACCACACACTTGCATAGCTGTCACACAAGATGATGGTCAAGAATGAAGACCACATCTTCCCAGGAACTGAGCACACTTAGCATAGAAAAGAGACAAAGCAAGCATGGTGCAAATGAGAGGCATAGAAAGGTGACAGTATGATGTCTTCTACATGACTCTATCCCTGAAGGTATTCAACCCCACCCTCCAGACACCTAAGGACAGTCTCTGGGTTGACTTGCCTACAGATGTTTTTGTTCTCTTCCAACCTGGAGGGTCTGTTGAGTCTCCACCTCCATGACTCTTGGCTTCATTGGCTAGAAGAAAAGCACCCTTGCCTAAGTCCTCAGAGCTCCTACCTTATAGGCAATGGCTGGTGAGCTTTACACAGGAGCTGACTACTCAAGACCATTCCCACTCAAACATTAGCTGAAATGATCTTTGTCCCCAGCTCTTGAGGAATGCCATTTCACAAGGAGAGTGGACTATCACAGTCTACATCTGTAACCAGAAAAGTAACCATACACAGAGCATGACTAAGAATGGCTGTCCTTGACATCTCTTAGCCCATGAGTACTAGATGGGGGAGAGCATGCAGATATGTGTCCTCCAGAGTGTATAAGTGAGAATGCTATGCCAGATCCGGATGGGAAACTCAGGGTGGAAATCACAGGTACGCTCCGTGCTTCTTCTCTACCCACTATTGCACAAAAGCCTCAAGCTCCAGATGTTCTATTTTCGTTTGAGAACCACATTCCCCGTTCACAACCAGCACACTTCTCTCCCCAGACACCAAGCACTATTTAAACCCCAGCAATTGTCTTGTCCGTGTCTCTCTGAGTGTTGATTTTGTCCTGGAGCTAGTCCACCCAAGAGTCTGGGCCCTGACTATGTATTGCTATTAGCCTCCTCACTCTCCCTGCAGGGTTAAAAGGGTATGTTCTCCTCTAACATCCATTTCTGCCTCCCAACCCTTTTCCAGGTCCTTCCATCCCCATTTGGAGCAGCCTGTAAAGTGCGCCTCCATTCGATTTTCCTTACCCAGCTTAAAATGGCTTCATTCTAATTACCGTTTCCGTTTTCTTATATTTTTCCCCAGGGATGTCTCAATTAGTGTACTTTTTCATGCTGCCTGTCACCTCTGAGATGTAAGGTGGGTCTAACTCCATCCAAAACCACACACACGAAAAATAAATGAGGAGCCATTCTGGGCAGCCAGGCCGAAGGTGGGGTTGCTTTACAAACTAGCACACCTTTAATTGATGATAAATGGACAGGAAAGTAGCCTTACTAATATAGCAGCCCTGATGTGGCCGTCTTGCTGTGTCCCCTCATTACTCAAAGGCACAGAAACAGCAGTCATGTGCAGCTCAGTCTTGGGTGAGGAACTTCCAGGGAGGGAGGGGGAAAGAGAAAGAAAGAGAGGAAGCTAATTAACAAAGTAGTTCTGGTCAAAGTCAGAAATTAACTAGCTCTTTAAGACCATGGCTGAAAATGCCATTTGTCTTCCCTGTAATTACATTTATAGGTAATTACACCCACGAATTCAGCAAGTTAAATGAAGGCAGGACTCTCTCTCCCCGATTGCATAACTCTTCCATTCCAATCCTGTCAAAAGGCTAAACAAAAATAAAGGTGTCTGCCACCGTATATTTCTTCCATTAACGAGTGTCTCATTGTCTTAAGGCTCCTCTGGAAAGCGTAGCTGTACATCCGTGGGTTGTACATCTCTCTGCTCCCTTGGGAACCCTGAGTTCTTATCTGAATGTCTCAGAGCCAAGAGATACACAGAAGACACATTGGACTTAAGAGTATTTCCCAGCCATTAATACCCTCTTTGGTCTATGAAGGCAAGCTGTCAAGGACAAGGAGCAGAATCACATTCTCCCCTCTGCCTCAGCCATGCAATAAGAGGATCCCACCTCTCTCTCATCCATGGATCCCACCTCTCTCATGATCCCATCTTCATCCATCCAATGGTATTTTTCCATTGTGCAGGCTTTTCTGCTCCTCTCTTACCACTATCTTTCTAAGGATAACTGGGAGCCAAAGCAAGAATGCACACACATAGGGGCAGGCACATACAGTGTTAACTCAGCTCTAGATAGCAGCCTGCATGTGCCCCTGGGATCTCAAGACAGAACCCTGCGCTCAGCAGCAGCAACCTGGCTGGTGCCTTGCCACACAGGCACAGGGGCAGAAGCCAGAGAACATGTTAGATTTCAACACTCATGGAGATCTAGAGAGTTCTCAACCAAAATGATAAACGGGTCCTTCAGGAAGTGCAGGGGATGTTTCAGGAGTGATTCTCTGGCAGATAAGAGAACTGCTAACTCACATTTGGGGTTCTCATCTGTGTTGTTTCCTTCACTGTTTCTTCTACTCCTGCCTTCTCTTCAGTGTCAGGCTGTCAGGATGTCTTTGTCCACCCCACCCGCACCTCTTAGATCCACCCCTCTGGCCTCTCTTTTCCCCTCTCTCTTACCTTTACAAGTTCTGCCCTTTGACAGTGAAGTTTTCACAGATATCCACTAGAACTATTCACAATTCACAGCCTCCTCCTGCCTTGGTTTGTTAACATTGCAAACACATGCCATGACCCTCCAAGGAGCAGTCCTCTTACTGTGGGCAAGCCGATGGCCTCTGCCTTCCATCTCCTGCAGACCTCTGCTGAAGAGAGCATCTAAATTAAAAAGTAAACATCTCTAGTTACACATTCATGACTATGCAGCATGCAGCTCTCAAATGAAGCAATTTGGCAGCATGGATTACAGCTAATAAAAATATTGATTGTGCTACTTTCATGAGAAAATGGCCTTAAATTCAGAAGAATATTTAATACAGTGTAATAATGTTATTCCAGACAGCAGTGCCAACAGAAAAGGAAATGTAACCACTCGAAATTGGAGAAGGTTCAGGTTAGTAAGCGACCCATTTTATGTAGTGAATTTTTTATATGTGTTCAAGTATATATGCATGCATGTAAGCATGTGTATAGGTGCATTGTATGTATTTATGAAAGCCAGAGGTTAATGTCGGGTCATTTTTCGCACCATTTTTTTTACAGTCTTTCACTGAACCTGAAGATCACCACGTCAGCTTGAGAGGATGGCCTGAAATGGTCCAGGGATTCTCCTATCTCCATCTCCCTGGCACTGGGGTTACAAGCACACACACCCATGCCCAGCTTTTTATATGAGTGCTGAGGACTCAGACTTAGTTCCTCATGCTTGCACAGCGAGTACTTCATCAACTGAACCATCTTACTTGATTTGTATATGATCATAAGAAGAGATGATGTGAGGAAACTGGAAAATCCTGACCAATTGGTTACTATATTAGAGTTTTTAAAAAGTCAGAAAATGAACCAGAAAAAAAATCAACAGTGTCACTAAAATACTATTAATGATAAAGTTGGAAGGTGAGGTCTGAAGTTTTCTTTCCCTTTCCCCTAGTTTCCAAATTTCTCCTCAGCACACTTATTCTCCTTCTACTGAAAAACTGTGTGTATGTTAACATAGAAATTTTTTTGTGTGTGTGGTTTTAGGGATTGAACCTAGACCATGCATTGTGGGCAAGAGGCATATTGAGTCCTTATTATAGTATTTTAAATGCATAATCTTTTAGATGTTATACTTGAGAAAACTATATGTAATGCTTCTTTTAAGTGTCAACTCAATACAATATAGAGTCTCCTGAAAAGGGTTTCTGTGAATGTCTGTGAGGAATTGTTTTGGTTACCTTGAATGATGAGGGAAAACTTGCTCACCGTAGGCGGCACCATTCCCTTGGCTTAGGGAATTCTGGACTGTACGAGTCTAGAGGAGGGACTGAGCATTAGCACTCATTCACCAATGTATTATTCCTTTCTAAGGCTGACTGTAGCTATAAGACTAGAGCTTCAAGTTCCTTCCGCCTTGACATCTCTGTAATGATGGACTACAACCTAGAATGTAAATAAACCAAATAAACCTTTTCTCCCGTGAATTGCTTTGGCCGGGTGTTCTATCACAGCAAAATGACTTTGTTAAAAGATCTGCTCCCTAAATGAAACATGACAAGCGTTATCTATCCATGTTCTCAATCTGCCACTGACTAGCTGGGAGACCACTGGCAAGTCCCTAGACCTCAATTTCCTTATGAAAAATAAATGAACTTTTGCTGCTGTCTGTACCATTGCCATCAGTGTTCATTGTGTGAGCTCCCTTTGATTTTCCACATCTCCCCTACCAAGTGACCTTTGCGGAAGGTCTTTCCCTCTGACCCACAAGACTCTGGAAAATACCAGGACTTCATCTCTGCTTCCTGACATGCTTCCCTGTTCTAGGACATCACTCACTTGCTGCTCAGGATTCACGTCCCCAGACATTACCTCATCTCTGCCTCCTAGATCCTCAGACCTAAATATCAAACTCATATCTCGCTCTCTTCGCTCAGCCTCCTCAAACTCTAGCTGGTAACTTTACTCATATCTAGGTATGACACTCTATTTTCTAGCCCATGACATGATAGACCACCATTCCTCTGTCACACCATAGATTTGATGCTATAATCTCTACCTGGTGACATGATTAACTGACATCCCTCTTTATCCCATTGGTTGTGACCCTATAATTTCATATATTTTTCAGAGGAGCAAAGACTTTGCTGGGAATTTTGACTGGCAGCTATTCTTGAATATTTAGGTATGAATCTGTGAGAACTGGTTATAATGGAGCTGAAGAAGCATCTGTGCTTGTTAAAGAGGTTGGCACCACTGAAAGAAACTAGTTTGCTGCATAGAAACAATAGGAAAGTGATGTCAGGATCAGTACACAGAAACTGGTACAAGCGACAAGACTACATATCAAGCTAGAAGCCAAATTTAGAAATGTGTAAGCATCATACCTGTGGTACAGGTTTTGAAGACAAACAAGATGTAAGACTGAGAAACTCCCTGTGGAAAGACATTGATAAAGGCATTGTCTCAGCTGCAATGGAGACTCCAGGATATTAGGAGATGCCAGGATAATAGGGTGTATGCCAAGAAGAGCAGCAGGTGTGAAGTAGAGCCAGACTAAGCCTACAAGACAGGTGTGTGTGCTGTCCGTGGTAGAGCTGGAATTACGGTGAGTGCCCAAGACTTTCAGAGCCAGAAGACTAACCTAATGAGTGAATCTCCAGTGAACACTGAGCTAAACAAAAGTTGGATTTATAATCCTAGACTGTTATTTTTGGTTGGGTCTGATATTCCTACTATGCCCTGGTTCTTCCCTTCGGGAATAAGGAATTTTATATTTGTGATTTATATGTTGGATTTTAAAGACTAAGGAACTCTTGAAAAGTTAGACTTGGGGCTGAAGAGATGGCTTCAGAAGTTAAGAGCTCTGGTTTGTCATGGAACCCGATATGGTTCCCGGAACCCATGTGCTAGACTCAGCTCACAACCACTTATAATTCCAGTTCCAGGAGATCTGAAGCCTCTTATGATCTTTCTTGTTTGTTTGTCTTTTTGGTTTTTTTGTTTTTAAAGACAGGGTTTCTCTGTGTAGCCCTGGCTGTCCTGGAATCACTCTGTAAATCAGGCTGGCCTTGAACTCAGAAATCCGCCTGCTCTGCCTCCCAAGTGCTGGGGATTAAAGGCATGTGCCACCACCTCCCGGCCCTCTTATGATCTTTACAGGCACCTGCACACAGATAGTGTGCACACATACATTCAGGCATACACACATAACACAATAATAAAATTTTAAAAGACTTTAAAGTATTATTAATGTGAGATGTTGAGGACAAGGAATGAAAGATTACAGTTCAAAAGTTATACATCTAATAGGCCAGTCTGTGTTGGATTGCTGTGTTACTGGTTAACTTTACCTGTCCATTTCACCCATCCTAAGAGTCATCTGGAGGACTCCTCAATAGAGGAATTGCCTCAGTTAGGGCAGGAACCTAAATCAAGCCTGCTTGCTATTTCCATGGCATTACCTCTGACCAAGAAACTCACCTCACAGCCAAGAAAACAGAATAGGAACCATGTCTGTAGGGAATTGTCTTCATTGTTAGTAGATGCAGAGGAGCCCAGTCCCCGAGGGCAGCACTAGCAGTCTAGTTGCAATATGGCCTTCAGCACCTGGATCCTAAAGCAATGGAGTCAGGTGGACATGAGCTCCTGATGACTCTTCCTGAGCTCAGGTGAAATTGAGGATGTTTTGGGATAGAGAAGATCCTTGACTATAGCAAGTACAGCAGTGCCAGGAAAAGTTGAGCACTTGGAGAGGTTCCCACTGGGTAATGTAAGGAGGGGTGTGGTAGTTGTCTAGAGGATTGCTGAGTTTGTTCCTTGGAAAGAACAAAGAATTATATGGCCAAGAAGATAAATGGCCAGAGAAAGGGAAACTAGCAGCACTATCCATTTGGGGTAGGAGAATCCCAATGCTAAGAGTCCATTAAACAGAAATGGGTTGGGTATTTTGTGGGGTCCTTGAGTCCTCTCCTTTCACCTTTCAGTTCTGTCTAGATATTCTCCTCGTGTCTTCCCACCATCACTACTCACAAAGTCTTCTGGGAACAGTAGCACTTTACTCTGTTGCATGTTACCAAGATACTCGCTTGGCTTCTTCTACTATAAAATGTGACTTTGTGGGATATTGCTGCTTTGCTTTGCTTTGCTTTGCTTTGCTTTGCTTTGCTTTGCTTTGCTTTGCTTTGCTTTGCTTTGCTTTGCTTTGCTTTGCTTTGCTTTGCTTTGCTTTGCTTTGTTGTTTGTTTGTTTGTTGGTGTTTTGTTTTGTTTTGTTTTGTTTTTTGTTTTGTTTTGAAAATGGCTGCTGCCATATTGTCAATTTGAACCAAGAGTCTATTTCTCAGGCCATTTGGTTTTTTTTGCTAGAGAATCCTTTTTACCTCTCAGGGCTTGTTTATTTCTTTATTTTTGTGTCTCTGGGAATCAAACTGTATTCCATGAGCATGCAAGGCAAGCATTCTGCTACCAAGCAGTATCTATAGCCCTCGAGTTCTCTGAGACAAGATTTATAGTTGAGATCCAGGTGAGGACGAGTCCCCTTCCCTCTACAGTGACCTCCAAAGAGGCCTTTTGTATTCACACTCTCAGAGGGTGACCTTCCTCCTCCAATGCCTAGGAGAAAGGCTGTACTGTGGCTTCACAAAGGACTATTCCTCTACCTCTCATTAAGCACTGTGGGATTTACTTTCCAACCCATCAAATGCACTGTTGGCATACAGCTGAGGGCAGAGCTTAATCACAACTACAAATGAAACAGCCCATTCATTTCATCATCATGGTCAAAGCCCATCACCAGCCCAAACCCACATAAAAAATCTATGTGACTACCAAGATCATTAAAACTGCCCCAGATTTTGTCAGCCAGGAATACTACTTGTGGGGATTTGATTAGATAAAATAATCAGTGACTCATTTAGGGATGTGTGTGTAAGACTGACTTTCATCTTAGTGTATTTATAAAATGAACCAACAGCCCTTGGAAAATACCTGAGGCTAGAACACTAGTTTTAAAAATATCAGTGTATGTTCGTGTTTTAGTCTGCTTTGTGTTGCTCTAGCAGAACACTGGAAACTGATCAACCCATCAAAAGTGGGCATCCTATTCTTCTAGAAGCTGGGAGATCAGATGCTGAGCAGTCTACATGCAGAGGGGACTTTATGCTGATTTCTTCTTGCTTTATCTCATGGAAGAAGTGAGAAAAACCAAAACACACACACCACACAAAAAAAAAAAAAAACATATTACAAAGCCTATAACCCCAGCTGGGAGGTGGAAACAGGACAGCAAGTTTTATGCCAGCCTGGGCTACACATTAAGACCCTATTTCAAAACATCAACACAAATAGAGAAGGGGTAGAGGGAGAAGAAGATGTATTCGTCCTTTGCAATGCAGTCATCAAACATTGATGATAGTGGTAGAGTTGAGTCAGGTATGCATAGAGAATA
Source organism: Mastomys natalensis (assembly GCA_021653895.1). Taxonomy (NCBI): domain Eukaryota; kingdom Metazoa; phylum Chordata; class Mammalia; order Rodentia; family Muridae; genus Mastomys; species Mastomys natalensis. The sequence goes on from JAJTUV010000081.1 coordinate 362,875, forward strand.
ACTTAGAGCCTGGCACTGCACTTGATCTAAACATATATTCTTATCTGAATAATGGACCTTGTTTACAGCCTGATGCCAACCTAGACCCTCACCTGCATCAAACTCTATAATGCCCTCTCTGAACAATGAAATAAGTTTCTCCTCACTTTTGGACAGATGAACTTAGAGAGAACCTATCTACCACATCAAGGTACAAGAAAAAGAGATCCATCCAGCCTCACCTAACTTGGGATCCATGTACAATAAGTCAAACTGTCCTCAAGCCAACTCTTAGCATGATTCCCCTATTTACCAACTTATGCCTAAGTAGAAGTGGGCTTGTAAATAACTAAAATAAGATGCATTATGGGAAAGGCATGCTCAATAGAATGAGGAGAGGAAGAGAGGAAGAGGAGAAGGAGGAGGAGAAGAGGAGGAGGAGGAGGAGGAAGAGGAGGGAGGAGGAGGAGGAGGAGGGGAGGAGGGGGGAGGAGGAGGAGAAGAAAGAGAAGGAGGAGGAGAGGAGGAGAGAAGCTATAATAACAACTTAATCAGTCAGTCAAAATAGAAAACCACCCAAAGTCTGCCCCTTAACAACTAAATGCCCTTTGTCTTAAACCCATAAAAAGGAACCCCCCTCAAAAAAATAATTGGAGCCCTTAAGTATCCTCACTTGAATGTCTAGCTGTCACAATGTATCTGACCCACTCTATCGCTTTGCTTTAAACACAACTTCTCCGATACTTTGAAACCTATGAAGTTTATATTTCATTTTAAAACAAGAAGTCAAGAACCTGAAGACCTCTATCCCTGACCCAACTACCACCACCAACAACAACAAAGTCCTCAGAGAGCACTACAGCAAGCATAGGAAGCATGGTTCTGGGTCTGTAAACATATAATGTAATGGGTTTATAAATGTGATATTTGCAGGCATTTTCAGATGATGAGAACATGGGTCATCCATGGTTTACCTCAAAGACAAAAAAGACTGGGTGCCTTAAGATAATGGTTCCAGAGCCAAGTGATCAAAGTCAAGTTCTAACTCCACTGCCTCCAAGCAGTGAACACTTGGGTAGACTGTATAACCTCCCTGTGCCTTGGTTACCATTGCTGCATTAACGCGTGTTGATTCCAGCGTTAATGGAGCCAGGGCTCCAGAAAGGGTCTGGAAACAGCTGAGCACTTGCAAGTGTGATCTGTTTTATGGGTTATTGATACATTTGTGTTTCTGGTAATTTTAATTCTCTGTTTTGTTCTCCTACATATTTTCTACAGCAAGGTATACGACTTTTATACCCATGGAAATGAAATAATTTTTAATCCACTTCTGTGAACCAAATGAATTCAATGAAGAGATTAGTCAGAACTGCTTTGCTGTAATTGGCACAACATCTGCTATTTCTAAGACTAAATCAAATAAAATACAGTCAACTCCCGATTCTGCACTAGCCGCGTTCATTTATCTGCAGCTAATCTTGCTTCCCTGCTTTTACTGGCCTCATTAAGCATCGGATTGAGCATCATATGTTACAGCTCTATCTAACGTCTGTTTATTCTCTCACGCACAGCTAGCAGCTCAGCGAGAACCTTGTAAACCAATTCTCTTAATGATCTATCCAGCCGAGGAAGGTGTGAGTCAATGACTTAGGGAACTGGAAGGGAGGCCAATGACTCTACCCCTGATAGGGCGCATGGTAGCACCTCGGAGAGACTAGAAACCTGAATGTACTGATGTGGGTCTACTTTGGGGGCCCTTTCTGGACATCCCTGTCCTCTGTGACAGAGCCATCCGGTATCCATGCCAGAACATAGAGTCATGTGGCTGGGCAAAGTATTCCATGAAGAATTACGATTTAAGGTTTGTCACGAGCTATGAAGAGGTATGCTCGTCTACAGTGTGTGAATTTACACTGTGCACAGCTGATTACATTTAATGGCAATGTGTCCTCCTCCATTAAGCACACAGGTCGCCTGCTTACTGTGGAGGCTTAGAGTGGATCCTGTTTTCTCACTTTAGAGCCAAGGCTGACGGATTCTCAGTCTTGACCATCCAAAGTCACTATCCGTCTGGGAGGAGTTGGACAGGATCCTCACCTCCCTGCTTTCCCAGGCGCTGCTACTAGGCCTGACTCTGAGGGCTGTGTGTAAGAGACTGGTCTCCTGGCCTGGCTGGCGGCTGCTTGCAGAGCCACTGCTGTCCCTCGTACTTCTGCAGGGGTCAGGAGGCAGCACAGGCTCTGACACAGCCATACCAGAGTCTCCCTGGAATTAGTGAGTGGTGCTGTACCCTTCCCTAATACTTCCCTCTAGCTACTTCTGCTTTTCTGGATTTACAATCTTACTCCAAAATGTTGGCCCACGGTGTCTCCTTTGGATAAACAACGGAAAGGAAGAGAGTGATGCTCAGAAGGAACACGGTCCCTAGAGACAGATAAAACCAGCTGGAAGCTCAGCTCTTGCATTTCATAATTGGTCCTTCAAGTTAAACTGTGTATTTGAACAGAGTGAGAGAAGTCAATCTGTTTTCTCAACTGAAATGGCTACAATAACATCAGTGACTTTGATGCATGGGAAACCCAGGGTCTGGCTTTATTACTCTAAAGAAATTTATTTTTCTTCTCACTTTTCTCCTACTTGGATTTTCAGCATGTTGTTTCATTTGAATGTGTTTTTGTTACGAGTTATTTGCTGTAGATAGCACGCCACATACATGCCTTAAATGAATAAGGGCTTACTTTCCCTCCATAATTCAAAGTTTGAAGGTAGGATTCTGCAGGGTTTGGCTTTCGCTGTCAGAGCTAGAGTCCCTCTTTCTCTTTGCATACCTCATGGTTTCAAGACAGTTGCCTGAGCTCCAAGCATCATACCTATAGTCAAAGCAAAAAGAGAGAGTGTGGATGACAGTTTCCTACATCTATCGCAGTTAGTAGAGGGAAGGGTGGGGTTCAGAAGCACACAGCAGTGGACTTCCCATACATTATATTGACTAGATCTTCGTTACATGGCTACCCTGGGTTAAGAGACTAGCGCATTTACATTTCATTTGGTTTCCTCCATCGGTTAGCAGACTGTGAAGAGGTGCAGAGGACTTGGAGTGGCTGTCAGGTAAGAATTGGAAATGTGTACATTGGAACTACCATGAACAAGTATCATGGAATAATAAATGCTATACTAAACACATGTGATGTGCCAAGCACGTGGCTTCCCATCTATCATGTGGAGCTGTCCTGCCTTGGCTTTTATCAGTTGGTCCAACAGGGCTAGACAATAATCTCTTGAAGAGCTTGGGTCAAAAGCAAAGCCTATTTACCACTCATGCCCCTACCCCCCCCCCCCCCCCCCCCCCCCCATTGGACCTGGAAGGGTGGTGCTGGCTAGTACTCAAAGCAGAGGGCAGAGGCCATGGCTTGGTATCCCACAAATATGAGGGTGAGCCACCAGAGGGCGCAAGAAATCACTCAACCAAGAGGACTCCAGGCTGCCAAGATTGTCACCAGGTCCTGTAGGTTCCGTGTTATAAAGGCTGTACCAAGATCAAGTTACTTATTCCACCACGTAAATACACCAACTCCATGGAATCTCCAACTCCATCCTAGGTCTTAAGGAATCCTGCCACATCAGACATGTGCGCTGCTATTCTATATCTTGGTAATTTGGTAAATTACACCAGTACACCAAGAGGCCCAGAAACTTGCCCAAAATGAGCTCAGCGTTCCACAAGAGTTAAAGACGATAGGCATCTCCTTCCCTCTGTAGCATAAAAAGCAGCCTCACCTCTGGACGAAGAACTTGGTCTGGAGCCCTGGGAACCTTCGTGAAAGAGAGTGGGTCCTTTGGAGGTGAGGAGTGCTGACCTAGCGCACAATCTTCTCGCTCCCCGCCTTCTAGGGCAGCCATCAGGACGCCCTTCTCAGCTTCGGGGAAACAGAGAACCCCCGGGGTAACTAAAGCCTTGCACTGCACTCAGCACTAATTGTGATGCACAAACAGCTTCAGTTCTCAAGGTTTATGTAAATCCACAAAGCCAGCATGCAAAGATCTAATTGCCACTTGAATTACTTTTTTTTTTTTTTTTAAGCAGATGCAAGATTCACAAAAATGGCTGAGTAAAGCAGCCACAATTACAGGACATAATTCAAGACTGCTAGGGCAAAAGTTGGTCGAGGCAGGGTCCCAGTTCAAAAAGTGCCATCAACAATCGTTCGCACCCTCCCCTACCCACCCTTGACCTCATTCCATTAAACCAAAGAGCCGGGAAATCAGCGACAGGCAGCCATTTAATAGTCTTGTACTTGCGAATCGCAATTACCAACAACATGCGCCACCCACAGACTCGGCGGGAGCGCGTTCATGGCTAATCAATTCGATTGATCGCTGTTTATTAAGTAAAAATCTGCTTTCTAAACAGTTCTTTCTTAAATGGTGTTTGTTGTGGGCTGCTGGAAAACGGGAAACTAATTAGGGTTTTTAATTTAAATCCGTGCAGGGGGCGGGGTGCAAGCACATACTTTAGTGACGGCTTTAGATCTGGGAGGTGGGTACAGTTGGTCCTCCCCTGGAGAGGAGGGGCTGAAGCTGGCTTCCGCCTATGAAAAAAGACTTTGCAATGTCTCCTTTGATCTCTCCAACCAAAAGCGCTGTGGCCAGGTCAGATAAGGACACTCGGAAGGAAGCCCGCTGATAATATAGATCATAGGAATGCTGGAAGCACACCAGTGCTGTTCAATCGATTGGCTCCATTCAGCACCTTGCAAACTGAAATGGGAAATCAATGGTTGGCAGACGGGTTAGGTGTGAAGATAAGTGACCATGGTGGATTTTTATGTCCTTGCAGAGAGCAATGATCTCAACAGCCTTGAGCGGTCCAAACTCAAGAATCCAATCCCACCCTGCTTACCCTACAGAAGAGACACCCTACCGATGGCTCTACTACTGAGGGAACAGCCTGACTTGACCACCATAAAGCCTAATTAAACATGGCCACCCTGGATCCTGTGAGGGATCAAAGCCCAAGGCATCCCCTCAGGTTCAAATTATCTACTGATCCTGCTCACAGCGGGGAGGGGAGGGGGCTGGGAGTTGAGCACAGCCACTGGCAAATGATCCTCTCCAGTACACTCCACCCTGAACTGAACAAAAAACTGACATTTCTGGCTATCTCCAGTCTCTGCTGCAAAATTCCACCTATTCCTCACCAAGTTATGAGAAGGGCAAATGGTTACCATGTCCATGATTTCTTTAAGATCCCAACTTTCCTCACAGAAGAGACACTGTGGTCTGCGGGTTTATAGACAAAAATACCAAAGATCTGGAGCCATTTAGAAAGTGAAACATAAATTATTAGCCTACAATAGGCAAAATTCAAATCCTCAGAAATAATATTAGTCACTTGGAAAGTGTAACAAGGCAAAAGAAACTGAAATTAACCATGATACATAATTTCCGGTTGATATGCCACTTAGGAGTTCAACTCCCACATAAATGCAACAACTATTTTATACACTGGATACAGAGCTAGTTTGATATATCTTCAATAAGAAAAGAGGAGCCGGGAGACTGACCACACGGCTCGGTGGTTAGGAGTACTTGCTGCTTTGACAGAGGCCCCAGTTCAGTGCTCAGCGCCCACATCAGGAGCTCGCAGCTGCCTAAAACTCCAGCTTCAAGAGATCTGCTGCCCCCTTCAGTCCTCACTGGGTACCTGCACCCATAGGGTATACAAACAGACGCGTAGCCACTTAAAAATAGATGGATAAAAATAAATTTAAAAAGAAAGAGGAACTCTGAGACGGGTTAACGACTGTTCGCACAACTGCTCTGTGCTGTCTGGGGTCTTTACGCGCCCACATTTCAGTCTCAGAAACGGATACGAACCAAGTTACCACCCCTTCATGACCAAGTGTCAAGTGGCCTTCTTCACCTGGATCGTGAACTGGGTCATAGTAACCCAAATACCACTGCTTAGCCGAGAAACATGAAGGCTGCTTTGAAATACGTGCGTCCCAACACCCACAGTTCTTCAGGGAAGAGGGAAACTTTTAATGGAGTGGGGCTGCATCAAAGCAGCCCATAATTAGGTACAAATTTGGCTCATGGTTCAGCAATTTATACAGATTAGCTGCGCTGACCTTCACAAGCCTCAGGGTGCTGCCTTCACATTTGTGCTCACAGAGTGACCTCTAGTGTTAAAAGGGAAGGATTTCTTCCTTTCTTTCTCTTCAGTAGCATCGAAAAGGTTTATCTCACCTTACAACTGGAAGTATGGGCTAAAGCCTGCCCTTAGGGATCCAGGAAGTGCCCAGGAAAGATGCACAAAGTCTCAAGATACAGATGTGAACTCTGTTCAGTGGGCACATCATTGTTAGTTCTAGAATAATCCCTGAAGGGTTCTCACAGATTGAAGAAGGTCTTCATGGTTTTTGAATGTTTGATCCTTTGCTTGTTTTCTTTCATCATACAATGAGACTGTATGGAATTTTATTTTGAAAACTGTGCCTCACACGACTCTTGCCAGTAGACAGTAAGTCCTGTTGGTGCTTTTACGGAGAATTGACCCCAACAGAATCCAAAGTCTGGGGGTTGTTTGTGGTTTTGTTGGGGTTTTGTTTTATTTTATTTTTTTCCTAATTATTTGAAAATAAAAAATAAAAGCCACAGACAAGTTTTTTGGGACAAAAGCCAAATCCAGGGAAGTGACTGTAAGCTGGACTTTTCTGTCCAGCCTCTTCAGAGAAGGGGGGAAGATCTGGTGTCGCCAGTGAGTGCTTTTACCAGCTGAGGCTGCATCTAGAATATCCAAGCCCCAAATAAAACAGAAATGCAGGTCATAGTTCAAAGGTCAGGAGAGAGGGTTCACTTTCTCCAGTGTGTTCTGTTTCTCTCTCTCTCTCCTCTCCTCTCTCTCTCTCTCTCTCTCTCTCTCTTCTCTCCTCTCCCCCCCCCCATGTGTGTGTGTGGTGTGTGTGTGTATGTGGTGTGTGCACATGCTGTTATTATTTGCCTGTAGTACATTCTGAATTTTACAATGCTGAACTCTTCATCATCACCAGGAACTTCAGCATTCAACTTCACATTGTACGGTGCTCACAATGCCAGCAGAACACTTGACTCTGGGGCAGGCCACCGTATCTTTCAGTACATTACCACTTGCTATCCTCTGATCAAGTCTCCCTGCAGCTGTATGTTGAAGTCTAGGTTCGGGGCCAACACAACAGCTCAGTGTGTAAAGTCACTTTGACATGCAAACCTGGTGAATGAATTTGAACTCTGGAATTCCCATAAAGATGGAAGGAGAATACTGACTCCACAAGGCTGTCCTCAGAGATTGACATGAGCACCAGTTGCATGCACTGCACATTGTAGGCACACATAACAACAACAACACAATAATAAATAATAATAATAATAAACAAAATATTTTCTTAAATTTAAAAGATCTTGATTACTAGGGAGGTGTTATCAGAAGGTGGTGGAACCTTGAAGAGGTGGAGCTTTGTGAGAGCTGACTAGGCTACTTGGTGTGCCCCAAAGCAAACTAGGGACACCTGCCACTTCTTGGCTCTCTAGTGCCACCTGGCAATAATAAGAACAGTTTAGTCCGATGTACTCCTGCAGTGATAAGCAATATCACTACATGCTCAAGCAAAGAGGCCAATGAATCACAATCTGAAATACAAAACCGAACCATAATAAACCTTTCTTCTCTTTATCATTTGATAATCTTAGGTATTTGTCACAATAGCAAAAAACTGATAATGCATGTACATGGTTTTTTTCCTACTGCGAAAGTTACCTTGCAGCAGCCCAAAAGACTAAAATAAAATAACAAACAAACAAATAAACAAACAAAAATATCTGGAGACTGGTATTTTTCTCCACACCCAGATCCACACCCATAGGTGCTTCCAAAATAGGAGATATTGTTTGGCCCAAGCTCATTTGCAGGGAATTCTCCTTCCCGGATTTCACAGTTTTGCATATGCAGTTCCTTCCCAAGAGCAATGCCAAAGATGTTTTTATAAACTATGCCTCCCCAATAGAATTGAATGCAGGCCCCTTCATCCCTGGTCCTGACACTGTGCGTTCAGTGTATGTGTAAGGGGTTGTGTGTGTGTGTGTAACAGTAGTGGTGGTGGTAGTGCACATATGTGTGAATTCATGCTAAGGACAGGAGTCAACATCAGGTGTCAAACCTCAGGAGCCCCCACCTTATCTTTCAAGAGGACATTAGGCCTGGAGACCTCCAAGCAGGCTAAGTTAGCTGGCCAAAAGGCCCAGATATAAACCTGTCTCTGCTTCCTCAGCACTGGAATTACACACACACACACACAATGTCATACTGAGCATTTTTACACGAGTTCTGGGAATCAAACTGTAGGTCCATGTGCTTGTGCAGAAGACACTGTACCAACTAAGTTGTCGCCCCTGACCAGCATGGTCTCTTTTTAAAACATTTCCATGGCTAGTGTGATGGTATATACCTTTAAGACCAGTACCCAGAAGGGAGGGCAAACTCTGTGAGTTCAAGGCCAGCCTTGTCTGCATAAGTCCCCAGGCCAGCTTTGGCTTTAGAGTCCCTGTCTCAAAAAGAAATAGAAAGAAAGAAAGAAAGAAAGAAAGAAAGAAAGAGAAGAAGGAAGGAAGGAAGGAAGGAAGGAAGGAAGGAAGGAAGGAAGGAGGGAGGGAGAGGAGAGGGAGGAGGAAGGAAGAAAGAGCAAACAAACAAAAGGAAGGACGGAAGATTGATTCCCACAACAAAGAATGAAGGTGTTTAGCCCTGCCTTCCATTGAAGGGTCAGTAGGCAGAGCAAGAGCAAGCGTCCAGAAACTTTTAGACAGCTGGAAGAAACTATAGACCCAGACAGTGTTGCCAACCATACTGCTTTTTCCAGATAAGTCATAATTTCAAATTTTCTGACTTGCACCCCTTCTAAGGTCTCTAAGATCCAAAATAACCTGACCATCCTCTAAGCTGAAGCATCAAAGATGTAAAACACTAAAACTACAGCAGGGCCAGAGACAGGCCTGCTCTCTGCTTTGTATTACAAGAAATGGGGAATAAGCCATCCCTACCTTGAAAAAGTAGACTGCTGTCTAAAACATAATCACAGTTGTCTGTACAAACCTAGTTACAAAAGTGTGATTCAAGGGGGAGGGCCCCACCAGTCACAACAGCTGGAGACATGTCCAAGGAAAATAAAGCGACTAAGAAGGAGGGGAAGAACTCTGAGGCATCCCAACTGGTACATACATGCTGGTGGGTTTATAGCTGCCCAGTGGACACGGAGAACAGAACATACTCTGCAGCTGTGTCTGCTGCTATTCCCCTCAGGATAGGAGTTACCGTGTGTGTGTGTGTGGTGTGTGTGTGTGTGTGTGTGTGTGTGTGTGTGTGTGTGTCTGTGTCTGTGTGTCTGTGTCTGTGTCTGTGTGTCTGTCTGTCTGTCTGTCTGTGTATCATCAACAATGGAAACTCTGGCTTATTATAATCTTTTTAACTACTCCCCTGTAATTGTAAATCTCTTCTGTTTTTCTCTCTTTCTCCTTACCAGTATTACAACACCATAAAAGCATCCTTGAAAATACTTATTGGATGATCTGTGATCAATTTCTTAATAAGAATACTTAGAAATCGAATGTCTGAGTCAAAGGGTATTATAATTTTGAAACACCTTTCTTCATTGTTGATGAGGTCATCTGAGAAACACGTGTCCTTAAAGTTCATACGGATAGCAAACAGAATGCTTGTGGACTCTGAGCACCAAATTCCATCAGCCATGGGTGCACACTCTCCTGATGGACTCTGGCTGGTTGCTACACAGAATTTCAACTTGCATTTGAAAATGTTAGAACCCAGATTGCAAGCACAGGCACTCCTAGGACCACATGAGGAGTGTTAGTCTCCCGATATTGAAATCACCTCCCTGTATCAAGGTGCTGCCTAGAAAGTGAGTTTGATTTGGAGGAAGACACATTCAAATATACAGCCCCCTGTCTCCCAGCAAGTCCACATCTCACCAAAAGAACAAGAGGTCATTGGAGACCCAGGACCCCACCTGTCTGATTCTAAAAATTCAACTGAATTATTGGCAAAATGCTTGGCTTCTGTTTGAGTCATCACTGCCTTCGGCACAAAGGGGCCAAGGGGCTCACAGAGCAAGAAAGTCCATCAGATATAGAATATCAATGATTTCCCCTCTTTTAACATCCTTAAGAAAAAGGACAACAGTGGGAATGCAGAGTGCATCGGTCTCGAACTTGGGTACCAGGTTAGAAAGGCAATCCAGTTAGAAGAGAAGAGCAAGTTTGAAGCCTAGTTCCATCTCTGCAAGGATACCAGAGCTAGTGTGTAAGTCTCCTCCTCCACAAAACCATATGGTGTTCCTCCTACCATAGCTGTGAGAGGCTGTGGGAGACATCACTACAGATGAAAAAGTGTAGCCCTTGAAAGCAGCTTCAAGAGTTAAGCAGGATGCCTCCAGGCTTGGATAACACAGCAAGAAGATACTTCCAAGTTCCAGGGAAACCCTACCCGCCTCACTCCTGCTGGTGGGGAAGCCTGTATCCACTCAAATCTGATCTAAGCAAAAAGACAAAGGAAACAGTTTCCCAGGATAAAAGATGCTGCTAACAGAAAGCATGGGGTGTCCACCCCATGTCTCATAATATCAAAAAAGTTAGAAACAACCTATGGTCTACCAGAAGTCCTATATATGCAAAACTTTCAATAACTAGTTCCTAAGGAAGATAGCTTAACAGATAAGAGCATACACTGTTCTTCCAGGGGACCTGAGTTCAGTTCCCAGCACCCACACTGGTTAGCTCACAACTCCCTATGGCTCCAGCTCCAGGGGATCCAGCGCCCCTTTCTGGCCTCTGTGGGTACACCATGCAGTCACACATGTACACGTGGAATAAAAGATAAAATAAATCTTTGTACAGGAGAGTCGTAGAGAAACGGAAATACCCATAAGCTGCTGTGTCATGTGCAAAGCCAACTGCAGGTTCAGCAAGGCCTCCTGAGATGTAAACTGACATGAAGTTTCTGTTTCTTCTGTGAATCAAAGGCCTTCCCTCTCCATTCAGATTATCTGCACATTCTCCATTTCCACTGTGCCCACATCAGTAATAAAAACATGGTGTTCCTGTTTGTTTTGCCTTGTACTGATCTCCCTCTACTGCAGTGCAGCAGAGAATTCCAAGGGTCAAAATGCTAACCCCGAAAGCAACCCTGGTCAGAGAGCGAGCCCCAGTGAGTCATGGGTTATTAATAAGTAATTAGTAGCGGCAGTTCTCCACATAGTTTGGAAGAAAGGAAAGAAGCAAGGCTTCCTTGTAAGGCTGCCGCAACTTCCCCTAAAAGTACTTAGAACTTTGATCACATTCAAGCCTGGATTTACATAAGAAATCCAACTCGTGAGAGCTGCAATCCAGAATAATCTGAAACCTGTGGGAAAGAATCCATCGAGTCCATAGGAAACTGGGTTCAGGAGTGGTGTCGGGGAAAGGACAGGGACCACTCAAGCCTTGCTGCTCTAAAAGGGATGTCAGAAGTCAGGCAGGGGGAACCTGACATTTTACCAGGACTCAACACCCAACATGGGCAGTCTGAGGTACCAGGGGTTTTACATGGTCACAGACAGACCTGATTAATATAGGCAGAGGTGGCCCCAAGTCCCAGTATAAGTAAGGTGATGGAGAAGAGCCCTCACTGCCTCAGCAAAAATCATCTCTCTCTCGGCACACAGCCACTCACTACATAACACTACATTACAGTCAGCGAAGGGCCACAGGTATGACACTGGACCCTTGATTGTTCTAGCCCAGTGATATTATAGCCATCCTTGTTTGCATAGCGTGTTGCTCACACAACTGTGAAATACCTAAGATGTCTCGCTCAGGATGTGTCCCTCTCCTTACATAGAATGTGACTTTGCTTATGGTGTAGTACACTTTCCAAAAGTCATTTTTCTTCAACAAAATGTAGTCTGTTTATAAATGTAGGATTCACCTTATGTTGGATTTCTATTTCTGGAAAAGTTCAGCTTTAGCTGTTGATTCTGGGAACCTTCGAATGTCACTGGGAGAAGAAAGGAGTTTCTAGGGAATGGTCTAACCTGAGATACTTATCCACCAGGGACTGCCCTTTCTAGGTGGCACTGGGACACTGCAGTAGCCACTGGCTGGTTTAGAAAAAGGCAAACTCTAAAGACCTCAGTGCCAGGACCTCTCCTTTCAACTCTTTCCTCAGAGTCCAGAAGAGATCTAGGATCCTGGCAAGCGGTGATATAAAATAAAATAATACAACCTACCAAATAGGGAAAGGAAGGGCATGGAGTGAGCCAGGTTCAGATGAAAAATATCTTCATCAGTTTGTTGTAAAAAGAAAAGACAGGGAAGGGGAGAGAGATTCCTTGGCCCAGCTTAGACCTGCCAGGTTTCCCCAGACCAGACAGCAGAAGGCAATGAACTTGTAAAGTCTCTGCACGGAGCTACAAGGCACTCCACCCTTCCTAGGAGAGGAAGGACTAATTCACCATCACCCACCTCCTCTCAAGCAAACAGCCAGATCCCCTGTCCCTGTGCTGTGTTAAGGAACCTCTCAGAGGGAAGGCAACCTGGAGCCCTGGCTTCTAAGACCCAAGCACCTCCCGCTACATAGCCACACAGAGAGAGGAGTTCTCTGGGAAGCTAGTAGCAGGTTTCCCACCCTGTTGGGTAAGCTTTTGACTGAGAACAGTATTGGGTTTTATTGCGTGATTTCTTTTTTAAGAAGTTGCAAATACTGGGCACTTGACCCGAAGCCTCCGGGAGACTCACAGGTTCCAGCAGCTTTATCATTCTGTTCCTTGGATTCTGCATGTTACAACCACTCATTAACTGACTCTGTGACCTTTGACAGCCCACTTAACCTCCTCCTTCTCCTGCGTTCCTCATATGTAATAAAGCTCCCCTCCATTCAGAAACAGCAGTCACATGGCAGCATGTGCAATGCTCTCAGGCTCTGACATCCTAAGTCTGAAGGCAGCCAAAAGGGAAGATCCCACCCCTGAATTCCTGATTCTGTACTTCAGAGTGAGGACCGTATACTGCGTGTCTATAACAAACAGCCCTGAGAATACGGACACACACATCAGAGAATCTCCTACTGAGAACAAGACCGTAATAACAAAAATGCAGTCTATCCTCTTTCATCCAACAATCCGCTTACAAACAAACCTATAAATAATGAATAAAAAGTCCCCAGTTCTTGGTAGCAATAAACCTGTGAAAGTTACACGGACTTGAGCATCTATTGAAAGGATGACACTCTGCCTTGCTAACAGTAGGCATTCCATAGCTGCTGGTACTTTAATTTCCACATTGCCCTGTTCTAAAATAATGGGTCACTTCTCATCAGCAAAAGCAAATGTAACAAGGATTACCCACCCATGCTGGGCAAATTGGACTGGGTTTTTTTGATTCGATTACTCTCGAACATTGTTTCCTTTCAAGTCTGATGTCTTAATCCACAGCTGCAGTTTTCTAGCTCGAGGGACAACGCTGGCTGGAAATGCTCGTCTTGGGTACTGCCGACAGTGAGACCCACGCTGATGTTTCATGAGTTTTATACCTCGTGAGAAGTTTGTTTCCTGTCATTATCAGTAACATTCGGCTACCTGAGAAACAGCACAAGACAAGATTCAAAGACCAGGAGAATGGGTGGGGCTTGAGGGAAGGGTCTTTAGTACCCTTGGGTGCTTTAGGCTCCTTCCTGTGACTTAACTGATGTAAATGACTGGCTCCCCTTAGTGACATGATGAAAATAGGAATGAGACTTAGCATGGGACTCTCAACCATGACATGGCTACCATACAGAAATAAGCAAGTGTCAATCAAAGGAGAGAGCGCAGGGGATGCGGAAGTCCTCCTTAAGGCATGAGGGACATGCTCCAAGCCCCCTACATACAAGATGGTGTCTAGCACCCTTTGGTGTGCCCACAGGGAGCCAGAACTCATCTGTCCCTCGGTTGCTTACATCTGGGTCCTGTGCTCCTCGACTCTTAAACTTCAAGCCACTATTAAGCAAAACACAGGCCACTGAACATAGCACTGCACAGGTCAGGTAATTCAGATGGCTTCTAACTGAGGGTAGTGCTATGGTTTATATCTAAAATATTTTCCCAAGGTTCTGTGTTAAAGACTCAGTCTCTTGTGGGAAGCCAAGGAAGCCCTGGGTGAAGAAGGTGTTCTGGTGGCAAGGTCACAAATACCTCAAACCCATGGAAAAGGGCAAAGTCTTCCATTGAGGGAAGCTCAGAAGGACAGCAAAGCTCACCTCTTGTCCCAGTGAGAATGACAGTGTGTGCAAGAACAAGCAACCAGAGCCTCCTCCTCCTCAACTGTAACATAGACTGCTTCCCCACAGAGCACCTCTTATGGATACTAGCTAACTCCTCCCCCTGTGTGGTCCAGTAATAAACTCACTGCAGTGTCTGGTTGCTTGAGTAGTTAGTGCTATTCCAGCAGAACAAGCACAACCCACCCAGTCCCAGCTATTCTGTATATGTGTCTGTGTGTCTGTCCTTCCTCCATCCCTCGCTGCCCCAGTCAGGGTTTCAGGATGGAACCACGCTGCATATGGCAATCGCCCTGCTCAGGGATATTGGAAGATGAAGAAAAATTGTTTTTAAAAAAATTGGAGCTTGTGACCAGTCTTCTAGTTGTTGGGGTGTGCCCTGGAAGGAGACTGTGGAACTTTGACCTTTTCCCTTCTTTTTCCTGTCCTGGACATGAATTGTACTGGTTGTTCCACCACCATGTACTCCCTGCCAAAATGTGTTTCCTCAGCCAAGGCCCAAAAGCATTGGAAACAAGTATCCCCTGACTGAAACTCTGTACTCTCAGTTAGTTGTCTTGTTTGCTACAGTAATGGAAAGCTGACAACCCCATGCCTGTGGTTCATACTATGTAGCTACTCAGATAGCCTGGAGTCACAGCCTGTGGAGGACAGACCAGGATGACACAGAAGGTCTTCCCTACCTTGCTTGAATTGGTAAGAGTTTTCTATTTGCATTTTCTGGGCCATGGTTGAGCTCAGATGTTTTAAAATAGAAACTGGAAGTTTGACTGAGAAAATGGGGATTGTCCTACTAATTCAGAGCCTGCTAACAGTGAGGAAGCTACTTCACCTGCAGAACAGCAGAGTGGAAGCCTTCACAGTGGAACAAAGAAAAGCTATGAGACGTGCCCTAATTACAGCCCTGGGGCCTGGAAATGCTGGGCTCAAGGAGAGCAGGCCACTCCAAGGGCTTGGTTAGGAATGGACTTAACTTTCCCTGATGGGTCCTTAAAGAGGAACAAAAATTACGAAGAGTGTCACTTGTTAACCAACATGTCCTTTAGGGACTGATTGCTGCAGAAGTTGTCATCTGGCTTTCTGGATTGTTACCAGAGAGAGCAAGTCTGGCTTTCGGCAGGCTAGCTTCTGAGATTGGTAGTTCTAGCTATGGCTGTGGTTTGCTAGGCAGCTTGCTACAGGTTTTGATCAGAGTGTTATTTTTATATATGAACTGGCCACTGTCCTTTGGTATAACCTGCCTCTGCTGTGTAGACACCCATCACAAAGGCCCCTGGATAAAACCCCACGACCTGTAAAAAAGTAGAGGTCAGCGTGGTAGTTCACACCTTTAATCCCAGCACTCAGGAGGCAGAGGCAGACAGGTTTCTGGGAGTTGGAGGCCAATCTTGGCTACATAATAAGACTCTGTCTGAAAATCCTAAATTAATTAATTAAATAAAATATAAAATCCTTTGAAAAAAAGAATAAAATAAAGTATTCCAAGACGTTTAAAATCTTGTCTGTAAGCTACCTTCAAGCCAGTCAGTAAGTGAAACATGAGAAGAGAACTTTGGGACCAGAAGGAACTGGTATCATTTCTCCAGTCTCCTGTGGTAGGTGATGTTTCTGGTCATGTCTGGAATGCCTGCACAGAGCAAGAACCTGGTCTCCCAGGACCCAACTCAGATCACACAGAGTTGCTCCTATCGCAAGCAGGTTGTCCTCGATAATCTCAGGAGACACTCTGTGTTTGTTATGAGTTTGGTGGTTGTCACTGAGGTCATAAAAATACTTTTATTGTTTCTGAATGCTAAGCTGGCTTTATTCCAGAAGGCATTTTGGGGAGTGTTGCACTACGAGCCATCGGCCACTCCAAACACCATTTCCTTATCTGGAAATGACAACTGCCTTTCCATGACGCCTCCCAGACTACCGTGTTGCAGCTCCAAGATCGCTGTGTGCCTGCGTGGTGTGTCTACAGTTCCCTGTCAGGAACGACAGAGGAGTTGCTAGTGCAACAAAGACATTCTGAACAGAATATATCACATCACTTCAGTAACTGCCTAGTCCAAAATGAGGCCATGAAAATACAATCCCTAAAACAACGTCCAGAAAAACATCAAATTAATGAGCCCCTCCTGACAGGCCAGTTCTGTGGTCATGCAAATACAAGATCTTCCTTGATAAGAATTAACAGCAGAGAATGTTTTGTTATGGTGGTTGGGTTTTGGTTTTGGGGTGTTGTGGGGGGCGGGTGTTTTGTTTGGTTTGGTTTAGGTTAAGCAAACAAATTAAGTCCAATCCCTAAATGCTACATAAAACCTGGATTCTGTTTTATCTTTTGATTGTGAAAATAGACACATTCGAGCTAGCATTCTGTCCAGACAGTAAAGAAGAGCACAGTGAAGATTAAGGATCTGGAACCTGTCCTGTTTTCTTTCTCAGTTCCAGCCCTGGATCTGTTCTCACAGATGTTCATGCAGGCACCTCTGAGAGCAGCTAATCACTGCATGATCACACGCTAGAGCTAGGTGTGGATTGCTTTACTTGTTTGTTGGCGGGGATTTGGTTTGGGTTTTGAATTGTAAGCTGCTATCCTGTATCAGTGCTAGGGATCAGATCCGTAGTCTCATGGAGACTAAGGACATCTCCATTGAACTAAACTCCTGGCCCAAGTATATCTTCATATCTTCAACCATTATTCTTAGGATTATTTAATCCTCTCTCTTTTCTCTTTCTCTCTCTCTCTCTCTCTCTCTCTCCTCTCTCTCTCTCTCTCTCTCTCTCTCTGTGTGTGTGTGTGTGTGTGTGTGTGTGTGTTGTGTGTGTGTGTTCCATTTTCAGTGATCCGATGAACTGCTACCAGCATGAGTTGCTTTGGAAGTCCTAAATACAACACATTCTTCAACTCTTCTTTGGGGTTCACTCAAAAGTCACTCAAACTAGTTTGATAGTTCAACTAAATGTGTCTCCATTTGTTTTGATGATTACATGACATTGCTGTATATGAATACTTCCTTCCTCTGAGCAGAAATAAGTATGTGGTAAAAACAATTCCAATCATCTTCCCTCACCTGGCCCTGAGATGTTAGGAACAAAGGTGTGCAGATTTAGGAATGGTGAACAGGCTGTTTCACCTGTATCTAAGGTGTCAGGCACATTGAGGCCCCAGTTAGTGGTGTTGGCTTAGCCTGGGTTTGGATGCTAAACACTTTCCTAGGGACTTAGTCTAGAGCCATGGTTCTCAACCTGTGGGTGACCATTCCTTTAAGGTCAACCAACCCTTTCACAGGGGTTGCATATCAAATATCCTGCATATCAGATATTTACATTATGATTAATAACAGTAGCAAAATTGTAGTCATTAAGTATCGATGAAATAATTCTATGGTAAGTGAGGCCTCAGCTACTTCTGATGGTGTACCACTTCCCATCCTCCACCACTTAAGGTAAATTCTGCGTTTGAATTCACTTGGCCGGCTCCTTCTCCTGGGGTGAGGAGTGCATCTTTTATAGATCTGTAATAATGCTATTTTCTTCTGAGGTACCTTTCATTTGTATACACATGGAATATGTGTATCTATTCACATCTATACTCATAGGTGTGAGTGCCTATAGAGGCCTGAAGAAGGTATTAGACTTCTTTGGAACAAGAATCACAGGTGGCTGTGAAGTGTGGTGCTGAGTTCTGAACATCAGTTCTCTGTAAGAACAGGAAACTTTCTTAACCACTGAGCCATCTCTCCAGCCCTCGAAGTGTTTTGTTTTGTTTTGTTTTGTTTTAAATATATGGGGTTCACAAGCTAGCCTAGTTAGGGCTACAATTGCTGAGATGGAACACCATGACAAAGCAAGTTGGGGAGGAAGGGTTTATTTGGCTTACTCTTCCACAGCACCGTTCATTGGAGGAAGTCAGGACAAGAGCTCAAACAGAGCAGGAACCTAGAGGCAGGACTTGATGCAGAGGCGTAGAAGAGTGCTGCTTACTGGCTTGCCCATCATGGCTTGCTCAGCTTGTTTTATAATAGAACCAGGACCACCAGCCCTGGGATGGCACCAACCATAATGATGATTCGATCAAACACTAATTGAGAGAATGTCCTACAGGCTTGCCTATGTCTGGATCTTAGAGCCATTTTCTGAGTTGAGGCTCCCTCCTCTCTGATGACTATGGCTCATATCAAGTTGACATAAAACTAGCCAATACACAGCTTAAGATTCAGTACACTGAAATGTCACTTTCATATTTGAGACGGCAAGAAAGAAAAGAACTCCACTCATTGCTTTAAGCAAATTCTCTGCTAATCTTGAATTTTTATAGGTTTTCGTTTTGAGTATTTTTTTTTCTTTTCCCTTTCAAACTCTTTCCCTCTTCTTCATCTTTTGTTTTTCAAATATTTCAGTTATTGTGTGGCTCCTGAATATAATGTAATCCTAGATTGTTTATTCATATAATGAAAGTTTTGGGGTTTGGCTAGCTGGTTTTAATACATTCCCATGTCCTGTAATTGACATCATGTCAAGAAATATTTCTCCCATTCCATTGTTATTGTTTACTTAATGTAAATTTTATATTTTTCTTGTTTTCTAACGGTCATGAAAATACTAACTTGATCTTTTCTTCTCTTTTAAATACCACACTCCTTGTGGTCATCTATTTTCAATTCTTTTCTTTTATTGATATCTTAATAGTCTCACAGCCTGCAACTTCTCCTGACCCATCTATGTGTCACCAACAAGGCTCTACTTGTGCTTAAAGACCCCATCACCTCCTAATAGGGCCATGCTAAAAGCCAGTAGTTAAGTCGTAGTCTCCCACACACCTTCTGCATATGGCCTATTTGCTCTCCAAATGAGTTACTTCCTCCTGGGCTGAGTCTACAGAAGGTTTTGTGGAGCAAATCTCTGAGACCATATACAACAGAGTAGACCTGTGTGGACCCTTCCTCTCAGGGGCCTTGTGAACCACAAAGCTCTGCATCAGTTTTCTTCCAGTGCTTCATCATTTTATCACTAATGCATTCTGCACTCATGGTTCCTCCTGAACTATCAGCCTCCAGTGTGCTTCTTTTATCTTTGAGGATATTTCTTTCTCTAACTCTATTTTCGTTATCTTTTAAGACAGGCTTTCACATAGTTCAGGGGGCCTGCAACTCTTGATCCCCTTTGCTTCCACCTCCCAAAAGCTGATTTAAGGCTTCTGACTACCACATCCCTCTTTCTAGAATGTGGGACTGTGTAAGGGTATCTTGGTTCTTGGCTGGGCATGGGCCTGGAACCCCGAGACTCCAAGGGAGAAACAGCAGGAATTCGGCCACGTCCCCAGAACCCAGGGTCCTGACAAGCAGTCTGATCTCCATGGACGTACATTGTTCAGTCACATAAGCCATTACAGCCCCTCCCAAAGTGCACAGGTAAAGGGTGTGACTACAGGCCTCAGGCCCTAGAGATTTACATACTAATGAAGGTCAGAGGGCGGAACCAATTAAGCATTCTTCCCCAGACCCTTCCCACTTCTCCCTCCCTATTTAACTCAGGTTTGCCTGAGTTTCATGGGGGGTACATCCAGATCCATCCACCACCCACCATGAAAATAAACCTGTTTGGAACCAAGGACTTCCTCGTATCATTGGGGCCTGCCATCACCAAAGCTTCCAGCCTCTGGAACCTTAGACTTTCTCCTGTATGTGGGACCCACCGCCTGGAAGCCTCCAGGACTCCCCCACTGTGGCCCCCTTTTCCCACACTAGAACATTCATAATTTTTCTCTTTGTCTTTTAAGTCAGACTCCACTACAATTTTCTGTGGATGCTCGGCTAACTAGAGTCTTTTGTATGTCTTTTGTTTTAAAATTATGTCATCAATAGTTCTTTAGATATTAATGCTCATGTCCTTTCTCCCCTGCCCCCCAATTTTCATTGTGTAGCCCAAGCTACTTTGGAACTCTGAAATCTCCTGCTTCAGCCGGCTGTGTCCTGGGTTTGCAGGAATGCACCTCTACATCTGGCTTTTTTTGAGCGTGTGTATTTGTTCTCTTTTGCTTTGCTCTGCTCCTACTGGACATCTTATTATCCACATGTTAGTTTTTTCCTTTAATCCTCCACACCTCTTAATTTTCCTTATACTTTCTATTTTGTTATTGCTTTCTCAGAAAGGGTCCTGTTTCTGTAAGTGATACATTTATTTTGTGGTTGAGTCTTTTCCACTGCTTGTTGCTTTATGTTCTCACTTGAACTAAGTTTCCCATCAATCATCCTTTTTTATCTAACTTCTTGACCTGCTTTATGTTACTGATACCTGCTCTTACCTCTTTGAGGATAATTACTGCACTCATTAAAATTCTTCATGAAAAAATTGTAGTACTGCTGCAAAAACTACCTATTGAGATTATATCACAAATTAAGAATAATAATAACAATAATAATAAGTTCTTTGTGAAAGTAAACAGAATAAGAAAAAATAATACCAGCTTGAAGTGGAGATTTTTGGTTTCTTTGGTGACTCAGTTGTGTCATGTGATTTTTTTTTTTTTTTTCTGAAAATTGCTGATATCCTAACACTAGGTGAACTCTTTTTATCTATATAAAAAAATGCAGAACATAGGAGATGTTGTGGATTGCCCTGGTGCTACATGGTGTTTATAAATATTCACTATAAAAATAGCAACATAGCTAGTTTAAAGGTATATGCTGAATAAACACCTATCATACTGCCAATCATTTTAAGTGCTGTATTAATTAACATCAAATAAAGTATAACTTAACATATGGGCAGTAATAAGAGATCAAGAAAAATAGTTCAAAATATTTCAGGAATTAATTCTTCAAGTAGGCCCTGCAATTTTGTTTGTAAATACCAGAGATCCAAAAAAATTAAAAAACAGTAACTGACAAGACCAAAGAAAAAAATAAAGATGTCCACAAATACAACTGAAGAGTTTACCATTTTTCTGTTAGCTAAATGTTCAAAGATTTTTTTTAAGTTAGAAGCCATATAGTTACAGAGCTTCTACAAAGGTTAAATAGATGATCAAAGAAATTTAAAATAAAAATCTACTTTTTGAATTGAAAAAAATATGATGTTATTGTAATAAAATCTCACTACATTGAAAAACCAAATTATATATATATATATATATATATATATATATATATATATATATATATATAAAATCTCACTACATAGACTAAACCATAGATTACTTATAACTGAGCAACTGTGAGCTAACATCAGGTGACAGGAAACTACACAGGACCTGGCATAAAGACATGCAGAGGTGGGAAACTGAAAGATAGGAAAAAACGAAATGCAGAGGGTAGAACACTGGAATTGTATATTCATTGCATGAAGCAAAAATAAAACAGACATTTAGAACCCTATACCCAGCTAAACCCTCATTCAAGAGCAAGATGAAACAAGACTCTTCAAGCCCAACAGGATTTGTCCCAGATTCTTCCTGAAAAACAATATAAAAGTTGTTCTTCAGGTTAACATACAAGTGGGATACTAAGGAAATCCAGAAGATACAAGAATGATAAAAACCCAAAAGGAAAAAGAAATGAATGGAGTTGCCATGCAAATAAATGTAAGGACTGTGTTGATGGTGGACTCATAACAAAGACTCATCGGTGAAACTCTAGGATTTATACATGAAGATGAGGGACATGGGAAAAGGGTTTAAAACATCCTAAAGTCTTTGGGATCTTAAAAAAAAAAGGGAAGCAACAGTTATACAGATGAATTTGTTTAGTCTGAAAGGCTGATGTCAAATCTAAGAGTAGAAAAGAAACAATATATAAACTTTGAAATAGATGAGGAAAGAGGTCTTTAAAAGACTCAGTTTTTAACAGATGACAAAAAGATGTTTAAAACAAAGCACTATAAATAGATAAGAAAAAAGACTATGGTATAAATATGTCTAAACAAATTCACAGTAAATATAAATGAGTCAAACTCTCCAGTTAAGAATTACTATTCCCAGTTTGAATTTTCTAAGTGAGCTATATATTAAAGTCTACTAAATCTGTGTATGTAAGCATAAATACAGTGTTTGACTGTTTTTAAAAGTCTGGTAAAAAAAAAAAAAAAGTAGAGTACAATCAGTTTGAACATAATTTAAAATATATTAAACAATATCTTAGCTCAATTAAGGACATTAGTATACGAAGGACTAGTGTTTATAGTATTGAATATCAATATTCAGATTGCTGTAATTTCTTAGGCAAAACGGAATTGAGTTGATACTGGGTAAAAAAAACTAGGCAGGAACTTCATCAATACGCATAAACCTCCATTTCATTTTTTAACTTTAAAACACACTCGTAGCAAAAAATTTTAATTGGCTAAACTCACATTATATTTATGGGCATGTCTGAAACATGCCATGCAGAAAAACATAAATAGTAATATAAAATAATTACAATTTTATTGTCATTGTCAAAGTCCTTAAAATTTTGTAAAAATGTTAAAGTTAGAATAAGAAAACATTTTCTAGTCAATAAAAATAATGGATTTTTTTCCTCAGAGAGAGACTCCTACATGAGCTAAGTTGAGAAACTTTACCCCATCAAGACAGTGACCTTGCGAAGAAGGATGTTGACTGTAGTCAACTAATTGACTACTTCAAAAGGAAGTAGAGTTAGAGAGGAATATGAGTATCCCCAATCAAATTAAGGTCTGTGAAAGGTATGCCAATGACCCCAATCTTTACACGTGTACCTTTGTATTTAAATATCAAACTTCTAAACCCAGAATATGTACAATTACTATTTGTCAATTAAAATAGAATTTTTTAAAGCTAAATCAAAACCTTTCATTGCCAGAATTCTGTCTTAGTAAGTTTTCCAGGCAGCATGTAAGAGTAACTCAAGAATCCTTCTGCATCACAAAGTTTAAATTCTGATAACATTCCAAAAGTCAAGATCACATCTCATCAGGCACCAGAGTTCAACACGAATGTGTACATTCTTCCTTTGGTGTTCATTTCTCTTTACTCACTGTGATGGTTTGTATATGCTTGGCCCAGGAAGTGACACTATTTGGAGGTGTGGCCTTGTTGGAGTAGATGTGTCACTGTGGGCATGGGCTTTAAGACCCTCATCCTAGCTGCCTGGAAGTCAATCTTCCACTAGCAGCCTTCAGATAATGATGTGGAACTCTGAGCATTGCCTGCACCATGTCTGCCTGGATGGTGCCATGTTCCTGCCTTGATGATAATGGACTGTAAGCCAGCCCCAAAAATATATTGTACTTTATAGTTTCCTTGGTCATGTATCTGTTCATAGCAGTAAAACCCTGACTAAGACACTCACCAAACATCGTTGCTCCAAAGGCTTGGCTTCCTACCCATGTGCAGCAGCAATCCTCTGGAAAAGCTGCTCTTCAGTCCCGTGAAAAGCTACATGGCTACTTTCCATTAACCTACCTACCATGATGTTTTAATTCCACATTCACCAGATTACTCAAAAACATTAAACAAATTCCAAGACATAAAAATTCCTACCCTCTTTGAAAGCATTATTTTGAAAAACGTAATTCCATTCACTATATAAATTTTGTCCAGCTCATGTGACCAGATCAAGAGTGTTAAAAATAATTGTCTAGTGTGCATTGAACATGGAGATATCACCTAGACTATGCAGATCCTGTGTTTGTTGCCAATTCAGATACATTTACAAACCAACCTCTAGAGCACCTGTCACAGTGACCCAGGAACCGGAAGTAGAAAATAGTTTCTTCCTGGCTTTCTTCAACCACATTGCTAGCTGGGCAAGTAACTTACTCCCTGAGAGGATTTTGTATCTACCCTGAGACCTCTTCCACTTCCCATCCCTCTGAACGACTGTCAAAGTCCACACTGAACTCTTTGGGCTAGATTCCAGCTTCTTTGCATACTAAGAACTATAGAAACCCAAGACAACTCAACCCAGCTTCCTTATAAAAATCTCTCTCTCTCTCTCTCTCTCTCTCTCTCTCTCTCTCTCTCTCTCTCTCTTCTCTGTCTCTCTCTCTCTGTCTCTCTCTCTCTCTGTGTGTGTGTGTGTGTGTATGTGTGTGTATTTCTCCCTGTTCATTCCCTGATGGCTTTTCCTCTTATCTTTCATTAGTTTCTTCCAATTACTCTTCTTCTAACTCTGTTCCCTGAGATCCTTTTGGTGGTCCTTTTCCACACATAAAATGAATTAAACTGTGTTCATAGTCCACCAAGCTGCCCTGAGTACTGTGATATATACAAAAGGCAGGTTATGGAAGTTGTTTACAGCTTAGCCCCACTGAACTTGGCAAGTGAGGCTCTTATCCCAGAGACTCTATGTTTACTTTACTGCACAATTATTATCCTACTCCAGGAGTTTATACACATCCTTACAACAGCCCTTTGAAGTGGGCACCACAATTTGCCTTTACTAAATCTAACTGACAGAAAACTTCAGACAGCTCCCAAACTTCATTATCTGTCATCTGTCATCCCTGTATCTAAAGAGGGTGCACATGATTTGATCAGAACATTGTTTAAAAGGGAGCATCGAAATCCTCCTCCCTACTTCACTAAGAAAATTACCCTCTAAGAAGACAGAAAATTCTGTAAGATAAAAAGACAGACTACGGCATCGATTAAAAACAGTCACAGAAATTAAAGAGGCATTCATCCATGCAGATGGACCTGCACTCATAAACGCAACCATATCTGGTCCTCATATGCCTTGATTATAAAAGTGTGGTCAGTTGTGAAAGGCTCCAGTGTGCTTGCTCACTGATGAAGATGCTCATCTTTAGGGTCCTGAAAGGGGTACAGGAGGAGAAGAAAAAGAAGTTCAGATTCACACCAAGGTCTGGATGCACTGAGGGACTATGAAGGGATGTATATAAAAGAATGGACACATTCAGAATGACCCATGGTGTTCACAATGGGGCAGCAGCTGGGGTTTCCAGGAACCAGCAAGAAGGAGACTAAGCTTTTTTTTATCTATGTATATGTCAGGCAAGAGACTGTGCCTAGAGAGAAGCCTCTAGAGTGACTGACAGTTCGTTGGAGGGAATTATGAAGACGGTATGAAACATCTTACTGACATATTGTTACTCCATGACGTAGGTGCCCTCTAGTGCCATGTTGAAGAAGCAGCATTGTCAGTCTAAGGGCATATGATAGCAGCTGTGGTTGTGCTAGGAGCTCTCTCTGACCATTCACTGTTGGGTTTCCCAAGAATTGTCCATCGAGGACCCTCCAATGCCTCTGACTGTGAAGAAACTAAGGTCAACTAAGGTTTCAATACACAGGTCAAGAAGTCATTACATGGGTTGGAGAGATGGCTCAGCGATTAAGAGCACTGACTGCTCTTCCAGAGGTCCTGAGTTCAATTCCCAGCCACCACATGGTGGGTCACAACCATCTGTAATAGGATCTGATGCTCTTTTCTGATGTGTCTGAAGACAGTTACAGTACACTCATATACATTAAATAAATAATTTTTTTTAAAGGAAGTATTACATCATGGAGTTAGATCACTCTCCACAGCAGTGACCACAGCCCCATCCACCTTGTCTGACCTCCAAATCTCACTCACCCTCCATTTGCAAGGAAGTTTTTAATTCTCATCGTTTGTCTTATATTTACTGTGGATGTTTAAGTGGTTTTAATAACCATTCCTCATTTACAATAGAGAAGATGTCTGATGAAGAAAGAAATAGTCCTTGTGACTCTTATGCCCATAGCTACAGTGGTTACCAATGAGTTCACTGTTTAAGAAATGAAATAAATGACATTTTAGATACTCTGTCATGCAAGAATCCATAGTGGATCCTTATGAAAGAATTTGAATTCTAAGACTGGGAGGAAGTGGGCTGGAATCTTAAGATGATCTGGAATCTATCATCGTTCTTTTTTTTTAACAGATGAGATGAGTCAGACACAGAAAGACAAACTCCAAAGGATTTCACTAGTATATGGAACTGGGACTGACAGAAGTAGACAGAGAGTAGACAATGTCACCAGGAACTAGGGCCGAGGGGAACTAGGAAGAACCTGGACAAAAGAGCCAAACTCTCAGTTAGAAAGGCTAAGGTCAAGGAAACTGTTCTACAATATGATAATGGGAATCCACCAGTGCTTAAAAACTGATAAAAAACAAAAGTAGGTTCTATGTGTTCTGAACACAAAAAATAATAAGTATAACTTGAAAGGGTTGTTTTAGTTAACCATTCCACAATGTGTGTATATTTCAAAATATCACATTACACAACACAAATATGTTTATCTGTATGTATATATAGATAATTTATATCAATTAATAAATAATAGAAAAATAAATAGATAATAAAACGAGATGTGGGCTTGGCTCCAGGAGTATGCACTACCTTTCATGGACTTGGAACAAATTCCTTTTTACTGGTTGAGAAGCACTGAGCACTCGGGACCTGTACCTTCCTCACCAGTAGCAAGTGTTAGGACTAGAAGTGAGCCGCAGTCAGCTGCCCCATAGCCCACACCACATCTCACATCCTCTTAGGAAACCATGGTGAGGACAGAAAAAAGAAACCAGAGCCATGGTTCAGTTGCTCAGACAGAATGGGAGTATCCAGGGAGTCCATGATTCCTCAATAGTGTGATACCCATCTATCAAGCAAACTCATTAGGATGTTGTATTTGCATTACCGTAGCCCCTCAGGTCTGGGAGATTTTGTTTTTGTTGTTGTTTTTGTTGTTGTTTGTTTTTTCTTTAAGCTATCATAATTTTGAAAAAAATTACTATTGAGATCCTTTAGCCCCAGATTTCTTTAGTTTGTATAAACAGTATATAGCTTGTTGAACAGCATCCTAACTTACCATAATCTAACAACACATAACTTTGAAATTTAGGCAACAGTGACATCTAGAAAAAATACACTCATAATCCTGGAATTTTTATAAGTCCAAATTTCAGAATGTCTTATAGTTAACATAGACTGGCTCTAGGTTTACATCACAAACCTGAAACACTGTTAAAGTTTTTAATTGTTAATGACATGTTTGTATATGTGTCTGTATGGAGTATGTGCACCTAAGTGCAGTTGACCCCAGTGGCCAGAAAAGAGTGTCAGTAGCCCTGGAGTTACAGGCTGAGCCTGTAGTTACATTTATGAGCCTGTGGGTACTGGAAAGAGCAATATAACTGTTCAACTCATCTCTCCAGCCCTAAAATGCAATTAAAATGCTGCCCAGCCTAAGGAATTCCAAAGAAGACAAAACCAGTTGGGCTCCATACATGTCCTTAACCTGGCCTGATTTACAAACAGAAACAGACATTAACTTAAGCCATTTCCTATAAAAGCATACTTTAAGAAAAATTGAACTGTAGTTTGGTCAATGAAAAGCAACCACAAAACTTATAATTACACAACTAGGAACTTCCAGCAGGGCAGACACAATAAGGCAGCTTCACAACTGCAACCAGTCAAACACATCTTCTTTGTGGTAATACCTCATAACTTCTATAAAGCCCTCCTTCCCCTTCTTCAGCGGAGGCTCCAAACACCCTCTCATGTGACCCTCCCTAATTCATGAGCTGCTGTTTGCCCAAAGACTTGATTGACATTTGTACTGTGCCTTAGTTTATAGTTTAATATCATTCAGCATCTAAAATGAAGAGTCCACACAGTTCATCAGAGAAAAACATAAATTACTACCTGTACCTTAGTCTATCATTCAAAAAGATTGTGAAACTTTATGTCTTTTACTTGGCATACAATGACAGTGGTCTCTCTTCTCCATGTGTGGTATGCCTGCCCATGAGGCCCTGTGAATACTGTAGCCAGGGCCATAATACTTCTAAGGGCCTTTCAAAGGGAAAAATACTAATTTTAGGTGAGTTAAGTTTTAATGTAACTTTTTACCAGAACACAATAAATGCAGGGTTTGTTTGTTTTTTTAACATTTTTTATGATAAAAGGAGTTGACAAGATGGATGTAATCCAAACCCCATAGAACCCAGGGTGCCTCCTCCTCATCTTTACCCATTATTTACTAGAAACACCAAGCATTTTTGATGAGTCAAGGTCATGGCTTCCTAGAAAACAAAAGGAGACCACTGCTACTGAAAACTTCCCATGTGGCCAGCACGGCTGTGGTTGCTGTCTGTGGCTTTATATTGTACAGGAAGACAGGGTATCCTCCAATCCGTGATGGCCATGCTGCAATTTGAAAACTGAAAGAGATGGTTCTGATGATACAGTGCCAACTCTCTGGGTTTGTGTGTGAATCTGGGGAGACACAAATGCCTAGCTGGGTGGTCAAGGAGCCTCAAGCATGAATGACCACTGCCCGGTCAAAGCCCCAATATGGACAAAAGAAATACAGTCTTCCCAGGCTGTGCTTCAAGCTGCTCACAGTGCCCGCCCCCAACATCCACACACTTTCTATTCCAGGGGAGTCCTCCAGGGTGCTTCCTTCCCTTCCCTAAGGTAACTGCCCCCAACTTGTGAAACCACTTCTTCAACGTCATAGTCTACTGACTAAACCCCAAAACCCAGGTCCCCAAGTCTCCAAAAACAGTCCCAATCCTGACACAGGCCCCTCACCCAACCATCATGGAGCCTCTCCTCACAGTGTGTGCCACCAGCTACATCAATCCCATACCCGTCGGCACAATGAGAAACCAAGACTAAAAAAGCATTGGTCACTCTCAGTCCACAGATGGGAACTGTGGTTCAATGCATACACACACACACACACACACACACACACACATACACATATACATAAACATATATAATGACTTTAGGAGCAAAAAAATCAAAACATGTGAGTATGTGTCTAGTAGAAAAGGCTTGTGGGAGTTCTAATGACTCAAAGGAGCAGGTGGAAGGTCTCAGAACCTGACAGTAGTGGGGCAGCCTGATTGACAGGATCGATCCCTTCTTTCCTCCAAGATCACCAGGCGCTGTATCCACTCTCCTGCAGTCCCTTGTGCCAAGCTGCTGCGGGGTAGGAGCTGGAGTGTTCCCTCTTGCTTTAATGTGTTGTAGGGGAAGAAAGCCCCCACAAAGCCATCAATTACCAAGACTGTCAGCACCGAGGAGGTGTGGGGACAGTGACAGGGTTACATAAAAGCCTCAGGGGCTACACTGAAAGAGTCACTGGAAGTGTTAAACCACTCTGTACAGCCAGACTCACCTCCTGTTCCCTGTTACAACCCCCTCCTCGGAAGAGCATGTTTTTCTTTTTCCTTTTAACTTAAGGATGTTTGTGGTTTGTGGAGAAAGCAGGGTGGATGACAGGTCTTTATTATCTCAGCTGTCACTCATTAGAGAGACCCGTCCTTCCTCAAGCTTGATGCTCTTCCCCCCTGTCTTCAAGCAAACTCCAGCTGGTTGGCGCTTCCTAAAGAGACATCTTCTCAGAAGATTGTTGTAACTAAGAAAAAAATGAAACCCTCTCAGGTCCCTCATATTATTTTATCTATTCAGAGATGAAGGAGAAATTCTGGATGTCCCTCAAGCTGAAATCTTTCAATGTATAAAAGATTGTTATCAGTCTTCTAACGGAAATGGCCTTGCACCAAGTCATAATTAAGCTACGGTTCTTTTAGCCCCTTCCAAACAAACACTTCCAACAAAAATTCACCAAAGTGAATTTTTGGCTACAGCCTGCCAAAATATACAAATATTCCTTGGTGGCCAAATAAATAGCCTATGAGTAGGTTAATTCAACCAATGAGCAAACTAAAAATGCAAAATAATGCAGTCACTCATTCAATGGGTCAGATCTGTTCTTACAATTACTCAGTGGTTGTTTGCTAAGTGTGCAATCTGCCAGTAAGTGTAAAAGACATTCAGAATACAAGAATCCAAGCTAGAGAGAGTTAGAGAGGGAGGTGGAGATGGTCTGGGAGGAGCTGAGGAAGGGGAAAGAATATGACCAAAATACCACAGCCATGGTACTAAGATCCTGGGTCCCAACTTCATACCTGTTTTGCTTTATTGTTGTTGTTTATCACAACAAGAAAAGAAGAATTCGTGTATAGAAATGGAGGGTATCTCAGAAGAAAATAGCATTATAAAAGATCTATAAAAGATGCCCTCTCACCCCAGGAGAAGGGGCAAGCCAGGTGAATTCAAATGCAGAGCTTACCTTAAGCGCTGGAGGATGGGAAGTGGTATACCATCAGAAGTAGCTGAGGCCTTGTTTCCACACACTGGCATGAGAGAAAGCCAAGCACCAGCCCCACAAGGAACATAGTCCATGCTCTAGAGCAGTGGTTCTCAGCCTTCCTAATGCTGTGACCCTTTAATACAGCTCTTCATGTTGTGGTGACCCTAAGCACTGAATTATTTCATTGATACTTCATAACTACAATTTTGCTACTGTTATGAACCATAATGTAAACATCTGATGTGCAGGATCTTTGATATGCCATCCCTGTGAAAGGGTTGGTTGACCCAAAAGAGGTGGTGATCCACAGGTTGAGAATCACTACTCTAGACCAAGTCCCTAGGAAAGTGTTTAGCATTCAAACCCAGGCTAAGCCAACACCACTGCACTGGGGCCTCAACGTGCCTGACACCTTAGACACTAGTGAAATAGCTTTCTTACCATTCCTTAATCTGTTCAGCTTTCTTCTTAATATTTACAGGACAAGGTGAGGGAGGAAGATGCCGACTGTCCTTACGATGTACTCATTTCTGCTTAGAGGTCAGGAGTATTCAAATACAGCATGTGTAGTGTAATCATCAAAACAAACAGATATGCATTTAGTTGAACTGTCAAACTATTTTTGAGTGACCTTTAAGTCAACCCCAAAGAAGAGTTGAAGAATGTGTTGTACTTATGACTTCCAAAGCAACTCACACTGACAGCAGTTCCTCAGATCACTGAAAATGGAACATGCACACGCACACAAGCGCGTGCGCACACATGCACTAACAGAGGTGCTTTGCTTCCTGGAGCTCATACCAATAACAGGGCCAACAGCTCCAACTTAATTAGCACCTAAGCATCCCAAGGCCTCTCAAGGTGAGTTGCAAAAGACAAGGAATCATTTGCTCTCTTAGGCAGCATTGCCAAGGTAACAGATGAAAAGAAACAAAAAGAACGACTCCATTTTAGATGTGCCAAAGAAAAACTGTGACACAGGACCAAATAACCTTGAGTGTCTGCCATGTGCCTGCTACATGAATGGCACATAGAAAGAAAGAGGAAAAAAAACTTAATTCAAAAGCAACAGCTACAATGAAACACCTTGCAAGCTTAGTTAACCCTCCCTTGGGGAACAGCTCCCTGAGAAGTTTCTGACACTTCTTGGCTACCATTTGAAGCCCTGGAAAGAAAACCAAACTTGTGAATATGGTTGGGATGGAGCAGAAATAATAAAGATGTTGTATAATCGTCCATAGTGTGCATTGCACCTCTGGGGTGAGAAATTGCCTGGGTCAAGACCCCAACTGGAACATAGGGTCACACTGGGGAAGGCTGTTCCTTCAGCTCCCTGGCCATCCAGATGGAAATTAAAGATCCCAGGATACTTTTCAAATTAACCCAAGGGATCACCCTGAGTCTGGGCCAAGAGTCCCCAGTTTCAATAAAACTCAACTTTACGTTCCTGGCTGAGAAGGAACCTCTTTCAAATATAGAGACGAGTTTGTGTTTGTGTGCACAATTATTAGACCGTCCTTGGAGCGTTGTAATTACTTTATAATCCACAAGGGACTTAAGATACTTAGAAAGGAGGATGCTATGAAAAAGCCAATTTGGTTGTAATTCATAATTGAATTTATCCATGGAGAAACAATGCATCATGAAATGAAAGTATCTTCAGGGAGTAGATTTACAGGTGTAGGATTTATAACTAGTGGCTAAGTGCCAAGAAAATTAAAATTCCACAATAATAACTTTCAACACAACATAGCTCTAGGGTTGAATGTTCATATTTAAGGGGGGAAGATTCTAAGCGTTTTGATAGCTCAGTCACTTGCTAATTTGATATCAGCTCAATATGGTGTAAATAGGCCTATTACACAAAGAGTCTCCATCACCTTCTCCCAGTTGGTTCTTAGATGTCATGTACTTTCCTTTAAAAGAATTAACAAATTTTAGTCATCTCTTAGTAACCAGTTTCAAAGAAAACTTTAAGATGTCAGTAAGCAAATCTTAGATGAGAACAAAGAACATCAACAAAGGAACATTTCAGGAACATTTCAGGTACCAAACTTCTTATAAACAGCAGTAACGGATGCTTTTAAATTTAAGTATTTTAGGCCAGCAAGATGGGTCATCAGATAATGATACTTCCACCAAGTCTGAGCAAACCAAGTCCAATGTCCTGCAAGTTGTCCTCTGACTTACACATAACATACCACACAGGTGTATGTGTGCACATATGCACACCTACACACACATACCAGAAAAGTAAATGGATATAAAAGTCTTAATTTAAATATTGCATCTTCAGTCCATCTTTCAGCCCACAACTGGAAATCCAGACATTTCTGCAGAGTGTGAACACACTGATTTTCTAAAGGGAAGAGTGAGCGAGGGACGGTGTGCTCTGGCATCTCATCTGCTGTGTTATAAATTAGCCCCAAGTTTAGGTGCTCAAAAGAAGTTATTACTTCATCCTATTTGTCAAGACTGGGTCAAGACCAGAGTCTACAATCTTAGCTGAGTGTCCTGAGCCCAGCATCACTCACAGGAATGAAGTCATTAGAGGTTGTGATCATCTCAGGGTTCCACAGAACATGGATCTATTCCTGAGTTCAGGCTCCTGATGATGGCTGGGTCTGCAGCCCCACAAGGTTGCTGGACTGAGGCTCTAGTTCCCATGTAACATCAGCCCTCCTCTGTGCCCTTCCGACAGCTACACTCACTACACATCCATTCTAGCTTCCTTCCCTAAAGCCACCGTGATGGACCTCCTTCTCTGAATGTGGCAGTACTCCCTGTATGCATATCTATTTACTTCAAGTGTTCTCTTTCTCACCTCGGCCACAGACTATCTATCCTCAGCCCTTCCTCTTACAAACGTTTTCAAGGATCTTCAGAACTCCATAATCCTCTTCTACCCTGGCTTCATGGTGTACTTGCAACTATACATGTGGTTGCTGATGCCAAACCACTTTTCAAAAGGAGCTAACCTACCAAAGTTTTGACCCAAAATTTTCCCTTCCTACAAAATGTTCAGAAATAAAGATGGAGCAGAGACTGAGGGAATGACCAGCCAATGACTGGCCCAATTTGAGATCCATCCCATGGGAAAGAGCCAACCTCTAAGACTATTAAGGATTTTTCTGCTATGCTTGCAGATGGAAAATTATCATAACTGTCTCCTGCGAAGCTCCACCTAGCAGTTGATGAAACAGATACAGAGACCCACATTCAAACATCAGACAGAGCTCAGGGAGTCTTGTGGAAGAGTAGAGGATAGACTTGAACAAGCCAAGGATATCAAGGACACTATGAGAAGACCTACAGGCTCAACTAACGTGGGTCTACAGGGCTCATAGAGACTGAACCACCAACCAATGAGCATGCAGGGGCTGAACCTATGCCCCCTACATATTTGTAGCAGATATACAGCTTGGTCTTCATGTGGGTCTCCTAACAATTGGAACAGGGACTATCTCTGACTCTGTTGCCCACCATTGGACTCCCTATCCCTAACTGGACTGCCTGGTTAGGCCTAAGTGAGAGAGGATGTGCATAGTCCTGCTGGGATTAGATGTCTCATGGTGGCATGACACCCAGGGGGTGGGGCTTCCCCTTCTCTGAGGAGAAGGGGAGGGGTAATGTGGGGAGGAATTTGTAAGGGCTGGACTGGAAGGAGAAGAGAGAGGCTGCAATTGGGATGTAAAGTGAATAAAAATTAAATTACAGAAAAAAGAAAGAAAAAAAGTGGTCCTTCCAAATGAAATCATGCTGCCATTACCAATGAGAAAACACACCCTTAGACACAGTTTGGCCAACATGGATTTGTACAGGATAGCATGCAAATAATATACACTAAGCAGAAACCTACTTTGAATTTCAAATTGTTATCTCTGAACCTACAATGTGCACATGTTCTCACAGTACCATGTTCTCTCTTGATACTGAGAGGTGCACAATGACAGGGAACCAACCACAACTCCCTTTCAGCCGTAAGATCACAAAAGATCACACTCATGATCTTCAGTGTGATTTGAGGCTTTATGGCAAGGTTAAAATTGCAATTTTTATATCAGTTAAAAAGCGCATAAGCACACATAAGTACAGTTTGGAGATAAGTAATTTGATAGAAACTATATGAAAAAATATCAGATAAAGCAGCTGATGACAACAGGGAACAGAGTGACAAGAAGTCAGTTTGATATTTGGTGAGTTCTGTTTTTTAAATGCAATTCTATCCTAAAATAGTTCCAGGTCATGATGGGTTTAGGGACCTTCTATAATTGGAAGCATCTATAATTGAAGACTTCAGTTCCAATAGGCAAGTATCTACTTTAAAATTTTATAACTTAGGAGTTTAACTGCATGCTTATTCTGAATTGCATATTCTAATATCCATAGACCAGTTAAGAAACATGACTTCTCTTTCATTTCTGTATTTGTCAAAAAAGGAATTGCTTCCACTTCGTTTGCATATAACGACATCATTCTTGCCTTTAGCAGAACCATGTCCAGAATCATGTAGAGTAGTGCTACACACCACCATCTTTAGCGCTCAGAAATTCACACTGTGTGATTTTTATTTTTACAGGAGGACGATATATGTTCTAAGTTCACATTGCTCAAATTTGGTGCCTTGGCTTTGCAAAGTGGACGACACAGTGACCTTGCAGCCATCACAAGGTCACAATCCAAAAGTCCCCCACCTTTCCTCATCCAAGAGAAATGGCCATGCTGCTTTCTACCACCGTCAAGCTGCCTCTTTCTGAATCCTCTATAACTTGCTTTCATGTCCAAATATGTTTGTTCGACATCCCAACTGCTTCAAATTGTGGCTCTAAGTTTAATACATAACACTGCAGGCCATGTGATATTTAGCGGTTGGGTTGTTTGTATGTTTTGTGGTACTTGCAACTGAACCTAGACCCTCACAGCATGCCAGGCAAGCATTTGGCCACTGGGATATATCACCAACCCCAGCAGTTGGATTTTTTTTTTTTTTACTTAATCTAACAAATGTATGTGTATGTGGTCCATGTAATGCATAATCCCTTACTTGTTAGCTTTATCAACTGATCTCTAGAAATCAGGGAGAGGGTTATTAAATCAACGTTTAGAACTGGGAAACTGTCCTCGTGAACTACTAGAGGGAGTGAAAACTGGTGTAGCCACTATGGGAATTGGTGTGGAAGTTTGTTCCCAAACTAGAAATGGATCAACCATGTGACCTAGTTGTACCACTGTTGTGTACATACCCAAAGGACTCTATTTTCTACTATAGGGATCCATGCGCACCCATGTTCACAGCTGCTTTATTCAGAACATCGAGAATATGTAAACTGTCAACTGATAAATGATCAAGGAAATGTAATTACTATATACAATGGAATTCTTTTAGCTATAAGGATAAATAAAAGTTTTAAATTTTTAGACAAATGTGTTGATGTGGAATTATACACAGAAAGACAAATGTCCCATGTTTTCACCCATATGTGGATCCTTAGAGTTGCATCTTTAGAGTGCATTGAGTCCTGAGAGTTGTGAGTTTAAATGGGAGTACTTGTAGAATTCAGAAAACTAGAAAGGAGGCATTGGTGGGGAAGTGGGGGAACCTTAAGGGGATGGGATAGTGCAGTGCAGATGATACGTGGTGGGGGGAATGAGGAGGGAAGTTTGTGGGAGGAGAGAGATGGTAGGGAAGGGTAGAGGACAAAAATAGCTAATATCAATAGTTGTATTGATAATTACTGTAAAAACCCTAAGAGAAACTATTTGATAAGATTTTATTTTACCAAATAAAACATCCCAGCATCAGATTGGGATGCTTCCCTTTGAATTATTGGTCCAGAGTGTCCCAGAGACCCCAAACGATACAGACTGTTGCCATTACCCATGGCTTGTCCACCAGAACTTTATGATAAGATCCTTTTGATGAAGATAGCACACTTCAGTCATAGGACATCAAAAATCAGGCTGGTACTGATCAGAAGGCTTCCTTCTTCCTAGTTAGAGTTCATTGCATTAGAAACTGCTGATGGACAAAAGGGTCACCATCTTACAGTTGTGAACCCTGTAAGCTACAGTAATGATTGACAAGATAAGATATACCCATGCATGCATAATTGCATGAATGCCATGGGGTAACCAAACTCTTTCTGGTTGGAATTAAGGCCATTACACAAGAAAAAACCATATGTCTGGCACTGTAATCTTGCTAGAAACCCATTGTTTGGAACCTCATGGACAGCTAGGGTGAACTTACTATTATTATTTTGTACACTTAGTATACATAGTTACCAGACTAGTCCTCTAATTGGCATCTCTATGCCAATTAGTACAGTTCTCAGGCCTCATCAGAGAAGCTTCTTTGTGCAGTGAACAGCAGCGAATACAGAGACTCACAGCTGGTCAAAATAAATGTCTACGGAGTGCTCAGCCACAAACGAGGTATCTATATCACTCCCAAATCATTAGGGATCAGGGACCACTGCTGACCAGGTGACAGAACATGAAGGCACAGAAGCTCCGGTTTCCTGCAGAAGACTTGTTCAAGTTCAAACCAGGCAGCATTCTAGCATAGAGGTGGTGAGGGGCTCAGAAGCTCCCACCTCTTGCGAGTTATTGTTAGCTAATGACTTCTTGAGGAAGAAGAGTCAGTTTTCTCCAACGGTGTGGCCCCTGGTAGGTGGACCATGATCCAGTGACTGGTGCCACACCTATGAGTGCGTGGACATCACAGCTGGTCTACTTAGTCTATTCTTTTAAAAGGAGAATATAAAGCTGAGAGGGTGGAGAGGTGGGGTTTGAATTTGGAAGAGTTAGGGAGAGGAATGGGATGGGAATTACCAAAATGTATCTTGCCCTTGTATAAAATTCTCAAAGAATTAGTTAGGAAAATATGTTAGAAAAATCAAATAGAAAATACATAAAAAACATAGTAAGTTTTGAAAACCTGAGGCTGTCACCAGGAATAACCACTAATTGGTATGAAATTTCTTTCCCTCCTCTTTTCACGTATTTGAGTCTCTTGGTAAGGGCTAATAATGACTGAGATAGTACATCTTCCTAATGCGGTTCTTATTGTTTCATGTAATATAAGGAACTCACTGGACTGCACGTAAGGCTTTCTCTCTTTCATATGGATAATGTTTTGTAGGAAAACACCTACAATACATAGAGCTATAAGTGTCTCAAACGGACCTCTCCATTCTATCTCTTACTGACTCATGATTGGTTGTATTATCTAATCTTTCCACATTTGAGTTCCTATCAAATTATTTAATCTCTAAAGTATATTTGTACTCACAGCTTTAACTAATACGAATTTTACACTAAGATCATGAAGTACATATCCTGCTTAGGATGCCCCAAAGCACTTTCGAATGCAACGTCACCACAACTCTACGTAATCGCCAGGGAGTGAAGGGTTACAAATACACATAGTTATAAATGTAACTAGGGCTCTGTCTTACTTCACCTTCTGTGGCTATAACAGAATACCAGAGACTTGTAATTTACAAAGAAAGGATGCTTATGTTTGGTTGATGCTTCTGGACTTTGAAAAGTCACCACAGCAGAAAGCAGTTGCAGCTGCCAAGGGGATTGTACTGCTTCAGAGTGGAGGAAAGCAGACACATTGAGAGCAAAGGCAAAGCTCTTGTGCTGACTAACTGAACTCCAGCAACAGTGAGAACTCAGAATAACAAATCACTAATCTAGTCATGAGGGTTCCAACTCCAAGACCCAAACACTCTCGGGAGACCCACTCTCAAAACTGCCATGCAAAGGACGAAGCCTGAATTCCGTCCCAAAATGTGAATAATAATTGCGCACTTGGCAAAATTTGTTTCCATAAACAAGTGAAACACAAACTGAAATAAGAATGAGGGTCACCATAGACACAGTCAGCGGGAGGGAAGCAAAATTAATAATAAAATTGCAACTAAAGGCTGCTGAAATCATTATTTCCTGGTGACACTGGTGACAAGTCAGCATCATTCTCCTGGAAGAAGTCATCTGGTAATTACCAAGGCTCAATCAACGGTCCATAATCTCTGACCAAAAATTCACATGTCTAAGATTTACTCTTGAGAAAATAACTTAAAAGAAAACAAATTATTTGCAAGATGATATTTATTGAAGTATAATCTATAATAACAGAGAAACAGTGTAGATTAATTTCAAATAAAATATAGCTTTGTTCATGTGTCATCCTCTCCAAATCTTATATATAAACACACATGTACAAACACACGTACACATACAAATATGTAAAGTGAGAGGAAACTCATCATTTATCTGTTCCCACTTCATTCCTTGCTGTTAATATTCTAGACATTGTATCTCACAATATGTTGTCATTTGAATTTTCTCTCTAACCCAGCAGTGAAGTTTGCCTTTGCTCAGGATCAGCCATTGTGAAGATTCAAGCCTGAGGGAAAGGGTACTAGGGACACAACATGACTTTCCAACTTCGAGACAAATGGAAACGGAGGTCCTCACATGGGAGATGCTACGGCTGTCTCAATGCAATGACAAGTTAATTATGTGATGAAAATACATTTGCATGAATCTCCATATTTACCTAACAACCCACTGCCTCTAAGCATTTTGGAGGCAGACATTTCTCCTGCAGTGTAAAATGAACAGTGGCTCCCTACATGCCTTGCTGGTACAGGAGGGAGGGCCTCATCTATACCATTAGCAAGTATAGTCCGAGCCAAAGCCTGGAGAGTTAATATAAACCATTGAGACTTTCATGCAAAATTACACTTTCTCCAGTAGGGAAAACGTTTGTTGGGTCCATGTATTTACTGAGATGTACGAGCAATTCCTGGGTTTAAAACAGCAGAATAATTAATGAATTCTGTACCCTAAACAATCCAGAACCTTAACTCCATTTCTTAGAAAGGAGGAAAAGGAGTTCAGACTATTGAAACACTGTGCTCACTGTCTATGTCTGTCTTCCCAAGTTCACACGTTTCTGGTCACTTTGTGACATGTTTATTGCTCTTGACGGACAAGGAATAGAACAGGAAACTGCACCCTTGAAGCCTTCTGACTGGTCTGCAGACAGGCCAGCCTAGTTTCAGCTTTGTTGAGCTCCCCACGGTGGTGGCTTAAAGGCCCTTCTGCTATTACCCACCCTCACCTCAGATTCTCTGTAAAATTTGGACCGGCAAGTCTGGGGCAGTTAAATATATGACTAGGGTAATTAAACAGGTTACAGAGGAATATTATATGGTCTGCAAACCATTCTGTAAAATGTTCCAGAAGGTTGTGTCTTGAGGGTTATGGCTTGTTTGTGAGGTTTGGGCAGGAAATGGCTAATTATGACACCTGCACACGTTTCTACCCAATGGGGCCCTAGGGAATCACCTTGGGTACAGCAGTCAGCCTCGCCTTCCTGGTGGGGAGCCACGCAGCAGAGGTTAGCGATCAAGCAGAGCCTTGTTAGCAGTACCCATGGAGAAAACAGCTCCGTTCACAGTGTGTTGGGCGATGGCTTACCTCTGTGTATTTCCCCAGGCAACCAACAATGCTAGTATCAAAATGAGCCCCTTATACGATCCCTGTCTACTACAAAAGAGCTCCGTAGTGAAAGCCAGAAATGTGAACATAAATTACTTAAATTAGCCTTTACGAAGTACTTTTAGGCACCAGCTTCTCATGAGATGGTACGTCATAGACTGGAGCATTGTCAGAAAACAGTTCCTTTGTCCTCCTAAAAGACTGACTTTACTAATAACATCTGGGGAAGATCTCTAAAACCGGAAGCAGTGCATAAGTGCTTTCTGAGAAGGATGAGACCTGAGTTCAGATCCCCAGGACCCATGCAAAATCCAGTGTGGTGGTGCTCACGGCCACCACAGTGTGAGGAAAGCAGGGATGACAGATCCTCCAGGCTCCTTAGCTACAAGTCAGTAAGTACAAGGTTCCCTGAGAAGTCCTGCTTGGAAACATAAGATGGAAAGTGACTGAGGAAGACACAGGTCATGATGTAACACGACCACACACACAGATACAATGTCTCTCCCCGACCTCTCTCTCTGTCTCTCTCTGTCTCTCTCATACACACACACACTCATGCATGCACGCACTCAGTAAGGTGGCTATTATATGTGTCTTAAAGTAACAGGAGCACCATTATTGTGTGGTGTAAATGTTTATCTCAGAGCAGTGGGGATCTGATGAAGAATTTTAAAAACAGGATAGTGTGGTGTCAGTATCACAAGCCAATCAGCTGACCCAGCTCTTGTCCTCTTCCCAGCCCATTCCCCAGCTTCCTTTGATGGTAAATAAAGCCATATGACCGAGAAGAAAGATTAAGCCTGCTCTGGCCAAGGCCTGTAAGAGCTGACATCCCTTCCCCACATCCTTTCCCCTTCCTGCAGAGGATAAGAAGGGTGTACAGGACAGTGAAACCACATGGCCAAAGGAGCCTGATTCCCAATAACTGCATGAAAGAAAGCATTTACCTAATGGAAAAATGGCCTCAGACTCCCTATGGAACAAAGGGTGTGGGGACACTAAACGTCTATTATAGAGAGCCGTTGCATATATTTATGTCACTAGATTAAGGGCCCAGGGTGCCCAATGGCTCTCAACCTTCCTAATGCTGTGGCCCTTTAAGACAGTTCCTCAGCTTGTGGTGACCCCCAACTGTAAAATTATTTTTGTTGCTACTTGATAACTGTAAATTTTGCTACTGTTACAAATAATAATATAAATATCTGTGTTTTCCAGTGGTCTTGGGCGATCCCTATGAAAAGGGTCACTCAACCCCCACCCCTAAAGGAGTTGTGACTCACAGGCTGAGAACCAGTGCCCCAGACTCAACATACCAGGTAAAAAAGTAAAATAAAATCACCCAAACTTACATTTCAAGCTGGAACAAAGCCGCCTGACAGTCGGAATCAGGATGAATGGGACACCAGCCAAGTTTCCAATACATATCAATTTCAATGAACACAATGATAAGTTTTGTCAGCTTTAAACCTTAAGCAACCCCCTAGGGCTCCCAGGGACTAAACCACCAACCAAAGAGTACACGTAGAGGGACCCACGGCTCCAACTGCATATGTAGCAGAGGATGGCCTTGTCAAGCATCCATGGGAGGAGAGCCCCTTGGTCCTGTGAAGGCTGCTTCTAGAACTGATAATAAAAAACAAGATTCTTGAAATTTCTGAAATATTTGTCCTTTGATCGTAGAGTTTCCTGATCTAAATTAAAACAGACAGTGAGGAACTCTCGCGTGTTGATACAGTTGTGATTACAAAAAAAAAAAAAAAATCAGGCCTTCGATTTGCTATGATGCTGTTGCTGTTATAATTTTTCAAAGTACCTGACACAAACTGCCAGTCCCAAAGTGCCCCAAATCTTAGACAACAGCAAAGTGTTTTATTTATAGATCGGCTGCTGGGTCATCTCCTTCAGACTGGTACACAAGGGCAAAAAGTCTTCCGATACTATTTCCCTAAGTATTACATCCAATTTTCCCGTGAATATCTCAAGTCCCTGTGTCTTGACAGCTTCCTGAGTGAAATTACTCCGTGGCCTGATTGACCTTCATGGTTTGAAATGTTCTCTCTCTCTCTCTCTCTGCATCAGACTGGAGGGGGTTTTTTCTTTCTTTCTTTCTTTTTCTTCTGGTTTCAGCAAATAATTGACAAGACCCTGGTGAATGAAATAGCTTCCTAGTAAAAACTGAGCAATAAATAATTTAAATTAGCATTCATAACGTTCTCCTTAGCTGCAATCTCATTTAATCCTCTTAATTAGGGTAGGAGACATGATTTTCATTTGGCAGGCTCTGAGACTTCAAAGACCTCACCTATGGATATAACACAAAGAGGAAAACCATGTAGACAGTCCTACTGAGTCCTAAGATCAGCCCCAACCCACTACCCTTGGTTTCTAAGCCTTAGTTTGACTGTTCAGGTTCAGGTTCATCAGTAGTCTGGGCAGGTTAGTTCTGCTGGAGTCTTCATCCTTGTTGCAGAACAATTTTGTCCATCATCGCCTTGTAAATGATGCATTAGCGATATGTACAGGGAGGAAGTTTACAAAAGACTCAGGTTTAAGAAACTCAGTTTCTCATAATTAATTAGAGTCTTCGCGGGGAAAGAAGTTGTGAATCTTAGGACACTTTCTATCGCTCTTCACAGGGTCCCTCCGTCTATGCACTAAAGAGCAGAGACTACGGGCCTTGCATCTCCTCTTTGTCTCTCTATTCCCTGTGCTTTCCTGAGGGAAAAGGTGGTCCCTAGCCCCTCCATTGCCTGCTCCAACTTCTGTGATCTTTTCTCAGTGACTTAGAGCCGGTCTCTGCTGGGAGAGTGGAGAGATCAGACTGAGGGAGAGGCGCCCACATCCACCCACACTGCCCTGATAGAAGTGCAGGTTCATGAGGGCAGACAAGCCCTGGGCCGCAGCCTGTCTGTGCCAAGCTCATCACCAGGGCTGGGTAATGAGGTCAATGTGAAAACAACTGGAAGGCACGTTCCCCAGGAAACCCAAGCAGAGTGGAAACAGCCCGACCTCATGTCACAGAATCCAAATCCATTGAGTCAATTGCCAGAAAACACAACATGACCTTTCAGAGGGAGTGAGCATCGCTGGGAGAGCAGGCTGCCCTGCTCTTTTCAATTCTCAGCTGCCCTCGAGGCAGCAAATCACTGGAAATAATAGAGCAGGCTCCAAATCAGCACTCCTTTAATGAAACACAGAGGTGCAGCATGGAGCTTGACAGGGCAGATGGGCATGTGAGCCTGTGTGGACATGCACACACACGTGCATTTACATGCACTGGGTATCTCTTCTGTTTATACCTCAGTACTTTTCAATATAATATGTCATGTCCCCTGTGAGACTCATTCTAATCTGCATTTTGAATGGACTATGGCATCCATTGCATATTTCCCAATAAGAACATTACCTCCACAGCCTCTATCTGACAGCAGCCAGGGATCTAACCTAGACTTCAATTCATGCGGCCACTTCCCACCCTGCACTGACCAAATCCTAGAAGAGGCTCAGTGTATTTTTGATTCTGTTTTCAGGAGTCTGTTTCCTCTTATCTCCTACTGTTGGTTCTAGGGATAGAACTCGTGTCTGCAGGCCTGCAAGGCTCAATTTCTACCCTCTAAGCCCTCTTATCAATCCTTGTGAGTCTGTTTTCCTTTGTCTTCCTGTCATTTCTACCCTATAAGATTCATGGCCTAAGACTTCTTCATTATTTGCAATAGCAGCTGAAGGAGGATTCCTACTTCCAAAAAAAAAGTTAAAATAGGTTAAATCTTGTAGTTATGGGTCAAACATCAAGTCAGGAAGACTTGTGTCTTAGAATCCCCAACTGAGCCAAGAAAACTAAGCACATGAAAAGTCTCAAAGGTCTTTATTTAAAGAAAGTTACACCTGGGCCCACACCAACATCACAATTCCCATGGATGATTTTGCAAAGTATTTACTCTAATTTTTTTCTTAATGCAAGAAAATAATCTTTCTCAGAGGAAAACACTTCATCTGCAGGATGAAAAAAATGATAGTATTTATATATAAAGAATAAAATCTTGGACAATGGGGATGTTTAATATATAATCCATGCAAAACAATCTTTGTTGCTGAAGAGAAATAGAATCATCATAGGCAGGCTGGCCATACCCAGGTTAATTACATGGACATTGCATGCGTGAGCTCCTGGCAGAATAATGGTATGTAATGCTTCCTCTCATAATATTCTATGCTCTACTTAAAACTTGGAATCATAAGTAGAGCAGTTGGGACGGCTCCCAGGAGCTATGAAACATATTCCCCATAGATTATAAAATACTTTGAGCACTCATTAGGAAATGTAATCACTACTTTATCATATAAAGCTGTTGCTCGCGGTTGGAAGCTGATTTTTGTGGGTTTAATATAGCTCTGGGTCATGCTTTATGGATTACTCTGCAAAAACACATGGCTTGAAGTTTCTATCAAGGTTAGCTCAGCCAGGAGAAGGTCAGGAAGCTAGCAGGGGTGTGGCCCTCCTACTGAGTGAAAAGAAGATCATTATTCTTGGGACTCCTGAGGAGACTTACCTTTGGAGACATTCCTGGAGGAGAAGTCCTACACGGCCCCAAGAAATTCACAGTCAGCAAGTAATGAAAAAGCATGAGGAGATGAAGTTGTCCTCAAAAGTCACACTGCTGCTCATAGCAATAATAATCTCAGAATGCCCAGCACTGTGTATGGGTTGATTATGTGCCAACAATATCTTATTCTGAAGAAGTTGATATACCCACTACTTCCAGCTTATAGATACAGGACCCATAGTGCAGAGAAATTAAATTACACTCATCTGAGAGTCACAGGGACACTAAGAAGCAGCATCAGAATTTTAATAGAAGTCAGGCTTCACAGTCCTCTGTCTAACCCCTAGTGCATTGTCTCTCAAGGCATAGGGCTTGCTCTATATACAAGTTT
This sequence comes from Mastomys natalensis, assembly GCA_021653895.1. Classification (NCBI taxonomy): domain Eukaryota; kingdom Metazoa; phylum Chordata; class Mammalia; order Rodentia; family Muridae; genus Mastomys; species Mastomys natalensis. Next base: position 407,754 of record JAJTUV010000081.1, read on the forward strand.
GCAGAAACATCAGATACCTTGGAATGCATGTAGGTGAAGATTAATCCTGCCTATCTTCCACTGATGGAGAAGTCTTTTTGTTGCTTCTTGCTGTCTATCTCTATGTTAACTCAAAAATCATGCTTATCTCTCAAAAAATATGAAATTAATGCTACTGAAACATTATTGGGGCTTGTTTCCCCATTTTCCTAACTAGACCACGATTCTTATACAATGATCTTTATTAATTTTATTATAAATTCCATACAGTAGTTATGATGGTTTTAGTTTTAACAGTTAACTTGTCACAATAGTCCCAATAAGATATTGTCTAAATCAGGTTGGCCTTTGGGCATATCAATAAGGAATTATCTGGGTTGTATTAATAATATGAGAAGACTCAGTTCACTGTGAACATCACTATTCCATAGGGAGGGCTCTTGAACTGTGTAAGTGTACAAAGGGGGCTGAATACAGGTAGATATGCCCTCATTCATTTCTCTTTGCTCTTGACTATGGATGTAATGCATTGCCTCAAGTTCTTGCCTTGACTTCCTAACAATGCTGGAACTATGAACTAAAATGAACCCATCTTCCCACTAAGTTTTTTTTTTTTTTTTGTTAGAACATTTTATCATAGCAACAGAAATGAAATTTTAAAAGAAATTGGTAACAGGAATGGTGTTCTCTTTGGTTCTCTGACACTGTTCCACAGCCTTAGGTGATGCAGTTTACTGAGGGACAATGGGAAGACTAAACATGGGAAAGAAGATGGCAAACTATTTCTAGATGAGATGTGTTAGGCTTACACCTATCATGTATACATTCTATACATTGTGTCTATCAGTTTCATCTTGAGAGCTTTCTAAACCAAAACACCTACGTATATGTCAGACCTACTCAAACAGCATCTTCAGGAGTCAGGCTGAGCAGCTACAAACTTTAAAGCCTCCACAAAAGTAGTGTCATCAAGACATGATGAGCTTGAGGTTGACCTGAACATAACCATTGTGGCCTTGTGCCAGGATGACAGATAGACAGCAGACAGACAAATGATAGATAGATAGATAGATAGATAGATAGATAGATAGATAGATAGATAGATAGATAGATAGATGCAGGTTTCATAGTCTGGTTGCTAGACCTTTGAGCCTAGTGATCACATAGCTATGAACTCTTGAGACATGAGTGATTAGTTAAATGGGAGAAAAGCCACACTAACAAGCTCTCTGACACTTTTGTAGTCAGCCACTCACTAGCAGAGTCCAGGGAGCATCCAGAGACCACTGTAGACCTCAGGATCATCTCCCCTCTCCCAACCCATGCTCACAAAGAAACAACAGGTACCATGAATGACAAGGTTGCCTCTGCCTGATGTTGACAGAGTCAACAGAAAGGGAATCTTTGGCTTGAACTGCCTGTTTAAACCAATAAATGGTTAAAGCCTGGAAATTTTGAGGAATGGCTAATAGACACATATCAGTGTTTTGGCCTCTTGGGGGAAATTCTATGAGGTGAATTTTCTCTGCACTGTGAGTAAATTTGTAACTCCAATATGTGTCAAAACATAGTGTACAAAACTTCAGTTTGGGGCCATGAAGGTGGTGTAGTGGGTAATATCACACATGCTGCATGTCCCAAGTCTATCCTTGTGCCCACAGGTGAAGAGAGAGAACTGACTCCTACAAGTTGTCCTCAGACCTCTACTTATGTGCTGTGATGTGCACATGAGGGTGTGCACACACGCACACTCACACAACACACACACACACACACACATATACCATAACAATAAGTATGTATTAATATAAATATTTGTTATATAATAATTTTATATATACTAAATGTAATAATTTTAAAGAAACTTATTTTGTGTTTAATTCACTTTAGAGAATTCTAAGTTCTTCCACCTTTTATTTTGCCCTTGTAGCATCTAAAATGTTTGTGGCCACCTGACACAAGTTGGACAAACTCCTTTCAGACTTTGGTTTTCTGTTCATGAAACATGATGCCTCGATACAGTTACATGATGCTGTGCTCAGTAGGATTCCATAGTGTACATTTGGATATCTGTCACTTATTTTGACAGTCATCTAGCCACTGTAACTTTGCGTACTTCCCTGCACATATTCTTTCTCTCTTTCCGCCAATGAGGCAGATGTTAAGGCTTTCTGCATTTGTCTCATAGGTCTTTGAGGCTCCATTCTTCATTGTTTTTGTCTTTGCATTTTGGTTTGGAAATTTTCTGTTGACTTACCCTCAAGCTCCTAATCTCTGTTCAATCTTCTGGTTTGCCAGTTGAAGGCATTCTTCCTCTCTGGTTCAGCTCTCCTGGTTTGGAACCTCATCCCTACCCTTTTCATTTCCCTGCTTACGTCTGTGCTCCAGACAATCCAGTAATGGCTGGCTATGAGTAGAAAATCCAAGAATCCAGAAGTTGCTCATTCTATGTGGCTGGATGTCTCAGCTGGTCTTCAGTAGACGCTGGAATCCTGAAGAACAAAGTTATAATGATGGGGAAGGAGTGGGCTTGTCAGTGAGAGCAAGAGCAAGCAGGCCAAGAGCAAAAGCTTCCTTCATCCATGTCCTTATATAGGCTTCCGGCAGAAGGTGTGGCCCAGATTAAAGTCTTGTGTCTTCCCACCTCAAGATCCAGATGAGAAGTGGATTTCCCTACTTCAAATTAAACAAACAAACAAAAACCCTCACTGGTATTTCCTCCATTTTTGAATTTTAGTTAATTCCAGGTAGAGTCAAATTGAAAACCAATAACAACCATCACAAGAACCATTATCACCCAAAAGGAGCTTTACATTATTTTTTACATTTTTATTTTTTTGCAGCATCACATAAAGAGTCAAGAACATAATTTAATTTGTGAATGAGACCCTGCATTTACATTTTGTTCTGAGCCTTCCCAATTAAGTAACTAACCTTTCCCATAAGTGAGGAATAAAACAGAATGGGGCCAGGAAAAAGGATACACAGTGATGTACTTACAAGAAAAGCTGCAGTTGTCCCCCAGGAGCTCCAGGATCGGGCAGCCCTGATAAATGAACAGAATTGCCTGGGATTTGAGTTACTGGTTGCTAGCTAAATCAAAGAAGGGCATAATCTTGGACAAGACACTCTCTGAGACCAAGGGCAAGACAAGGAAGTGGATTTGACTGACAGTTGTCTAACATTCTCAGTAGCTGGAAATATGGGTGTCTATGGCCAGGAGGATACAGACTGGACCACATATACAGCATCTCCTATAAACTCAGAGAGTACTGACACATCTCCACTTATTCAATCAGCACCAACTGAAAGCATACTTCTAGTACCCCAACAGATTCCCCTCCTGAATCAAAACCATCGTCTCAGGGGTGACCATCATCACAAATACACTATTACGTGTTCATCATATACCAGCTTTGCCAGCCTTGGCCCTCAGATCTCTGTAATCACTCAGTGAACACTCTTATATTTTTATTCTAGTCATCATTCATATAGTCTGTGATGCACAGCTGCTATTTCTATTGTTGCCTTTGTTTGCTGCATAGTGTCAAATTTACCATTCCTGAGGATGGCTCTCTGGGGTGTGTCCAATTGTGGATGATTAGGATAAAATAGTTAAGAACATTTTTGTACTTCTATGTTACCCATATCTCTTGGAGATATATATGTAATATCTCATATATGGAGATATAACATATATATATGCATATTTTATGCAGTATAGGGCAAACACGAAGTAAGCGTTACTGGATACTTCCCAACTGTTTTCCAATTCACATTCCTACACATGTTCTATTTTAAGAAGATTCTGGCTGAATAGAAAAGTAACTCAGAACATCATCAATTAACATAGAGAAAAAAATCCCCATCAGTGTTCATATAGAGCTACAAAGAAAGAAAAGAAAAGCCTGTGGGCTCAACTGCACTACAAAAGCTTGTAAAATTATTTCAATTTGGGGATAGTAAAAGATCAGGACAGAATATCACAAATACTCTCTAAACTGAGCTGTCGCAGGCACACAGCCCAGAGCACTGTCTTATGGAGCTCTGCTGAAGGTTTGGGAAACCCGGAGCCCAATGGCTGGTACTTTTAAGAAAACCTTTAATTAAAAATTGTTTGGGTTGAACTAACTTCCGCACTGAGTTCTGCCTTAATCCAGGAGCTGGAGGCTGCCCTTCTCTTCTCTAGTCATAGGGAAGTCAAGGGACAATTCTGAAGTCCTAATCCCTAGGAGTACAGATGCTGGCCAAGTCTCTGCTCTTCTCTGAAATCAGGATAGGAAAATTGCCTTCAATAACATGTTGATTTTTTTATGACAGGGCTTACAAATGATGAAGTGCAGCATAAACAAAAGTTATTGTCAGTTTTTATGGGTCGATTTCTATAATTTCTGTAAGTTTATTACTGTTTATTACCCCATTTTTATACACACTTACAATCTTGTCATTGATGGGGGTTCCTTCCAGACTTCCTAAGTCTTTCAACATGGCTGAGGCAGGTGTAAATGATGGTCCTTCATCTTAAGGAGACAAACTATGGTGCCATGCACCCATTCCTTAGAATGATTTTGTATGAAAAACATTCATACATGGTAAACAAATTCAGGTTTGCTAGCTATGAAAATTCATTATTCCTGGTAGAATCGTAAAAATCACATTTGTATACTCAAAGGGACCACAGAAACAACCTACCTTATTGATGTGTTAATTCTTATTTAGGACATAATAACAAGAGTATTGATTATATACTCCTCTGTCTAAATGTTCATATTCTAAACATAGGGTGAGAAAAATGGGAAGGTGGGAGGCAGAAACAACAGCAGATAGAAAAAAAATAACAGCTAGATATCACAGGAAGGGAGAGAACCAGTGAATGACAACTGGGGGAAAGGGCTGGCCACAGTGCTGTGAAACCACGACACCACCTGGAAACCCTGAGCAGCTCGGTAGCTTTTGTTGAGTCAAGAAGAGAAACAGACACTGTGTTCCTTTTATGAAGTGGCAGGACATGTGACATCCTTCCTGGACTATTTCTCCAAGATACTTTGTATAATGTTTTAAGGAGTTTTTAAAACAAACAAACAAACAAAAAACGCTGCCTGCCTCTTTCACCTAAACAGAAGTAGAGAATACAATAAGATTTCATTGCAGTATCTATGCTGAAAGCTGGGTAACTTGAAAAGTCCATATTGGGGTAAGACTACACCAAAGCACAGTTCTGAAATGCAGTCCAGACTACCAGGTCACAATCAGACTTCCCATGATTTCGCAAAGTGCTAAAGAAGAATCTGTACAAGTGTGTGAATGCTACACACACATGTGCTCTCTCTCACTACCCCTCCTTCAAACACCTGCAGATGTTCATTCACATCTGTATTATTTACTAAGAAATAAATTTATTATTTATTTTATGATGCTATCTCAACCCCTGGAATTTAGAAAGAAATTGAAGCTTGGGAATATGAAAGAGACAGAAAAACAGACACAGCAATAACCATAACTCCTGCAGCACATGGCTAAGTGGAACGCTGATGCATTGAAATAAAGGCTACAATAATGCAGTGTTAAACAAATACAGCCTCCTCCATAATAGAAAAGAGGTCTCGGGGTTCCATTCGTGTGAAAGGATCAGCAGATTTCCGCTCCATAATAATAACTTATTATTATTTATTAAGCACCTATCACATAGTGGATGCCTCAGGCACTGTCCATAAATGAAAGAGAAAATGTTTTTTTTTTTTCTTAAATCAGTGCTTGAAGGCCTTATGAAATAGGAGGATTCTATACCGAATATCGCAAGAAAGCAAGTAATAGGACGGGCACACTGTTCCCATGTGTTTCATTTTATGGTTGCAATCAACACCGAAGGAAGCGTCTTGTCCTCTGGCCTTGAGGAAAAAGAATCAATTGAGAGGCCTACAGGAACAGTACCGCAGGAGATGCCAGCACCCACAGGCACTTCTAATGTCCATGTGAGCTGTGCTTTCATTAAGAGCAAGCACCAGTCCATAGTTGTAAATATTAAGCAAGGGTCACAGAGCAAAAAAAAAAAAAAAAAAAAAAAAGATTAAAAAAACCCTTTACCTGAGTACAGAGACAGACCTTGGTTATGATTTTTGCATAAAAAAATATAGATACTATATCGATGGTTTCATTGCATTGATGTGTGTTAAATCAATCTGCCAATCTGATCAGTTTTTACCTAATAACCAATTAAATAAAAACTCAACTCTGGCTTGCTTTACAGATGGAAAAGATTTGAAAACATGAAAGAAAAGTATCCATGGAAGAAAGAATGGATGGGCAGATGCAAAACACTGAAACTAAAAGAGAAAGACAATTTTCTGCTCTAAAATTGGCTTCAAACCCCTCCCCCTGAGCCCAGGCTGGACATTTTGTCTATCTTTATTGGAACTCCTGTCAGCCCCAACTGAGCCTTTATTTTCAGAATCTTCACCTTTGGTGTGTGTACTGATCCCTATGGCCCAAAACCACTAGAGATCTTTTGTGACTGTCTTGGCTCGCGCGCCCACACACGTACACAGACTTTGCTTAAAGTAAAGCGACATATAACAGGAAAAATGTGAGACACCCTAGAATTTGATTAAATTAGGATATACTGGACAAGTTAGGCCATCTCTTTAAGTAGCCCCATCTAAAGGATCGACCATAAGTTGGGGTCAGTGGAACTTTGATATCTTCAAAGAGTCTCAAACCAAAACATCAGCAAATCCTCCTGCTGAAGTCCAGCTATGGGAATGTGCAGCATCCATGACATATACAATGTGGCTATTCATTGAGTATTTGCCAAATAGCCAACTCATGACCTCCCAGTAGCCTAATGGTTGTTCCCATTTCACACATGAAGAAAGTGAGGTAACCTGCCTAAGAATATACAGGTTGATGGGAGATGGAGCTAAGATGAAATCACAGCAAATGGTTGTATCTATAGAAAACACCAATAGGAGCCTTCCCAGTCAGTCCAGCTGCTCTGGGTGGTGAGCTGCCCTGATCATGATACGGGAAGATTGGAAGCAGTAGCAAGATAAAGGGATACAAGAAAAGTAAGGTAACTGCATCAACCACCTACTAGAGATGGTTAGTACAAAGAAGGTGGAAGGGGAGGGGTGAGATGCAGGAGATGAAGAACAGCTAAAAATGCAGGTGAGTAGAGGTGGGCTAATGATGTGGATGGTGACAAAGGACTAAGGCTCCAGCACGTGCTTGTTAGTCTGAAGCAGACTTCTTATTTGATAACAACTCACTCCAGAAAAAAAAAAAAAAAAAAAAAAAGACAGAGAGAAGATGAACCCAAGAGCAAGCAAGATGCTTCACAGGAACTTGCTACCAAGCTGGACAACCTGAATTCAAGTCCCAAACCTACATGGTAGAAGGAGAGAACTGACTCCCACAAGCTGTCCTCTGACCTGCACATGTATAACACACACACACACATACACAGGCACATACACACACAGGCACACACAGTAAAATAAAAATCAAAAAGAAAAAAGAAAAGAAAATCAACATAAGAGGGAGATTTAAAAAAGGAATAGTGTTGACACATGAAACTATTTTATGAGTTACCCTTTCTAGGTCCACTTCAGTAATATAGTTATTGCTCTTCGGTTAAACGCATAACCTATAAAGGAAGTTACCACACAAACCTAATGACACATATCCACACCAGGACACATGATGGAGAGTCACATGGAGTGGCGGGAGTGAGATACATGTAGGGTTGGCTCCCTCCATACACTCCCTGGGAGCCAGCTGTATACGTGGGCTTTGTTAAGACCACACAGAATGCTATAAGAAACATCTGCTCTTTATTCGGGAGTCGATTCAGTACTAAGGACTAAACACAGGGCTTCCCTTATACAAGGCAAAGGCTCCATCCTGAGCTATATCCCAGCCATCTTTTTATCTTCTATTTTGAAATAGGATCTCACAGTGCACAGGTATTGACTCATACAAGCAAGGCTTGAATACATCTCTGACAGCCTCCAACAGCTGTATGACAGCACCTAGCCGATTACAAACACTACCCTCTAACTTGCCTTCCCCTCTCTCTAATGTTTTACCAACACAAGGATTTGTGGACTAATGTTCTTAGGTCTGAAAGTCTTCAAAAAAAAATGATGAAATTCCAAAAGATTGTGAAAGCTCTCCCGAATACGCCTGAGTGTTGCAAACTAACTCAAAATATGTGCAGGGCATTGTGTGATCCTATTTTGCATGTAGGGCTCAAGCACAGCTTAACTTCAGGGAAATAGTGCAGACTGGTTGAGGACCTCATCTTCAAACCATTTCTTGACTTGCTCAAAGCAGGACCACTGATTCCTGGACTTGGGTTCTGGTTCTGAATCAGAGATATGGTAAAAAATGGTAAAATGGGAACACCAAACATGTTTATTCTAAAAGTTAAATGAAACGATGTCTGTCATGTGCACAGCCTATAATTAACTCAAAGTTACCTGTCAGCTCCTCTCCCTTCACAGGGATCAGGGGCCCTGTGGCTGCTGAATTCAGTCAGCACTGAAGAAACATCCAGTGCTGGTGACTTCACACTGATGTTACCCATGTAAGGGTCACAGTCAGGGTCTTGCAGAGCTCCCTGGGAACTCATATTCACCAGATTCTGGTACAGCAGATGCCTCTGTACAATCTTTTGGAATTTTACCATTTTTTTCTTTTCTCCCCACTGAGCCCCAGCTTCCACACACTACTGCACCCTCCCACTTCGCTGTCTGTGACCTGCAGGACACTCTCTTCCCAGATGTGTGTGGGTGTCCTGTATGTCTTCCCTCTCTACTGCAGACAGACCATTCTGCTGGATGACTCAATCCACACTTCTGTGCTCCACAGAAGCTCACTCTGTTGTCTCAAGGTCTTGGAGGATGATAACATTTTTCAGGTCAGGACACTGCGTTACACGGAAACCATAAGGAAACATCACTGACTCTCATAAAATTATCTATGAGTTTTCTTCCCTCCCCCCCCACTCAATTTTACTTTATTCAAATCTCCAACTATCAAAAATAATGGACTTAGTAATTGTTTAATCCCCCTTCCTCCTGAGCCCCAGTTATAGGCTGGCAAAGAAGAAAACAGCAAGGTTGTAAAGCTAGAGATTTACAAGAGATTTTCCATATTTTTAAGGAACAAAGCAGATGGGGCATTGGTAACTGACTTGGCAAACCAGTGGGAGTAGCAACCCAGAGAGACTGAAAGGCATGTAGACAAGAAGAGTCCGATCATCCCTAAAGATATCCAAAATGTTGGAGTCAGAAGCCTGAGTTAAACAGAACAGTCCAAAGTGACATATAGACGTATCTACCACCACTCTCCCCAGCTCCATTATTCCACGAATGCCAGCAGCAGGCTTACACCAACATGGAAGGAAACAAGTCTTCCCTTTAGAGAAGTCAAACACTCTCGAAGACATATAACTAGTGAGGGCAGTATGGTAGTAGAACAGCTCACTCTAAGGCCACTAGAGCATAAGTCAATGACTCTTCATATGGTGTAGACCAGAAAGCTCATAACCATCTCAGATACAACCCTGTATCCCACGGGTCCACAACCTCCATCAGAGCCACTAGCTTAGGATCAAATGTTCAAACATATGGGCCATTGTGGGACATTTCAGACTTGCATTCTAACAGATGCATTCACTGGGGGAAAATCCTGAATAAAATCAAGCAAAGTTTGTCAAGTCCAACATTGGAGAAACACTCAGAAATGTTGATAACAGCCTTCCAAATCAAGAAACAAAGTATTGCATTCATCCATATTTTCTTTCCATTTTCTCTTGATTCTATTCACCAGTTAATCTCAGGTAGATGTAACACCCTTTCTGGGTTCACAATGGTCCTTCTCTCTCCAATCACCCTCTCAGACTCTCTCAGTGGCCAGACACATAGACACTCCAGTCTTTCCAAGGGATAGTTACAACAATCTGAGAATTCTTTACTGATCTCAATAACAAGTGTGAGACCATGTGACCATCTAGGAAAGACAAAGGAGAGGAATGATCAGGTGCCTGTGGCAGCACCAGGGAGATGGAGGTCCTTCTATGACACCAGGTAGAATGTCCTAGACATAAGACAAAAACAGTGTGTGTCTCGTTATAGTTTGTATCTTGAATGTCACGGGAAGTATCTGTGTGTTGAAGACTTGTTCCCTGAATAGTTGGGTGATAGTGGCCTATCTTTGGGGGTGGAGCCTAGTGGGAGGCCTTCAGGTCATTAGGATATGCCAACAAAGGGACAAGTCAGGCTTCAGTGTCTCTTCTCTCTCTCTCTCTCTCTCTCTCTCTCTCTCTCACACACACACACACACACACACACACACACATACACACACTCACTTCATCCAACACTGTGAACAAATCTATTCCTTACCTTTTATGAGTTGATCATCTCAGCTCCTTGCTGTAGTAACACAAAGCTGACTAACAAAGCATGTTATTTGGAAATATTGAAATCACTAAAAGAGACAGATGAAAGAATTCGAAGAGATTGTGGGAGAATGACGAGGCCACCAGGGATGAGGGGCTGTGGCGGTTAACCTTTATTGTCAACCTGACAAGTTCTGAAATTGGATGAGGCTAAGCTTCCAATCACACCGGTGAGGGATGTTCTCAATAACATCAACTAAACAGCAGCCAGACCTTCCATCAGTGACTGATGGGAAAATATTGTTTGGGTTTTTGCTGTTTGTTGTTGTTCGCTTTTGTCCTGCTTCCTTTGCTGGTGAGTATTCCTCCGCTGCTATCAGTGTTGCTCCCACCCCTCAATGACATGAGAGTCACCTTCTTTAGGCTTCCGTGGACTGAAGACCAGTGGCTCTCCACAAGTTTTCCAGACTCTCAGTGCCAGATTAGGACTGCTGAGGCCTCGGCCTTGTGAACTGAGCAGCTACAGTGGTCTCAGCCTCTCCAGATGTAGACAGCCATTGTTGGACCACTCTACCCAGACATTATCATGCAATCTTACATATCTTCACTTAACATATATATATATATTCATTCATTCTATCAGTTCTATTCCTCTGAACCATGACTAATTCTGAGACATATAGCCTTTGTTTTTATTGCAAATATTTTGCTACTGCTGGACTTTTAACCATCTACATATTTTACTTTAAAATATGAGTGCATAAATAATTGGTTGTACAAGTATACAATCCAAAGTTGTAATAAAAAACTAATAATTGGCATAAATATAGATACTCTCTTTAGTCTCACCTTGGCGACAGCCACACGAACACTCCCAACTCTCATCTTTGTATCCCCTTCTCTGTTATAAAAAACTATATACAAATAAGTGTCATTATCTGAAGCACATATGTGTAGTGGGAAATCGTCCCATTACATTTGTATAAAGCTCAGCAATTGCGCTGTACAAGAGGCAGGTGGAGTGAGGAGTCAGAAGGAGAAGGAAGAGGAAAGGAAGAGGAGGAGCTAGAAGAGAGATGTAGGAGCCATGGAGAGCCACACATGTATCAAGAGCAGTCCTGGGTAACAACTTATATCTAGGTTAGTTAATTGGTTAACACTTCTAATTGTGTGGGTATCTTGTTATTTGAGCAAATTTATATATTACCAAATATATAAAGCTATTAGATAATCTTCAAACATTAGAGTCTCATTTCTACTGGGTACAGTGTGGATGGCAGGATGGTCTGGGCTCAGCCAAGCATTTGGAGACAGCATGGCAGATTGGCAGAGCCAATCCCACTCTGGCATCTCATAGGTGGCAAGGCTGGTGCTTCTAGCCTGCCTGAACCAGCAGCCTGAGCCAAGCAACAGTGAGAACACTAGGCTCATGGCCTCAGGCCTTGCCTAGTCAGGAAGATATCAGCCCCATACCAAAAGAAAGATCGGGTGCTGCCATTTTAAAATATTAACATTAACACATATGTATACATATGCATATGCACATTTATATATTATATACATAATAAATATGTTACATATTGAGAGAGCAATCTTTAAACTAAAAGCCTGAGATCTTAAATTCTTAAGTAGAATGATCCTTTGTGTACTAGATGCCATCAATTTTCTCTTTGGTAAAAGAAGAATATAATAGAGTTAAAGATAAAGATGGAGTTGAAGATATGTACTGAAACACAGGCAAGGATGTTAGATGATAGACAAACAGGTGATTGATTGATGATAGATAGATAGATAGATAGATAGATAGATAGATAGACAGATGATAGATAGATCAATAGAGAGATATATGATAGATAGATAGATAGATAGATAGATAGATAGATAGATAGATAGATAGATAGATAGATGCATAGATACATAGATCAATAGAGAAATATAAATTGATAGATAAATCAATAGAGAGATACAAGATAGATAGATAGATAGATAGATAGATGCATAGATACATAGATCAATAGAGAAATATAGATTAATAGATAAATCAATAGAGAGATATACATGATTGATAGACAGATAGACAGACAGACAAATAGAGAGATAAGTGTTCATCTTAGTGTCTTTCTCCTTGTCTCTTGCCTCCTCCTTGTTTGCCCCACCCAACCACTTTATTCTGACCTATTGTAGTGTCCACTTCTTCTGCCTGGCCCTCTTCTTTGAAGTTCTGCAACCCTTTCAAAGAGTATGCTTTCTCTCAGTACGTGGACAATATGTACAGATCAGGGTACTCAGGTGTTTCCAGCAACAGAAACCATAACAAGGCAGACCTCACTGGCTGGTATACATGATGTGGCTGAGCTGTATTTCACGTGTCAGCCTCGGATGCCCTACTCAAATCCCTTGCTAAGAAAATCTCTAGAGAGCTTGTTCTGCCTCACCACATCACATGCCTAACCAGATACCAAGAAGATACTGGCACCATGCTCTTAACGTGTAGCCTGCTCCAGATCCATGAGGCACATATACTATTCTTTATAAGTTACCCAGTGTGTTACTCAGACTCTCACACTACACAAAACTACCTGAGATAATCAACTTATAGAGAAGAAAAGCTTATTTTGGCCCACACTTTTGTAAGTCTTGATCTATGACTAATTGGACCCATTGCTTTGGGCCTGTGGTGACACATCATTATGGGAGCCCAGGGTAGGACAACCAAGTTCAAAATATGGCAGGAAACAAAAGGAGAGAAGAAGACACTGGTGTTCCTCAATCCCTATGGACAACATGCACAATGACCTAACTAGGTTCCCACTAGACTCCATCCATAACCTCCTAGTAGTGCCAAGTTGGAGACCAAAACCTTTCTGACAAAGCCTATTGGAGACAATGAAGGTGCAAACTACAGCACCCAGATTCATATATCTTGTTAAGATGATGAAAGATAAAACATAATAAAAAGAGGTCGAGAGAATAATGGGTGACCCAGGACAGGTGTGACCCATTCCCCAATGTTACCAGCATGTGGGTCACCTCCTGAGCAGGCTTCCGAGTGGCTCTCGCACCAGTGCTGCAGGCAGCACAGTCACGGTCTAACAAGATGGATCGCACTGGCTAAGCAATGTCACTCTGTGGATGTCTACACACCCTCAAATGGTCACACAAGAATCTCCAGACCAGTTCCTTGTCTCGACATCTGACAAGCAGTCCCATCAGGGGAAAGATGAGATGGGATAATGAAATAAGAGAAGCCGTTGCTCAGCAGCGCAGCCCCTCCTCTCACCAGTATTGATCGCATGCCATTGGCTGCGAACCGCTCCCCACCTTTTCACTTTGAAGGTATTCCAGGAAGGACTCCGTGTTTTCAGAGTTGATGGAGATCACCCAGTGTCCTCCTGAACTCTTCTAATAAAAGACAATTACTTTACGTCGCCTCAGGCTCTTCCCAACCCGCATAATGTCAATGTCAAAATCTCCAATTAAAATGGACTTTTTTAAAAGAAGAAAAAAAAAAGACTAATAAAAACCTTGAAAAAGTAAGGCTAGCACGCAAAGCTTCTGATCAACCAACAAGTCAGTTACTTCTGGAACAAAAAAACAAAAACAAAAACCTGCATGAGTCTAGAGGCCCTGGGTTCAAGTTGAAAGCATTCCATATAAACTGTGTGTCTTAAAAATCATTATTTATCCCATGGATGCTCTATTTGCAACCTTTCAGAGAATGATCTGCAGTGAATCTCACACAGGACTCCAACTGATAGATCAATTGTAGGGAGTTTACCTGTGCCTCCTCCAAATACAATTTGCAGTAAGTCCTCGCTCTTGGAACCTGGGAATGGTACCTTACCTGAACAGTGAATCTTCACAGAGATGTAAATCAAAATGAGATCATTAAGGGTAGTCCCCAAGTCAAATTGATTGCTGACCTTTAAAAATAGGAAAAATTTAGAGACAGGTACATATGGACACAGAAGAAATGCATTGATGGGGAGACAGAGAGTATACAGCAATGTGTAAGCCTGGAGCTTCCAGAAGGTACAGGAACCGGGAACATGAAAGTAGAAGGAGAGGGAGAGACAGAAGGAGGGGCGGGAGAGGGGGAGGAAGAGAAGGGGCTCTCTGTGTGTAGAATTTATCTGCTGTTCTTGATTATAAGATTGGAAGTGCCCACTATACTAAGCCATAGCCTAGCTGTTTGAGTGCATTTTAGATATCAGTTGGTGACAGAGAGATAGAAGACAGCTGTTAAGATTACCCTCTCTGCAATGAGGGCAATGTCTGAAAGTGCTAGAAGGTACTAGTCATTTCTGTTAGATGACTGTGATCACACACAAAATTCAATTCTTGGCCTTTGCCATCTCTGCTTGAGGTAGTGCCTGGGAGACCCCTTCTGCTGCATCTCTCACACTCACCCCTCCTGGAGGACACCCAGTCTCCAGTCCACTAGGAAGGCAGCTCCTGAAGACATGTTCTGCAAGGTCCTTCCAACGAAACACCTGCAAGATCAACAATCGTCTCTCTTGCTGAGCTAGGCAGGGCAGGCACAAGCCCATCCCACCATGTACTTTATATTTTATCTCATTAGATATGGTTCTTGAGTATTTCTGCTCACGTTAGTATCAAGAGAGGGCATTGCAGTGGTTTGAATGCCCCCTCCAAAGCTCATGTTGCAATTTCATTGCAACTGATACAGTACTAGAAAGTGGGCTATTAGCACATGATTACCATTGATATTGTGGTCTCAGGAGTAGAATGGGTATTGAGAGAGTGAGATGTCACACACGTGTGTCCCTCCCTTGCTTCCATCTCTCACACGTGCTCAGCTTCCCTCCGACATATGAGATACAGCACAGAGACCCTTAGCACACACTCACAGGATGCTCTTTGACATCTCAATCTATGGGCAAATGTGAGAAGATACAGTGAAAATGTCTCTGAGAAACGGATTTCTTGTTTTTAATGAATTCCCCAACCTCTCTCTCTTTTTTTTTTTCTGCTTTAGCAACATAAAGCAGATTAAGACAAATATTAAACTCCAAAGAAAGATACATTGCCTGAGTGGTAAACTTGGTAGTTGACTGACAATCCAACAAAGTTTTAACTCCACACTCCTGTCTCTGGAGTGCTCCTGGGGAAGCCGGGGTGGGGGTAGCTCAGCCAATAACATGCCTGTTGCACAAGAACAAGGACTTGAGTTAGGGTCGCAGCACCAGTTAGAACAGTGGGTACCTCTGTGACGCCAGTACTGGAAGACTAATCACCAGCAAGCCCAACATGGTAGAAAAGGAGAGCCATGAAAGGTAGAACTGACATGGTGGCAAACCTCAGACCCTCTCCTAGGAACCACCCTGCTGCTAATTCAACCAAGAGCACATCCCGGTGAGCTTCTTTTTCACTGTGCTCTCCTGCAGCAGCTCATGGCTGCTGGCCCTCTACACAGAACTGTCCTCCGCTGACCAGAACCCCCTCACCTCCTCCTCTAGTCTTCCCATCTGAGCCATGTGACTTACAATGATGAACTCACAAGTTTAGGGGTACAAAAAGGTCCCTTACCTCAAAAGAGTGTATGTTTTGCAGATATTTTATGGCCCAGTCACGTATGACACTTCCCTGTGCATCAGA
Organism: Mastomys natalensis; assembly: GCA_021653895.1. Taxonomy (NCBI): domain Eukaryota; kingdom Metazoa; phylum Chordata; class Mammalia; order Rodentia; family Muridae; genus Mastomys; species Mastomys natalensis. The sequence goes on from JAJTUV010000081.1 coordinate 423,754, forward strand.
CCAAAGCTAGACACACCCTGAGATGCACCTTGTTAGGCTCTTCTGTCCCTTGCATGTTTTTTTTTTCCTGCCAGGCATCCCTCACCAGGAAACATTTGTCTTGGGTTCTTCTAGATCACTGGTCTCAACCCTTTGCTCTCAAAATGACTTTCTCAATTAGTTCTGGGGAAATTCAGATCTGGCCTGTGCACACCACAGGCATGATTGAATGGTTTGTTCTGAAAACACTTGGTCAAACATAAGTGAAATAATTTTTTGAAATAATTATAGGAAATATCTGCTATGTTATACTATTGTGAGATATTAACACCTGAATTAAAGACATGTAATTTCACAGGCCGGCGTCTGCTGTGTAGCAGATGCCCTCAGGAATTGCTTACTTACTTATGTATCACATCATGCTTTGGCAATGCTTATGGTAAAGAATGCACGCAATAAATTTATCTGGTCCATAAATGAAAAAAAAAAAAAGATCCCTAGAGCTCACTGGCCAGCCAGGGTAGCCAATGGGTAAGCTCTCGAGTCAGTGAGAGAGTCTATCTCAAACATTTATGTGGAAAGTAGTGGAGGAAGATAGCAGACATGGATGACTGACTTCCATACATGCACACACATGCACACACGTACACACACGTGCACATACGTGCACACACATGCTCCCACCCTCACACACATGCACACCCACTCAGACACACCACACTCTCACAAATGTGCTTGCAAACAAACAGGGCCACGAAGGAAAAGTCAGACAGGCCTGGTGGAACTGCCCAGTGCTTCATTCAGGGACAATATGAAGAAATTGGACTTACTCCATCTTACCCTCATTGTCCTCAACTCTATAGTGAGGATGAGGGACCCTGTGACATGTTGGGGATATTAAATGCTCAACAAAGCAAAGATTCAAAAAAAACTGGAGGCTCAAGCGGAGACAGCAGTGTGGTGTGAATATGACTTGCTTAGTGTGGACTTTTACTAACAGAAAACTCAACAGCTCTCCTGGCTCCTCTTCAGAGTGGAGTCTCTCAAGGAAGAGACCACGGGAAATGTGCAAAGCTCTGTGCTGGTGTTCAAATGCTCCGAGCACTGAAGCATTGACATTGGTTAATATAATCAGGATGAGGGGCAGGAGCTGCTGCTGCCTGGTCCCTTGACAAATGCAAATGCCCTGCTAGCCACAGAGGATATTTTTTTTTTTTTAGCTTCTGAACCTAGCTTTGCATTGACTTATCTCATCTAGAATCCACCCTCTAAAGCAAAATAGAAACCCCGGTTGGTAGATAATTTAAAATTCAAATGAGTACAAATCCTATTTTGACCACTTGGAGAAATTATTCACCATTCTTTCTAGCATACAGCAAGGATTTTTTTTTAAAAAAAATAATAATAATTCCAAACTGTCTCCCTTTGTCCTCACTTCCCTACAAGAGCACACGTCTATGTCTGTATGTGGCTATCTGTGGAGTGGGTGGTTGTCATATTGAACAAGTAAGGACACAAAGGAGACAGAACTTTTCTATTTGTAAAGTTTCTTAGATACTTCCTACATATTTTAAAAAGTATCTAAGAAGGTTCCTTAGAAACTTTTATCGGGAGAGGAGAGAAAAGAGGGCACAAATATCTTTAGAGATGGAACATGGGCCCCAGGAAGCCACAAGAAGCCACAGGACCATGGAAGACAAGGGAATCCCAAGTGAACTCACATGGGGACAGAAGGCTGTTCCCCAGCCTTTCCTAGCAGCAGCACATGGCTTTGCATTGTGCAGCCTCCTCCCTGCTTTGCATATGAAGTCAGTCTAAATTATTTGAAAGTCCATTATAAGGCTTCAATTTTTCCACATATTCCATCAAAAGTTGACCAGAGAGGGACTCTTTCCCTTTACTTAGAAATCGTTTCTCGCCCAGAACGGGTGGCCTCCATCAGGTCTGACTTTCGTGCTCGTTGGTTCTGATTGGAGCAGAGACTGTGTGATCCAAGTGCTATCTGATGTGCCCATCCAGCACATCAGTGCTCTCACCAATTGCCTACAGCTTTCTCCTGTGCTGCTCCAGAGTCTCCGGCAGCCACAGAATGAGGCCTGCGGTGCTTGGTGCCAGAGAGCACAGCATGGGGATGTCCCTGTGATGAAAACCTTTCCCTGAGCCAGAACCTAGGATTTCCAGCTCACGGGCAGAAGACTAGCATTTATTTCACAGCCTCAGCCCCAGGTATCCACAACTGTGTCTCATCAGCAGTCAATAGGCTTCCCAGTGTGAGATAGCTGAAACTGCTCAAGAATTAAATTCTTATGCTGGACAGATAGCTCTGTCAAATAGCCCCCATGAACTCAGTGGCCTGAGTTAAATCTCCAGAACCCACATAAAAATCCAAATGTGTGGCACACATTTGTAATCACAGAAATGCAAAATGAGAGGTAGAGTCAGACAGATTCCTGGAGTTTGCTGAGCAGTTAACCATAGTCTACTTGGGACAAAGTTCCTCATCTCTGCATGGTCCATCTTGCTGAAACTCCATCTCTGCTACTACAGGGTCTGTCCTCCACTGAAGCCAGAGCACCCAAGAGGTTAGCAGCAGCATCCATCACTCCCCGATCTTTATCTCATCATGGTACTGCAAAGCCACTCTGGGCCCTCTCAGAAATGTCACTGGGAAGATAGTGGGGTTGGAAGTGACTAACCCCACCTCAGCATCTCTATCTCCCTCGGACTTCAGACCCCTCATCTTTGCTCTAGCAAGAATGTTCTGACCTTTTGTCTTCATAAAGTATGGGCAGGAGTTAGACCTTCAGTCATCTAAACAAAGCAGACCTTCAGGTTCAAGTTGACTCCACATTTTCTGTTATACACAACAGAGAAAAGTTTGGCTCTATCCAGTCTATGCTCCGAGACTCCATGAGAGTAACACACAAACTGCCCAGTGCCATTTAGTACCCTCAGTTTGAATAAGTAATCTGGGTTTTCCATCAGGAGCAGCTATGATCACTAGACGGTGCCAGTACGGGGAAGAGGTTGAGAATATTGACTCTAAGCTTGAAAGCAGTATCCTACAGCCTCTGTGGAAGCCACTGGTCCAAGAGAATGGGATACTGAGCTGCCAGGCACAGGGGCCTCTGAGAAGATGTGATGAAGCCAGTGAAGGAGCATGGGAAGACTACACATCGGGAATCCACACAGCTGCTGGGATCGACTGGACTTCCTGGGGGAAGAGCAGCTGCGCTGAAGCAAGGGGGAAGAGGAAGCCATCATGATACAGCTCCCATTCTGCAGTCACTCTGCAGAGGCCACCAAAACAGGCCATTGATACCCTTAGCTGAGTCACGGGCAGAAAATGGTGTCACATCTCTAGCACTTGAGGTAAGTACAGCCATCTCCAGGAGGTCGCGCAAAAGTTCACCCACTCAGAGCCTAACGTTTAAGATAGCCTTCTTAGCTCTCCTTTATGCTTTTCCCACCTGTGTATGAATCTTTAGACACAGTATTCTCCACTGTCTAATAGCTCTATGAAATGAGTGCTTAGGCAATTTCATCATCATGTTTACATTATATATTGTAGGATATACTTATACAAGATAGATTATTATATTATGACATCATAGGCAACATTTTCTTATAGGACCACCATCACATATGCAGCCTGTCTTTGACCAAATGTCATAGACTTTCTCCAACTTTTAAACCTGTAATGCATTTGTTGTGTTTTTATTCTCTCACTTAACAGTCACTGTATGGAACTCTACTTTATTCCGCTTGTTGTTGTAAAGTATTCCATCTATAAATACATTGTAATGTATTAGCACTTATCGTTGAAGGTTCTCTTTCAAATGGCTGCTGCTTCTGAGACACAGAAATATCTGCTAGAAAACAAAGAGAATAATTAGGAGAGAATCACTATTCCCAAACTTTTCGGTTTCAGGATTCTGTGGTGTGGTGGTGGAAGTTGGGTGATCACGAGTTCAAGATCATCCTTACATTAGCAACATTGAATCCAGCCTGGATTACATGAGAGACACTGTCTAAAATAATAAATAAATAAATAAATAAATAAATAAATAAATAAATAAATAAGAAAAGAATGTAACTTCCTAATGAAATTTGTATTTGTGTGGGAAGAGGTATGGGTGTGCAGATTCATATGTGTGCCAGTATATGTGTGTGTGTGCATATATACATGTGTGTCTGTGTGTATATATATGAAACCAACAGCAATGGAATCTTTCTGAATGTATACATCCCCATTATGAGGTTGAAATGCAATAAAAACAATGTGCACATAGACTACCTCAGAGCCCTCATTGCGTCTGACTTCCACACAACCTTCTGTGTCTCAGAGTTCCCGCTGAAGTGAGAAGAGCAATAACGTCCAAGCTCGCACGGCCGTCTGCTTGCTTAGGTAAAGAACCATCTGCAAGGTTCAAGTGCATCTCCCGCACAAAAGGTAGATCCTTGCTAATGAACAGGAGCAGGCTGACAACCTGGGCTTCTGGCCAAACTCATTTGTTTCCACGAGTTCTCTGTGCCAGATGAAGTTGTTGAGGATTATTAGGCTCCCAAAATATTTCCTTGGATAACTAATGGAAAGCCTGCCATTGCTGGCCACTTCCAACAAAGAAGGTGCTAAGAAATGGAGAGAAAGGTTCAAAATAGCCATACTCCACAGGGAGAGCATCCTGAAGGGAGTCCTGGGTAACTTTGCAGCTTTACCTTGAAGTATTCAGAGTCAAGCTTAGCTTCTGATTACAAACTCAGGCAGGCTCCTGCTGGCACTGGGTGGGGAGCTTTTCTTCTGTTGTAAATAAGTACTAAATAAGCAGGGGGAAATTTACAAGACATCTAGGGAGTGTGTACTAACCTCCCACAGAGGGTAATGTTAGAAAGTGCGTATCCAGTCAAACAGACAATAAAAGATATGCTCAGAGGAGCCTAGAGTCCTGGTAAAATGCTAATTTTTAGTTAACATAAGAAGAGTCTTTTTAAGAATTAATTGACTTACTCCAGTTTCACACTACAGTGGACAGTAGTACCCTTGGACTTTGAGCCTAAATGAACACTTTGTTTTTTACATTTTCTTCTTGCCAGGAGTTTTACCACAGTACCAAGACAAGAAACCAATATAGCCAACCACCTTGCCTGTTCAGGATAAAAGATAGATAAATGGATAGATAGATAGATAGATAGATAGATAGATAGATAGATAGATAGATAGATACATAGATAGATACATAGATAGATAGATACATAGATAGAGAGATAGAGAGATAGAGAGATAGAGAGAGATAGAGAGATAGATAGAGAGATAGAGAGATAGAGATATTCTTCTCAGACACAGTAGTGGTTTGAATGAGAATGGCTCCCATAGTCTCATGTATTTGAATGTTTGGTCTCCAGTTGATGGAACTATTTGGGAAGGATTAAGAGGTGTGACCTTATTGTAGGAAGTGTGTCACTGGGGCGGGGTGGGGGTGAGGTTTCAAAAGCCCATGCCAGGTTCTCTCTCTCCCTCTCTCACCTCCTCTCCCCCCCTCTGTCTCTCTCCCTCCCTTCCTCCCTTCCTCCCTTCCTCCTTCCTTCCCTCCTACTTGTGGGTCATATATAAGCTCTCAGTTACTGCTCCAGCACTTGTCTGTCTGCCATGAAGGTCATGACTTACTCTCTAAAACTGTAAACAAGTTCCCAATTAAATTCTTTATTTTATCTTTATTAGTTGACTTGGCCATAGTGTCTCCTCAAAGCAATATAACACTAACAAAGTAGAAGCCCTGCAAGCAAGAAGAGAATTGAGCAAAATAGTTAGTGTTAAGAGATAAATTACCCAATATTAAAGTAGGATGGGGACTTACTTGAAAGAAGAAAAGGCTCAGAAGGAAATAAGAAAGGGTAAGTGGAGTGGAAGGCGATGACCAAAATACATTATATACATGTTTAAAATTCCCAAAGAATAAATTTTAAAATATGATAGAAATATTAAAAAGAAACTATTCCAAGAAAAACTAGCATAGGCCAGAAATTAAGATGCACATAAGAAAAGAAGAAGTCAGAGAAGGAATAAGTAAACATAAAATTAAAATTTCTGATATTCTTACTCTTAATTTATTTAACAATTAACAGTCTGTTGAAAATAACCACAAAGAGACATACACACATACATGCGTGTGCACACACACACACACACACACACACACACACAGAACCAGATGCCACATGACAGTCCAGTCAGTGACAGACAGCATACGTAGTGACTCACATACCAGGTTGCATCATTGCAGCCATCTTGGTCTATGTAAGTTCACTCCTGGTGTTTCTATGTTGATTTAAAAAAATGAAGATGGATTTATCAGAATCGTGTCCTTCATTAAGTGGAGCATGACTTTGTACATGTACATGTTTGTATGTATCTGTTTATTTATGTGCATTTTATGGGGAATGAATGATAGTAACTGTGGGAAGAAGTCTTTAGCTGTGCTTCATTATTATAAAATGCTCACAAGGCCTGTGAAGCAGAATACTATTAGAAAGTGGAAATGAGTTAATTTTAACTATATGCCTAGAACTCTATAGGAACAACTAGAAGAGGGGAAAGCAATTGGTGTTACATTGCTTACTTTTCTTCTTACTGTGTCATATGACATCGCAGAAGCAGCATAGACAAAGAACATTTATTGTGATTCACAGTGTCAAGGGATTTAGGTCCACCATGGCAGGACAGACTTGCAGAGCAGTTCTTGGCAGCGACATCTACTATTCCTTCTTCCCAAGTTGAGGAATAAATCCAATAGAATTGAAGACACTGTCAAAGTGATTTTTAAAGTTTACACACACAATTTAAAAAAAAAAAAAAAAAAAAGTCCCATATCAGAAAAAAAGAAAAGTTAGGGGACTGACACACCCCATTTCAAGACTTAATCTAAAGTTGCATTAATCAAGACAGATTGATTTTCCTGGAAATCAGGAAAGCAAATTATTGAATATAATGTAAATCAGTGGTTCTCAACCTTTGAGTCATATGTGACCCCTTGGGGATCAATACCAGATGTCCTTCATTATGAGATAGCTATGGTATAATTTTATGATTGGAGGTTCACCACAACATGAGGAACTGTATTAAAGGGTCACAGTATTTGGAAGGTTGAGAACCACTGCAGTAGAGCCTATGAATGATTCTATATAAATATAATCATCTGACCTTTAATAAATGAAAAATAAAGCAAACATTGTTTTTTCAACAAGTGGCCCTAGAAAACTTAGAAAACTAGACATCCACACATGGTGGGGGTAAGTCCCAGAGAACAACACAGGAGAAAATCTGTGGGAAGGGAGGTGAATGAATAGGTGGGGCAGAAAATTTTGGGGCAGTTAGTTTAATTTTTATACTATAATGATAGCTTTGTACGATTATCAGCTTTTCAACCATTTGCTAGAAAAACTGGGTGAACACTAACACAAACTGTGGGCTCTGAGCAATCATGTGTCAGTGTAGGCTTATCAGTTGTGGCAAATGCATCACTGTCATTAGTAAGTGGGAACATGTACTCAGTGAATGTAGATGGAAGGAAGGGATGGGGGTATACTGAAAACCCCCATGCTTTGTGTTCAGTTTCCCTGTAAGCCTACAGCTGATCTACAAATAGTTCATTATCCTAAAAAAAAAAAAAAAAAACTGAGTGATTTACAGGTTCTTGGATATATTTCCTGTCAGATACCATATTTTTCCAGAATGCAGGTACTTACCAAACCATCATCACTTGAACTCTAGGCCTGTCCTACTCTCTGATGAAGTTCCAAAGAAAGGTCTGTGCAATTAATAAATATCCTATCTCCTGGGAAGAGAGCATGCTGGACTCCCAGCATGATTCTTGGCACTTTAAAATGCATTATCGCATTCCATTGCCACAGAAATGCAGAGAGGTGGGTATTCGGTATCCATTTTCTGTGTGGAAAATGCTCACAGATGCATAAAACACCTCGGGGAGTATGGAAGATCTCTGCAGCTGCTTCCACAGCTTAGGAACAAGTCTTTACAAGCGACATCCAGGAAACAAGTGTGAGAAATCCAGTTCTATATTTATGGAAACCCCTAAGAAAAATCTTCAGGCATTCTAAGAGGACGGCAGAAGGCAGAGAGAGTAGGTAAGTGTGGTTGGATGTCTATTTGCCTCCATTTGAGACTGCATCATCTTCAGAGACAGAGTCAGGATCTCAAGTATGCAGAAAATATCTCCACCACAACCTTGGTATACCCATCACACAGTAGGTGTAATAACAGTTATGGGGCTTTACCTGGGTGACCAGTCCTGACCTCTAGGAGATCCAGCATGGACTTTGCCACACCAGTAGCACCAGCAGCCTACGTTAGCCAGTGTCATTACACTACGTCCTGACACAAATACCCTCAGACTTCTCATAGACACAAAAGAACAATGGAAGCTAGAAAGTCCTCTTCTGTGCATGCGTTGGTCCCCTTTTCTCATGTGACTTAGCCACTGAGTCTTCTCCATGTCCTTCTGGGTGTTCTGTGTGAAAGCTCTGCGTCATCCAGAACATTTTAGGGACCATACCCAAAGTAGCAAAACCCTATCCCCCCATGACCCAAATTCATTGCTTCACAATGCAAAGGGGGCCTGGGGGCACATAGCTGTATGCCCAGGAAGATTAGAACCTGTGAGGTGAGCATGTACATGCTAGCAATTCAGATATCATTCTCTGATTTCCGAGCAAAGGAGAGGAGAAGCCATGTGGAAGTTGTGAGGGTGAAGGATGCTGGTGTCAATGGCCAGCCCAGTTTTCCACTAGACTGTGCTCATATATTGAACCTCTTGAAGGCTCAGTTTCCCACGTGGAGATGAAGCTAAAGAAATAGCTAGATGTAAAGTGTGGAGACTGCTTGAAAAAAATTCATGGAAGTATGAGCTTTAGCTGACTCAAGACCAAGTGCAAAACCCTTCAACCAAGGGAAGACTTTGATCATGTGACCCAGAGACCCCTGTGCAGTCATGACTTCTGATGACTAGAGGAGAGCTTTCAAGGGTGTCCAGACTCTTGTCCATTACTTCCCAGATCTAAGGAGATCTGCTCATCACAAAAACCCAGTTCCTAGATCTGAGCCTCAAGTGCCCAGTGAGGCAAGCCCTTCACAAAGCAGGGGATGAATTCCTGATCCAGCTTTCCTGGAACCAAACAGCAACTGACATCCAAAAACTAAGAAGAACTAGTGAAATGCAAAGCCAGCCTTCTCTCTCTAGACAGGGACATCTGGATATATCCAGAGAATGAATGAAGTTTTGTGTTTTTACTTTGTGTTGTTATTCTGTTAGCTCTAAAGCTATCAAAATAGGATGTCTCCTGGTGATCCCAGCATCCATCTGGAGCAAGCATAGTCAACTGGGTCCCCGGAGAGACTCAGTTAAAGAGACTCAGAGAATCTCGGACATTAAGAATCTCAGAGAGACTCGGACATTAAAGAGACTCAGAGAATACCCAAAGAGCCATATCTGTTGGCTGTGTGTCACAGAGGCCATCAGTACCCCTTGCCATGCTCAAAGGATGTGTCACTGCAGCCTCACCCTGTCAGTGGCAGGAAGTGGCAAGCTTCACACAGAGTCCTCCCAAATACTATCATATGCTAGTTTTCAAGGAAGGCGTTTTACTCTAAATCTAAACATAACTGCCTGGGCTTAGTCAAGAAGAGCTGTCTCCTTCCCATCTCGTAGGCAAAGGAAACCGTGAAGAATGAAGGGTCCCCATAGCTGCCAATGGTCCCACCCTTAAAGCATAAATTTTAGTCGGATGATTGTACAATGGCAGTACAACTTCCAGGCTTTTTCACAGATAGTCTAGCATGAGTAAAGGTGGGAGACTGGGAAAGGTTCCTGTCCCTTGTTAGCTGGAGAATAACTAATTTCCCCAGAAACCCTCTTCAGATAGCTTCCCTTTACATGTCCTGGGTCAGAACCACATCTTGTGGCCATCCCCATCAGTCAGATCATCTAGAAAAAGCACAGTTGGATGTTTGTGTTTGTGAACTCCCCATGAATCCCCATGGACTCAGCCAACCACTGAGTGAAAACATTAGGGAAAATTTGTGTCTGTGCTAAGCATGTCCAGATCTTATTTCTCTATGTAACAACTATTAACATAAAATTTACATCATGAGTCACCTAGACAGTAAATATGTGGGCAATGTATGTATGTTCTGTGTGAATACTGTGCTGATCCATACTGTGACCTGGGCATTATGGATTTGTGTATCTGTTAGGGAATCCTGGAACTAACCTACCTCAGGGTGACTACATTCTGTGGAATACACATTGTCCCCTGGGGGATAAACATCTGCTAATAAAGGGAAACTAGGAATAAATATTAAGTAAGCAAAGCCACAGCATCTATTATTACCTAAAACACCAGTATAACTCCAAGAGCTGGGGCTACAGTGCCGTTTAGACACCTCTTCTGACTGATCGTCTCCAAGAGCCCCACATGCCTGGAACAAGAGCAGCCACATGGCTCCAACCTGGCTCGCTCAAACAGCTGCAAATATGTGCATTCACACATAATTACTGACTTCCTCCTCAGATTTAACGTCTAAGTTTATCTTCACTTTAATCCAATTTCACGCCTGGAGCAGAGGGACTCCAACAGAAGGTCTTTCTTAACCTCCCGATATCATTAATTATTGCTACATTGGGAGTTTCTGCACAGAACAAGCAGGTTTTTAAATAGAAATCATTTGTCTCTCAGCAGGGAAACTCAATAGCTTTATTTCCTACACTTGAAGCTGCTGCACTCGGGTGACCCGTTTCGTGGTGACCACCCCAAGATCACCTCCAAGCAGAGCCCAACCTTCCTCGCCCCCTTCCAGACCAGTCTGATTTGCCACCTGTCATGGGAGACATACATTTCCTCCTTTAATTGTAAAATGGGGTTTACCAGAAGGAAAGACCAGCCATTCCCTGGGCTCCGGGCATTTGGTCATATTTCCTGGTGATTTTCTGCTCAAGGAAATCCCCTAACTCATTAAAAAATAATAATAATAGATTAATTGACCAGTTCGGCAACAAGTAGCACCAGGACCCCATAAACTTTGCCGAGTACGCTCCAATTACAACTGTGCTCAGCAGGAATTTGGTGGGTAAGCCAACGTCATCTTTCTTTAGAGTGAAGGAATTTTTGTTTTCCTCTCCATCTATGACACTTTTGCTGCCCTATAGCATGGACTTCAGGTCTAAGAGAAGTCCTTCATCTTGTTGCTGTATCTGCTGCTAAGACACAGGGTCCCAGCAAATGACTCAGGGAAACAAACGGGGTCTCAGACAGGGTGTCTGGCTGCAGAGCATGCGGACTGAGAAGAGCCTATTGTCCCCAGTGTGACAACATCTGGGATGCTTTCAGCATCTCCTAACCAAGCAGTTGCAGTGGCCCTTCACACCTCGAGGTCAGCAGGAAGCAAGGGTTTAGTAACTAGCCTGATTGCAAAAGCAGGCTAAAGAAGTCCATTTAAGTCTGGGATATTGAATCTGAGGAGAAACACTGGCAGAGTGCTTCTCAATGGGGCTTCTCTCCCTAGGACAAGCTACACTATCAGTTGAGACCTGTAACACCATCAGAACAATCCCTCTGAAAGGGTACTAGAAAGTAAATGACATCATACAAGACCAGACTGCAAATTACCTCAACAAGAATTTATTAAGTACTCCTTATGGGTGATAGAGGTATGTTACTGTGTTCCACTAACAGTGATTTGGAAATATGTACCATATGTCATTTTATATACCTCAAATATACATAATAAAATATACTTTTTGAATGAAAGGAGAGGCAAGGAAAGAAGGAACCAGGGTTTGACCCGATCTTGGATTTGCATGTTTCCAAACATTAACCCAAGGTTGTTGCTTTTCAACTGAACTGCCTTTACCCACAAAGTTTTTATCTGAACTCAGCACCTCTTACTCTCGGCCCTTTTCTTCTTCTCACAGCTTTTATTTATCATTTCTGCTTCCCCTCACTAGTCTGTCTTCTGCTGGCCAAAGAAGAGCTGGCCCCAGCAACGAAGCAAGCACCTGGCTTGGTTTTGCACAAGAAAAAACCCAACGCAAACACCTGTTCCTGTCGAAGGCTGGGCGAAGCCAATCTACACACTGGCTGCTCCAGTCTCTAGACATACATAACCCTGAGACCTTCAGGGTCTCCAGCTGTCACCCCTCAGCCTGCCACCTGCTGTACATCACAGGCTCTCAGTGCCATGTATCAAGTCTAATTGATCTCCATTCTGCGAGAAAGGTTCCAAGCCAGGGTTTCTCAGCCCCAGGACCAACAGCGCTTTAAGGGGCTGGCCCTTGTGATAGGGATCATCTTCCACACTCAAAGCTGTGTAGCTCATCTCAGCCACTGTATAACACTTGCAACAGCACTTCCATTATGGTTGAAGCAACTAACAATGCCCCTCAAGTTTTGTCTGCTTGGAAAGCTGCTAGACAAAATAAACGTTTCTTAATTGAAGTACTGGAATGCCCAGTGTAGTGTCTGAGCACTTAACTACGCCACTGTCGTTCTTTTAAACTCAAATCACGTTTCCCAGATCCACTGTGTTAACTTCACAGTGTTTGTAGAAATAAGACTTCAGGGCTAGTGAGGGTTGACCTGGGCAGCAGGTAATGTTTTAAGAAGGAAGCTGGACAGGTAGGCTAGATGTGATAGCCTTGAGTCACTTATCACTAAGTGGTCACCGACATGCTTCATAGACCCTCATGAAAATCCTTTGGGCCAGGGACCAAGTATTTAGCTTGATTTCATCTTCTTTCACTATTCCACATCCCATACAATCATAGCCACCCCTCCCACCTGCTCCAACACGGAGGTGGTTTTCATATTTCCTCCAAAAGTTCATGTGCTGAAAGCCTGCTTTCTAAGAGGATCCTGTCAGAGGTGCAGGACCATTGGGAGGTGGGGCCTAGTGTAGATCATGAGAACAAAGGGATCAGTGGTTTCATCAAGCCCATTGCTTCCCAAGTTAGCAGCTTTAAAAAAAAAATGTTATTATTTTGTGGGTATGAGTGTTTTGCCTGTATATATGTTTGTATAGTGACCAAAGAGGCCAGAAGCAGCTCCACTAGGAGTGTAGTTACGTTGTGTGTAAGCTGCTGTGTGCATGCTAGGATTGAACCCGGGTCTTCTGGAAGAGCAGACAGAGCTCTTATCACTGAGCTATTTCACTCCACCCAAAAAGCAAGTTCTTACAAAGCAGGGCTTCTGCGTGTGGCTGTTTCCCATTCTCAGCCATGCTGTGACACAGCCAAGGCCTGTCCAAGACAAAGACATGCCATGCTCTTAGGATCCTCTAGCTGGAGGAATCATGAACTAAAATAGCTTCTCTTCTTTTCAAACTGTGCAGTGGCAGCTGTTCTGTTATAGCACCACAAAACGGGCTAACATATCGTTGCCTTCAGGAGCCCCTTAAGTGGCAGGCACCAAGTTAAGCCTACACACAGCTCACTACGCTCTGTCCTTCCCACTCTGCCCCTGGCTATTGGTTGCTCCTTGATTCTGGACTGCCTCAGTCCCTTCCCTCCCAGGTGCAAAGTGCCTTCCAGTGATCAAGTTCTGAGCTTCCCAACCACCCTGGATAAGATGATGATTCTTCTCAAACCTCAGCTGTCCCATTACTGCCAAAAATACCAGCTCTAGCCCAGCTGGGAACAGGACCAATGAGTACATGAAACAGTGGACTTTGTCCAAGGATCAAAGCCAGGCCATTGCTGCTAATTTCATCCACCCCACCTTGCCTGGGTGACCCACTCCTGTATTCTGAGGCAATAGTTGAAAGGTTGTTCAGAGCCTTTTCTGTCAGATCAGTTTTTTATATTATTTGGAAAAAAAATACTAACAACCTGGTAATGAATTAGATTTCTTTTTCTTACTGTTATTTGGCATTGTGATACACCACCAGATTTCTTGGTGCCCGGAACCTTACAATAGCATTCTAAGCATGCTACAGATATGCAAAAATTACACACTACAGTGGGAGGTATTTAAAAAAAAAAAAAACACATTAGTAAAATTGGATCTACAGCACTAAGTGTTTGCAACAGTTTAAAATATTAATGCTTGTTGGATGCCAAGGCTCAACCAGACTTCTGTTTGGCAGGAACAATTTTGCATAGGTAATTAGATACACGTGCAAATATTTAACTATAAGCCAGTGCTTATGCCATTGAAGTACAGTGGTTCATCAGCTAGCCACCTGGTTGGCAGAGCCAATTAAAGGTTTGCCCATGTTAGAGCTACATCCTTCGCTGTCTCTGTATCCTGAAAATACAAACAATTAGGAAAATAGTAGGGGAGGGTTAAAAGCTGATTGAAAGATAATTCTGAATCCTGAATTCTCAGTGGATGCCAAACTGCTGGAAGTATGCAACTGTAGGTACTTATCTTTATGTTGCTTTCATGTCTCCTAAGAGATCACGAGTTGCTGAGTTGCCCAAACCCAATCACGCCCGTTCTTCAATTTGGGTGGATTGTCAACTATACATTTCATATAAGATGTGAACATCTGGGGGAGTGGGTATAAGTTAATGGTGGAACACTTGCTTTGTATGTGTAAAACCTGGAATTCAATCCCCAACATCCAAAAAATATAATAATTAGTATTTCCTAAATTGTAATCAGCATACCCAAAATCAACTCTCACCCTACATTAAGTAATATGTGCTGATAAATAGAAATATATCCACACAGAAAATACAGCTACAGAAACTCGTAATGAAGTTAAAAATCTTCTAATCTCTGATTTCATCACATGTCCATAAGAACCATGTAGCAGGGAATTCATTACCGTGTGTAGGAATAAGAACTGTACCTACAATTGGAAGATAGCATTTCTTGGTCCCCAGCAAGCCAACCCTTTGGAGCTTCTCCATGAGAAAGTAGAGAAAGCAATATCTAGTCTACCAGTTTGTGACCAGTATGCAGCAAATGTTGACTTTGACCTTTGAGAAATAATGATAGACAACTTTCCACCCTGTCCTTGGTGGGGGTTGGGAGTCCCGAGGGGCATTGTGGTAAGGCAGCAAACTTGCTAGTTTACCTAGAGCATAATGTTGGAGTGCCTTCAAAATCACGCATGTTCCTGAGGTATAGAGACTGACCACACTGTGTGACACACATAAGGCTGGACCTTGTAGCATGAACTACCATAGCGATAGGCTGCCAGCTTGCCAAGAGTCTAAAGACCAACAGTTTTCAAGAAAAGCCTAGAAAAGTCCAGCAGTGGTACTCAGAATCCACGCTTCTAGCTTCTAAATAGTATGTGAAGCCTTTTCGGTTCCCTACCATATATCCAACCAAAGAATATCCAGAGACATGTAATCTTTCTAAGGAACCCACTGTAACAAGGTTTTGGGTGTGTGCACATACAATGTATATAAACAGTGTGTGAGTGGGCGCACTCGCCAAGATGGACTGGGACCTTTGGGGTCCTCCTACATCAGCCTCCATCTCCCAGAAGAAATGCCAAGGAGAGATGCTCAGAGATGGTGTTGAGGATGGACTGTCGGGCCTCACCTTGCTTGGTAAGACCTATTACTCACTTAACCATCTACCAGTTCCCACCACTATGAAGCTATACAGTACTTTCTCTCATTTAAATGAGTATGCCCTGCAAGGAAAAAAAAAATCAATCTTAATGTCAGATGTACCCATTTGTTTAATAGGTTGCTCAGGCATTTTGATAAATTAATTATTAAAGTCTCAACACAGACTTGTGTTTATACCTTCAAAGCAAGGACATCATTTTGTGTTCATGTCAGTTTTGTCACATGGGCAAAGGAAGGCCAGGCAAACACGGCCACGTTCACACCTTCTGCTTCTCGTAGACCAATTTCATTTATTTCACCTGGAGAGCAGACCGTGGGGTAGAAGAATAGGGATTGCCATTGGATAGACAGGCTCATTCTGGCTAATTCATTCACAACATGAGCCTGGACAGTCCCTTACCACATCCATGCCCACTCTCCTTATCAGTAAAACCAATGCTGCCGTGTGTGAAAGGATCATCATGCCTCACTCATGCTGGGTACCTCGCACATCCACTGCCCAGCAGAACAAAGGACTAAGCCATCACTCTACACAAATAAAATCCCAAACATAAGTGACCAACCTTTCCCTCAGTGCTATTGCTACCATTTTGCCGGTGAACAGGATTTTATTCTGCAATGGGAAGTAGTGCTTGGTAACTGAGGCCATCTTGGAAGACTCTAGCGACATCTTTATCTGATATGTCACGATATGACCTTCTGCAGAGATCAAGCTGATGTACCAGACTGACAGCTAACTTTTCTTCCATGTCTTTACTTTTTAAACTGAAATTATTGTACACTCGCAAGGAGCTGCAAAATAACATAAACCAGTGCACTGGCATAGAACAGAAATATCAAATAGTAGGGCTTGGGACATGGATTAGTGAGTAGCATGTCTGCTTTGTCAACATGAAGACCTGAGCCAGAATCCTAGCACTCACATAAAAGCTGGATGTGGTGGCTCATAGTTATAATCTCAAGGCTGAGAAGGCAGAGACAGAAGGGTCCCTGGGGCTTGCTGACCAGTCATTCTAGCCAAATCCAAGAGCTCCAGGTTCAGTGAGAGATCCTGCCTCGAGAAGTAAGGAAGGGGGCAACTGAGGAAGACTCTTGGGATAGAACTCTGGCCTCTACTTGCACATACATTATCATGCATTTACACATATGCACACAGAGAGTGAGAGAGATGGAGACAGAGACACAGAGAGAGACAGAGAGAGACAGACAGAGAAACAGAGAGGAGACAGGGAGAGACAGAAACAGAGACAGACGGGGGGATAGAGGCAGTGAGGAAGCAGGAGAGAGCACATATGCATGCATGCACAAATATAGTAAATAAATACAAAACTGATTGTGATTATTTGTCCAGCAGACACTCCAAGTGAATTTCAGCTCCATCATAAAGTGAAGGAAGCATGACACTCTATTAAATACACACATCTCTGGAACCAAGATGCTTGAGTTCAGATCCCAGAGTCTGGGACGTTCACTACCTGTGTATCTCTGACAAGCAGCTCACCACTCTGTGCCTCCATCTCCTCCTCCTGGAAATGTCTATGATCATAGACTATCCCCTCAAAGGGTTTTGATGAAGATTAAATAAGGTGATGCTTTTAAGAGATTGCTTGGCCTGTGTTTCACATTCAACAAATGAAAGATCTTGGCCTTAAGGCCACTGTCCTCCTCTCGGAATCCCAAGATTTCTCTGAAAGATAGGACCTGGGGATTCAGAAGGGGGATGAGATGAGGAGGTATGTCGCTGAGGCACAGAAGGCCAGGTCAGCATCTGTGAACCCCAGATCGCCCCAAGGGCAGCAGACAGCTCACCCATCCTAAGGCTGTTTTTATTGCATTGCTACGGATTTTCAGTCAAAACAGTTTTGTGAAGGGTTTTTTTTTTTTTTTTCAGTCCTAAGTCCCACTTGCCCAGCATTGGTAGCTGAAAAAATGCGAGAGGTCAGAGAAAATATAGGCCAATGAAAATAACATGGCAGCAAGAAATTAATTGCAGAGCCTGTTTAATATGACAGGGGACCCCTAAAATCCTATTATGTCGTTCCCGGCTTCCCTTCGTTCATGTGCAGGGTTCTGTGCACAAAGGCCAGGGCAGTCTCCCCGGTGCATTGCTGCATTAATTTGACATTTCTGGCTCCAATTAACCTTACGTTTCAACTATTTTCTAAAGATTGTTCTTTTAATTTGCGATAAGGTTATTTTTTTTCCACTGGTGTTTCACAAGCTTGTGCACAAAGGCCCGCTGTAGAAAATCTAGCCCGGCTGCTGCATGCTTCAAGGCAACACACTATTGTTTATACTTTGCCTGTTCACAAGCATATAGGTTAGGTAAGAGAGCTTCCTGCAATGGGAGCTGGTGGGCACAGGCATGGGACCCTATAGGACACAGTGGGTACTGTAAACCAATTAGGCCCTACTCCAAGGCAAGAGCAAGGAAACATAAATGTAGACATGCTGTATTATGATAGGCTGGGAAATGGTCCAGTGGGGAAAGGGCTTACCACAAAAGCATGAGGACCTGAGTTCAAATCCCAGCTCCCACATAAAAAGTCCAGTGTAGCCATACATGCCTCAAATCCCAACTCTGGAGAGGCAAGGACAAGAGGGTCACTGGGGCTCCCTTGCCAGCTGGCCTAGACTATCAGTAAGTTCCAGGTTCACTGGAAGACCCTGCTTCAAAACATAAGGCAGACAGCAACAGAAGAAGACACCCCAGCATCAACCTCCGGACTCTATACACACAAACACAATGTGCATACACCCATGTATACCCCATGCTTTAAGGCAATATGCTGAGCTCAGTAGCTTACTGAAAACTTGAGTACATGCATATGTACACATATTTGCCACACAAATGAGAGGACCTGGGTTCAATTCCCAGGACCCACAGAGAAGCCAGCCATGATAGCTCTTGCCTGTGATCCCTGTGCTAGGAGGGCAGAGACGAGAGGATCTCTGGGACTTTCTGGCCAACTGGCATAGACCAATCAGTGAGCTCCAGGTTCAGTAAGAACGTTTCCTGAAAGAAGTGGAGAATGATGGAGAAAGATACTTGACCTTGATCCCTCGTCTCCAGAGGGTGCACGCCCATGTGCCCACATGTGCTCGTACACAGAGAAAGACACAACACACACACAAGAAGTCGTGTGTGCACACACATTCGTACACAGAGAGAGACACAAACACACACAAAAAGTGAGGCTTACTTGGAGGACTTAGAACTTAGGGGTGTACAGTTAACGTGACTACAGAGACCCCCCCCCATCCCTTTCTTTCTCTCTTTTGCTTCCTGCCTGCCAGGAGGCAAACACTTCCTCCACTGTGCGCTCTCGACAGAGATGAACTGCTTTGCCACATGCCCAATAGCAAAAGAGCCAAGTGACCACAGACCAAGGCCACAGAAACAATGAGCCAAATAAAGCTCTCCCCCTTTTACATTATCTCGAGCATCATGTCACAATGACAGAAGACTGACTCATACCCTCTCCACCACCCTGCTTTTGCTGGCATCTTACCACAGAAGGTTTGAGGACTGGAGGCTATGCCTCAGAGCTCTGCCATCTTCATGCAGCTGGTACTGTGAATGGAGCCTGTCACCCCACTGGGCACACTACACTGGGACCCACTCTCAATGACCCACTCTCTGAAAGACTTTAAGGGCAGGTAGACTTGGGCCTCTGCAAACACAGGATTTATTATCTACAAAGTATGTGAGGCAAGAGGTCCCTGCTCTAATTTTCTTTAGGAACTGTCACCTTGGGGCTGGAGCGATGGTTCAGTGGTTACCACTGGCTACTCTTGCAGAAGACCTGGGTTCAGTTTCCAGCACCCACTCACAGCTAACTATAGCCCCAGTTCAGTGGGATCCAACACCCTCTTCTGGCTTCACTGGCACCAGGCACATGGCATGCATATATACACGCAGGCAAAACACTAACACAGATTTTAAAAACACAGTCACTTCTCAGATCATTCTGTGGAAAAGGCACTAGGTTGTACAGGATCCTTGGGGAGTAATAAAGATGCACATGAAGAATTCTTTCCTCAGTCATGCCTACACACTGCTTAGAACATCTGTGTGCAATAAACCCAATGGAGCAAGTCCTCCTCCCACATAGCTACTATAGAACCCTCAGGAGCTAGCGGGAAATGGAGAGCCACAGGCCCAGGGTAGATGACGGGTGTGCTCGTGTTCCTCCGGAAGAATCCACCCACCAGAGACTTCCAGGGAGCTGGATAAGAGTGAGGGGAAGGAAGAGCATTCAGCTCGCATGTCGCTTCCGTGTGCAAAGAAGAAAGGAAGAGGACCACCCAAGAAGGAAGGACTTTCTATCATGGTACAGTCCCAATAGTCATGAGCAGTCCAACATAGGTTCAAAGGGACTGTAACCCATCAATATCTATGCCCCTGTGGAAGGTCGGTTCCAGAGCACCCCATATCATTACACAAAAAACTTGTACCTGGATAAGAGGGTATGGCTGCTGAGGGCAGAGTTTACCAGCAGTACATGTAAGGCCCAGCTTCTGTCCCTGTCACTGAAAAAAAAATCAGTAAGTAAAGGAAATAAAGTTGGAATGTTTGCACAGAACCTACATGTGTCCTACCCTATACCTTAACATTTCTAGATGACTTGAAATACCCAATACAGTACACAATGTAATGCTGAATTGCTTAGGGAATAATGTCAAGAAAACATCTGTGTATTCTCAATACAGCTGCTCTTTTTTTCCCTGAAAGTTATTTTTCAGAGGCTAAAGACTTGACTGTGAACAGAAGGCCACTAACTGTAATCATTGCTGTGAGGTAGCCTGCCTCTATTCCTCCCTTATCCATCTTCCTTTATCCCAGATTCCCTGGAGTATATTGTCTTAAAGATTGTTTTATTTTGAACTATATGTGTGAACACATGCACATATGCATATGTGTGTGTGTGTGTGTGTGTGTGTGTGTATTATGTAGGTGGCAGAGATATGTGCATATAAGTGCAGGTGCCCCTCCTCCTGCAGTGTCCAGAAGAGGGCCTAGGAACCCTTAGAACTGTTACAGCAGTACACACTCACAACCACTGAGCCATCTCTCCAGCACCTCAAGTGTTCTTTCTGTCCTGTCATTCTATAAGCCTTGAAATGTGTGTGAATGTGTAATTTGTTTCAAAATTCAAACACATCCATTTTATTGATTGCATGTGAGCCGTCTCTCCTCAAGATATCTTCCCTAGCATCACACATTTGGACCACTTCTCTACCAAACCAGAGCTTTAATGACCTGTTTCATCCTGAAATAGTAGGGATAATTTCCAAGCACACTCTGTAACAACAGATAGAGCATATCAGCCTTTGATAGACTTGTATGTTCTCCAGTTAGTGAAGAAAAAAAAAAAAAAACTTCACAGCATTTGGTGCTCACAGAAAGGAAGAAGTTTTTTTTTTTTTTTTTTTTTCACACTTCAGGCATCAGATGCTGAGTTTTAAAATACCCTGCATGGTGTGAACTTAGCTTTCAACATCAAGCACAGCTTTTCCAAGTCTGAAACCAAGCAGTTGAGAAATGAAGATATTAGGCAGCGAAACGCACATGTGCGGAGCATCAAGTTGCTAAATTCACACACATGTGGGAGAGAGCATGCATCCACACTTAGTCAGCTGGGGATCCTTCAGTGAATCTGAGTCTCCAGACTCCAGAGGGCATGCATCCACAATAGTGGACACACACACACAGACACACACACACACCGGGAATGGGGTATGTTACAAAACATACCAGCTGAAGCAGTTTGTCTTTTGCATTCATGTGTAGTTCCATCCATATGTGTATTTGACATCTGCATCAAACAGAGAAAGCTGCACAAATGCCTGAGGAAGCTGTTCAGTTTGTGTGTGTGCAAGTGGATGTGTACATGATGCACTGGCTGTGGCTTCTAGAGTGCCACCTAGTTTTCTTTTCTTTCTTTCTCTTCCTCTTCTTCCTCTTCTTCCTCATCTTCCTCTTCTTCCTCTTCCTCTTCTTCTTCCTCTTCCTCTTCTTCTTCTCCTCCTCCTCTTTTGTCTTCTTTTCTGAGACAGGCTCTCTCACTGCCCAGCAAACCAGGTATGTGCCTACCTACCCTAGCACTGGGATTTCGAGTGCCACCATACCCTGCTCCCGTTTAAATTTTTTTCTTAACTTATTCCTTGGAAATTTGATACTTATATACAATATATCTTGATATTATCCACCCCCAACTCTCTCCCCTAGTCTCCTCAGAACCACACAACAATGCTCATCCTTCGCATTGCCTTGTCTTTTATAACTCTCTAAATCCAATTAGTGCTCCCTCTGTGAGCATGGACAGACATGGAGCTGTCCAAAACAAATTGATTCTCCCTCCTCCAGATGTCATCCATTCCCAGAAGCTTCTTTGTAGGTGCCATCGTGAGCCCCACCCTCGTCTATGGCTGACTGCAGGTCTTATGCGGATAACCACAGTTGCTGTGTGTTTGTGAGTGCAAAGGTCACCTCAGGTCCAGAAGACGATTCATAGCACGCTCCCCTACCCTGAAGTTATTACAGTCTTTCCACCCTCTCTTTGGTGATGTCCCCTAAGCCTTGCAGGGAATGTCACAGATGCTCCATCTAGGGCTGGGCCCTTAGTCATCTATTATCAGCACTTTGACCAGTTATGAGTCTCTACAATGACTGCTGACCATTACAAAAAGAAGCTTCTCTGACCAAGGTTGAGAAAATCAATAATCTATGAGTATAAACCTAAGTATTTAGAAGGCTGTTTGATAACATGTCTGTTTAGCAGAATAACAACAGCAGGCTCCTTCTATGACCTCACAGGCATGGCTTTGGCCCAGATTTACAGCATCAAACATCAATTCCCTCCTATGGAGCAGTCCTCAAATTTAATCAGAAATCAATTGGTTTATCAATTTCTTGTTTGTTTGTTTGTTGCTATGACAAAATATCATGACCAGGTGACTTATAGAAGAAAGAGTTTATTTCACCCGACAGCTCCATAATGACAGAGATAACATGGCAGCCAGTAACAGGCATTGTGTCAGGAGGCAAGAGACTAAAAGCTCACATTTTCAACTACAAGCATGAAGCAGATAGAGCAACTGTACTTCCTTCAGCAAACCTGTACCTCCTGAACCTTCCCAGACAGTACCACCAGCTGTGGACCAAGTGTTCAAATGCCCAAAACTATGAGGGACATTTCTCATTAAAGTCACTACAGTTGGTTACCCCATAACAGATATGCCACTCACTGTTGTGTACATTTTGTCTGGTCGGTCAGTACTGCTACATGCAGGGTTCACTACTGGGTAAATACAGTGACTTCTCCAGATGTGAACTGCAGAACCTTGGGCAATATGAAATCCAGCCACCAGGGAAATAATCTCCAAGTGTGTTCCAGTTTGATTTCTCTGTGTCCTATACTTAGTGTGTGTTGTGTCTTCAACAATGGAGCCTTAATCCAGTTTGCAGCTGGCAATAAAGAGCAATAGCAATAGCCCATGTTGTTTGTGGAGCCTTTCTGATCAAAATAACAAGCAGTTTCTCACACCTGGCACTTGGATTTTCCTTTTATAGGCTATGTCTTTTAAGAAAAGCACTGCCCCCAACCCATGACTCCATTTAACCTTTTTACATTACTATTACTTCTAAATATTTTTATTTATCTATTTTATGTGTATCAGTGTTTTCTCTGCATCTATGTCTGTGTGTCACATGCATGTTTGGTACCCCAGAGATCAGAAGAGGACACAGATCTCCTGACACTACAGTTACAGATGGTTGTGAGTCACCATGTGGGTGCTGAGGCTTGAACCCAGGTCCTCTGGAAGAGCAGCCAGGACACTTAAATGCTGAACTCTCTTTCTGACCTTAATTATTTTTTAATGGGCTTACAAAGTAGCGAGGCTTTTTCATGCATCCTTTATTTGGTAAATTATATCCCCTTAAACTGTAGGCCAAAACAAATCCTTCCTCTCTTAAGTTTCTTCATGTCAAATACTTTGTCAGTAAAATGTTTGCATTTTATGTAGGGGATGGGCTGTGTGTGTGTGTGTGTGTGTGTGTGTGTGTGTGTGTGTAAATTCCAGAGATAACCATGTAGAAATTAACTACCACTTCTTCTCTACATACTTAATAATCATGCATCCCATATCTCAAAACAGCTAACAGAATGTGATTGTCATAAAGAAACAATAAAAGTTTAATGTGATGGATATGCTAATTACCTTAATTTGCTCAACCTCCAGCCTAAACATGAATCAAAACATCACATCATTCCTCACAGATAAATACAGTCATTATGACCATTTTCTAAAAAGCCATGACATGTTTTTCTCTTATGCTTTAAGATTCTTAAGCTTCCCAGGCATTATAGAGTACTTCTCTGTAACTCAAATATTCAACATCTTTTTGCTTCTCACAATTCTTTTTTAATATATTTTGATTCATTAAAAATTGCATAAATGTATACAATGTATGTATATCATACCCATGCCCTATTCCTCCCAGATCCACACCCTCCTCTCCATCTCCCCTACCCCTACCCAACTCCCTGTCCTCTTCTGTTTGCTGTTCTATAAACTCTCCAGTCCCATTTGTGTTGCCCATAGACACAGGGGTGTAGGGCAACTCACTGGGATGCGTTTGACCTTCCAGAGACCACACCCTTTAAAAAACAGACTCTCCCTTCCTCAGAATCCGTCCGCTGTCGACAGCTCCTCACCCATGTTTGGGGTCTCCTGAGTCCTCCCCATCTCCATGGGGATGTTGACTGATTTGATCCTGGGCATATCATATGCAGGTGACCAACAGGTGCTGTGAGTAATGAGTGCAGCAGACCTGTCATGTCAAGAAGATGCTGTTTTGTTGATTCTCCTTGACCTCTGGCTCTTAAAGAACTCTTCTGCAAACAGTCCCTGAGCCTCAGGGGCAGGGAATCTGATAGCAATGTCCCCTCTGTGGTTGAGTACTCCTCTCCTCAGTCACATATTCTCTGAACCAGTTGTGAGTTTCTGTGGTAACAAATGTTCACTGCACAAAGAATTTCTCTGAGGAAGTCTAAGAGCTGTACTAACCTGTGGATGCCTGCATCTTAGCTTGTGATGCCACAGCTACAAATCCAGGCATTGGAAGAAGTCAAAAATCATTCTCAAAATTCAGTTTTAATATCTGATTTACAGGGCTGGAGACATGGCTCAGTGGTTGAGAGCACTGGCTGCTCTTCTGGAGGACACAGGTTCAATTCCTGTCACTCACATGGCAGCTCACTACTGTCTGTAACTCCAGTTCCAAGGGATCCAGCACCCTCACACAGACATACGTGCAAGTAAACGATAGATAGATAGATAGATAGATAGATAGATAGATAGATAGATAGAGTGGTGGTTTGAATATGTTTGCTCCCATAGGCTCATGTGCCTGAATGCTTGCCCCATAGGGAATGGCACTATTAGGAGGAACGGTCTTGTTGGAGGAAGTGTGTCACTGTAGGGGTGGGTTTTGAGGTCTCCTATTCTCAAGCTATATCGGTGTGGTACACAGTCTCTTTCTGCTGCCTGTGGATAAATATGTAGAACTCTCAGCTCCTTTTCCAGTACCATGCCTGCTGGCATTCTGCTATGTTTCCCACTATGACGATAATGGACTGAACTTATGAACCTGTAAGTCAGCCCCATCATGATGTTTTCTTTTATAAGAGTTGCCATGGTTATGGTGTCTCTTCATAACAATGAAACCCTAACTAAGACACGGTTTAATACAGATTTCTTCTCCTTGTTTAAGACATTCCTAGGGGAAGTCCTGATCTCAATTCTCAGAGGACCCTCCTTCAGGGTCATCAGATGAGATGTTGCCTGTGAGATGCAGGGTGTACACCCATTCCTGGAGTGTATAGGACCCATGGAAATGGCATACCCTATTCCTTTGTGTAACAGGAGGCTGTACATCATTCCCCCCATTAGCACATCCTCTTGCCTCGCTTCTCAAGACTGCGGACAGACAAATTGTAGGAGAGACTTTGATACATTGTTGTAATCAACAGCTTTTCTTAATAGGACTTTAATCCAGATCACACCAAACTGGAATGTTATGCAGAGCAAAGCTAAGCCATTAGAGAAGTTTGCCAACTATTCATCTGACAAAGGATTAATATCTAGACCATATATAATGTGGTGGAAGTGTGTATGTATGTATGTATGTATGTATGTATGTATATATATGTATGTACATATATATATATGGAAATAGAAAAACTTAACAGAAAAACATGATTTAATTATGATTTGAATATGAAATGTCTTTAGAGACTCCTGTGTTAAAGTCTAGATGTCTGGCTGGTGGTGCTATTTTGGGAGGTTCTAGGACCTTAAGTAGGCTAATTAGAGGGAGCAGGTTACTGGGGGTGGATACATGGATATATCTTGTCCCTGTCCCCTCTCTCTTTTTCTTCTCTGCCTGAGAGCAGATTCATTGGTTTACCTTGCCCTGCCCCCTCTCCCCTCCTTTCCCTTTCCCTTCCCTCCTCTTCTCTCCCCTCCCCAACTCTCCTCTTCTCTGCTTCAAGTTTTCAAAATAGGCAAATGATCTGAATAGAAATGTGGTGGATAGTTTTATGTCCACTTGACATAAGCTAAAGTCATCTGAGAGGAGAAAACCCCCATTTAAGACAATTGCTTCCATATGGTCTGTAGGCAAACCTATAGGGCATTAATTAGTAACTGACTGGCGAGGGCCAGCCCATTGTGGCGGTTCTGGATGAGCAAGCCACAAGGAGCAAGCCAGTAAGCAGCACCCCTCATGGCCTCTGCATCAGCTCCTGCCTCCAGGTTCCTGCCCTGTTTGAGTTCCTGTCCTGACTTCCTTCAATGATAAACAGTGATGTGGAAGTGTAAGCCAAAATTATCAGAGAGAGAGAGTCAATGAGTATATAGAAACTGCTAGATCTCATTAAACATTAGAGAGATGCGAATCAAAACTCAGCAGTATCTAATATTAAATAAATAATAAATGCTGTTGGGGTGTGGATAACAGGGAACCCTTATACTCTGTTGGTGGGAATATAAATTAGTTCAGCCACTAGGAGCACGTAGCTTTATAAACACTACAAACCAACCTGCCATGTGACCTAGGTCTCTTCTTTCTCCTCCTTCTAATTAAATATCCAAATGAAATGAAATCAGCATTCCAGCAGATTCCTGGACAACCAGTGACCATCATAGTATCCACAAGGCTGAGATAGGAAATGACCCCAGGTTGCTTAAAGGGCAGATTAAAGACCAGGCAGAGCACCCATGAGGCCTTGAGAATCCTCTCCAGCACTGCATAAAAATACTAAGTGTGGTGGCACCACGCCCTCCTGTAACCTGAGCGCTTGGGAGGAAGAAGCAGGAGAATCAGAAGTTCAAGAAAGATCATGTTGTCCTCATTGGAGTTCGAGACCAGCTTAGACTACAAACGATCCTGCCTCAAAAATGGGAAGGGAACAAGAAAACATGCAAAGGTACATTATGGGGTATTAGCTTGAAACAAAAGTGATATGCTAGCATCTGGAGCCAGCGGGTGGAAGTGCGTGTGAGTCATCATATGAAGTAAAGGAAGCCGTGCATAGAAAGAGATGTACCATGTGTTCTCTCCTTAATATGAAAGTTTAAAAGAAGAAAAGTTGACTTGAGTGTAGAATAGTGAATGCTACAGAAACAGAAAGAGTTAGGGAGGGAAGGGAAGGAAAAGGGGAGGGCTGGGTTTAACTGGCACATAATAGATTATTATTGAAGCAAACACTCAATGACTCTTGAATAAACAACATGAGCTCATCAAAAAGAGAGGGAGTTTGATTCAAATAATTGTTTTTTATTAGGTAGTAGTAGTAGTATTTTACTTATTCACTTTACATTCCACTCACTGTCCCCTCCCCATCACCCCCACACACAATTTCCCCCAATCCCCCATCTCCTTCTCCTCTGAGCAGATGCCCCCCACCAGGTATCCCCCAACCCTGGTACATCAAGTCTCTTGAGGCTTAGGTACGTCCTCTCCCACTGAGGCCAGACAAGACAGCCCAGCTAGAAGAACATATCCCATGTACAGGCAACAGCTTTTGGGATAGCCTTGGCCAGGTGTTCAGGACCCATATGAAGACCAAATTGCACACCTAGAGAAGTTCATCTTAGCAGCCTTAAATACAGTCTCTATTTTTGGAAGTAAGGGTTTTCTCCAGTTCTTTCCTTAGAGCCCCAATGTGGAAATAATGGTTTCTGTAAAATGGGGACCTCTAATCCCATCCACACTGACATGCCTCTGGAGCTGGGGCTCCTAAATGTGCCCTTTTTATTTGAACTAGATTCACTTAAAGACAAAACATCCAGGCCTGGAGGGTTCCACCCTCCTGGAAATATTTAACATCTGAATGAAGCTGGCTGGCTTGGCAGTATAGGTGAAAACATTTTATGTCCTGGGTTCTTTCCCCAGCATTTAATCCCTGAACCGTACATAGATAAAGATGACTCCCTCAAATTGTGTTTCCTAAACTAAATGCTGTCAGTGAAATCCTTCATTTTCCCTTTTCAATGGCGAATGTTATAAGACATTTCACATCCTTTGTGTCCCTGACAGATGAAATTACCCTGGAAACAAGCATTAGTGTTTAAAATTAAGATCCAGGGGCTATTAGTGTGATCCAACAGCTGTGTGAGAAGCGAACTCAGGTGCAATGAGGCAGAGACAAGGATGGAGGCAAGGAAGCTGGCTTTGACTGAGGGTCAGAGACAATAAAATTATATGGCCTTCTCCCTTTATTGCCCTTTTGGGATTAATGCCCAAAGGCCTGTTCCACAATTGACTGTAGAATGGAATAGCAGGGCTTATTGGGCATTTCCAGAAGGCATGTGTAGGCCACCTTCTTTCCCATGACTCAGCCAGCACGATGTCCTGAGAGCCTCTGTCATACAAATCACACAGCAGTAGCACTGCAGGAGAGAAAAGCAAGCTAACTTCATGCCTCTTCAAGGGCAGCCGCAGTCTTCTCTAGCTCACCAGCTTCCAGTTCATGCAAAGATGTAGCTGAGCCTCATGGCCATGAAGACACTCAAAGCTTAAGGAAACAGAGATGCATGAAGGACTTGAACCGCCACAGCTCTGGTGGCCTCAAGGCCTCTGGCAAACAGGTGCTCGGGTGCTAAGCTTCAGTCAGACAGTCTGTCTCTCTGTCTCTGTCTCTGTCTGTGTGTGTGTGTGTGTGTGTGTGTGTGTGTGTGTGTGTGTGTGTGTGTGTGTGTATGTGTGTCAATGTGTGTCTGTCTGTGTGTGTGTGTGTGTCTGTGTGTCTGTGTGTGTGTCTGTGTGTCTGTGTTTCCCTACGTGAGGATAAAAATCTGATCAGCTTCCAGCTCCTGCCTGTCTGCCTGTTGCCAGGTCTTCCCTACCATGATTGAAGCTATGCCTCTGGAACTATAAGCCAAAATAAACTCTTTCTTCCTTAAGCTGTTCTTGGTCATGGTATTAAAACACAGCACCAGAAAAGTTAACTAATGGGGACTTTGGTAGATGATTAAATTAGATGAAATCATAAGGGTGGGGCCCTTGTAATGGGATTAGTGTTCATATAAGAAGAGACACCACAAAGCTCCTAACAGTCTCTCTCTCTCTCTCTCTCTCTCTCTCTCTCTCTCTCTCTCTCTCTCTCTCTCTCTCAGCAAGGAACATGTTCTCACCATAATCTCTTAGCACCTTGCTTTGAGAGTTTCACAACTCTGGTCTTATAAGAAATGAATGCCTATTGTCCATCGCCAGGACAATGGTATTCCATAAAGACAAACCAAGTTTAGGCATCAATTAATCTTTGTGTCTCTTTTCTCCTTCTCCTTCCCCATGCCCTTGGTCTTGAGAAGGATGGAAGCCAGAACTTAAAAGAAAGTTATCCTACCCTGGGGTAGTAAAAAAGCTAAAACTGTAATGAGAATGTCTTCAGAGAGGTAAACATTACACAGATAGGGACCTCTTCCTTCCTCATGCGGTCTGTGCTTGCTGGTGAAGCTATGGGACCTTATACCGCCTCAGAGAAAGCTGTAGAGTCATGGACTCCAGGCATGGTGGACAATCCCCATGGAGGAGAAGGGGCTGTCTTATTACTATGAGCAGACACTATGACCAAGGAAACTTACAGAAAAAGCATTTAATGGGGGCTTCCAGTTTCAGAAGGCGAGTGCATGAACATCTTAGTGGGAAGTGTCGCAGGCATAGTGCTGGGGCAGCAGCTGAGGGCTTATGTCTGATCCACAAGCACAAGGCAAAGAGCTAACCGGGCATGGTGTTTGCTTTTGAAACCTCAAACCAGTGTCACAGCTCCTCCAACAAG
Organism: Mastomys natalensis; assembly: GCA_021653895.1. NCBI lineage: Eukaryota > Metazoa > Chordata > Mammalia > Rodentia > Muridae > Mastomys > Mastomys natalensis. The sequence goes on from JAJTUV010000081.1 coordinate 453,683, forward strand.
GCCACACCTCCTAATCCTGCTCAAACAATTCCACCAACTGGGGATGAAGTATTCGAACGTGGAGGAGGGGATGGGAAAGGGGAAGAGGAGGGGAGGATGGGAAAGGGGAAGGGGAGGGAAGGGGAGGAACTGCTTAGAGATATGCAGATGAGCTTTTCCACTGAGGTGAGCTCTCCAGACAATCAAAGTGACCCTCACATAAGAACAAGGATTTCCGTAACAGGGGCTGGGCGATAACTCAATGGACAAGACTCATGCTATGCAAATATAAGACCTGAGCTCCAATTCCAAGACCCATTAAAAAAAAACCTGGGCATAGCTATGAGTGCCTGTAACCCCAGCATTGACAGGAGACAGACATAGCTCAGGAGCTCAGCAGCCAGCCTGGTGGAAGGTGGGTGGGGCAGGTTTGATGAGAAACTCTGTCTCAAGTGAAAAAAAGAACATGAGAAGTGATATAGAAAGACACCCAACTTCCTCTTTTGGCCTCCACATACGGAAACACGCACCCACATGAACACATGAAATGCCACACATAAACATGTGCACTATTTATTCAAGTGTTCTCAGCAGTCTGCCCTCACTGGATGCTGAACCGAAGGGAATACACAGGTGTGATAATTGCCCCTAGTGAAAATTGGTGATGTGAAGCAGGATTATCCTCTATGGGGCTGATCTAAGATCTAATCAGCCAGGCACTTTGAAGGGACTATGCTCTTGGCAAAACAGAGTCAATGCATGAGAAGCATTTGAGGATTGAGAAAGTGAAGAGGGTTATAGAGCAAGAATGGTAGCTGTCCTCTGAGAGCTAAAAGCAAACCCTGGGTGAGCACCAACACAGAAACAGAGGATTCCTCTAATACAAGATCCAGCTGGGGCATTTCCAGTCTTCTGACTTACAAACTGTCAATCAACATGGTTCACCATGCTATTCTAGGCAATTGGGTCCAGGATACTTTGTGGGTACCAAAATCCATGAGCTCAACTCATTTAGATAAAATCCTGTGCATTTTATATAACCTATACACAGTCTCCCATACTTTAAACTAAGTGGCATGATACCTGATGCCACATGAATGTTGTATAAAGCCATTGCACTGCAGAATGGGGGAGGGGGGGAGAGATAATACCAAGAAAAGTCTACACATGCTCGACAGATGCCTTTTTTTTTTTTTTCAAATATTTTTTACCTAAGAGTTGGATTTCTGAATCTGTGGATCACCCAGAGAAGGGGAAGGCTAAATATGTAGCAATTTGTTGCACAGCAATAGAAAACAAACATAATGGCCAATACTCAGGACTTTGGTGTTCCTTCTCTGGACAGTTATGAGTTTGGTTAATTCTACGAATTCCCCCAACCTGAGAAAGGGCATATGCTTATCACCCCCATTTTACAGCTAAGGAAGCCAGCATCTAGCCAGTTCTTAAACATTTCTCCTAGCTTACATGTTCTGCGATTTCAGAGGGTTCTAGCCTCCCTCCATCAGGACCCAGGGTCACTGTCTCAACCCTTTGTCATTATAGTCTGAGGAATATACTACCCCACACTTCCCTCGGTGCTCCTGAACTCCTTCAAGGATAAGAGGGAGGCAGAAGCCAAGGGGTACTTTACTCGGGTGCTTGGTCATTCTTGCTAAACATACTAGGTGACCTGACATTTGAACTTAACTTTTCTAAGTACTTGCCAGAGTGGGTTCCCACCCGCAGTTCATGGACTGATCCAACAGAGCCATGGGCTCCTAAATTCCATTTCTACTGTCTCTTCTATGCTTCCTCTGCCTACACAGAGGAACCCTGCACCAAGCAGTCACTTCCTGTCCTGAATGTTAGGCCATGCCATTGCCTCCTGGAGTACCAAGTGTCATACCATAATCAGCTCATCCCATCAGAATTCCAAAGGAGAGCAATATTTAGCAGTTCAAGCAGGGCAAGGGCTGACATTAAGCAAATTTCAATGGTTATTTGAAGTTAATTAAATTTAATCACATAATGATTTTATAATTAGTAATGGTGCTCTTCTTTCTACATGGGTGGACTGAAGCTCTGAAGAAAAAGACTATAACCAGAAGGAAAGGGACCTGGGCATCCAGGAAGTATGGATGACAGGAAGTGAGGAAGAGGCAGATGTGGTTGGTGCCCCTACAAGAATGCCCTGGCACTCTGGGTTCTGGTATCCCTGCAGGGCTTCCTGCTCAGTCCACTGGTGCACTCTGGGTCTTTGTCGTGTGTGTGGAGTATGTCCAATCGATGATCAGAAACTCCTCGGGGATGGTGGTTTTAATGAGAGCTGTCCCCAGGAAGCTTGGATATTTGAACACTTGGTCCTGTTGACAGTGCTGTGTGTGGAGTTGTGGTTTAGGAGATATGGCTTCTCTGGAGCCTTGAGGTTTATAATCTTCTTCCTCTTGCAGTTCAATCTCTGCTTCCTGTGTTGGGATGAAAATGTGCGCTTTCAGCTTCCTGTCACCTTACTTGCCACTTGCTGCCACGCCCCCTCCTGTGATGGGATGGACTCTTTCCCTCTAGAACTGTAAGCCAAAACAAATCTTACATCTCTAAGTTGTAAGACATGGTATTTTTACCACAGCAACAGAAAACGAATACATCAGGAAAGGAAGGGAAAAAAGACAAACCAACTATTACAAACTGCAAATGGTATTTCAAGGCCAACCGTGAAATCTGTAATGCTATTAGTCCAAACCATTGTCTCAGCTTGGCCAATAAACAGCACTGATCTGCTGAACAATAACTAAAGGTATTTGATTGTAAGATTAATTCCTGTAAGGAATTTGAGGTGGGTACCTTGTGGATTCCATGGTATCTCATGCAAATAGACTTGGGATCCTAAATTTTATCTTCAGTGCACATAATTTGGCTACTTGAGAATTCACTTAGGCCCTGAGTGGTAGAATTAGATAAACTCAAATACTTTGTGAAGCCAGGCATCTCAGATAGCCTGGATATCTGGGTGAGAAGGAAGGAAAGACTGTGAGGGCAGCCAGTGTTTTGTCATGTGTGTGGTTCCCAACACATCAGGAGGTCTTCTTCCTTATTTCAGGAACACAAGCTGGGAAAGGGGTGAGGAAGGTGACCACCTTCGTGGAGTGCTTCCTACTGGCCACACACTGTACTTTCTCACAGCTTCTTTCCAGGAATCATAAACGAGCAGAGCCTCTGAGTGATAGGGTCCTGTGCCTAAAGGCATATATCCAGCATCAGACTGTGTGACTCCAGGATCTGAGGGTCAGTGCACCATGGGACACTTGATGGTACATATAGAAAAGGCATAGCAGAGATAGATAGGTGGGTTCCTGCAGAAACAGCCACTTCCGGGTAGTTGCCTGAGATGATGGTATTAACCTGGAACATTACTGTCCTCCCAGGGAGGGGACTCTGATAGCCTAAGGAACACATGCTGCATGTCCAAGGATTACATGACAGCACGCTGACTCCTCCCTTTCCTTCTCAAGCCCCTTTTCCCCCCACAGTGTTCAATTAATCAAGAAAATAATTCAATGAGTCAAAAACACAGAAAACTATACATAAGGGATTTCTCTGTACAACCAAAGAACTGTCTGATTCCAACTGATTCGTGGTTTGTTTCTTTGTTTGTTTGTTTTTATTTTGTGAGACAAGATCTCACAATGTAGCCATGGCTGGCTGGAGATCAGGCTGCCCTCAAACTCTAGGAGATCAGCCTGTCTTTGTCATCTGAGTGCTGGGATTAAATGTGTGTATCACCATACCAGGTTCCAACTAGTTATAAGACATGGACAGTGACATTTCCTACAACAGGATGGCTAGATATGATTCTGATGTGACAACACAACAATGTCTCCAAGGACTGGACTTTAAACTCCATAGTTTTTTGTTGGTTTGGTTTTGAGACAGGGTTGGTTTTGAGCCAGGGTTTTATATAGCCCAGGCTGGCCTCAAGCTTGCTACATAGCCCAGGACGATCTTGGCCTTCTGATCTTCTGCTTCTTCCTTCCCAGGGCTGGGGTTACAGATCCACTCTTCCAGGGCCTTGCCACTCCTGGCTTATAAAGTGCTGGGATGGAAAACAGAGCTTCCTGCCTGCTGAGAAAGCACTACCCAGGGAGCCTCATCCCTCAAGAGGCCACAGGCTTGCCTACTATAGCTCAGCTTCCCCCGGAAATCCAAAGACAGCCTTCCATGAACCAGAGGGGGTGGGGTCATCAAGGTAGGTAGAATGGAAGTTTTCTGATTGGGTCCAGGTACTTATCCAGGACTTGGCTCAGGATACTTGGCACATCCAGGGAACTGCTATGTGCATGCTTTCCCAAGCGCTTATGGGGCCAAGTGGCTGCAAGGACCACTCTAATGCCTGTGATGCTGATGCTGGTTTTTTCTCAACTGAACACCAGGCCAGGCCTGAAGTGGGCAGTGAAAGAAGCTGACATGTGCTGTACAGCACCTCTTGCCAGAGAGAGGTCAGTTCATCAGGGGAACTTGTGCAAGCTGGTCCAGACAAGGCCAGTTTCCTCTGTCTCAGCTCCCTTCACCAGCCATAAGCCCTTTGAAGGTCTCTCTGAATGCTCTGCTCTAAGTTTAAATGCTAATGAGGTCAAGGCCATGATCCCAGGACCTTGTCACAACCTTCTGTCTTCCAGTCCTCAGAATGCTCCTGTTGCAGTGCCCTTGCCACATCTCCCTGCCTTCTTGCTTGCCCTGTGGCTGTTTAAGAGCTGAGTTGGCGAGCAGAGCTTAGCAGTTTATCATTTGAAGAGAGCCTTTGCACAGCCTTGGTGCACAGGAACACTGTTGAGATTTAAGGTGTCTGTGGATTCCGTTTATAGAGCCCTGCTATCTCACAAAACACTTGCAGACCAGAAGAAACGATGGTCAACGCACCAGGATTTCTGCATTCAAGGCCACCTTCCCTGTACGTTAGTGTTATTGATCACCCACACCTTCAGGCCTGACAGGTAATCAATAGACCCTCTGACCCAGATATGTGACTTGGCCCATCGGGGCTCTAAAAACAAGAAGCGAACATGGCAAGTATGGTTCATGGTTTTTCATACACGAGAATTACATTTTTTTTTTATTCCCCAGAGCTGTAAAGCCGTTTCTCCTCAAATTACCTTAGCCATCTTAGCAGCGTGGGACCAGAGAGTCCTTTTCCACTTTTCTTGCTCAATAGTTCTGCCACCCAGCCCAAGCTATTACAAGCAAGTGACAGGCCCAAATATGGGGAAATCTATTCATGCCCCAAAAGAGCCAGGATTCTATCTCATCGTACCTTCAGGAGAAGGGCATTCACCTTCTTGGTGAGAGTTTTAGGGGAAGTCCTGGGTGGGAGAGGCAGGGACTTGAGGAGCCAGGGGAATGGAAGCCAGTTCAGCATCCACCAGGGATGAGGGTGGAATGTGAAAGCTGTTGTTATGGCCACCTTCAGAAACAGAAAGCTAGTTCTAATGACATTGGCCTTCAATGATTTAATAGAATGTAAGGGTATAAGGAGTTTAGAGAGAAAGAGAAGATGAACACCTCTCAGTCTATCTCCATTAAAACTAGCATCCTCACGGAACAAGAAGCCACCTCCTTACTATGAATATGGTTCTTTGAATAGCTATACATATATGTGTGTGTGTGTGTGTGTGTGTGTGTTATATATATATATATATATTATATATATATATATATATATATGTGTGTATTTGTTTATGTGTATATGTGTGTGTGGGGGTATGTGTGATGTATATATGTGTGTGGTGTATGTGTATAGGGAGAGAGAAATCCCAAAGGTACCATAGGTATTGAAAGAATGAATCAGGACAGCTCACATCTAAACCAAGCCCCACCCCTCCAAATAAACAAACAAACAAAACCAATACCTAACAGATTTTCAACAAAGCCACATCTATGTGTTAATTCATTATGAATGAATGAGTGGTGAGTGAATTTATAAGCTACTGAATGAATGAAAATGTAGTATGCAACTGTGGCGGTTTGAACAGGTATGGCCTCCAGAGACTCAGGTATTTGAATGTTTGACCCATATGGAATAGCATATTAGGAGGTGTGGCCTTTTTGGAGTAGATACTGCCTTGTTGGAGGAAGTGTGTCATTGTTGAGATGGGCCTTGAGGTCTTATATGCTCAAGCTATGCCCAGTTTTACACACAGTCTCCTTCCACTCCCTGTGGATTAAGATGTAGAACTCTCAGCTCCTTCTCTATCAGCATGTTTGCCTGGATGCCACCATGCTTCCCACCATGAAGATAATGGACTAAACCTCTGAACCCATAAGCCAGCCCCAAATAAATGTTTTCTTTTATAAGAGTTGCCAAGGTCATTGTTAGCATTCTGTCTAAACTCCACCTCCACAGCTATCTGGCAACAGCCAGGAATGCTCCGCCCCACAGTTACCTGGCAACAGCCAGGTAGGCCTGCCCACTATAAAAGGAGCTGTCTGCCCCCTCCTCTTCCTCTTAATCTCTTACCCTCATGATCTCTTGATCTCTTGTCTGTAGTTTCTCTCTGCCCCTCCCCCCTTCCCTTTCCCCTCTCTCCACATGGTCATGGCTGGCCTCTACTCCTCTGCTCCTCTACCTCTCTGTTCTCTCTCTCTCTCTCTCTTTGTCTCTCTCTCTCTCTCTCTCTCTCTCTCTCTCTCTCTCTTTCTCTCTCTTTCTCTCTCTCTGCCTCTACTACCCTCCTGGCTTCCCTCCCCATGACCTGAATAAACTCTATTCTATGCTATACCGTCGTGTGACTGGTCCCTCAGGGGGAAGAGATGCCTCGGCATGGGCCTGCTGAGACATCCCCTTCCATCATTTGTCCCCTTCTATCATTTCAGTCATGGTGTCTCTTCACATCAATAGAAATCCTAAGACATCAACCAATCACATAGCATCCGCATGCTACTATCCCCAAGGGTTATACTCAGAATAAGAGTCCTCTTTCTTCATCCCTCCTCTACAAATCTGCAAAGCAGACTTGACTAGGTACAGTTAAAAGGAAAACATGGAAGCTGCACCCAGAGTTGAGTTCAGATATTGGTTCTGGCAGCAAAGTGAGTTTGTGAAAATCCACTCTAACTGACATTTAGTCTTATCATGTGAAAAATGAAAAGAAGACAGTGTTGTTCTCATAGGAAGAGATAAGGCTTACTTGGAGCCAGATACACAGCTAGTGCTCTGCAGGGTGTGGTTATAGCTAATATTAGCCAAGCCACTCAACAGAATATGGCAAATGAAGCTGGAACATCCATTTTCAAACCAGGAAGGATTTACTTAATGAGACAAGACCATTCCAAGCGATCAGATGATGACTTCTGCTTCCTTCTCTGCAAGCTTGAAATAAAGTCCACCTTCCCAGTGAGCTGGCTGCAGAAAGTCCCTCAAACTAATGTGAAATGATAAAACAGACCAAGGAGAGCCACAGACTCCGTGCAAGTGAAGTTATGCTAAGTACTAAGTTGCTGGAAATGACAATACCACTTATCAGAATATGCCAGGTTGTGCTGCAGTAGCAAACTATTCCAAGAGTCTGTGACTTTAAAAACAAAAAAATAAAAAAATCACAATACATGCTAAGCCTGAGAGCACAGAGCAGTAATCTCACTTCTCGAGAGGATGAGGTAGGAGGATCAGAAGTTCGAGGCCTGCCTTGGCAACTGAGTGAGACCCTTTGTCTGCAATACACATCCTTTACACATCATCTCCCCTCAGAGATCTGGGCCCTAACCATGTTATCTTAAGTGATACTGAACACCCAGCATCAAGGACAGACTCCAGAGGGTTTCATACTGACAATCGAATGCACTCAATGCATGGACAACATGGTCCATGCATGGTCATTGGCCTGAGTTAATCAGTTGACATCAGCAAACCACAAGAGGACCAAAGAGTGTACTGCCCCCATGCATTGGAATAGGAAGGTGGGGATCACTAATGAACACTATTGTTGTGACAAATACTTAATGAAAGCCACTTAAAGGAGGAAGGGTTTATTGTGGCTCAGGGTACAGTCCATCATAGCCAGGAAGTAATGACAGAGAGGAGGGGCAGGGGGAACACTTGTCACAGTGTGCCTGCAATCAAGAACAAAGAATGGTGGCTCCTTGGAGGATCCCTGGAAAGCTGAAGTCTACATTAAAAGACCAAAGAAGCTGGGTTCTGCCGTCAGTGAAGGAGATGCACTCACTATCAGAGAGCAAAGACGAGAGGGAAGAGCGGCCTTGCTTCACCCTTGGACCTCTTTTGTCTGCGTCACTGACAGCTGACAGAAGGTTCTGCCCACTCTGGGGAAGAGCTTCCCTGTCAGTCAATCTTTCCGGGAAATAACTCACAGCCCTACCTAAAGTGGTGTCTCTCAATTGAGTCCAATCCAATAAATTAACAACCGATGTTAACTCTCCCAAAGCACCAAATACCATAAGCCAAGGGGTCTCCTGGTGGGCTCCATGCAAACCAGTTGTGTCCCCAAGAACAACGGGGACCTGAGGAAACACACTGTCTCCCAAATTCTAACAGCTCAGAGTGCAAGAGGGCATTGCAGAGTAGAGTTTGGAGTTGTATTTAGCAAAGCACAAAGCATCTCAGACGTCCTTACTATTCATTTGAAAGGGACCCATGTCTGTATCCACATTGACCTTCCAGATCCACGGGTTCTGAATCCAAAGTTTCAACCAGACACAGACTGGAACCATTCTAAGTAGGGGGGAATGCTGCCTGCACTGAACATATACTGAATTTCCTTTCTTGATATTGTTCCCTGAACAATACAGTATAACAACCATTTACAGGGCATTTATATCCATTATATATATTCATTCTATATTATGTGTCACCTAGAGATGATCTGAAGTGAACAACATCAATGTGGGTGACTTATATACAAATTCTACAACTTATAAAAGAGACTCAAACATCCACTTGGCATCCAGTCCCCTGTTGCCTCTGAGGGACCATTATCACTGGACAATCACATCACACTGTGGTACTTACTGCCTGTGTTAGGCAAGAATAGAGTAGAACCCCTTGAAAATTAGGATTCTTGGATAGAAGTGACAAAGGATTTCTCTCCCTAATTCTGAAACCATTTTAAAAATGTACAAGGCAGCAGAATCCCCCTGGGCATGTGTCCCCTGCCCAGATGTATAGTATTAGGATAGCAATACTGGCCAGTTTGGTCAGCCTTTGAGGAGTCAGGACAGGACCTCATTGTCCAGGTCAAGTTCATTAGAGAGCTAATTAGTGCCTTGGATGCAGGATCTATCTACAACCCTCATCCTCCGTGACCCTAGTAAGCTCAACTGAGGACCCCTTTCCTCAGCAGCCATAAAGTTCATATATCCTGAAGATGTCTTTGGTCTCCAGAGGGCTCATACCCCCCTGTGGCTACAAGATTTCCAAGGGAAACCCAAGCAAGTCACAAAGGCCTATGGCAGCACAGGGTGTGGTAGTACTGAAGAGGGAAGCCCAGGACAGTATGAGGACCAGCAGGCTGGGCCAGTCAGGGAACTTGGATAACACAGGAAAAAGCTGCCCTATACCGCACAGTTCCAGGGAAAGGGCTTAGCAGAGGTCAGGCATACATACTTTTAGGGGATATCAGTGTGATTATTTCTCCAAATGTTTGTGAAGCTGTAGAAAAATCTGGAGAAAAAGCCCAGAATGAATGTTCCCAAAGTCCTGGGAGCTGCCGCATGTCTGACCCTGAGCAAGTGAAGGCGACCGAGATTTGTGATTAAAGGCAAAGGGACAAGAGACAGCTAAGAGCACAGAGGATGCTGGGAATAAATGGAAGCCAAAGGATGAGGGGATAGAGGGTATGTCCAACAGGGTGAGTCACCTGGGAGGACCAGAAGACAGGCTATTCTCTGGGGAGGAGAATATTTGGTCAAAATAACCAGGTATCTCAAAGGCTGGCTATGGGGCACAGAGTAGTCACTGTAAGTACCTAACAGAGATACAACGGGATGGAGTTACTTATGCTGTCAGCTTGTCTATCTACATGAGGATGACCCAACAGGGGACCTTCAGACTATATCCCCCGAATGTACAGACAGCAGCATTTACAGCAGGAAGGGATTCTTTTTCAATATGTCCACAAGGGCTTCAACACTGCTCCTCGATAAGATCAGAACCTAATGACTCTTTCCCAACATCTGGCTTCTCAGAAACTAGATAGAAATACAATATAGAATCTAGTAGTGAGAGCTGGTTCTTCAGAAGCCTTGCCCCGATCCCTCTCTAACCATCTGGGGAAGCCAGCTGCCCCATCCTGAGAACATGTCAATATGGAAAGACGCTGTGTGAAGATTTGAGGTCTCCTACCTCCAACTCAAGAGGAATAGAAACATTTTCCCACAGCCGTGTGGGTGCACCAACCTGAAAGGAGATCCTCTAGGCCAATCCAGCCAAGCTTTCAGACGACTACATCACTAGCAGACATCCTGGACTAAAGCCTCATGCGATATCCTGAGTCAGAACCATACAGTAAAGATGCTCTCCAATCTCCTGGACCCTCACAAGCTCTGTGACACAGCGAACCATCATTTCCAGCTAATATGTGTTGGCCTAAGTTATCACGTAGCAATAAAAAGTGGCAGCATGAGATACTGGGGTAGGAGTTGAAAGACGGATGAGCAAACCTAGACAAAGTTTAGGAAAGTCACATGACCTGCTGGACCAGGGTGATAGGAACAGAGAGGAGGAGATCTCCCAAGTCTGATAAAAAAAAAAAAAACATTTAGGACATTTAGAGAGCTCAGAGATTTGTTGACCATAAGGCATGGTGAGATGCCTCAACAAGTAAGGCCACTTGCACCAAGCTCCACTACCAAAGTTCGATCCCCAGGAACCAATAAGGTGAAAGGAAGGATATGACTAACTTACACAAGTTCTCCTGGCCACTATATACACACTACGTACACCATGGCTCACTCCTCACCTACACACACAACACACACACACACACACACACACACACACACACACATACACGATTTTAAAAAGATACAAGGATGATCCCGGGGCTCGGAGCCTGAGTTGTGGAAATGCCTTCAGAAACGGAAACAGTGCAGATCCACCATTTCTCACCGCGAACCCCGCCCACTGCTGCCAGCTCGAGTATCTGGAACGGTTTTTCCTTTTAAACACTATGCTTCCACAAGAGCGGTCTCGCTCGCCGGGATTCCAGTCTCATAACTTTTATCATCAGGATGGCCAAAGCATGTTTGTGAGACATGAAGTTTCCCTTTTGAGGTTCTGGGTTTTTCGACACTTGTAATTACTCCCTAGGTAACTGAGGAACTTGAAACAGGTGTGGCATTTTCCCCCCAACAGTCACAGATAAAAATCCCCTCCAGCCGCAGCTTGTAGCACTTGAAGCAAGCATGCACTGACCACTGCTCGCGTGCAGCCATGCACTAAACTCGAAGCCGCCTGTCAGAATCCCCAGATGAGCCCAAGCAGCAAAGCCTCATCGATCCACCCATCAACACCTTAGAGCTGCGCTAAGAGAACCGATCTCAGCTGGACAGGGGGAAGGGCAAGCGGAGGTGTTGACAGTGTCTCCTGTGATGGGTTCCTAAGTGAAACAGTGCCCTTCTCGGGTGTCACCAAGTGTCAGAAACAGCCAAGCACTGGGCAAAAGCTGAGGCTGACCCTCCCCCTCCTGAGGCCAGCATCAAAAAAAAAAAAGAGTCACTTACTCTCTCTTCTTTCACTTTGAGACAAGGTCCCATGTAGCCTGGGCTAGCCTCAAAACAGGCTATGTTGCTGACGATGAGCTTGAACTCCTGGCCCTCTTGCCCCACCTCCCAAGTGCTGGGATTTCATGTACTTCACCATCTCATCTGGCTTTCCTCCCTTCTGAGAGCCTAGAGACGCACTGAGCAAACTGTTGTTCGCTCACAAAGGAGATAAACATCAGGACGTTGCTGTCAAACCGGTTCATTCTGCTTAGCAATTGTTTCAAGATGAAGAAAAATTGGAAAGAGAATCACTGGGGTTTCTTTCTTTCTTTTTTCTTCTTTCCTTCCTTTTTTATTCACAAATACCTCTGCTAGGTTTTACAGAACAGTGTCATTCAAGTGAGGAAATCCACAATAAACCCCCGTGATATGAAGGTGATTATCTCCTGACTGGAGTTTTATTTCATCAATTACTTTCTCACAACAGGGACATGCCAACACCCACTGTGCCCTCTGCCCAGGACCTCTGAGCAGACCCTGTGTAGACACTGGGACCATCCACGCCAGTTGTATTGGGGGTATGTGATCATTTGTGTGCCTCCTTCACTGACCAGTGGCTTTCAGCAGGACACCCGTCAGGCTCAGGGTGCATCCTGCCGCATCTGGAGACATTTATTTTTTCAAAACTGGAGGAAAGGGGTCTAGAGAGGTGGCTCGGTAAGCCAGAGTGTTGGTTGTGTAAGCCTGAGGACCTGAAGTCAATCAAGTATCAGCACCCAAGTGAAAAGCCAGCCATGGGCATGCACACCTGTAACCACAGCACTGCTGGGGGTGAAGACAGGAGGGCCACTGGGGCTTGCTAGATGGCAGCCTAGCTCCGGATTTGGTGAGAGACCATGCTTTAAAGGAATAGAGCAGAGAGCAGAGAGATCAGGACATTTGGTGTCCCCCTCTGGCCTCCAAGTATGGACACAAGTACATGCTCAAGCAGACACACAAGTGCATAGACAGCATACACAACACACACACAAAGATAGAGGGGGTGCCAGGGCATGTGGTAGGTAAAGACCAGAGATACTATGAAGCATGTTGGAATGCACAAGGCAGTTTCCTTGACACAAAAAATGTATCCACAATGATATACATGCTGAGGTCAACAGAAGTGAGTGCCACACAGGCAGACACTTGGACTTTACCAGCTTGCTTTCTGTCTCCAGACCCTAAAACACACCAACTGCCTCACAGGAGGTGAAGGAGGAGAGGAGACAAGAAAGGGGCAAAAGAAAGAACATGGGTAGCCTACAGCACACTCACTAGGGGTATGTGTGTGTGTGAGTGTGTGTGTGTGTGTACTCATACATATATACATGTGTATAAATGCATGTATGTATTTTGTATGTATGTATGTTTTATTTGATCAATTTGATCAATGTACATACATACATACATACATGATACACATACGCATTCATACACAAAGGTGGGGATGCTGGAATTGTTTGAACAATATGTATAGTCTCTCTGTCAGAGTTTTACCAGCTTTCCATCATTTTCTGATCCAAGTCCAGTTGTTAATGTCAAGCCAGCTGACCTGGTGTGCATGTCCCACAGCTGCTAGTCAGTAGCCACCATGGAAAAGACTATCCATCTTCCTGCCGGTCCCCAAATACACACCATCAATGTCTTCCATGGTGACCTTCACCCTTACGGCTAAAACTCCAGCAATCTGACCAACATACACACACACATACAAACTGCAGGGTCTTTGACTCTCCTGCTGGCAAGTGGCCTGGGGTAGCCTCATCCAAGCTGACCACGAAGCCAGCTGAGCTACGCACAGGCATCTCCTCCAACACTTCACACAACGTTCCTCTCCCTCTTCTATGTCGCCTTCAGAGAGAACCCAGACTCCAGAGAGACTTCACAGCATGCCAAGTCAACTTACTGCCCCAGCATCTACTGCCCAAAGCATTTCCCAGTGTCCACCCTTGGTAACCATGGAGCAAGGGACATTTATGGAGAAAGTTGGTGACAGGCATCACCTTGGAAGGCTGAATTCTGAGGAAGAGTCCAGCTGTTCTGTGGTCACTTATGCAGTCAGCTTTGGGTCATGTGACATGCATTCTAGAAATCCTGGCCCTGGTCCTAAGGAGCCTTGTCAGCTGATTCTGTAATTATGCCCTTCTCCTTTCCAGGGATGGGAAGTGTCTACACTACGCCCATGTCTTACCAGTATTGGTGCTTTGACATTGAGGCCTTTCCCTCCCAGAGCCAGGTAATCCCTACAGAATCAACAACTTGCTCCCAAAGTAAACTAACCAATGTACACCCCATACCCTTATCCTCCTGCTGTAATCACTCTGGACCAGATGTCAGGTGTGGGACAGCCCAGCACCTCAGAAGCCCTGGCTATCACTCAAACAAGCCCCCTAAGTCTGTTTGCCTCCTTTGTCTTCTTTTTCTGCAGACACCACAAGTAATGACCTGGTTACCTCCTCGTTGTCTCTTCTCCCTCAGTCTCCTCCTCACATGTCCATAGAAAACTCACAGTTGCAGTCTACTTCTGCCTGTCCTACCATACCTGGTTAAAACAAACTCAAGATGCTCTTAAAACAATGCCAAACCTGCTTCATTGGTGAAAGGTGACAGGGTTGCTGGCCTGAGCTCATATGGTACCCATGTGGGCTTAGACCACAGAGGCACACCTAGCCCTCTGCCTCCTGGGATGCCAGCCCCTGTCAATACCAGCAGCCCAGCTAAGGACATGATGCTCACACTGTCTGGAACTTGCACACACTGTCCTCTCATGGATCACAGAAAAGTCTTGGAGCAGGTAAAAGACCCAGGTTAACCCGATAGAGCCAGATTTGAACCCTAGCCTTAACCGTAGGTTCTCCATCTGTTGCTGGGTTGCCTTCCAGCTGGACACTATAAGGCATCAAAAACAAGTGAGCCCCCTCCCTTTTTTTTTTCCAGGAAACAGCAAGGACCACACAGAAAATATACCAATAAGGTGTGACTGTTCTATCAATCCCAGAGATCATGCGCATGCTATGATCTACTGTCCACAGACTCTCCCTGATGACACCCAGTTATTGGCCAGTAGTGGCTTCTTTGACGACAACGGCATTTAGCAGACCAAGCGGAGAGAGGTGGCCCAAGGGAGCCTCCCGACTGTTCCCTTGAAGCCCAGCCCTGGCAGAGCACACTGTGTAGTGTTTACAGCCACGCAACTGAGCCATGAAGGAGGTAAAGGGTGCATTGTTCCCAGCGCAGCTGCTTTCAGGGGAGGACTTTATAGTGTGGCCCTGGCAGCCGGGACAGGAAACAGGGCCTGAGAAGCGTGGGAATTCTCCTGCTTCACGGATGCCTAAAGCCAGCGGGCTCATTAAGGTGTTCCACCATGGCTGAAGAGAAAAGCATTTTCCAGAGCATTCTTTGAAAACGAGCCACCTCCTGATGTTGGTGCACCTACACTCCCCACAGCAGCAGGGAAAGTTAGAAGTCAATTGACTCTAAGTTTGCTTCTTAGGTGTGATTGTGAATTCCAGTGGGATTGTGAAGACATGCCAGACAAGTTCAAAATAAAAGAACATTAATTTTAAATTGATTTTATTTGACAATAGAATATGTGCATGTGCATATATACGTGCACGTGCCTCTGTGTGTGTGTGTGTGCACGTGTGTGTGTGCATGTGTGTGTGTGCACGTGTGTGTGTGCGTGTGTGTGTGTGCATGTGTGTATGTGTGTGTGTGTGCATGTATGTGTGTGTGTGTGCACGTGTGTGTGTGCAGTGTGTGTGTGTGTGTGCACGGTGTGTGCGTGCGTGCACAGGTACGTGCATGTGTGCATGTGTGTGGTGACCATGAGGGCTCTAAGCCATGATGTGGAGGTCAGAGGACAACCTTTGGGATTCAGTTCTCTCCTTCCACTGTGGATTCCTGGGACAGAACTCAAGTCACCAGACCTTGAAAGCGCTAAAGCTAAAACTTACCCCAAAAGTCTTCTCGCCAGCACCTCTGCTTTTAAATTTTAATTTAAAATAAAGAGCATTCTAGTTTTAGAGAGGCGTGGGGCAGAAGTACCCTATGTACAAACATATCAATGTCACAAAGGACGAGGGAATGTTTCCATGTTGGTTGTTCCAGACCAAGGGAGCAAGGAAATGTAATAGCTCTCCTGTGCTGTGGGGGGAAGGGGAGTCAGGGAGAGGAGTTTGGGGAGAGGGAGCACTGGAGGGGGACTGCTCTAAAGGGCACACATTAGACCAAATGGCCAAATTAAAGCAAAACAGAAGATGAAAGTGTTGATGACAAGCCCTGCCCTGTGACACGTGACTATGAAAGACTGCAGTCGGGTGTGTGGCTCCTGCCCTGTCTGTAATTCCAGCACTTCAGAGGCAGAGTCAGGCGGATCTCTGTGATCTGGACAAAGGGTATGTGGAAGTACCATGTAGCACCCTCATCTTGGAAACTCTTGCAAGTTTTAAATTAATTCCAATGTCTTTAGGTTTGTTTCAGATCTAGCTTTTGGACAGAGGCAGAGAACTTTCCACTGGAGGGTAAGCTTGCATCAAGTTGAGATCAGGTAGGAGTGGGTACCAGTTTGGAACCCAGGGGGAGTCCATCACTCATTCCAAATGTCTCATGGCCACACTAGGTCTTAGAAGCTCCCGCACAGCCAGGAGCTTGTAAACCAAAAGTGGAGAAAGCAGACAAAGGCGTCAGTCTCCACCCAGCTACTCAACAGACAGATCAAGTAGATAATGCCGCACACCCAAGAGCAAATACGCTGTATAAATCGGGCTCCATGGGTTTTTTCATGGGGAGAGGAGATAAACTCAGTTTTAAGTGCTGGCCACTCACTGGGAGTGTGCCCATACTCTAGTGAGCAATGGGCAACACAAATTAGACTTGGCTTTTTCTTCTTTTTGGTGGAGGAGGATACAAAAAGGGTGGATCTGGGGGACCAGAGAGGGGAGTGTGATGGGGTGCACTGTGTTGAAATTCTCAAATAGTCAATAAAAATATTGTATTGAAAAAAGTGAGGACCCAAAGTAGGTTGGGTAGGGAAGGGGGAGTACGTCTTGGGGGAGTTGAAAGAGATGACTATCAAAATACAATGTATACAATTCTTTTAAAAGATGATTTAAAAAAAAAAAAAAAGGGAAAGGAAAGGAAAGGAAAGAAGAAAGGAAAGGAAAGGAAAGGAAAGGAAAGGAAAGGAAAGGAAAGGAAAGGAAAGGAAAAAAAAGCACATCAGTCACCAGATGGACTCAGGCTTGAGGCTGTGAGGGGAAAGAAAGGATGGTAAGAGAGGACAGTGAGAGCTGATGAGGAGAAACCCAGAGATCAAGACTAGGGCACTTGGGGGATGTGGTAAAGCCAGAGTGGGGAGTGGGGAAGCTGAGCGCTGGGGTGGTCCTGACCATCTTACTGGTGGCAGTGTGGGGTCAGGTCAGGACAGGGCGTGGCAAGAACAAAGTGGATGTCAAGAGTGAACCCCTGAACTCACAGAGAAGAGGCTGGCACCTGTGTCTCACGCCCCCCCACACACACCTCCTTCCCCAGTCATCTCTCGTCTGATTGGCCACTGCCTGGTTCAGGGATCCTCCCTTGCCCTCACCTGGCCTTCCCCTCCCCTTACCCAGCAGGCAGTAATATGGAGGATTCTCCTCAGAGGATCAGCCTATTCTAAAGACATGACTGCCAGCTAGGTCTCTCAGGGAGCTGGGGATGCTGGGGGCACAGTAGAGGGGCTGTGTCACTTCTTTTAATCTCAGTGTTTTGCTTCTGTGAGCTGGTATCCTCTCCCCCAGGGCAGTCACAGGGCCTGCAGAGCCCATGGGGCTCTAGATGGAGCTTCCAGATACACAGCATGTCCTGGGGCCTTGTGGCTCCTTGGTCGCCCTGATGGCAATGAGCAGAGATGAATATCAGCAAGCCTTCCAGCTAGAGAAGCCGCCTCCATAGGAATACCAGGGCTTCCTGCAGCCTCTACTATAAGATCCTTGAGGGCAGTGGGTTCAAGGGAGAGGACCTAGAATCAGGCCCAGTTTGAAACCCTGCTCCTGCCCTCCCTCCCTCCCTCTGGTTCAGGCCTGAGCTCCCAGTGCTGGGATTTCTCATTTGTGAACCGAGACACTGTGCTCTCTTCCTTCTAGCTGCTGAGAGGTTGGATTAAATGAGGTAGTTTGGGTGGATGACTTTATGCTTATTACTATCATGGTTTCCAAGTTCATTGCCACCAGGGGAAGTGGGTTTGTCACTGAAGTCACCCAGCAGCCCCCTGCAGCCCCATGCTCAGTCTCTGTGTCCGCACTGTGCTCTGACGCAAATTAGTCTAAGCCCAGTTCCAGTCTGACCCTAACACCCCGCTTCCCCCACAAACCCGTATACCCAAGCCCAAATAGGACTCTTTTTATCCTGAGACTTTCTAAGGGTCTCTTGCCAATATCAACTCCATCAAGGCTGGTACAAAACGAAGAGGCATTCAATCAGATCAGAAAGCTCCCTGTAAAAGAAAATAGCCTGCCCCCACTTTTATAAGTGCTCCTACACCCAAACGAAACTAGTGACTGTGGACAGAACTCTGCCACCCTAGAGGCCCAGGGTAGAGTGGAGTGGAGCAGAGTTAAGGGAGTTTGCCATGAAGAGGGAGATTTGTAACATTCTGCTTGGCTTTCCTGCTACAATCTCAGTTTCCCCTAGCTAATGCCTCGTGGCTGCATATCATTTCCTGGGTATCTTAGTGAAAATAGGCCTCAACTCACAGTGGAGCGACTTTTTTTTTTTTTTTCTTTCTTTCTTTCTTCCGGTGGGATCCAGGGAAGCCATAAGTAGAATCGATGTGCAGAGTCCGCAGGGAAGTGCAGCAGCGCCATCTAGTGGCCATTCTTGCTCCGTGCATCTCCTGGACCATGAGGACCGCATAATAAATTATATTTTACAGTCTTAATCCCCAGCTTTCGCGTTCACCTCCGTAACAAACGCAAAAGCAAAACTGCTCACAAAACATGTTCGGGTTGTTATTTCTAAGGGTCCTAAAAGGGGCTGCTGTAACAGGTTCCCTCGATTTCAGGCGGGTCATGGGCAGGAGCTGGCCAGCCCAGGATACCTGGTGCTGGAGGCCTTCCTAGAGCTTTCTCCAGAAGATTGATTGCATCCTTGGATAGAAACTCAGAAAGCACACTGGGACTCAGCCAGAACTACGGGCTGCCCTCTGTCTCCAGTGCTAACCATCTAGGGTAGGGCCGAGGAATCCACTTTCCTACTAGGGCTACACTACTTCTCTCGCGTGTCTGCAAAGCTCTCCTGGTCTGTACTGGTCTTGCTCTGGCTGTACTGGCAAAGTTCTGCGGCTCTCAACCTGAAACTGTTTAGGAAAAGCCCAGGAACAGAAGAAGGGGACGGAGACAGTGCTGAGTACCGAACCTGTCTTTCCTAACCCCACACAGCAGGCAGGACCACCGTGGGGTAACAGCAGGCCCAACCCTTGGTCGGCAAAGGCACTAGGATCCAAACGCAGCACCCAGGTAGCCAGTGAAGCCTGAAGGATCACCATCTGCACTCCCAGAACCTTGGCAAGACTAACATCTTTACAGTGCTCGTACCAGATGTGGTCTGTACTAAAACTTAGCTACAGAGCACAGCTTCTGCGCTGGTCTGACCAACACCTTTATCTGTCCTTCCTTATACTACAGTCCTCAACACCAAGTTCTGTCCGACACTGGAGCCAAGAGATGGCCCACTGCGTTCATCCAATCAGGAGTGGTCAATACTCTGAGAGCCTGCCCTCTGATACACACAGGCAAACTGGAAAAAACGTAATACTCTCAAGTGGGATTATGCATTAGGCACCTGATAAGCACAGCGCCTAAGGCTCGTGAAAGTGTCCTGATCGGTTTTAAAATGTGAAGGAAAACCTGCAGTCTGTCCTGGATACTATTTAACTTTAACCAGCAGAATAGCAAAACGTAATGTTTAACATTTTTATGTAAGGAAAGGCTCCCGAAAGCCAAAGTCTCCAGGACCCACAAATGTTGTGACAGTGATACAGAATGTCCTCCAGGCCCAGACAGAGTCAATCTTCAGTAGTTCCCATTACCATGCTCCCTCCTTAGTCCGAGTTCCCTAAAGAACCAGAACTGGCAGAATGAATCTATATATATTAAAGAGGGGGTTATTATGGCTGTGGTCTGGCTAGTCCAACAATGCCCGTTCCCTATGGGAAGGCCAAGAACACAGTGAGTGTTCAGTCCATGGGGCTAGATGTTGCAGCTGCTCTTCAGTCTATATTAGAATCCTGAAGAAGTAGGCTCTAATATCAGCAAAGGAATGTCTCAGCGCAGGACAGATGGACTTACCAGACAGAGTAAGGCAGGCAGGCAGGCAAAAATCAAAAGCTTCTCTCCGTCATGTCCTCTTATATGGATGCCACCAAAAGGTGTGTCCCAGATTTAGATGGTTCTTCTAGCCTCAAATGATCCAGATTTGGGGTGGGTCTCCCCACCTCAAATAATCCAAATATCCCTCACAAGGCTTGCCCAGCTGCTTGGGTTTTTGCTACTTCAAAATGTAGTCAAGTTGGCAGACAAGGTTAGACATCTTGTAGACACACTACAAAAATCAGTGAACTGCAACAAACTATTACATCAGTCCAGACTCTTGGTTTGAGAGACAGAAAACCAACTCTAACATTAGGCAAAGGAGAATTTTAACTCTCATAGCTGAAAACTCTAGGGACAGTTCTGGCTTCAGGGAAAGCTGGGTCCAGGGTCTCAGTCCTAGAGTGTGGAGTCCACTGGTTCCTGTTCCATTGTCTAGCTATCCCCCAGATGGCATTAATCTTCCCTGTCTCAAGGCAACTGATACCCTGAGCCACTTCTGTGCTGGAAATGCCTTGCTCAGACTGTTTAGGTTGTGTCTCACATCCATTAAACTGCATGAGGTAAGATGCAGGAGACATAACAGGCAAACATCCAAGGCAACTTCTGGAGGAAAGCACAGATGCTGGAAGTCAATAATGCTCACTGCCTCTGCGCTGCAAAGCGCGGACGGCTACCCGTGCTTTCTGACAGACAAGCCTCAGCCTTTCTTCAGCTCATGAAGCTACCTGACATCCCAAGCTCCTTATGTCAAAGTTCAGGCTTTGCGGACAAGGAGAGCAGGCTCAGAGAGAAATAGATCCCTGACATTTTAAGGTCACCTGCCCTGGTAACTGCAGAGCCTGAGAAAGTGGTCACAGGTTTAAGGGAAGAAGGAAGTGGGAGGCTGAATAAAGAGCTCTTTGCAGTGTGCTACATTCTTTTGTATTCTCTACTTTTTCTTAAGTCGGCTTACCTGATGCTCTTTACACAGCCAACAACCTCATTACGTGCAACAGCCTCCCAAGGAAACTACCAATCAAAACGTCTCAGATAAAGGTTTGCCTCAAAGTAAATTGGAACTACTGAGTATAACCCTGGTCATCACATGCTACTCAAAAGCACTCCACATCTAGGCTGGCATCACAAAGCTGGGCAAGTCAGGGCTAACCAGTCATCCCAGCACATAGATGACATACTCCAATGTCTGCTACTTGTGAATTGTGATCCTCAAATGCGATCTCACCATTGCTTTTTACAGTCTCATCTGTGTTCTCCCATCAAGAGCCACTCTCTGGCCCCTGCATCCTTAGCCCAAGCTTGCTGAGATGTGATCTTATACCAGACTCATAGTATCCTCAGCAACTTCCAGCCTGAGCCAGTCAGCCACCTCTGAATCCTGACTCTCCTCTCTTCTGATCATTGTCGGGCCAACTGATGGACACAGAGGACAAGTAGCACAGGGGTCCCATGCAGCCAGACAGTCTTAGGCTTAGCACAGCCCCGCCCTGCCTGCCTTTTTGCCTATCATCATGTTATTTAGCCATTGTTCAGATGTGTGCAAGTGACCAGTCAACATGGAAAGACAGGAGCCAACCAGCTCCTGAGACAGAAGAGGTCTTCAAGAACATGTAGGGGAAGGTCACCACGCTCCATTGTAGAGGAATTTTAGAGGCCACCCTGGGGATCTCCGTTCCCACTCAGAGTCCCAAAGCAGCCTGAACGCAGCTCTGCCCCTACTTGCCCTACACAGCCATCACTAAGAACTCTGGCTGGGAAACTCACCAGGTGGTGCCCAGCCTACCCACCTCAGGGTATATATATCCTTAAAGGATGCATACCAACAAGGCCACCAGATTCGACAGAATCCAAGTGTTCCTGGGGCTTTGTCTAGCTACCCAAGCTTGCAACTGGCTTTGATCCTTTGCTTCAAGCCCTGACCTAGCTTAATGGAACTCCTAATCCTGGCTGAGTACCATAGTTGGATTCTTCGCTTCCAATCCACCCTCTAGTATTAGAATAGACTGAGGGCAGCCAGAGGAGGAGCAACAGAGGACCGTTCTCTCTCCATCTTCTGTTCTCACCTGTAGCTGCCTCTGCGCTCACTCTGCTGATCCGCTGGCATCAGTAGGATGGATGTTTGAATGCTGATTGTCAATACTAGGGTGAAACTAGGATGCCAGACTCCACTGCTTCTTGTAGAGGATGATACTGCACTAGACAGAAAGCTCAAGGAGGGCAGGGAACATGCCCGCCTGTCCAAGGGTCTGTGCCAGCCCTCGGCTTAACTGATCCGTGAAGGGAAAGAACAATCATGCGAGTTGGACTTCAATAGGGCAGAGGCACCCTGAGCTCAGTGTGAGCTCCGAGGCGCAGGATGCACAGCGTGGGGGGCGGGGGGAGATCTTGAACGCACTGTTACCAGCTGCTTTGTCCTAAGCCAGTGTGACCTGGGCATCCTCACAGAGTAGACAAACTCGCATACACCTCCAGCTTCCCAGTGAATCCTGCCAGAGAATCATTGCTATCCTTTTACTAAGGGACAACACTGTCCCAAACACTCAGCTACCAAGGCTAAGAAGAAAAGTCAGGCAACATAAAAATAAAAAAATAAAAACTAAAAGAAAGTGTGTGTCCAAACTGACAGTCCAGAGAGAAAAGAACCCTACCCCAAATCACAGAGGGATACTGAACCTCTCTGACTGCCAGTTCCCTTTCCCACGGAAGCTGTGAGGACTGTGCCCTACCTGCAGAGGGAGGAAGCCCGCCAGCCGGATGGAGCTGCAGGAGGAACTGGAAGGGTCCCACAGCTGTGGCATCCCCAAGTCAGGCTTGAAGAAGCAAGCAGCCTCCAGGCTGCTCACAGCGGGTGCCTCCTGCTCTTTGAGGGAATTTGTGAAGGAGTTTGTTTATTTACTTACTTGTGGCCTAGTTTATGGAGTTAGTAACAAAATTATAGCACTGTGAAATCTGTGCTCCTGATGCATGCTTAACATTTTTATCAGTGAGAGGAGGTGGGAAGGGAAAGGAGGAAGAACGTGGAGGAAGGAGGAAACAGGGCGGAGAAGAGGACAGAGGAAGGAGGAAGAAAAGAGGCGGCTGCAGCCCTATTTAGAAGTCTCCACTATATTTAATCATGTCACATCATTCAAATTTAGGAAATGGGTTGGCCCAGCCTAACTCCTTTTAAAACAAATGTGTTCTGTTGCACCAATGGACACTCCAGGGACAGGGGGCTGGGGGCGAGTGGTACGGTGGCACTCTTTCTTTCTTTCCCTGGGGGAGGGGGGATACATAATATTATTAAGGATGCATGCCGGTGGGAGGGTAAAGAGTATCTTCTGAGACTTTGCAAGCCACGATGAGAACCCCAGAACGTGCCCAGGGCAGCCTTGGTTTGTGCGAGGCTGCCATCGTGTGGCAACTGCAGGTATTGCTCCCGGAACCCAGGAGCGCATGCGTGCGCAGGTTGGTTTATTGTCTTGGTTTTTTTAGTTTGTTTTGTTTGCTTGCTTGCTTGGTTTTTTGTTGTTTTGTCTTGTTTTGTTTTGTTTGTTTGAATGATCGTCAACTAAACTAACAACTAAGATTTTGTGGAAAATGAGATTTCAATGCTGCTACTATCTACAGTGAATCTTCTCCAGGACATCTTCCAAGCCACCTGATATGAGCCTTCGCTAGCACAGGCAGAGATGTCTAAGGAGTCTATCAGTGGGGGTAGTCAGAAGGTTCTCTATAAAAGGCAGTCTCCAGAACGGGGCTTGTGTTCCACAGTCATCTTGTAAGATGTCACTTAAGCTTGCCCTTGTTGCAGGGTTGTATTCAGAGTTCCTGAGGGCCCGTGTGCAGGGTCCCAGCCTAGCACCAAGCGAGTGTTAAGCTAACAATAGCTTACCTGAAGTTTTCTTAGAAGATAGCACCACAGAAGTGGCCTGGGTCCGGGAGTGGGTGGGTGGGTGGGGGTGTTGCCTGGGGGTTCCAAGGGACCCAAAAGCACAGCTATGGCATCTCAGGAAGAGAGGCAGACAAATGATCAAAGACAGAAACGGGAACAGAACAGACAAACAGGAAGAAGAAAACCAGCAAGTCACAATGTGACTTCATGGTTACCACTGGGGGAGGGGGCGACGCCATCATCAGCTGATGCCTACGCGGTCACAGGCAGGGCCCAGGTGGGAAAGGCCACCAGCTAAGCTCCCGTGACCTGCATGACTGGGAGTGTGAGCCAGAAAGGACAATGGAACAAACATGGAGGTGTCATCAGTTTGGGGCAAGATGAGATGGTGTTCAGCATCTGGAGCCTCTGCAAGAAGAAAGAAGTACAAGAGGAAAGAAGTGCAGTCCTGACTGGAGGTGACTCTGAAAGGAGTGTGCAGTCACCTGGATTGCATTCTCCGCCATTCAATAGGGCGTGGTCTGTGACATAGATGGCGCATGCTGAAGCATGCGGTGCAGGGATCTAGTCCTGATTACACACCGAGTGCAAACTCTGCAGGTCAGAAGAAAACACAAGTGATTTTTTTTCTAACGTAGAACCTTTGGAATCCTATGCAGATCAGTCCTGAAACAGCCCTCCTATGCTAGGATCTGAGACTCTCCAGTATCTCATATAAAATGCTGTATTGGGGGCTAGAAAGATGGTTCAACAGTTAAGAGCACTGACAGCTCTTCCAGAGGTCCTGAGTTCAATTCCCAGCACCCACACGGTGGGATCTGATGCCCTCTTCTGGTGTATCTGAAGATAGCCACAGTGTACTCATATACATAAAATAAATCTTTTTTAATGTTGTATTTGCATAGAATTTGCACGAACCCTCCCTAAAGACTAAGCCATTGCTAGATGACACCAGAATCTGATGTGTAAATGTGAATAGTTGTTAAACTGTATCATTGGGGGATGGGATAATGACAAGGGAAAATAGGCTCTCATGTTTGTGACACTGGCAACTTTTTACAACATACATTCTGTTGAATCTACAGATGGGGAAGTGGGAAATGAAGAGCTAGCTGCACAGCCAAGAATGACGTGGATGGAAGGCTCACAGAGCAAAGGCTTCTGTCCCTGGCATTAGCCCTTGAGATTTCAGAGGGTTGGGATTTCTGGGGCTGTTGGTCCATACGTGTCCAGCAGGGCCCGTGAGGCTTGGAATCAAAAGGCAATTGACCAGGTCTTTGGACTCAAAACCTGGTGTGACTCCTGCCAACCGAGTGTCACAAGAGAGATCACGGAGTGGCACTCTTCCTCCCCAGGTCCCCTCTCGACTGTCACCAGGACTGAAAGAATCCTGTATCACACCAGAGCGGGTGGAGACACACAGGCACATACAAGCTTTTGTGAAATATGAAGCAACTTCTATCAAACCTTTTACGCTTCAGTCAGTTTAAAATGCAGCTTTTTTATTTCGGGAAGCTGGAGATGTAGCTCAGTAAGCAGGTACTGGCCTAGCTGCAGAAGGGCCTGGGTCCAATAGATAGCACGTGCACGTGCACGCATGCATGCACACACACACACACATGACTTTTTTTCTAACGTAGAACCTGTAGAATACTATAGAACTCAGGAAACTGAGGCAGAGGGTTGGCTGGTACAAGACCGATTAGGGCTAGAAAGATCAAAAACAGAAAAAGCACACCTTTAATCCCAGCACTTGGGAGGCACAGGTGGGCTGATCTGAGTTCAAGGCAATCCTGGTCTACAGGGTGAGCTCCAGGACAGCCAGAGCTATACATACAGAAGGAAAAAGAAAGAAAGAAAGAAAGAAAGAAAGAAAGAAAGAAAGGGAGGGAGGGAGGAGGAGGGAGGGAGGGAGGGAGGGAGGGAGGGAGGGAGGGAGGGAGGGAGGGAAGAAACCCTGTCTCAAAAAAAAAAAAGAGCAAGAAATCCTAAGTATTTATTTTCATTTTTAAAATGAATCATCATAGCATTGCTTATCAACTCCATGTCCCCACATCCCAGAACCTCCCTGAATGCCGCCTCAGAGGGCCGGGCACTGGGCCGCCATGGTCACTGTACTGCATGAGCAGGGGACATCCCATTCTGGTCTGATTCATGTTTCTAGTATCACCATGGCTTTCCACAAGCTTGCTGTCCTGACGTTTACTAGCTCCCCACCCCCCATTCTGCCTTCCCTGTCCACTCATTGTCAAGAGCCTCAAGGTAATGTGACATGTCTGAAGGAAATGGGGTTACAGAGGATTAAGCAGCCTTTGATCCTTCACAGAAGCACCTCAATGCTGTGGCATGGAAGGAAATTACTCCTTCCTAATGTCTTGTCCGAAGCTGCTCCAGGCTTTCCCCTGGCCAGAGCTTCAGCTGGGACACTCTTAGACTCCTTGCTCTTGTGTGGTGGTGCCAGCTCAGGACAGCAGCTATTCATTTCTCTCCCTCTTCCACAGCAGTATTTTGTGCTCTGAAGCAGAGGCACCAAAGAGGAAGGGCCAACAGAGAAAACATGTGTGATGGCTATTCTTAGTTGTCAACTTGACTACATCAGGAAGTAACTAACCCAAAAATGAAGGGCCACCCGGATTCACTTCTCACCTGGATCTTTGAGGCAGGAAGACACATCTAATCTGGGCCACACCTTCTGCTGGCAGCCTATACAAGGACATAGAAGAAGGGAGCTTGCTCTCTGCCTGCTTGCCCTCCCTCTCGCTGGCAAGTCCATTCAGTCACTGACATTAGAATCTACATCTTCGGGATTCTAATGGACACTGAAGACCAGCTGAGACATCCAGCCCTGTGGACTGAATAACTATGAGATTCTTGGACCTTCCATTCCTAGGCAGCCATTGTTGGGAGTAACAGGACCATAGCCTGTGAGTGAGTATAATAAATCCCCTTTCTGTATATAGATTTGTTCCATCTGTTTCTCTGGAGAACTCTGACTAATATACACAGCTTCTCAAGATGAAAACTCAAGGACCTAAGTTAAAACTCCCATCTGCAGGGCAGGGTAAAAAACACCCTGGCTAGACACTGGGAGCCCCTGGGTTCTATCCCCTACCCTAGGGTTTTAGGGGAAGCAAATCCAAATGTTCAAATTGCCTCTTATAGACAGGATATATAAATCAGTATTCTCAAAAAGAACAGAATCAATGGGATGTCGTGCGTGTGTGTGTGTGTGTGTGTGTGTGTGTGTGTGTGTGTGTGTGTATACCTAAAAACACATACACTACCTTAGTTGCTGTTGTATTGTTGTGAAGAGACACCATTTAATTGGAGGCTTGCTTATAGCTTCAGAGGGTCAATCCATAATCACCATGACTGGGGGCAGGGTGGTAGACAGGCACAGTGCTGGAGAAGTAACTGAGAGCTACAGCATAATCAGCAGAGACACTGGGCCTGGTATGGGTTTCTGAAACCTCAAAGCTCACCCCTGTGACACACCTCCTCCAGCGAGGCCACACCTCACAATCCTTCCCAAACAATTCCACTAACTGAGGACCAAGCATTCAAGCAAATGCCCTATGAGGACCATTCTCATTAAAACCACCACATTCTGTTCCCTGGCCCCCAGTGGCTTATCCATATCATAATGTAAAAGGCATTTAGTCCAAGTCCAAACATCCCCATAGTCTTTCTGCTTCAACACTTTTAAAGTCCAAAGTCTCTTCTAAGACTCTTGCAACCTCTTAACTGTAACCTCCTATAAAACCAAAAAACAAATTACATGCTCCAACATATATACACAGGATATACATCACCATTCCAACAGGGAGGAAAAAGGGCACAGTGAGGAGATACCGGACCAAAGCAAGACTGAAAGCCAGCTGGGCAGACTCCAAATTCTGTATCTCTATGTCTGATGTCAAAGTGTTCTTCAGATCTCCAGCTCCCTCCAGTTTTGTTAGCTGCAGCACACTTCTTTCTCTTGGACTGGTTCCACTCCCTGTTATCAGATCTTCCTGGCAGGTATCCCACCGCTTTGGCATCTCCAACATTTTGAAGTTTCCAATAAAATCAAGCTTCCTTTTCACAGCTTCACATAATGGCTTCTCTGGGCCTTCATGCGTGGACTCCTGCGCTTCCTTGGCTTTCTTTAGCCACAGAGGAAGGTTCCAGACCCCTTTCCCATGTATTCCTTGACAAAGCCAGAACTTTGTAAAGTTGTGTGGCTGAAGCTGCCAAGCTCTGCTGCTTGCTGGTGCCGGGAGCTGCAGCAGTCCTTGACTTACATTTGCATAAGCTTTCCTTTGTTGTTTAAGCCTAAAAATATCTCTCAAGTCTTTTCTTTCTCTCACAGGTTGCAGGATTAGCTGGGTGGGTCTCGCCTGAGGTTACTACTCAGTTAATTCCAGTTTAAAAAAATGCCTTTAAAAAAAAAAAAAACTATCTCCTTGAGCACATAATTTGGTTCCATTTCCTGATGTACATTATTTTATTTTTTTTTTTTTGCCATGCTCCTTTTTCACTGAAGATCTACATAAGAGCGGCCATTAATAACCGCAAGATACAGTCAATCCTAGGCTGTCTTGAAATTTCCTCTGCCAAGGATACTAATCTAAAATTCTTCAATAATGCTCAGGTAGATTTTTAAAACAAAATCAGAAAGCAGACACATACATTCTCTGCCAAAGTATCAGAAGACTGTTCTCTAGGCCTCTTGCTAATATTTCTTGTCCTCAGAAACTTCTTGAGGTGCACCTGCAGAGTTCACATCATCCTTGGCACCACTGGCCACCATGCTCCTACTAGAACGCTCCATTAAACCACACTTATAGCATTCAAGTTAATTAATGCAAAGCATTAAAGCATTCACTTTTCTACTTCAAAGTTCCAAAATCTTCCATAGTCTTCCAACAAACAGCATGGGCAGCAGGCCTCTCACAGCGAGACGGTAGACTCCTGGTACCAACTTCTGTCACACTGCTCTGTTGCTGTGAGCAGACACCATGACCACACAGATGGGGGGAGGGGATGATGGATTGCTAGATATATATGATTGATAGATGATAGATAGATTGATAGATAATAAATAGATGATAGATGACAGACACATATATGATTAATGATTGATAGATGATAGAAAATAGGGCAGCTGGTGGCTTCTCAGTCCACGTGGCTGGGTACTTTAGCAGGCCCAATCTGGTGCTAGAAACCTGTAAGGTTCCTGAGGAGACACTGGTCCTTAGCCCACAGTGAACGCCTGGAAATGATGGTTCTGCTGTCTGTGATGGGATCAGCAGCAGCAGCGCAGCAGCAGTGCCAGCAGCAGTGCCAGCAGCAGCAGCAAATCCACTCAGCCATCAGAGGGAGGCGGAGTGTGCAGATGGGCTTCCTTCTGCCAAACCCTTTTCCCCAGGCTGCTGACAGAAGGCACTGCTCACAGTCAGGGTAGCTCTTGCCACATCAATCCGGGCAGACACTTCCTCAAGTGAGGCTCCCAAGTCAGGGATTCTAATATGTGGTACACTGGCATTAAAATCAACCATAATACAGGGGGTTAGTATATACAATATACCAAAAAAAAAAAAAAAAAAAAACCCTGCAAAACTTAAACACCAAAAATAGTCACTGGATAAACTGGCCAGTGAACTGAACAAATAAATCTCGAAAGAAGAAACACGAGAACACAAACGCCAACAAATATTCTAAAAAGTTTCCAATTTCAGGGACAATGGGGAAATGGGAATTAAAGCAATAATCTCAATATTATTGTCTCAGCCAAAGCTAGAACTCAACCCAAAAGCCATCAGCTGAGGAATGGATGAACAAATACAGCACCATATCTCCATGTGGTGGAATATTAGTCAGTCCTGAAAAGGGATGGAGTGCTGATATATCGGTAGACCCTGCACACTGTCATCCTACATGAAGAAAGCCAGATGCCAATAACCTCTAAGACATGACCGCAGTTATGTGACATGCTCAGAGCAGGCATGACTGTAAGCAGAGAGTGTGCGGGACACCTAGGAATTGAACAGTGAAGGGGAAGGGTGCCAATACACACACACATCTTCTTTTGAGTGGTGGCTGCAGAAACCCTGAAAATCACTTTTACATTAAGTAAACTATATTAGCAACAACTGTTTAAAACTAATAGGAACACCCTGGGCACTGTTGTCTCAGCACTCTGGGGCTTGAGACAGAAAGATGGTGTGGTTGTGTAGCCTGGGTTACACAGCAAAACCCTGTCTCAAAGTGGGTGGGAAAAGGCAAGTCCATAAAGAAACCCGAGTAAAATAGAATTGGTGATTTTGCATAAACAGGCTCAGCACACAGTGACAAACAAGAGGTCCTTCCCAGAAGGCATGCTGCATCAGCCTAGTGCTGGCATCCGCTGTGCCACCACCAGGGTGGGTACTGCTCTGATCCAGAGAACCTCTCCCAACTCCGTGAGCATCCTGTCAAGTCCTAAAGTTAGGCTATTAATACATAAAAAGGTCTTTATTGAGCAATAATGTTATTAAATCCCAGAGATACTTATGAGTTAATTTTCATATAAACAGAAAACACAGAATCTTCACAACACAAAAATACCTATTAAAGGATGTGTGGGGTCCCACACAAAGCACCCCTCAGATGTTCAGTCCACATCTGTGGTCTCTCTCCCTTCACAGACCCCATATAAAAACGGGGGCCTCAGGATGTCCCTGTATGGAGCTGCAAGTTCTGCTTCTTTACAGTTGCCCCCCCCCCCTTTGCAATGAGTGTGAGAGGAAGAGAAACTGCAGGGGACACTCGAGGGCAGCCCATCCAGAGAGAGCAGTTCCCTGGCACTGGAACCAAGCCTCCGTTTAATGCCCCAAGCACAGCACAGAGTTTGTCCCACAGAAAGCACACTGGCTGGATAGGTGGATGGGGGAGAGTTGGATGGAAGAAAGGAGCAAGAGAGGACAGATTGGTAGGGGATATAGAAGTGAATCGAGAGAGAGGGAGAGAGAGGGAGAGAGAGAGGGAGAGAGAGAGAGAGAGAGAGAGAGAGAGAGAGAGAGAGAGAGAGAGAGATGTGTGTGTGATAGTTAGGGTTTTACTGTTGTGAACAGACACCATGACCAAGGCAACTCTTATGAATATAACATTTAATTGGCGCTGGCTTACAGGTTCAGAGGTTCAGTTCATTATCAAGGCAGGAACATGGCAGCATCCAGGCAGGTATGATGCAGGCAGAGCTGAGAGTTCTACATCTTCATCTGAAGGCTGCTAACAGAATACTGGCTTCCAGGCAGCTAGGATGAGTGTCTTAAAAGCCCACACCCACAGTGACACAGCCACTCCAACAGGACCACACCTCCTAATAGTGCCACTTCCTGAGCCTAGCATGTACAAACCATCACAATCACACACAACACACACACACACACACACACACACACACACATATACAGATAAATGGGTAGAGGAAGGGGGAGAGAGGAAGAGAAGAGGTGAAGGAAACAGAAGAGAGAGAAAATGAGAGATGTATGTGTGTATGCGTGCATGCAAGCATGTGCGAATGTATGTAGAAATGAGCAAAGAGCTGAATGCTTTGATGAATATCAGGTCTCACAGCATATATGTCTGACCATTAGGGAAACAAAGTGCCAGGCCAGCTTTCCCCGGGAGAAATCCTCCCCCACTTCCAGACAAAGGCATTGGAGGCAACACAGACAATACACTGGGCCTAATGCAGTCCAAGGTCCACAGTGGCCATCATCTGGCCCCAGCATAGCTGACATTATCCAGCACTGCTGTTTGCCCTCAAGGGGCTCTGAAGTGACTGATAAATCCCCAGAGAAGAAATTTGTTTCCCTGAAAAACTCTGGTGAGGAGTTCTGAGGTTACAACAGGGCTGAATGTACAACATGGATGGGTACCATGGTCCATCTCTGAGCCCATCTCCACTAAGGAAAAGGGTATGCATTCATTCACATGGTCTCATGCACCTCCCTCCTATACTCCTGGGGAGTGGAAGCAATGGTAGTTTTAATGACTGAGCTTCTAAAGTCTTGGATCTGCCAATAGTTGGCTTGCAAAAGTGGCTCCCATTGAGAATTTAGTTCACCCGAGCACTTCTTCAGACTCTGTTATTCCAGAGCCTGCAAGGGGAACCAGAGATAATGGACACCAGCCTCAGGACCAGAGACTATTCAGGGCTATATAAAACCCTCAGGCTCAGATGCTGGAGAATCCAGACGGACCTCTGAGGAGTTACGTGTCAAGTTCACACCTAACTCACTTCCTCACACCTTCCGCCTTGGCTCACCAACCAGCCCAGAGACTGCCACTGTCTCTTGGCTCCCTTCCCCTCCATCTCATCCCAAGAGGGTCTCAGGGGCTTCCTCTTCTGATTTGACACATCGTTGGTCATTCTGTGTCCTCTCCGGCTCTCCGACAATCCACTCCTGAAATCAGAAAGTAACACAACAGCATTCACCTCAAACACTGTGATGAGGTCATGCTGGACAGTGGGGTCTAGACATAGGGCCTGGGGTGACCTGGCCTGGCTAGTCCCCACACTTCATGCTGAGATTAAAGGAGATAAGTCACGCTTGAACATACCACTAGTCGTGCACAGAGGAAATGACATTTTGTCACGGGTGCACATATTTGCTGGATGAACCCAGAGGCCAGCCTTTTGAAGACCTGAGTAAGGTCAGAGCAAAGCAAGAGAGGCATACGCATTCAACACCAGCGGTTGATGGACAGACTCAGCTAACACAAGTCAGAACACTCCACAACAGCTCAGGCTGTACTGGGCATGCCCACACTTCCCAGGTCATTATCCCCTACAGTACTGAACAATGATTTCTGTGGTGTTCACTGTACTGGGTGCCCAAGTCATCTAGAGATGATGTCATGAGATGATGTCACGTCTACAGGAGGGTGAGTGAAACAGAAACACCATTCTACACAGGAGGCTTGGACATCCAAGCGGGGTCCTGAAACCAACTCCCATAGACACCAAGGCAAAACTAGACATTTTTATCTTTGTTTAATTTGTTTGTTATGGGGTCTCGTGTGTTCCAGACCATCCTTGAACTCTCCATGAAGCTAAGAATGCCCTGATTTTCCTGTCTCTATCTCTTTTGGCTGAACTCACAAGGGTATACAAGTACACCCAGATAATACAAAGTTTCATGCAGCTACTGGTTGAAGGAAGGGGCGGGACGCTTTCTTCAGTGGTGAGCATGAAGGGGGAAAGGAGGAAGAGTTAGGAGAAGAAAGAGAGTCAGTGGGAGGGAGAGGGGGAAATCGAGGGTAACGGGGCAATGACTCTGGTCAAAATACATTATATACAAGTGGGAAGTGTCATAATAGAACTCCCAGCCGGGCGGTGGTGGCGCATTGCCTTTAATCCAGCACTTGGGATGGTCAGAGGCAGGCGGATTTCCGAGTTCGAGGCCAGCCTGGTCTCCAAGAGATGATTCCAGGACAGCAGGGCTACACAGAGAAACCCTGTCATCAAAAAACCAAAAAAAAAAAAAAAAAAAAAAAAAGAACTCCCTGAGGATTCTACTTTAGTGATTGATAAATGCCAATATTTATTTTAAGTTGGCAA
Organism: Mastomys natalensis; assembly: GCA_021653895.1. Taxonomy (NCBI): domain Eukaryota; kingdom Metazoa; phylum Chordata; class Mammalia; order Rodentia; family Muridae; genus Mastomys; species Mastomys natalensis. The sequence continues at coordinate 487,203 of JAJTUV010000081.1, forward strand.
TTCTGTCTTTGAGATGCAGTCATCCCACACACACAAACAACACACCCTCACACAACTACATCCAATACACAACACACTACACACATAACACAACAAAACTACACATATTACACACATTAACACACAACCATCCATAACACAGACACACCTACACACTACACACACATACACAACACACCACACACATACAAATCACACTACACAACACACACACATACACACACATACAAGAACACATACATAAACAACACATCACACACAAAACCACACACAAAACTACACAAACAACATATATACACATACAAATACAACCACACATACACACAACCAAAATACACACATACCAACACAACACATACAAATAACACACATTACACACACACTACACACACACAATACAACACACCTTCACACAATACAAACATACACACAACACACACACACATTCAAATACTCCAACATCGCTGCTTCTCTGAAAGGAAATTTTAAAACTTAGTGACAGAAGAAAAGGGCCAGCTTTTTTCTTTTGCATGTACTGGAATACTTCTGCTCAGGATCTCTATCCAGAAATCATTACTTAACAGAATGAGCCATGTGCCTCAGCAAAGACTTTAGGTTGACTCTTTAGGATTTCGAGCAATGACTCATGTGCGTACAGGGGCTTAGGAACACAAATCTATCAATATGAGCACAAATAGAAGACTTGTAACTGATTTCCTCGAGCCCATCACTTGTAGGCTGCAACACCACTTCATTCTCTTACCGTCGATGGGAGGCATCGGGAAAAGAACAAGGTGAGTTTGCCTTGCTTTTGTTTTCCGTGAAAGATGCTGGTCTGTGACCAGATTTGAAATTCAGATTTTTCACTAATTCTCTAACCATACCAAGGTCAGGGTCCTAAGTTTCCTTCTGACTTCATGAGTGCCTGTCTGTCTGAGAGATGGAACTACAGAAACAAAAAGTCTAATTATAAAGGTCTCTTCTTATCCCCACCCCTCTCTCCTGAGACTGGAAGGTTTTTAATCATCAATCAACATCAGTATGGCCCGCTGCTGGGGAGGAGCCTGCAGCCCAGGTGTCCAAGGAGCTGGGAGCTGCCAGGGAGTCACTAAAGAAGGCAAGGTGATGCTAAGGAGACAGAAAGGCTGTGGAATGCCACATCGCTACTGTACCGTGTGGCTTTCTCCATGATTGAAGTGCGTGGGTCCATCCTCCTGAGAAGTCTGCCAGGCAGTGTCCGTGTCCTCTTCAGAACATTGAGGGTGCACTGTGCTCCCTAAACAAGAGAACAGGATAAGCGGACCCCTCCCTACACACCGATGCCGAGGCCCCACTCCATTCCCCACTTTGATCTTTGCTAGGATGCTCTCCTCTGAGGACAGCTGCAAGGTGTCAGGGGACATGGCGTGGTAGGGTGGCTCAGTGGTGGGGATGTGGCTTAGCTAGGAGACTGCTCAGCACACACAACACTCCGGCTTCACTCTCCAGCATCACGTACACCGTGCGTAGTGGTGCCCCACCTGGAATCCTGGCTCTTGAGAGGCAGAAGGACCAGAAGTTCAAGGTCATGTATATCACTTGGGTGTTAGCTACATAAGTAAATGTTTGTAAATGGTTTCCATAACCACATGAATTTAATAAAAATTTGGTTTGACAAAAATTTGATTCTCAGCACTTAAAACCCGTTCCCCACACTTTCTCTCTCTCTCTCTCACTGACACAGAGTTTTTACATCACACTGCCCGTGGACTCACTAGTTTATAAATAAACGCAGAGGCCTCATCAGCCTTGTCTATTTGTCCTCCGATGCCTAAGAAAATGCCTGCCTGTGACGGAAACTGTTATCAAATGAAATAATGAAAGAGTACATGGGTAGATAGAGGGAATAAATGAATACACTCTCAAGTTCCCACCATTCCCTATGTTTTCATGTGCCGTGAAATAATTCATGCTAGGAAGAATCAAATGTTTACTTTCTATCCAACTAATGTCCCATAACGTTTAATCCACTAGTTGGAAAGACACATATCTGGGGAACCAGACATTCAGGTGAGAGCCTGCTCCATTTCAGGACTGCAGTGCATAATAATGGCCACTAGAGGGAGCCATAAAACCTGCCCAAAACAACACTCAACAAAAATCTCACAGTAAAACCTTAGCAAGTTATTTAGGCTCGCCACATTCCCAGGCATACTGGACCACCATAAAATTGCTGTTGCTGCTGTACTATGTAATGTACAGCTAATTAGAACAAGCTGCAACACGCCTCGGACTCCAGTTTGCTGGCCCTCTGACTTTAGAAAAGTAGACCTCCCTTCCCATCTCAAAAGATTCACATCTCGATCTCTTCTAAGGGGGTTTTTGTTTGGTTTGGTCTGAGTTTTTTTAGATAAGCATAAGTAGAAGAAAAGCATTTTTCCTGTGGATGACAAAGTGAACATGATAAATTCGTCTAGAAAAAGAAAATAAAATTGTGAAACTTGGAAAAACTTTTGATTTCCCACCTACAGCAACATTTTTTTTTCTTGCAAAAGAACATTTTCTTGTTGACATATTCAATTTCATCCCCTCCAGTAAAGAGACTTTAGGCATGTGCAGACTGACTAGGAAATCAGATCAGAGGGAATTACGATGCTATCGGTCAAGTTTCAAAGGTTTGCCATATAACGGGGGGGGGGGGGGGGGTGCATTTCCCCACAAACTCCTCTCTCAAAGGGTCTGAAAAAAAAAAAAAATCTAACAATTTCCATGGTCATTACAAGCCACAGATGTTATCAACAGCCAGGCTATGCAAACTTTAAAAAGACCCAACCCACAAAAGAAGCCACTTGACACACAGTCTCAAGCATTTGCAGGGAGCCCAGTGGCTCTCCCTTTGAAACATGCATGTTCATGACTTCTCCAAACTCAGAAGTCGTGAGGGGGCCCTGCTTCCGGGCTCATTTTCCTACACACAAAGTGGTAGAGAGCCTCTAAACCTGTGTTTCCCAACCTGTCGGTCATGACTCCTTAGGAGGTCGAGCATCTATTTACAGGGGTCTCATATCAGATAGCCTATGCATCAGACATTTACATAATGATTCACAAAGGAGCAAAATTACAGTTACGAAGCAGCAATGAAAACAATCTTACGGCTGGGGGTCACTACACGTGAGGAGCTGGATCTAAGGACCACAGCATTGAGGAAGGTTGAGAAGCACTGCTCTGGAGTAGCAGAAATACAGAAGCAAGAATACAGAAAACACAAGGAACTCTAGGGATCTTTGGCTAACTGAAGATTAAGTGACACAGTGAGATGACCGATGTAGAGAACATTCTGGAATGTGCAAGACCTATGAGAAATTCTAGTCAACTCACACTTGCTGATCTCCATGAAGACGGAAGCTGACTAGAAGCGGACCGTGCCCAGCATCAGTACCAATTTGATTGTGTCCCAGAGCCCCTGCTTACCAGCTGGGAAAACCCCACAGATATCAGTGACTGATGGCCTACCCACTGCACTGCGCTGACTGGAAGCCCTGAGGGTGACACTGGAAACAAGCCAGGATTTAAAGAATGAAAAGACCCTTTAATTTTTTTTTTCCTCAAAAACTACAGAATCTGAGTAATCTAATTATAGGCTAATTAGAAGAATGTCTCCTCTTCCTGCAAAGGACTTCTGGAACATTCCTTGTGAAGGTCCTCTCATTTGCTATTTGAGAGTAGGAGTTGGTGACTCTCAGAGTGGATTAGCATCTGATTTCCAGATCAGCTTCCTCTGACCAGACCACACAGACTCCCAACTCTTGAAATAAACCCCAGTGGAATTCTCCAGGAGGAAGCCATCTCTCCAATTAGGCCAAAACAGCTTCCTCCCCTCCCAGCTCCTCTGGCCAGGCAATTTTCACATTCCAATATGCATTTGCTTTTTCCACTCCCAGCCAAGGAATGGCTGTGTGTGTCCTAGCACAAAGCTAGACCCTTCATTTGTGAAGCTCTGTTATAAACCTATTCAGATGGCCAGCCCCATGCCCGGGGCACAGGCTGCCTTCCCTTCCCTCCTAATGCAGTGCCACAGGGCAAGTCATTTAACTGCATCATTAGGATCACAGTTGCAACTCCCCAGTCTCAATCCCTGGCACTCCTTCACCTCATTAGTATCTGTAAGGACCCATTAAGCCTTACAGCCGAAGGGTGCCATCAAGGCAAGACATAACGCTATTATCCGCAATAAGGGCTCAGGCACTTGCCCTGTCACACCTGAGTTAAGGAAGTCACCACTAGAAAGGCAGCATATACCCTGGCCTATCCACCCCTAATGAGCCACCTGCTTCTGCAGGAACATCCAGATGAATGTGACAGGTGCCCACATCACAGAAGGGAAGAAAAGCTACTGCTTAAACTTGGGGCAGTACATTAAACTGCTGGATACTATCTCCAAGGAGAAGAGGTACCTGCGGCTGGAATGTCTGGGTACCTAAGCTCCACCCAGCCCCTTCCATGGAACCTGTGCAGCTGTGAAAACTTCTGTGGGGTCAGAAAGCCACCTGTAAATCCTAGAACAAGCATGCCTTCATTCCTCTGGCCAGTCTGAAGATTCTGCTCCCCTGGGAACCTGTCATTAAAACCCTACTTTGCTCTCTTGGAAGACCCTTCTATCCAAACCTCACTGACAAGACAGGACACTGTCTGGAGCCACCCAGATCTGAGAACAGTGCATCTGCGGGCATGATAGCATCCTACCGTTAAAAAGATAAAGATGGCTACAATTGCCTCAGGAACTCACAGCCACTGTGCTGACCTGCACAAGGTCAGGACCAGTCAAAACCAGCAGGGATGACCCAGGCACTGGCAAGGCCCCACCTGTAGTGAGAAGCTATTGGTCGTTAGTGGTGGTGCCTGGGGAGGGTAATTACTTTTCTTTGGGCTGTGGCCACTTGTAGACTGCCCAGGCTCCGGTGGTTGACCCCACCCCCAAGCACATACAGATAGCATTAATTGGATGCAATGAGAGAGATTTTTTTTTTTTTAAGTTTTAAATAATTTTAAAAAGAGGGATGTGAAGTTAGGAAGGATGGAGATAATCATAAGCCATCATGTACATACACAAAATTCATAAATAAGAAGAGAGGAGGAAGAAGGAGGAGGAAGATGAGGAGGAAGAAGAGAAGAGGAGAAGGAAAAAGAGGAGGAGATGAGAGGAGGAGAAGGAGGAGGAAGAAGAGAAGGAGGAGAAAAGAGGAGAGAGGAGGAAGCAGCTGGAATGAGATGGCTCAGCCAGGAAAGTGCCTACTGTATAAGCATGAGGTTCTGAGTTCGAATCCTCAGCACCCATATAAAGGTCATACCCAGTGGATTACTTCTATAACTCCAGCATGGAGGTGGGGGTCGGGAGGAGATGATCTACCCCTGGAGCTCACTAGCCAGGTATTCTACTGACTCAGTACCAGATTCATTGAGACACCTTGTCTCAAAAACAGAGATAAAACGGAGAATGACAAAGAAAGACAAGTCAATATCAGCCTCCAGCCTCCATATGCACAGATGTGCACACACCTCACAGACATACACCCACACTCACATACACACACAACGATTTACACGGCACCATTCAACATCACCGTGTGGCCGTGTACCCACCCTGTACAGAGAGACAGAAGACTGGCTTATGGCAGCAAACTTAGCCGGCTTTTGAGTTCCCAACCAAGTGTACAGGTTACTCCCTCAAAATAACATTGGCGCCTGATTCCCAGCCACACAGAGAGGAACAGGAAGGAGAACATTCATAGATGTTTCGGTGAGCCATCCAGTCTATTTGGGAAAAGGGAAACCATTAGAGAGCTTCCAGATCCTAAACTGAGGGACATCTTTTGGAGCCATGCAAATGAGATGGCCAAAAGGGAGAAATACACAAAGAACAAATATCTCAGTCCCTCCTGTGTTCTGCTACAGACTCAAGAGCAGTACCTCTACATGAGTCAGATCCAGTCAATGGAGGTGAAACTGTCCCCATTTGGGGCAGCTATGGATGCTAGGGTGACTAGACCCCTGAGCAGAAACCCATCCCACTTACCATCTTGAAGTCTCCGCTCCTGAAGATAAACCTTGAGCCAGATGTTAACACGCTGGCCCCAGGCCCCCGGGGGCTCCACCTCCCACAAGCGCCCTCTCTCGCCTGGACAGGTCAACAGGAACTCCCTAAGGACTGGGAGGGAGAGGCAAACCATGAGTCAGACTCCTGCCCACCAGGCCGGTTCAGCCAGCCAGTTTTCTCTGAGTCCCTGCGCCTCATGGACCACCCACCCCTTCTGTGGCTACCCTCCACCTCCTCAAAGCCCTGCCCTGCTGCACCTGAACTCTTCTCACCAACTCTCTGTGGGTACAGAATCATCCCTGCTCACCCCACAATCCCACCTCCATCCACCTGCACAGAGTTCCCAGGGCTGCAACTATGAAGTACCCATCCCTTGGTATCCACGGGTACTGAAGAACTCGAAGCACCAAATCCAAAGATGTTACATTTACATAAAATGCCAGGCACAGTGTTGGCACAGACACTGTGCCATCCCCTGCGACGCTTCATCACCTCACCTTTCAGCACAAGACGCAACACAGATGCTGCATGGATAGCGGTTAGACAGGGATGCGTAGGAGAGGATAGCAATGGAAGGGTCTGTACGCGTTCAATACGAGTGTCATTTCTTAAACATTTTCAAGCCATAGTTACTTTGAATTCTGGAATCAGACTCCTCAGATAGGACAGGCTGACAGACCATAGAAAGACAAACTGATTTCCCGAGACTCTGAAGGCCTGGGTTGTCCAAGGCCTCCCCTGAGTTTACTGTATACCTTTCCAGGGATCCCTAGGGTCTCCTCTTAACAGGGATGCCTGTAATGGCCACTCTTGGCTGACAACTGGACTACATCTGGAATTCACTAAAACGCAAATGGCTGGGTACACCTGTGAGGGATTTTTCTTAATTAAATCATCTAAAGTGGGAAAACCCTCTTCTAATCCAGATCTTTATGGTGGGAAGAGCCACCTTTAATCTGTACCACCCTTCCTGCTGATACCCTGCATAAAAATCATGGAAGAAGGAAGCTTCCTCTTCTTGCCTGCTTGGTCTCACTGGCAAGTCCATTCCTTCACTGGCATTAGCGCCGACTTCAGAATTCCAGAGTATACGGAAGACCAAATGAGACATCCAGCTTCATGGACTGAACAACTACTGAATTATTGGACCTTCAGTGGGTAGACAGCCGTTGTTGGATTAGCTGGACCACCACCTCTATGCCCTTCTAATAAATCCCATACATATTTGTGTATGATGTATATACTCATTCTTTAAGTTCTATCCCTCTTGAGCAGTGATTCTCAACCTTCCTAATGCCACAACCTTTAAATACGGTTCCTCATGTCGTGGTGACCCCAGCCATAAAATTATTTTTATTGCTACTTCATAACTGAAATTTTGCCACTGTTCTGAATCATAATGTAAATATCTATATCTTCTGATGGTCGCTGGAAACTCCTGAAAGGGTCATTCATCTGTCAAAGGAGTCACGACCTGCTGGGAGCCAACACCTAGCAGAAAGCGGCTATCATCTTTGCCGCCATCTCGGGCCATATACCCTGACAAGAGACTTGTTTTCAACAGCCCACAACGGCTGAGCACACTCTGATAAACATCTTGTTTTTCTCAGACATATCTTGCTTTGTTGTTTAGTATCCACAGCTGCAAGGCACACGTGGTAAAGTGTCTTCAGCTGCATTCCCCTGCTTGTGCTTACATATACCCAGGATTTCCATTCAATAAAGTGTACTTGATCAGACCCTCTGTCTTGTCTTCATTCTTCTCGTCTCTTGCCCCTCCATCCCCACTCTCTCTCTTGCTAGACCCTGTTGACTAAACCACACAGGCCAGGTCACTTGGTGCCCAAACGTAGGGCAGCATGGACCTGGGCAACGACCCACAAGCTGAGAACCTCTGAGTAGGTCCTTGAAGGCTGGTAGACTATCCACATTTCCTGGATAACAATTTTCACATGGTAGCAGCCCAACACCAGAGAAAAGGGAAGCCACTTCCGGTCCTGCAGGCAACTGCGAAGGTATCACACAAGCAAGCTCTCTGACCACTTGCAGGCTCTAGGCAAAAGCAGTGTGGAAGATTGCCAGTCTAAAGACAGTGCTGTCTGATGGGTGGAGCCATGCTGGGAACTACTGAGTGTAGCGCGCCATGCCCTCCTAGCCTGGCCAGCCTAACCTCTCTCCAGAGAAAGCTGGCTGCAATGGTAGAGGTCTTAGATAATTAGGGTTGCCAGCAGAATGTGTGACCCCAGGAGAGTTTCAAATAAAAACAGAGAGTCACTTCAAGGCCCTGGCCACAGCTCCCTGGATTCCGTGTGTCCCTGAGATATTTATTTCTGATTACATTTGTTCCTCAACTTGGTGAAGTTACACCCCAAAACAGCTGTTGCAGTGGGTGGTATGTGGCAATGCATAGGGTACATACGGCCTACAAAGCAGCATTGACTCTTGAACATGTGAGAGGGCTGCCGAGTGGGCTCAGCTGCACAAAGCACTTGTTGCACAAGCCTGATGATCTAAGTTCAGCCCCTAAACTGCAGGGACGAAGGAGAGCATTAATTCCTAAAAATTGCCCTGAGCCCCACCTGAGCACCATGGCATGTGAGTGTCTGCATGTGTGGTGGCTATTCCTCATTGTCAACTTGACTATATCTGAACTACAATCCAGAATTGGAAGGCTCACCTGTGATCCAGATCTTGAGGCACAGTGGCTATGAAAAGCTTAGGCCGGGCAAGGTAGTTCACACCTTTAATCCCAGGAGACTAAGGCAAGTCCCAGATCCAGGCGTGTTGGTACAACCTTTAATCTGGGCCACACCTTCTGCTGGAGACCTACATAAGGACATTGGAAGAAGGAAGGCTCACTCTTCTTTGCCTGCTTGCCTTGTGGGACTGAGCAACTGCTAGTCCTTGGACTTCCATTCACAGCTGCTGCTGACCATTGTTGGGGAGTTGGACTACGGACTGTAAGTCATAAACCATATAGAGATTTACCCATAAATTCTGTGACTCTAGAGAACCCTGACTAATACAGCATGTGAGCGTGTTCCCCTTCACACATACATTCACATACATATACCAGCACACACATATAAACAAATATACACATACATACATGCAGCACATACACATATACACACCATACACAGACATATATGCTGTGATAGTTTGTACATGCTTGGCCCAGGGAATGGCACTATTAGAAGGTGTGACCTTGTTGGAGTAGATGTAGTGTACTATAGGTGTGGGCTTAAGACCCTCATCCTAGCTGCCTGGAAACCAGTGTTCTCCTAGGAGCCATCAGATGAAGATGTAGAACTCTCAGCTCCTCCTGCACCATGCCTGCCTGGATGCTGCCATGCTCCCGCCTTGATGATAATGGACTGAACCTCTGAATTTGTAAAGCTAGCCCCAGTTAAATGTTGTTTTTTTAAGAATTACATTGGTCATGGTGTCTCTTTACAGCAATAAAGCCCTAAGTAAGACAACATCAAAACTCTAAATGTGAATATGGTCTCTACTGAGTGTGTACTGCTCACACTACTATAAAACTGAAGAATCCTGGGTGGCATCGTGTTGAGTCAGAGACCATCTGCATTTTTTCAAATGAAATTCTTTCTCAGGCTCAGAAAGTTCCCCTTTGCAAATTGAACATGAAGTCTGTGGTCAGCTGAGGCTGTAGCAAGAAGCCTCAACCTACATCTACCCAGAAGCCTCTTCTGCTTCAGCATCGCCTCAATCCACAGGTGTTAGCGGTCACCATCACTCAAACGCTCACAGAGGACTCAAGTGAGAGTTACCTTTATACATTGCAGGAGATATCGGGCAACTGATACCCAGGGCTTCGTCTCCTTGAAAGGTGTCACAGAAGTCCCTCAGCATGGCTGTCCCCAGGCCTTGGCAACGGTTCTTCCTCCTCACAAACACGGTGTCGAAGACAGGCAACAGGTAGCATGTACTGGTCCCATCACCACAGAGGCTGCCTTCAGGAAAGCAAGAGATACACACAGTCTCCCAGGCTGGATACTGACTCATCCAGACCTCAAGTATCTAGCCAGGGTCCCTGGCACCACCCGGGGCAGAATTCACAAACTGAACAAATGATAGTAAGATAGCGGATCACTCCAAAACACCAGGTCTCTAGCGGACCTGAGTATTCTCTTCAAAGACCCACATAATTAATTGCTCCAAGCACAGAAAATGGGCTGAGTCATGGATGCTCAGCCTGGGAGACTGAGCAACAGCAATGCCTTGTGGACCCAGCCAGACCTCTCCTCTCAGTGACACCCTTGGAACCAAGGAGGTTTATCTAAGCAGCATCAAGGTTCTCCCTGAATAGGTGAAGCCGGTCCACAGTGCTGGCAGAGAGACCAATCAGATCCCTCACTAGATAATGATTTATTTCAATTACTTCCTCAGAGGCTGATGGTGTCCAGGTCAGGTAAAATGTGTGGCCCTCCAAAACTCCTGAAGCACGAACCGCAGCTGCATCAGAGCAGGAGGCCAGATTTTGCACCCTTTCTGTTTCCAGCTTGAGCGCAACTGTACTGCCACCAATGTTACCATCCACATGGCTATCATCTCACCTCTTACGGTCAAGATTCAGAAACAGGAGTAACTTCCCACACCTGGGAATGACTTCCCAATCTCCCTGCAAAGATTAGGGTCCGAGTAGATCGGCTGAATTGTAAGACATACCACACCAGGCAACGCTGTCCCTGTGGTCATAATGATTCCCTTCCTGTGTCCACACAACTCAGTGTGTGATGTTAAAGCTATCCATCAAGAAATGGGGTCTGCTCCCCCATCCAGTCTAGTCCAGAATGTGACTCACTTTAGCAACAGGATGTAACAGAGGGATAGATGATGCACTGACGGAGCCCAGGTCTCATGGAGTCCAGAGGGCCTCAAATTCTCTCTCAGATACCTACCTCCATCACAAAAGCAAGTGAAGACCAATCTGTTACCCTGAAAGAAATGTGACTCAGAGCCCTGCCAGTCCCAGCCTACCTCTAGCTAGCCCAAGAAGCAGAAGCATTACACAACCCACAGGTCACCATGCTCACATAGAAAACCCAGCAAACTAGAAAAACCATCCAGCTAAGCACAGCCCAAAGTGACAAAAGAATCTGTGGGTACATGAAATTATTCTTTTATGCCAGGAATGAGTGCACAATCTATATCCAACAAGGAGACTCCGTTCAATTAAGGCAGGAATTATAAAAAAAAATTTGGGATTCTCCTTCATGCTTGAAAAGATATCAGTCTGTTTGGAAATTTACAGCTTCGGTTTCTATGGGACAAGAACAATGCCAACCTAATATGAAATCTTCTGTAACTAAGAAGGTTTAAATTTAAATAGAGAAGCAATTCCACTAACCATAGAATTAAAAAGAAGAAAATATTTAGGAATCTACTTAGCAAACGAAGTCCGGGTCTGGAAAATGAAAGTGTAAATCATTGAGGGGAACTAGAGATCCAGATAAATGAGGAGAAAGAACTAGAGATCCAGATAAATGAGAAGAAAGAACTAGAGATCCAGATAAATGAGGAGAAAGAACTAGAGATCCAGGTAAATGAGGAGAAAGAACTAGAGATCCAGGTAAATGAGGAGAAAGAACTAGAGATCCAGGTAAATGAGGAGAAAGAACTAGAGATCCAGGTAAATGAGGAGAAAGAACTAGAGATCCAGGTAAATGAGGAGAAAGAACTAGAGATCCAGGTAAATGAGGAGAAAGAACTAGAGATCCAGGTAAATGAGGAGAAAGAACTAGAGATCCAGATAAATGAGGAGAAAGAACTAGAGATCCAGATAAATGAGGAGAAAGAACTAGAGATCCAGATAAATGAGGAGAAAGAACTAGAGATCCAGATAAATGAGGAGAAAGAACTAGAGATCCAGGTAAATGAGGAGAAAGAACTAGAGATCCAGGTAAATGAGGAGAAAGAACTAGAGATCCAGGTAAATGAGGAGAAAGAACTAGAGATCCAGGTAAATGATAAGAAAGAACTAGAGATCCAGGTAAATGAGGAGAAAGAACTAGAGATCCAGATAAATGAGGAGAAAGAACTAGAGATCCAGGTAAATGAGAAGAAAGAACTAGAGATCCAGATAAATGAGGAGAAAGAACTAGAGATCCAGGTAAATGAGGAGAAAGAACTAGAGATCCAGATAAATGAGGAGAAAGAACTAGAGATCCAGATAAATGGAGAGAAAGAACTAGAGATCCAGATAAATGAGGAGAAAGAACTAGAGATCCAGGTAAATGAGGAGAAAGAACTAGAGATCCAGGTAAATGAGGAGAAAGAACTAGAGATCCAGATAAATGAGGAGAAAGAACTAGAGATCCAGGTAAATGAGGAGAAAGAACTAGAGATCCAGGTAAATGAGGAGAAAGAACTAGAGATCCAGGTAAATGAGGAGAAAGAACTAGAGATCCAGGTAAATGAGAAGAAAGAACTAGAGATCCAGGTAAATGAGGAGAAAGAACTAGAGATCCAGATAAATGAGGAGAAAGAACTAGAGATCCAGATAAATGAGGAGAAAGAACTAGAGATCCAGGTAAATGAGGAGAAAGAACTAGAGATCCAGGTAAATGAGAGAAAGAACTAGAGATCCAGATAAATGAGGAGAAAGAACTAGAGATCCAGGTAAATGAGGAGAAAGAACTAGAGATCCAGGTAAATGAGGAGAAAGAACTAGAGATCCAGATAAATGAGGAGAAAGAACTAGAGATCCAGATAAATGAGGAGAAAGAACTAGAGATCCAGATAAATGAGGAGAAAGAACTAGAGATCCAGGTAAATGAGAAAAAAGAACTAGAGATCCAGGTAAATGAGGAGAAAGATAAATGAGAGAAAGAACTAGAGATCCAGATAAATGAGGAGAGGGATCATGGTGATGAATCAGAGGACGCAAAAGGGATTTTTTTCCCCATTATTCTTCCCACGGTAGTTTTATAAGTTTAAAGCCAGCCCTAGCAAAACTCCAGCATGCTTTTGGTAGCCACTGATACGCTGATTCTAAATGTTATGTGAAATGCAAAGTTTCCTGGACAACGAGCATTGCTTGGAAAGGAACAGAGCCAGAAATCTAGCAAAGCCCATTTATGGCTTTGTCAGGGGACCAGAGTGACACTGCCACAAAGAACGACAGATCAATGGCAAACTGCGTATACAGAGACCAGCTCTTTTTAAATTGCTTTTCATTTATTTATTCATTACTATCATCCATCATCATCTGTGTGTGTGTGTGGGAGAGAGAGAGAGAGAGAGAGAGAGAGAGAGAGAGAGAGAGAGAGAGAGAGAGAGAACATATAAGAATGCACACGTGTGATGACAGATGTGTAAAGTTCAAAGAACAACTTGCAGGACTCGGAGTTCTCTCCTACCACATGGGTTGGGTTAGGTCTTGAGCTATCAGGCTTTGGCAGCAAGTGCTTTTACCCACTGAGCCGTCTTGCCAGACCCAGAAATCAACTCTTCTGTGTTGATCAATACAGGTTAGTACCAATTATGTGGGGAGAGAATTTTTTTTTTTTTTTGCTGCAGGGCCATTACTGTGGAGAAAGAAGCTCCTGTGAACAGGCAAGCGTTCTGATTACACTTGCCAGATATTCTAGAAAAGTCCAGTCTACTGAGGCGATAAAAAGATAGCAGTTGCTAGGTTGGAGCACCGTGGCTACTCAGGATACAGACTACCCTATATACCTCAGACCATTAAATATTTGTCTAGATACACAGACCATCCAATACTAAAGGTAAGTCCTCATGTACACCGTGGCCTCTGGCTTAGCAACAATGTGGTCTATGGGCTGATTTGTGTCCCCCAACCTTCCAATGACTTCCAGAATGACTGTATTTAGATAAAAGGCTCTTAAAAGATAGAGTGGGGTTCATATGAGGCCATTATGCTTTGCCCTTATCCAATATGGCTGCCATCCATATAAGAAGATGAAGAGATATGATCACGAGAAATGCAGCAGACTTACACAGCGAGAAAATGGCTACAACTAACCACGGAGAGACCTCAAGAGAGGACAGACCTGCAACCTGGACGTTGAGCCTCCAGAACTAGGTGAAAATCAATTCCTGTTGCTTATATCTGAGTGTTGGGTGAAAGTCCAAACTAACTAAGGCTTGCATCCATGTTGGTTCATGGACCAAATTCATTCAATATCCTCATCACCCTGTGCTGGCTACTTTGTGTCAGTTTGGCAAAAACTAGAGTCACTTGGAAAGAGGGACTCTCAGTTGAGGGACTGCCTGCATTAGGCTGGCCTGTGAGTGTGTCCATGGGCATTCTCTTGATTAATGATTGATGAGGGAGGACCCAGCCCACTGTGGGTGGTGTTACGCTTGGGCAGGAGATCCTGGGTGCTCTAAGAAAATAGGCTGAGCAGACCATGAGAGGCAAGTCAGTAAGCAAAACCACCTTCACTCGTAGGCACCACCCACCACCCACCACCCAGGCTTCAGTTCCTGCTGCCTTGACTTCCCTAAGTTACCTGGAAGCGTGACATGAAATAAACCCTCTCTTCCAAAGGTGCTCTCGATCACATAACTTATCACAGCAATGGAAGAAACCTAGAACACAGCACGAACTGCACAGAAAAACTGCGTTTTGCCTCAATGTTTTTCTACGTGCCTAAAACTGCTCTAAATATAGTATCCCTGATTTAATGCACTAGAAGCTGAAGGCATGGCCTAGGATGCTAAGCCTTCTGTTGAGCCCACCAAAAAGGAGTGTCACTTTTAAAGTATACTAGTTGTTTGTTTGTTGTTTGTTTGTTTGTTGTTAACTGAATTGGAATCTTTTCTTATATTGTTTACAGAAACAAATTCAAAACGGATCACAGATACAAGGATAAGAACAAAATTTTAAAGCTTTTAGCAAGAAAAACAGGGGGAAAAAGTCTTTGCAACCTTGAGCTGGTAAGGAGTTCATAGAATCAGCAACAAACGCACCATTAACTGGCAACTCCAACTTCATCAGAATTTTTAAAGTTTTTGCTTCAGAAGACTATTAAGAAAAACAAAAGGCCGAGCATAGTCTGTCAACAGAAATGTTTACAAATCACATTTCACATAAAAAGAAAAGCTTACCGAGAACCAGAATAAAGAACTCTTACAATTCAATAAAAAGAAGGTACATATCTCATTAAAATTGCATAAGACTTGAACAAGCCTTTCTTTAAAGAAGAGATTCACATGACTGTGGATGGAAACCAGCTAGCATCACTCATAATTAAAGAAAAGGAAGTTAAACCACAGCAAAATGCCACCCTGGGCTGGGACAGCTAGAACCAAAAGGATGAGCAACAGTGAGAGAGGAGGAGGACGTGCGGAAATCGGAACCTCACGTGTAGTTGACGGTTCAGCCAGACTGCACGGCCATTGGCAGTTCCTTTAAACATTAGATAATAATCTCGCCAAATGACCCAGGTATTGTTCTCCTAGGAGCCAACCCAAGAGGAGGAAAAACACTGCCATGCAAACAAGAAAGAGAATGTTTATAGCCACCCTACTCACAGTAGTAAAAGGGAAACAACTCATCAGTCAATAGATTACAGGCAAAGGAGAGCATATTCGTAAGGCAGAACCATGTGGCAATAAAGAGAAACATAAGCACGCCATGGTTTGCAGGAGCTAATTGAAAACATGACTGGTACAGCACCTGGTACATGCTAATTGGCAGGGCAGGAGGCAACTCAGCTATTGCTTAGAGCTGAGATAGTGACACACGGCAGGCAGACAGTATCCACTGGTAACAGAGTGTTCCAACACTGGCTTTGGTGAGTTACGTAGCCCTCTCTCTAACATTCACCCTTAATTTAGGCAATTTTTATAAGATATAAATTTATACTGCAATTAAAAATATCTTAAAAGACACAATGAGAGCATGTACAATAAGGTAGGTACAGTTTGCAGCTGTATGTTTTGTCAACGACAACGACAAGTGAGACACTTGATAGATAGCTCCCAACACCAAATGGCAGATTTTCACAGAGATTAGTTACCCAGATTTGATCATAACACATCTCAAATAATCACCCTGCAGCTCGTAAATATGTAAAATGACGTGTCCGAGTAAACAGGTATATTAATTGAGTAGCCCTCTGACTTCCACACCTTTATATGGTGCTGACCCAATCGCTCCTTCCCCCCAACCCATGCACATGCATACATAGACAAATGTGTGAAAACATTTTTAGAAATAATGGTAACCCTGATGTGGTAAAAACATGGCAGCTTTATGTGTCTCCCAAAAAGCTCGGTGTGGAAAGTTTGCTCCACAGCTGGTGGTTCCAGCTGTGGAGAAGCTACTGGATCATGAGGACTCTGAAATAATTAATGGATTGGCCCACTTACTGATTCACAATAAGACAGCACTAGGAGATGGGACTTGAATGGAGGAAGGGGATCCGGGGAAGGGTCTTCTGGAAGCATCTGCTTGCCCCTGGCCCTTCATAGCCCTCTTTTTCTGCTTCCAGCTGTCAAGTGTGAGTAGCACGTGATCACACGATCATTGCAATCTGGCCTCCACTATCCTCCCTACATCCTGACAGTCTGCTTCATCTGAGGCTAAAGCAATGGAGTCAGATGACCATGAAACTGTGAGCCAAACTAAATCTTTCCTCCTTTCAAGGCATTTTCACAGTGTTCTGTCACAATGAAAAAAAGTGATTAATGTCCCTTTCCCCACTCCTTAACTCAGGCATGGATCAGTGTTAGCACCAATCCTGATGTTCATGTCATACACCATAGGCTCCAACATGTGACAAGGTTACACCACATCTCCCAACCCACAACCCTGTCTAATCATCAGGAAATGTGGGACCAGGGATCCACGGGAAGCAGGCCTAGAGCAAGAGTAGGGTTGAGGCATATCCAAATCCCAGAAATCTCACCCTGAGATTGGCAGGAGTAGGCCCACTCCCTGCCTCCCTTCCTGGGTCTGCGTGTCCCAGTGCACATAGCCCTGTGCCTTTGCCCACCAGAGGAGGACACATAGTAGGGTAGCCATGTTAAATTCCTCTGCCCTTATAACATCATGTCTGGCAGCACCTGGAATTCCTCCTTATGCAAATGAGGTAGCCCTAGTCCCCTGGCTCAGGCCAATGATATATGCTTACTCCAATAACACCTACGCACCTCCCAAAGGCTTAAAAAGCCTTTGTTTCCCCTCAGCCCCCTAAAAATAAGCTCTCTCTCTGAAGCTGATCTCACAAGTCTGTTTTGACCACTGGCTAGATCTCCTCCAAAGTCCAGCTGATGAAATACAAGAGGAACCAACCGTCACAGAGTAGAGGAGACTCAGGAGAGCTGACGGGGGTTGCAGGTGCTGGGTGTTCTCTTGATCCCAGAAGAGAAAACAGACACTGATAGAAAATCAACCAAAGGTGATTTCTTCAACTTGAACACCATACCATGATTACATAGATACAGATATTATGGAGGGCATCTATCTACAAGGCACAGAGGACCTTTCTAACTGTCTGTGCAATGCTTCCGTAAACTTCTCAAAATCAACTTCTGAAAAAAAAGAAGCAAAATTACTCTACCAGTGCTTTCTAAAGGATAATCATATCTTCAAAGTTGTCAAGTAAAATCCATGATGTAAAATGATTACCAAGCCATTTCCCTAGAATTCCATTACAGCCGTGAGTTGAAGAAATAAGATGCCTGCAGTCAACTGGCTGTCTGCTCATCACTGGGATCGAAAGACTAAGGAAAATCCTGGGAGAAACCCCAGCAATGATTTCATCCACTGTATCTATTTTACAATATGATCACCAAAAGGAGCAGAAATCATCCAAGATGGAGAAGACTGGGTAACCCAGTAGGTAAGATCACTTGTGGGCAAGCAGGAGAACCTGAGTTCAAATCCCCAGCAACCATGTTAAACCCCAGGTGTGAACAACTTAGTAAAGACAGAAAGATCACTAAGCCTACAGTCCACCATCCTACCTCCCAGTGCAGCGAGAGACCTGGTCTTAAGGGAATACGGTGAAAAGGGAGAGACCAGGATACTTGGTGTATACCTGCAGAGACACTTGCATGCACACACACCAAATTAATGAGACAGGAAGCAAAGATGAAGAAGAAAGAGTCTTGGTTTGTGTTTTGTTTGTTTTGTTTTGTTTTGTTTTGTTTTGTTTTGTTCTATTTAAAAGATACTAAAGTTAACAAAGATAAAGAAACACATTGAGTGTATTAGGAATTAAAATAGAGAGATTGATGCAGAAGCCAGCTCCTTGTGAGTAGTAAGAAGAAAGGGTCCATCCTGAAAACCACAAGCTGCTCAGAGGCTACAGTGGAATGGATGTTAGGGTTGGAACAGTGAACCAGCCCTAAGAATGAGAGAAAGCCTGCCGTGACTGTGTGAGTCAGTCAACCAGACTTGACAAAAGGCAGACACAGGCTCTAAGAAGCCAGGAGAATTTGGTGGGCCTGGTGGCTAGCTTCCACGAGCCTCCCTGGGGAATGCATTCTTGATACTATTTATTACTCTTCTACATATCCTCGCCTCTATCTAATGCAGCCAATGATAACAAACTAACTTACAAGTAAAAATGGCTTTGGACAAACCTGCTTCCATTTTGGGAAAAAGACCCTAGACAATGCCACAGACAAGGACATAACCTAGAACACTGTAGCTGTATATTGGGTTCTGACAGAGGTAACTCTCTGTCATGATAAGGCTGCCAGCTGGTCATATACATGTGAAGATTTTAAAAAGAAAAGAACAATCTAATTGACACCTATCAAGACATCTGCAAGGTCAGAGGCAGTTAACGGCATCAGCTACTGACAATCAAGATCAATACCTAACAGCTCAGTCAGAGGTAGACAGCAGGGGCTTCAACCACCCCTAATGGGTAGGCAGTATATAAATAATGCAGGATCACAGACATAGTTGGGCTAGGGGTACAGGCATGGAATGAGTGAGCCTTCCCTCTGCTTTGCTCAATATAGCCCAGAGAATCAGCCAAGCTGAATAAGGAATACATAAGCCTTTGTCCAGTTTCTGCCATACCCCAATAAAACCCCTACATGATGGAGTTCAGGGGCTTTTCCTCTTTTGGAAACCCCTCCCATTCTCCAGGATTTCTCTCACTTTTCCTTATTTTCTCACTCTTAAAAATTATTGATAATAATTTTAATAATGCCTGCTTCTACTTTGTATATTCAAATGACTTTAGTCACTACTGGTGTGACAATGATCTTTGACCATGGTGAGTCTCTTGGTATCTTTTATCCTTGGGAAATGTACAAATAGGTCATGAAATATCCTGCTGCTCTTAAAAATCCTACGTGAACATCCCTAGAGATGCCACAAAATTTAAAAGGTAGGAGAACATCCCAATAAAAATAAATAAAAAGTAAGCATCTCTAAAGACAACACAGCCTAACAAAACTGACTCAAGGGAAAGAGAAAGACTAAAATGTCCTACAAGCATTAAAACATTACATCAATAGCTTAAAACCCTCTGACACTTAACAAAAATCACCAGGCTCAGGTGACTTTAGAGATATGTTCTACCAAACTTGCAAAAAAAACAACTCCCAAGGAACAGAAAAGGAGAGAGCTTTCTCCCAAAGCTATGAGCAACAGAATATTCCAAAGAGTTAAAAATGATAGTCAACAACAGGAAAAATGTTGGATAAATCATTTGAAGATCAAAGTAAAACACACAAATTAATATAAACACCAAAGATCAACACTGTAGACAAAGTTAATTTAGGTCACCACAGATGGCTGGATCATATGGACACCAGATTCCTGTGAAGGAAATGCATTATCATATGGGTACCTGTAATGAAATGATGGAGACACAGTCAGCACCACCACATACAATCAGAAGTGTTCATTCCAACAGCATGGGTAGACCTGAGACAGAGCCTTTGAGAAGAGCAGAGAAAACTCACCAAAGAGGAATCAACATGGAGCCAGTAGGCTGTCTGCAACAATAATGTCCAAACAAAAATGAGGAAAGGGCTTAAAGCAAGGTATGATGGGTGGTGTTGGCTCATGCCTTTAATCCCAGCACAGGGGAGGGGGAGGCAGTTTCTCTGATTTCCAGGCCAGTCTGGTCTACAGAAAGAGTTCCAGTACAACCAAGGCTACCCAGAGAATCCCTGTCTTTAAAAAAAAATAAGAAAGAGAAAAAAAAGGAAGAGGTGTGTGTGTATTCGTGCGCATGCATGTGTGTATGTATATGTGTATGTAAGAACATAGGTATGTATTATGTATGCATATGTGACTTCTCAGAATGCGTGAATGAGAATTCACAGGTGAACCACTAACTAGGAAAGCCAGGAATAGGCATTCAACAAATAACAGAAGAAACTGTTTCTTCTTCAGACTAGAAGTTTTTCTGGAAGATTTAAAAGGTAAGTACAAAGACAGAGGCCATTGTGGGGTGGTGGGCTGTGGGAAGCAGCTGGGTGCCTGGTTGAGCAAGCCTTGAACCCCGGACCTTTATCAGGATGCAGGTGTTCGGCGCTGCCCCCAGGCCCTGGTTCTTTTCATTCAGCTTCGGCCCTCCACAGCCTCTCCCAAAGGAAGGTCTATGACTATCAGTCACGAGGAACAGTGCCTCAGGCCCTCCCACATGTAGATGAGGTATCTCTAAGTCTCAGTCCAAGCCAATAGCGTTATCTGCTGTCAGACCCTAACCCACCCTGAAACTGTATATAAGAGCTCTATTCAGGAGAAGTAAAGGTGTGTTCGAGAATCATCCTGGTGTCTGAGAGTTTCTGTCTCAAGAGCTGTAACACTTGGGGAGAGATCCGCTCTCCCGGAACCTTCCTGGGGCACCAAGCTGCTTCCTTGCCTACTAGCCGGCTTCTATCGGCCCAGCCCGGGCGGCTCAGCGTGGAGAGACAGGTACAACACCTGGGAGTGACCGAGCTGTGACAGCGGAGACTTGAGCAGAGGCAGCAGCGGAGCAGGCAATCTCTCCTCCCTGCTTGCACTCGCACCCTTTTGGCCCAGACCTCTCACACCAGGCTGGGCTGAAGACCAACAGACAGTGGAGACGTGGGTAGAGGATCCTCCCTGCTCTCACTCTGTCTTCAGCCGGGAGATCATCGTGGGACACCCTCCAGAACCGGGACCCACAGGCCATAATACCCTGCCCAACAGTTTCTAAGAATCATGATGGGCCACAGAATTCTATTATGAACTGATGGATATACAAAATAACCAAATGTAGAGTTGATAGCAGCCCAGACCTTAGGGCAAAGTGTCAATCACCCACATAGATCTTGTCCTGGGAGAAAATACACTGAGGACGGCTACTGCTCTGTGGAATGCTATATGGATGGGAAAACCCAAATTTAGATCATGTGCCAATCAAAGAGCCTGAAGGCAGATAATGAAGACATTGGGATACTCCTGAAACCTGATCTAAAACAGAAATGGCTAAGCAGGCTGGCTTTTGCTAATTGTTAGCACAGTCTTTTAGTTACAATCATGCTATTGGGTCTCTCTTGGGGCCACTCTACAAGATTAAGACAGAAGCCTTGGAGCCCAGGGCAGTTAAGCAGCTATTAAGATGGCAGCCAAAACTCTAAATGCTCCTGAATTCCACTAATACAATTTTAATTAAATTGTTTTGTTTTCATATGAGATGTTTACAGTGTATTCTCTAGAACAAGGCCAACAAAATGTCTCTGTAAGGATGACATAAAAAAATACTTTAGGCCAGGCAGTGGTGGAACACATCTTTAATCCCAGCACTTGGGAGGCAGAGGCAGGCGGATTTCTGAGTTCGAGGCTAGCCTGGTCTACAGAGTGAGTTCCAGGACAGCCAGGACTACACAGAGAAACCCTGACTCGAAAAACCAAAAAGAAAATACTTTAGCCTTTGGAATTCAGGTTTCAGTTGCAACTCCTGGACTCAGGTTACAGTACAAAAGCAGTCATATGTGTGCCTGTGTACCAATAAAACTTTATTCAAAAATAATGACGGCCACAAAAGTCCAGAAGATGGTACAAGGGACTCCTGCTTCACAGGGCCACCATGCAGGAGGTGACTGTGGCCCTGAATGTCTTGAGAAGGTAGTAGCAGGAAGTCTCAGCCACAAAGAGGGCTGAGGTGAGGCCATCCTCATGGCCACCCAGGTTTCCAAGTTCTTCACCATCCCATTTAATATTTGTAGTTGACACTCCTGTTTCCACGGCCTTTATTCTTACTGGGCATTTAGAAATCTGGAAGACAAGTGTGTTCTCTGTAGATTTTCCACACATGTGTAGAACACAAGTTCTTTCTTAAATTGATCTATGCCCCACTCCACAGCAGTCAGTACTTTCTTCCCTAAATGCTAACAGCCTTGTGGGACTGGTGGTTTGAGAGTAAAAGTTAAAGTAAAACCCACTAATTGTTATTATTTAGAGGAAATTCCAGCATAAAGGAAGTTGTAAAATGACTAAAGAGTCACTATTTTGTAAGAAAACCAATCATGGAACCACTAAACCAACCAAGAAATGCAAACCTGGCCCAGTGGCAAACTGCTTCCAGGAGAAGTCCACCAGAAAATGTCCTATTCATTCTACACGATGGCACTCATTTGTTTGAAAGCTGAACACTGAACTTTAGGCATAAGGAGGCACAATGTTCGATACCCAAGTTGACTGACACAAATCTCAAAGGCGTCATGCTAAGCAGAAGAACCCAGTCTCGGAAAAGCTAAATGATGCAGAGTTCTACTTCTGTGATCTTCTTAAAAAGACAAAACTGTGAAACTCAAAAACCACAGTGATGGGAAAGGAAACCAGTGGTTGCCAGGACATGGGTGACAGAATGGAGGTGGGCTGACTCAGGGGGATCTGTGAGGTGGGGGCAGCTGAGGGAATTAGGAACCATGGCTTACTCCATTTTTACTGTACAAGGATTAAAATTGGTAATACTATAAAGCCCAAGTTGTTTCCGTTCATCTTTCAAATTATATTTAAAGACTTGTCTGTGCAAGAGAAAGATGATAGATGATAGATAGATAGATAGATAGATAGATAGATAGATAGATAGATAGATGATAGATTAGATACATAGACAGACGAGACAGACAGAGACAACTGAAAAGATACTCAATGTACCTAGCCTCCCAAACAGCACAACACAGAACCCTGCAGGGAGTCACCTGCTGCCCTCAGAGCAGCCATGCTCCGCTGGTACTACAGTTTGTTGCTTCTGCACAGTGTGGTGGAAGAGTAATGGAAAGAGAACCATACATTACTACACCAGAAGAAGACCAAAATTCAGATGATAGTTTCCACTGAATATATATCGTCACAGCATCATAGAGTCAAAATACTCAAAGCAAAATCGCCATCACAGGGGTGGTCTGCACAGTCTTCAGAAGCTAGAGCCTGGCTGGCCCCTGGTTCTCTCCTGAGTGAATTTGCATGTTTTCTTATGCTCATGCAGTAGAATGATAACTTTCAGGGGGACCTAAGCTAAACTAAGAAGTTCTGATCACACAGACCTAAACTCATGAGGAAAAACTGCCGAGAAGCACTATAAAATGTCAACATCGTAAAAGCCAACATTATATGACCCTGTGACAAGCCCCAGAAATGAGCCAAGATGAAGAAGCATCAGCAACTCTTCCCAAATTTGAAACTCACTCCTGATAGTTGGTTAGCCCCTGTATTATTCACTAACAAAGCTGTGATCTGGGTGTGGTCACACTGGCTCCCAACTGTCCTTGTGATAGATACCTGGCCCTCAGAGATACATGAGACTTTTCAGGGACGGTTTGGTTTGGTTTGTGGAGACACTACATTGCCAAATTGCCCAGGTTGGCCTCAAACTTTCAACAATCCGGCCTCACCCTCCTATGTGTTCTGACTGTTGACATATGCCACTGTGCCTGGCTTTATGGTATGTTTTTGACTACTCCAAAAGCAAAAGTCAAGAATCATGGTGAAAGTATAGCTGTAGCTCATCTTTGACCACTAGGCAAAGGGAGGAACTCAACAAGTCCAAGCTAAAGCAGCAGCCATAGGAAGTCATATAAACAGATGTCAGCAGCTGCACAGCACAGAGGAGACAAAGTTTCCAGTGTAAGTCTCAGCATGTTAAATGTCTCTTGGGGAACAAAACCACAGGTCTTCAAGAAACACAAAGACAACTCACACAATATATCTTCTTTTCTAATATTAATTTCTAAAGTGTGTGGGTTCCCGGTTCCGGAGGGTGTCCACGAATATCTCCTGGCTGAGGACAGAGTGAGAGCAGGGAGGGTCCTCTGCCCGCGTCTTCCACTGTCCGTTGGTCTCCAGCCCAGCCTGGTGTGAGAGGTCTGGGCCAAAGGGTGCGAGTGCAAGCAGGGAGGAGAGATTGGCTGCCCCTGCTGCTGCCTCTGCTCGAGTCTCCTCTGTCGCAGCTCGGTCACTCCCAGGTGCTGCACCTGTCTCTCAGCACTGAGCTGACCCAACCTGGCCTGGGCCGATAGGAAGCCAGCTAGCTGGCAAGGAAGCAGCTTGGTGCCCCAGGAAGGTTCCAGGAGAGCAGATCTCTCCCAAGTGTTACAGCTCTTGAGACAGAAACTCTCGGACACCAGGATGATTCTCACACACACTTTACTTCTGAATAGAGCCCTTATATACAGTTTCAGGGTGGGTTAGGGTCTGGCAGCAGATAACGCCTATTGGCTTGGTCTGAGAGCTTGGAGATACCTCATCTACATGTGGGAGAGCCTGAGGCACTGTTCCTTGTGACTGACGGTCATAGACCTCCCTTTGGGAAGGGCTGTGGAGGGCCGAAGCTGAATGAAAAGAACCAGGGCCTGGGGGCAGAGCCAAACACCTGCCGTCCTGATAAAGGTCCGGGGGTTCAAGACTTGCTTAACCAGGCACCCAGCTGCTTCCCACAGCCCACCACCCCACAAAAGTGTGTGTATGTGTATGTGTGTCTGTGTCTGTCTATGACTGCATCTATGTCTGGGTCTGGGTCTGGGTCTGTGATTGGGTATGTACAGCATGATAACAGGTATTCATAGAGACCAGTGGCATCTGATTCCCCTGGAGCTGAAGCCAGATAATGAGGCACATGGTACAGGTGCTAAAATGAACTCAGCTCATCTGTGATAGGAGTACATGCTTTTAACCACTGAGACATCTCTCCAGCGCCCACAGTATTTTCAATGACTGGTTTGTACCAAAAATTACTAAACATGCAAAAAATTGAAAAGTGTGACCTATACTTAGAAAAGGTAGTTATCAACATAACTGATTTAAAAGAGACATTAGCAGGGAAAAGGGTGGAGGAGGGGCTTTCAAGGAACTTCACAAATATGTTCAATAAAGGTAATCAGTTTAATTCAGAAAATTAATAGAGAAAATATTCAATCAATAAATTGATTTAAAATCTCAACAAAAATATAAAACTTTTACTAATACTTGGAATTCTTAAATTGAATATGACTAAACTTATCAATGGTCTGAACAGCATTTAGGAGATAGATAGAACTGATACAGATCAATAGAAATATCTAACTAAATAAGACAGGAAAATGTTTAAATGAAAATAAAATTTCAGAGTGAAGAATGGTAGTATACATCTATAATCCCAGTACTTAAAAAGTGGTGATGGGGGAGCAGAAGTTCAAGGCCAGCCTTGACTACTGTGGTGTCTGAATGAGAATGTCCTCCATAGGCTCATAGATTTAAATGCTTCATCTCTTGTTGGTGGAACTCTTGGTCCTTCCCTTGTTTGGGAAGGATTAGGAGGTGTGGCCTTTTGAAGGAGGGTGTGTCATTGGAGATGGGCTTTAAGGTTTCAATATCCCATGCCAGGTCATAGACTCACCCTCTGAAACTATAAGAAACCCCCCCCAAATTAAATTATTTCATTACTAAATTTCCTTGGTCATGGTATCTCTTGATAGCAATAGAGAAGGAACTAAGACAGCTACATATCAAGTTTGAGGCCAGCCTTGCTTACAAAACACTTGATTTTAAAGAAACAACCAAAAGAAAAGGAGACTCTCAGAGACTTGAAAACCATTATGAAGCACTATAATACTGATATAATTGGAATCCCAGGAAAAAAGGAGAAAATAGAATAAAAGTATATGAAAAAAGTCATGGACAAAAATTCTCCATAAATGACAGAAAAGTGATTTGGACATGGTGGTGCACATCTGTAATCCCAAAAGTCAGGAGAAGAGGTGGGTGGATCTCTGTAAGTTTGAGGCCAGTCTGATCTATATAGTGAGTTCCAGGACAGCCAGGGCTACAAAATGATACCCTGTCTCAAACAGCAAATGAACAAAAAATATAGCGTGAATATTTACAAATTTAAGAAACACAATAAGTGCTAGCGGTGCGCACTGCAGCAGTCGCTGCATTCCGGCGTCAGAGGCGGCCGTCCATCTCTCCCAAGTTCGAATCCCTGTCCTTGCCTGTAAATCAATCATGGAAAAAAAAAGAAACACAATACGCCCCACAAAATACAAACAGGAAATCAAGTCCATAGACTGCTGGGGTGGAATGTCAGGTGCAAGCTCTTGTAATTCTTTATCTAGATTAGATAGATAGATAGATAGATAGATAGATAGGTAGATGGATAGATAGATAATCTCCAACATACAGTCAAGGTGTCAAAACTCCAAAACAAGGAAACAACATTAAAAGTTCTTCAGGAAACTTACCTACAAAGGCTGAAATACCCAGATAATACCAGGTTTCTTAACAACAATACTAAAGGCCAGAGAAAGAAGGAATGGTATATTTCAAGAACTAAAAATAAATAACTGCCAACCAAGACTGCTAAAGCCAACAAAGCTGTCTTTAAAGGGGAAGGGAAAAATACACGGCATTCTAAGACAAGCCCACACCAAGGACGTTCATGGCCACCCAACAGCACTGAAGAAGACACGGAAAAAGCAACTCATCATCACAAGGACACAGGAGAGAATAAACTTCAGGAGACAAACAAAGAAGAGCTGGGAAAGAACCCACCACAGCCAACCCAGCAAACTCCTGAGACTAACAGGAAGAGAGGAAAAGCAAACAGTTATCTAAACACCACTATTAATAACTTTAAATGTAAATGACCTCGAGTCAACAAGAAAGAGACACAGATTGGCTGGGTGAATTAAAAAACAAGATCCAACCATCTGTTGTCTCCAAGAAACACAACTCATGGTAAAAATATCTGTAGACAGAGTCAAGGAATGAAAAACAATCTATCAAGTGAGCAGAAACAGAAAACAAGCTGGCGTAGCTGTTCTGGTATCTGATAAAACTAGACTTTCGGGATGAAGATTTAGCTAAGTTGGCCTAATGTTCGCCCAGCACACACAAGGCACTGGGTTCACTCGAAAGTACTGCACAGCTCAGCATGATGATGTGTGTCTATAATCCCAGCATTAGGGAGACAGGAGAACAGGAAGTTCAAGGTCACCCTCAGCTACATAGGGAGTTCAAGGGCATCTTGGACACATGAGACTGTCTCCAAAAATATGAATAGATTTCAAACCAAAGTTAACCAGAAAAGATGAGGAGAATGCCATGCATAGCAATAAAGGGAACAACTCATCAAGGTTGTAATAATTGCAAACATATGCACTAAACATTAGAGCCCCCAGTTTCAACATGCAAATGCTAACAGACATAGAGATCAAACAAGTTCCTGACACTGTCAGTAACGGTGGGTGATATTTCAACAGCCTATGGTCATCTTCAGAGAGGGCATCTAATTGAAAAGTCAACAACGAAATCTTTTTTTTTTTTTTTAAACTTCTCTTTTTATTAAATGGACCTAACACAACCAATAAAACAGTGATATATATGTATATATGTATATAGTAAACATCATCTTAAATTTCAACAAAAGAGACCATTCTCTCCCAGAAAACTAAGCTCTGGGTACGTCAAGCCATGGGCACACAAACATGCTTTCAAGTTGGCAGTTAACGTCCCTGAAGACTGTGTTACAATGTCCTCAACAGTCAAACAGTGTGCTTGATTACAAACTACACCCAGCCTGTGTCTGTTGAGTGCATACTGTACTTTAATCATGACAGCTCCATTGATTTGATGAATTCTGTTTCAGACACAGTTGGCATATAACCCATACATAATAGGACTGCTGTGATTTTTAATCATTTTCTATTTAAGGTCCCAAAATATATCATGTTCACAAAATAGCACTTGGTATCTATTAATCAGCTTTTACTTCTACTCCTTCAAAAGCACTCTGTACAGGTCATTCACAGTAACCTCCATCTTACAGTCAACTAAAGACAGTGACTCAGTACAACTCTTACACAGAGGTTGTACTTGACTCAAAGAGCCAAAGCCAGCCTGTTCTACAAATCCTCAAGTTCTCAACTCCTAAAACCGAAACAAACATGTCCTATTGAAGCCACCGTAGGCAGGAGTTTAACCTTCTGTTTATAGTCACGTTTGAGCATAAACACAGATCTACAGTGCATTAAGCTAACTCCCAAATCTAAGATAAAATACAAAACAAATATGAAGACATGTTGCAATTCTAGTCACAGACAGAAACTTCACCATTCAGACATCTCCAAGAGGTCATTGTCACACCAGGCTCGAGGCAGTCATCAGGATTGTGACTAAAGAGTGTGTTTATGATCAGGAACGTGGGCCCTACGTCACAGGACTGCTCCTGCCTATCCTCGGAGAATCACATGCTCTTAAAGTGATAGGCTTTTAAGGCACATTTCAACAAAAAACATTCTATAACCAGCTTCAGAATGGAGGCGCCACTTAGACATGCTAATTTTATGTGGTTTACCAGTCAGGCAAGTGTCTTATCTTGAAACTAAAGCAACAAAGAAATCGTAAGAGTTAAACTACAGAACAGAGCAAATGAAGTCACCTGACAGCTACATAATATTCCATCCATAAGATACACGGCACATATTGTCTTAGTCAACATTCCGGCTACGATTCAAACCTCACCAGTACAAAAGGATCTAAATGATGTCTTGTATCTTACAAGACACTTACACTGTGCAAGAAAATAGAAATCAATACTAGGAAAAGATGATCCAACATGGAGACAAAAACACTATGTCCTTAAATGACCAGCGGGTCACTGTAGAAATCAGAGAGGAATTTAAAACTCCCACTACCACAGTTTACCAGAACCTTTGGGGTGCAGCTAAGGAAATCTTAAAAAAGAAAGTTTAGAGCTATGAGTGCGTATATAGCAAACGACGAGAAAGATTGTGATACATAGCCGGATGACGCCCTCAGTGTTCTAGAAAAACAAGAATAATCTAAACCCAAAGGGTAGCCAGCAATAACTATCCAGGCAGAAAGCAATGAAATGGTGTCAAACAGAACATCAGCCACACGACAATGTTTTCCAAACTGTCCCATGAAATAGAAAAAGAAGTGGGGAGAGGGGAGAGATAAGGGTTCAGCAGTTAAAATAGCACAGGCCAGGCAGGCATGGTGACGCACACCTTTAATCATGGCTCTAAGAAGACAGAGGCGGGCACATCTCTGTGAGTTTAAGGGGAACCTGATCTACAGAGTGACTTCCAGGACAGCCAGGACTGTTGCACAGAGGAACTTTGTCTCAGGAAAAAAAAATATTTTATGAATGTTTGCCTACATAAATGTAAGCATACCACACATGCCCAGTACCATGGAAGTCAGAAGAGAGCATCTGATCTGGAACTGGAGTTATGGATTTGTGGTCCAGTCATAAATCTTAAAAAAATAAAATAAAACGAAAACAATCAAATTGGTCACATAAAAGCTAGTAATACCATAAGACACCCTAATTATGACCTGTCTCTGCCAGGAGACTCAGGACGAGATCAACAAGGCTATGCATTCAGACTGCACATGGTTCTCTTACAGAGTTAAGCTTGGCTATTCAGTTTTTTAGAAAATGAGGACAACATGCTTTAGGAAAGATGAATTATAAATGGTTCCCCTTCATCTTAATTATTCTCCAGGACCATCACTCTATCTGAAACTAATAAGCCAGGAAAATGATAACCTGTGAAGATATAAAGACACACTGAGATCACAGGGCCAGCGACCATCCAAGGGAAGCTACTGAAACAGTTATGTGCCAAAGCACCTAGAACTGACCTCAGCAGACATTTAACAAAGCATGAGACTCTGGTCATGTTACAGAAGACAGAGGGGGAGGCAGAAAGGGAAGAAGAGAGGAAGGGACTTCATTCCATCCTGGACAAGTAGAACACACATGAGGGTGCACGCGGGCGTGCACACACGCACGCGCACGCACACACACACACAATGTGAACATAGTTCAAAACAAAAACCAGCTTCTTTATCCACCAAGAGCACTTACCTCCAAAAATAGCATATCCATTGGGAATTTTCTGGGAAATTTAATTGTTGCTAAAATTGATACTTTTCTTGCCAGTGAGCTTGCTCAGAGTGTTTCCGACCAAGCCTGATGCCATGAGTTTGATCCACAGAATTTACATGGTGGGAGGAGAGAACAGACCCCCACGAGTTATCCTCTGGCCGTCTCACCTTGCCCACTCCCCCTCCCACCTGCCAAATAAACACTTGTAATTTTGAAAGTAATTTTTAAAATGAATAACCTTATAAGAAGTAAGTGGTGGAAAAAAAAATTAAAAAAAAAAGAAGTAAGTGGTGGTGATGCTGGAACCAGCTAGGCCAGATATTGATAACCTCTAAAAAAAAAAAACTGTTAAAGAAAGCATCTATCTGAAAGGACAGACAGACACCTGCAGCCCAATGGTTGGATGACTAATGCTTGCCAAGAGCCCTAGAAGGAAGTTGCTATTGTCTAACCTAACCTTGTTTTTGTGGCCAATTCCCTGTCTTGTCTTCTGAGGTAATGTCTGAAAGTCTTGGCATCGAGGGTGCTTCCTGAACACATGCCAGCTATCAGCAATAGTATTTTTCCTGACAGCTAATTGTTAACATTAAGAAAAAAACAAAAGCATTAAGCCTTCAGTCACGTCCATTGTTCACTGTTGTAGGGACACACTGCTCTTCCTGAGAACCCAGGAGAAGGCTAACAGAGATGCAAACATAAAATCCACTCCTTTGGCTGGGCTTCATGAGCCAGCAGAGTCCACAGAGTGTAGTACGGAGGTGGATCTGCAGAGATATGCAGACATCCGGGATGCCCACCCCACCCTCCACCTCACAGGCCATGTGCCCCTCACCTTTCATCTTGATTGAGTAAAATCCAACTGCAGCTCCATCTCTCCACAGAATCTTAGCTTGTTCCTTCGCAGGGTGAGGTAAGAAAAACATGTCATCGCTGTCCAGCTTTCTCTCCAGTCTTCCAAAAACAATGGCGTTGAGAACAAAAAGAACAATCCTTTCCCCAAAGGACTGAACCTTAAAAGGAAAAAGAAAGAGGGGCCCCAGGCAGTGAGACCAGACAGGAAGGCAGCTCAAGGCATGGGTAGGTAAGGCAGACTGCTTCCGAAAAGATCAAGTCTCAATGCCACTGACTTACCACAAGGCAGTAAAGGGTAACAGTGTCAGGAAAGACTCAGGTCCACAGACAAGGTCTGTTAGACCACAGAGCATGACAGAGGGGGTCTGCCGAGGGTGACAGAATTGAAAGTTGCCTCCAGGGCAGCCAGGTCAACCATTCCATGAGATAGTCTGTGTCCTGAAATAACCATTTAACACAGGGGCATCTTTATCCTGTCTGTGGGTAGCCAAGAGTGAGGGCGTGGATCATTGCCACAGCAAAAGTCACGAATTTTCAAAACCTGTGACATATTTCAAGCACACCCTGGAGTCCCAACCCCAGAGCATTATGAGGACTCAAGGCCCCACCTTGAACTAAGCTATATAATAGAATCCTCCTGCCCTCCCATGACTCTCCTTGCAGAGTCATCCAAGAAAGGAAACCAACCTGTGGTCAAAGTTGACCAAAATGACATCACAGTTCTGTCTATGATTCTTCTGAGTACGTGGCCCAGGAAGGGCAAATATGTAGCTGAAATCAGGCCTCTCTTCTGGATTCACATGAGACATGGCTACCTGGCCATGTCTGGCTACACAGCCAGACCAGGACCTATTAATCCTACAAACAGCCTGAGGCAGCTCAAATAACTGAGAAAATGCAACATAGAGGATGAAAGCAGGCAGCCACTGACACAAGGACTGTATCACAGTGCTGAGCTTTCTTCCTACAACTAGGCTATGTGACAGCCAATGTGGTACCCGTGTGGGTGGGTGGGGTGGGTGGGTGGGGTGTGTGTTCACATTACCTCCAGATCCTCACCCCCAAGCTGTGACTTCCACCTACATGTTGTCACCTGACTCTCACCTGCTGGGGAGGGCCTGGCTTACAGGTGTAGAAACTGAAGCTCAAAAAGGTTAAGTAAGAACGTGAACCAATTTTATTCTCTCCTTCCAAAGATAATTTGAGACAGCTGGGCTAGGGCTATCTCAAGATGCAGGCTGGGGTTAACAGGCCAGGGTTCCTCCATCTCAAACAGCACACCTACTCCAGCCCAGACAGCAGTTAAGTCCCTCCTGCTTCCTCACCCACCAGACCTGAGGCTTTGGGAAAGGGACCATCCACTGCGAACAACAGTGCGCAGTTTTACGTCAATTTTACTTATTTACGTCGTGTGTTCCTATTTATGTAGGGTGTGTGTTTATATGTTGGTGTGTGTGGGTGTGTGCATGTGTGTTAGAGAAAGAATGTGTATGTGTGTGAGTATATGTGAATGTGTACGTGTGTGTAAAAAAGAGGTGTGTGTGTGATTGTGTGTGTGTGTGTTGTGTGTGTCAGAGGTCAACACTAGATGTCACTCTTCAGGTGCTGTCCACTTTAATTTTTGAGACAGAGTCTCTCACTAAAACTGGACCTCAACAAAGTCTGGCTGACCTGTGAGCCCAGGGATCCATGTGTCCCTGACTCCCAGCTCTGGGATTACATGTGCCACCATGTCCCACTTTTTATGTGTGTTCCACGTGTTGAATTCAGGTCCTCGTGCTGCATGACAAGCACTTTACCACATAAACCACCTACCCTAGGTTTATGTTTAATACCAGACCTAAAGTTATCATCCACCTCAACATCAGCACCAGCATCTGTAACTGTGGGAACTCAGCCTTCATGTCCTGAGAGATCTCGGTCATTCAGCCTTCTTTGAGGTTCAGTTCAGGGGATGAGAGAACTCGAGTGAGCTCTAAATCACTGTCTGTTATTATCATTGTGTGTGCACTCTCTTTGTCTTATACACACAACACACACACACACATGCACCATGTACACACATGCACATTAGCCTATGATGTACATGTATAGACACATGTGGAGGCCACAGGACAACTTTGTGGAGTCAGTGCTCTCCTTCCACCTTAACATGGATTTGGGGGAATCGAACTTAGGTCATCAGGCCCCCGTGGCCAGCACTTTTACTCACTGAGCCACCTTACTGGCCCACTTGTCTGCTTTTAAAATGACTAATAAGGCAGCTTGCAATGCCCTAACATCCAGCACCAAGTGTCCAGGGTCCACAAACTTCTTCCTTGTCCAGAATGTGGAGATATGTCACCTTCATCTGGAGCCAGCTCTTAGAAGAAGACACATGCAGATCTGACCAATTCCCCTTCTATCTCAGACAGTGGCAGCCAGATGAAGTTCAGCTTTAAGAACCAGCTGGTGTCAGAGCTAATGGGTATCATCTGGGAGGCTGTATTTTTTTCAACTTATGAAACCAGAGGGAAAGTAGAGTAGAGAGCAGACTACATGTGGCAGAGGGGAAAGATCCAATCAAATGCTGGCAAGAGAAAAAGGCAGAAAAGGGAGTGTGCTTAATTTGTCCAATTCCATTACAGGAAGAAAAAAAAAAATGCGTGACATGCGATTTTGACTTAGAAGCATTTCCGAAAACATAAAACTAATATCCATTTCTAAGCTCTCACTGGGACCACTAATTACATTAACAAAGAGAGCATTAAAGATGCTTTTTCTAGTAATTTACAAAAAATAAGTAGCTGAGAAACAAAAGCTATTAAAGACAAAACAAAGACAAAGTCTTACCAACAACAGAAGGAAATATCCCCATGTATGGGTGGGGTGAGAGCATAGAATGTCACAGCACACATTGTTAAATTCTTTCTATTCAGAACATAAACATCCGTACAGTGCAAGCTCAGAAACTTGGGTGGGCTCCTAATCGAAACTTGGAAGACAGTCTATCAGAGTCTGTTCAGCAGTCAGCAACAGAAGTCACCAAACGGCCAACGTGTCCACCTGGGACAAAGGGACTGGGGCAACCACATTGTGTTCCTCTGCTGAATCTCAAGGCAGCATTAGTTTTCTGGAAGAAAACCTTACAGAACGTGTATAATAACATCTACAAAGTCTACTGAACCTAGAAGTAATCTTTTTAAACAGGCAGCTTACAGAGAATGGAAGAAGACAGTGCAAGTTTCTCAGTCTGAATATGTGGGAAACACAATTCAACAACAAAAATTCAAATATCCTTCGAGGCCATCCTGGTCTACAGAGTGAGTTCCAGGACAGCCAGGACTACACAGAGAAACCTTGTCTCGAAAAAAAAAAAAAAATTCAAATATCCCAGTCTAAAAGTGGGCTACGGAAGGATCAACAGTCATTCTTCCAAAGAAGGCATATGTCTTAGAGTTTGACTGCTGGAAACAGACACCATGACCAAGGCAGCTCTTGTAAAAACAATATTTAGTTGGAGCTGGCTTACAGGTTCAGAGGTTCAGCCCAGCAGAAGCAGGCAAGGAATTCCCTCACAGCCCTCCAAAGAAATACTCCTTGACTTTGTACCTCCAGTCTTCATAATCAAGAGACAAAGTTTGCTATGTAGGCATGTCAGACTTGGTACCCCACAGAGCAGCATGGGCAAAGAGTACACAGACGTGAACAACATAGACACAGAGGAACCCACTCTTTGGACAGTTGGGGATTAAAATGAAGCAGCTCCATCCTGGCCGTGGTGGCACATACCTTTAGTTACAGCACTCGGGAGATGGGGGCAGGTGGATCTCTGAGTTCCAGGCCAGCCTGGTGAGTTTGCCTAGAGAGATGGCTCTGGCAGTTAAGAGCACTAGCTGCTCTTCCAGAGGACCAGGGTCAGTTCCCAGCACTCACATGGCAGCTCACAACTGTCTGTAACTCCAGTTCCAGGGATCCAACACTCTCACACAAATACACAAGCAGGTACAATACCAACACACATAAAAACAAATAATAGGTATAAGAAAAAGAAAAAAGAAAACCTGTCTCAAAAAAAAAAACCTCTTCATTCAGCTTCCTGATAAACAAGCTTGGTATCCAGCTTTAATTTATTAACATGGGCCCAAGTAAAGAGAGCTTGAAAACCTGTTTTGCAAATGTTCACTTAAAAATCATATCCCCTCACCTTCATGAGCCCATCCCGTGTGGGATCAGAAGTCCTTAGCACGTCTTCGATGGACCACCAGGATTCCTTTAAGTAAACAGCCACAACTGGAGGGAAAAACCAAGAGAAGGGTGTACGTCACACAGCAAACTCCCTGGTGGTAAGGGTGGCTCATTCAACAGCATGGGCCGACAAGTTGCGTGCTCTGTGAGGGACCCAGGTGACATTTTTGATCATTTGGGTTGCGTTATGACATTGTGGATAGAACCCAGGGCCCTGCACATGCTATACAAGTGCTTTACCACTGAGGTAATCTCCCAGCCTGGAGTAAGGTTTATGGGGTTCCATAAAAACACAAATTAGAAGAATCCCATGATAGGAACAAGACAGGTATTTTACAGGCAGCCTGCCTGTGGCTCAGAAAAAGAAATATCTCATTGGCACTAAATAAAACAAAATACAAACAAATATTGAAGCTGTCAATGAGTTAAGAATTACATTTTTGTTTTTAAAGGTTTGGGGATATATCACAGTTGGTAGAATGCTTGTTTACCATACATGAAGCCCCGGGTTCAATCCCCACCACCACATAAACTGGGTGTGTAGACTTCAGTAGTGAACATGATGCAATTTTGGCATTCAGGGGCAAGGATGGGAGTGAGGGTAAGGATGAGTAGAGGCAGGAGAGTCAGAAGTGCAAGGGTACACTCAGCAATATAGCAAGTTCAAAGCCAGCCTGGGCTACATGAGAGATGATGCAGCAGTTAAGAGCACAGGCTGCTCTTCCAGAGGACCTGTGTTTAATTCTCAACACCTACATGGCATCTCACAACTGTCTGTAACACCAATTCCGGAGGGTCTGACACTTTCACAGAGACATACATGGAGGCAAAACAGCAATCAATGCACATTAAAATAATAAAAACTAATAAAATAAAATGAAGAGACCTATATCAAAAGTTCAATAATTTGGCATTGGAGAAATGACTTGGCAGTTAAGAGCAAAGCTACCACTCTGGCCAAGGACCTAGACTCAGAATTTACAGTACCCACACACAGCTTGCAGCATCTACAAACCCAGCTCTGAAGGCTCTGATACCTCTGCGGGCACAAGGCACACATGTGGTACCCAAATACACGTGCAGGGAAAACACTCATGCATGTAATTTTCTAAATAATGTATTTAAAAAAAAAAAAAAAAAAGTCCAACCATTTCCACAGCCACTAACTCCCCGTGCATCGTAAGATTGAATGTTATCTAAGGGCCCTGAGTGAAGAGAACTACTGCCTGTGTGTTGTGCAATGCTTGGCACCCGTCTCAGCCCTGCCTGCTTTCATGTGCATTTCCTCCAGCCCCATAATGAAGCTATTATCAGCATCATGTTGAGAACGCTGCAGCGCTGAGAGGGAGGTGGCGTGAAGACAACTGGCCAGAAGAGCCAGAGGGAGAGTCCAGCTCTGGACTTCAGACCATAAATCCAGTAAACGGCCAGAGATCCAGCTCTGGACTTCAGACCATAAATCCAGTAAACGGCATGATCCTCAGAATAGGGTGGACCATGTAGAAGAGCGGAGCTTTCCTTCCTCCCAGCTCACTGTTACTAACTGTGCCGCCACCCTGGTGATCTGCACAGCATCCTCAGAGCCAGGTGTGGAGGTGGACACACATTCACCCTGCCCCACGGGGCTTCACTAGGGTTGCCCAAGCACCACGTGTCACCCCAGGTGTCTAGGAAGCTGCTAGGTACACCAGGTTTGAAATACCCAGATAAGGTTGGCAGGCCAGATGGGCTTCCTGCCTGCCATATGATATGATTTCTGCTCCCATCCCATGTATTCAGCCCCTTGCCTCAGATGACCAAGGTAGCCCCTCACTCGGGCCCACTCGGGTCTCACCCATCACTACTAAGTGGTCCGGTCTTGAAAGGTGATTCCTGCCCTGGCTTCTGCCTCTTTGTTCCCACCTTGAATACAAAGGTTTCTTTGCTTGCTTTCTGCTATCTTTTATGCCTTTTTTTTTTTAATAGATATTTTTTTAAACTGCTTCTTCAGCCAGGTACCTGATCCCAGGGGTTTAAAATTTTAGTTTAGTTTTTAAAATTTCAATGTTCTTAATAAGTTTAGTAAAAATTACATTTAAAATTTTAAATGCACCTTCCCTTTCAACCCTTTCTAAAGGAAGATTTGGGGTACGAACGGAATCAAAAACCAAGTCATTTAATGTAAGGTTTGTGACTGTAAAACACTGTGAACCACTCAGGGTCAGCAACCTCCCCCTCCTTCCCTGTTCTATTTGAGACACATTAGTGGAGATCTGTGAGGTCCAGGCTACAAGGCACAAGCCAGACAGTCAAGACTGTCTCAGAACCTGCCCCTCCCCGCCCAAGGACCAACAGCCTCCCTTCTGCCTGCCTGTTAGTTTCGCTGACAATGGCTCTAAAAATTCATGCAGCAGGCTGGGAGGGAAGAGCCAATTAAATGCCTGAGTCTCACCTTCATTTAGTCAATGTGATTACTTTCCAAAATGGCAGCTACTAGAATTTGCAGGAGCTTTCGACAGCCACAAGGATTATTTCCCAGCTGGACAAGGTGAACTAGCAAAACTGTTCGGCTTACTAAAAACCTGTGCCCCTACAATACAAAATGTTCGATTCTCTAATACTGGTCCAAACAAACATGTTGACACAGTACCTTTCGAGTTTCACGGCGCACAGCAGAGCCTTCATTAGTCATGTTGGCCATTACAGAATAGATTCAAATGGCCTCATGATATTTTTCAAAAACTCCTCTTCAACAGCTGAGGATACACAACAATGACCGTGGAGGCCAGTCAAATTTAGCAGTCTAAAATCAACCTGTCCTCAAACCAGAACCAGCCTGGAGGATGCAGCAGCTTTTGATCAGTGGAGTGCCTGGAAATGCAGGCAGCGGAGCTGGCAGCAGAGCCGGTGCCAAGGCTGGCACAGCACAGAAAGGATGCGTGACAGCACCGGGAGACTGACAGGTGCTACGGGGCCTTCACTGTGGAGACCCTGGATCTAGGCAGCGCTAAGGGGAACAAAATGCAAACAAAAACACCTATGTTTCAAAAAACAAAAGCTTCCCAGCAGATCTAAATATCACTCCCCATCCTACCCATCCACCCCCACCTCCTGTCCAGAGCTAAGAGGAGCCAGCAGGCCAGCTCATCATGAAAGCCATTGCCAAGGCATTAGCACCAATTTAACTTTTTTTTCTCTCTCTCCAAGTGACAGGTGACACAGAGCACAAGGAAGCCCTTGCTGATGGATTTCACTCTATGGCAAGCCAAGGTTTCTCAAACAAGTTAAGACAGTGAAGTCCCTAAGTGAACTCCCAGTGGCCTAGATTCATCCCGGGCAAGAGGGGAATCAAGTAAACTCAGCTCTCCTTGGCTGAGCCTCCAACTGTCCACAGAACCTTGGCCCCAGGGACTGATGAATTTACCTCCATCCTGACTCCAGAGGTTGGCAGCATGAAGAGGAAGACAGAGCCCAGCTAGCTGCCTGACCAAGGCAAGGAGATGCTGAAATTGACTGGGGACCCAGAGGAAAAAAACAGCTCTGCAGAGGGGGAAAAGGACAGTGTCCTCAGAGAACTCCACAAAGTCTGAATCACTGGTTATGGCTTCAGTTGGCAGAGGAGACAGGCTGTCCATGAACGGCAGAGACACGGAGCCCTGCCTGCAAGTGCAAGGCCACATTCACGACAACTCAAGCCACTGGGTAAAGAAATAAAGGAGACTGTTGTAAACACCACTTCAGCAAGGCCTTGAGTCAATCACTCAGTTCCCAGCATCTGATGGACTTCAGCAGAGGCAGTGGGCAAGGCGGCTGAAAGCAATTCCAAACACAGCCCTGGGTACCTGGTGCAGGGAGGAAGACTTCAAAGCCAGCCGGGCCTTAAATACCAGCTCCTCCATTACTAGCCTTATGACCCGATCCGATCCGTAGCTCAACATAGCATCCTCTGCCCTGGTTCTATCCCAGGTACCACAGGAGAATGTACCTCACCAAACTGTGTTGCCCAAAGTGTAGACATACTCCTGTGCTTTATAGAAATGTCCTCCACCTGCCTTCAAACACTGCAAGCAGTGTGACAAGGCCTTTGTCACTTCCACTTCCTATGAGGCAATAAAAAAAAACTTTGTAACAGATCATCTCTACTTGGAAAACTTGCTCTCCAAGTCTGCATAGAGATGTCTGTCTTTCACTGCTAGCTATCTGTCACCCTGTCTGCCCCCTTCAATGGAATGACAAGATTCTCCTCACGCATTTTTCTGTCACCATCCCTTTCTTGTATCAGACAGCATCAAGCTGACCATGGCGCTCTTGATTAGGACATACACTTTGTCTGCCCAGAACTCCCAACAAGATTGTGTGTGTGGATGTGCACATGCAGATGAGTGGCCTATGTATGCGCATGCGTGTAGGGAGGGGCTTGTGGTCGGCAGCAGGTGACACCTACCTTATTTCTTACGTATATGAATGAGAACACTGTAGCCTCAGACACACACCAGAAGAGGGCATCAGATCACATTACAGATAGTTGTAAGCCATTGTGTGGTTGCTGAGAATTGAACTCAGGACCTCTGGAAGAGCAGTTGGTGCTCTTAACCACTGAGCCGTCTCTCCAGCTCACCTACCTTATTTCTTAAGGTGAGGTCTGTCACTGAACTTGGGGTTCCCTGACTGGACTAGGCTGATTGGCCAGAAAGCCCCAAGGACCTGTCTCTCTCTCCACCACCATCACTGGAATTACAAGCGTCTATAACCATGCCGAATTTTTTTTTAACATATAAAATGTAATTTATCAATGTTTTGTCACCAAGCCTTAAATTAAACCTTGAGAACTTAGCCATTCTGCATAACTGAAACTTTTTACCCTCTGAACAATATCTCCCCATCTCCCCCATCCCCTGATAATTATCTATCATTCAATTATTTGTTTCTTTGAGTTTTACTATTTTCTTTCTTTCTCATTTCTTTTATTCTCTCATACATTACATTCCCCTCCTTCCATTCCTTCAGGTCCCTTCCTCCTGCCCCAGATCCACTCCTCCTCCATTTCCGTTCAAATAAAAGAGCAGGTCTCCCAGGGATATCCACCAAACATGGCCTAACAAGTTACAGCAAGACTAGACACAAACCCTCATATCA
Organism: Mastomys natalensis; assembly: GCA_021653895.1. Taxonomy (NCBI): domain Eukaryota; kingdom Metazoa; phylum Chordata; class Mammalia; order Rodentia; family Muridae; genus Mastomys; species Mastomys natalensis. The sequence continues at coordinate 527,805 of JAJTUV010000081.1, forward strand.
AGGTTGACAAGGGAGCCAGTAGGAGGAAAAGAGTCCCAAGTGCAGGCAAAAGAATCAGAGACACCCTCTATAGCTGGTCCTTGCTACTTTGTGGGTTCTTCTCTACCTCCCATTTCACCCCCTAATACTAGATAGGAGATAGAGGGGAGAGAGGACTTAGGAAAATCCTTGAATCTAATTTCTTTCCTTTTGTTTCTTCTTTGACAACAGCCACTAGCCATAACAAACCTCCTTAAATGACCAACAACCACTGACCCCACCTCTCGGGGCCCTCACATGTATGTGCCCTCTGAAAAATTCCCGGAATTCCAAATTCCAAACATCACACAATCTCAGAAATTATCTGCAGCTGGCAAAAAACACACTTCTGCTAAAGCACAAGGCAAATCATAGCTGCTTCGGACAATCCAAAGCAGCCCTGCATTCCTACACCTGGGATTAAAATGAAAACACATTTCATAGTATTTCCGTGTTTTTTAAAGAAACCAAAATTCTCAAAGATGTCACTATAACCCCCCCCCATTCCCACTATTGGGAGTACCATAAGAATACCAAGCTACACAGCTTAACATATATGCAGAGGACCCAGCTCAGTTCCATACAAGGTTCATGTTTGTCTCTTCAGTCTTTATGAGCCCCTATAAGGCCTGCTTAGTTGATTCGGTGGCCATGTTCTTGTGATGTTCTGAACCCCTCTGCATGCCCAGATTGAGAGGACAGGCTATGATAGCCAGAAGCTGGGACAGATGTTCCGGCCACAACAAAGAGCAAACTTAGCAAAGAGCAAAAGAGCTATGATGAATTAGCAACATCTATGAGGGAAAGATGGCTCAGATGCCTGTTTGCCACCTCCCCAGACTTGCTCCAGCTGAGGCACCAAAATGGCACAGAGTCCTGCCATAGGTGGAAATTCTACAGCGTCAGTTCCCCATGAAGCACACACACGAGGAGCCTGTGCACAGCGCTCACTACATCCACTGCGGAACTAAACTTGAGCTCTATCCTAGGAAACACCCAGCCTGGAGAAAGAGAGAGGGCCTGGGCACAAGGCAGAATAAAATATGAGCACACTCAAGCTATGCACACTAGGAGGGGAGGGGAGGAAAAGCGGGTCACTCAATCAAGAATCCTGGAGAATGCAAAGACCAGAGGAATGAGTGGGACAGTGGTGAGCAGAGGTAGGTACTCCAGATATGAGAAAAGAAAGAACCCAGGACGTGTGGCTACACCAACACCAAAGCCATAAGAAGGAATAAGGCCAGTCTGGGGTGTGCTCGGGAGATGATTGGCAGCCACTCAGACCCCCCAGTGAAGGAGAGAAACACAATTCCATTCCTTTAGTGAAATAAATAGTAACAGCTGACACAATGGCATGTCTGAGCACTCAGCGAACACCTGGTGCAATGGCAGAGGTGGCACCTCATGCCATGGCCACACAAACTCATTCTGTTTCCCAGGTGAGGCTCAGGGGTTGAGAGCCCCACTTACGGCTGTATGTGTGACAATGGCGCCACTGGAAAGAGATGTGAATCTGGTAAGTCTCATTGGTTCCAAAACCCCCATTCCAAGCATTGTGCCCACAGGTTAAAACAGACAGAAAAACAATAGTGTAGAGCTGGGGTCAGGCCTAGGCAGGAGGGGCCCGCAGGAGGAGAGGTTAGGCAAGAGGGGTCAGCAGAAGGAGACCAACGAGAGAATGGGCCCAGGCACTGAAAGCCAGAGTCTGGGAAGGGAGGAGTTCAGCAGAGCCAATATTGTCAAGCTGTTTCCCCACTCGGGAAGTGAAGTGCATGGTACCTATTCAGCAAATCTATGTGCTCATCAGAAGAGACCCAGCAGGGTGACCTGGCCATGACAGACACTGTGACATGCACTTTAAGACTGTCTGGGAAGGATGGAGACAACGTTCCAAGACCAAGCCTGAGGCAACAGATGTTGGCCAGCCAAGAGACGGGGTCCAGCCTTGGAGACCACAGTAGTTGGATCAAGGCATCAGGCTTTGTAATAAGTCACAGAAGAGATTAAACAAAAGAGGCAAGGGCCCAGCTTCACAGAACGTAGATGAGGACTCTGGGTAATTGGGACATGTCCCTGTAGGCAACAGTTGCAATGTATGTCCTGGTGTAGCACAAACACTGACCACAGGGGTGGCCGTACATAGATGCAGACAAGGAGACTGTGGTTAATATCTGCTTTCCTAGATCAAAACTGTGGCATCTAAAGCTGTGTGCTTAAAAGTGCTGTTTTCAAGAATGAAGTGTTTATAGCATAAAGAGTAGACTAGGAAAGAGTGAGGTCAGAGACAAGGAGAAGAAGAGACTGAAGGTAACACAACCCCAAGAGTGAGGGTCTAACCCAAAGCACTCCTGCTAACAAAGTAGGAGGTGCTTGGGACAGAAAGGACCCACTAGTAGTGGGTTTTATCCCAGACAGCAAAGAGAGCAGCCAGCTAGAGCAAAGGAAATAGGTGGCTTAACCAGGAAGACTCAAGGGCCGTGGGGAAACATGAAGTGCCAATTACAGACAACAAAGAAAGCCAGGCATGATGGCACATGTCTATATTCCCAGTACCCCTCACATCGAGGCAGAGGATTACTAGGAATTTGAGGACAACCCGGGCTATGCAGACAGAAAGGAGAGGGTAGCTAGAAGGTCGCAGAGCACATAGCTCAGAGTAAAACAGACAGAGCTGGTGCCCATACCATCTTCATAAAGGGTTTAGGAGGAACAAGCATCCTTCATCTTACCTCCCCGAACCATCTGCAAAGGACTCACATACTGCCCCAAGGTCTGTACTTCTTCATCACAGCTAAAAGGCTCTCAGTCCCCCACTCCTTACTTCCCTTTCTATTGTTCCCCTGCAGCTTAAGTCACCACTGGCCTGTTACAAATCTTAGAAATATCTGTGCTGGGGTTGGGGTTGGGGCGGAGGAACACAGTTAAACCAAAGTGACAGGCCATCTTTCCCAAAAGCAAATACATGCAGTGGGGGGAAAAAAAGTGATGAAAAGTTCTGGCAGAGGCCGGCACATAAACACATTCCACTGAGTTGCATGACTTTTATGCAACATTGACTGTGCTGGTCAATAATTTTAGGGGAGGGGAAAATACACCAGTTGACATAGCAACCGTCACATTGCATTACTTGGGCTACCATTTCTATACAGATGTTGTCCTTAAAGGAAAACACCTCCCCACATGCCGGTGAACTTGAGTGCCTTTTGTCATGAGAAGCAAACATCTGGTTTGCAGGACATTGACGGCACATGCCCCCCGCCTCCTGTGTGTCTCAGGCTTCTCTTGCCTCAAGTAATTTTGTTTTTCATGGGTCTAGATTTTAATTCAAGGAAGATGGAGAAGAGGGAGGGTGTGGTACCTGACTCCTGAAGTACAGTTGAACTAAGAAATACCAGGGCAAGAAAAAAAAATTCTAGTCTATCTAGGAAAGGAACCTTAAAATTGCCAAGGTGGACCAAAACAAACTCACCAAGTTTCCCAGAGTTTCAGAAAGCACAGAGATGCAGACAGATGCCCCAGTGGCACTGATGGAAACCTTTTGTGTGCATGGATGGAAGCAAAGGCATCCCTGTCCTCAGGACAAAGGCCCCACTCTGGACACTGTAAATATTTTCCTTGGCCTTCATAGTTTCCAAATACCAGAAGTTTCTTGGTATGAATGACATGTATTCCTGGTATGCTCTTTCCCTCAGTTTAAATACATCTCACAGCAAGTACCATAAATTAACAGTGAATAGAAGAGGAAAGCCCAAACAATGGCCAACAGGTGCTCCCAAATCACATGATTGTCACTGTGAGCAGATCTCTGGTCCGCTTCCTTCACAGACCAATGAAAACAAGATTCTGGGGCCATAGAGCATCTTAGCTGCCCTAAAACATGGGTACCTAAGAGGAAGCCGAGTTTCCAGCCAGAACCCACCCTCTCTACTCCTTAACTGGTCTGAACTATCTAAGTGGGGCTCCTACAGCCCAACTTAGACGATTCGGGATACCCCAGGATGATAGCAGACAGACAGCAGATCTTTGTATAGCTTTAAATGCATGCACCAGCTCAAACAGACAAACGCTAGGTTTGCTGGGCCACAGGAACCAACAGGGTACCTGTTAACCCAGGGAACCCTCAAGGAGATATCCCACCTTACATCTCTGTTTTGGAGTCTGGGGCCAGAACAATTGTATTTGGTCCCCCACTGACTCTGCTACAAGGACAAACTTCCCAGGGGCACTACCCATGAGTTTACTAGAGGCATATAAACCATCCATCTGGAGAATCAAGTGGACAGGCTAATTCTACGAGAGCTGGTGTGATCCCAGTCCATCCCTTCCACCTCCCTTTAAGAAATCCACAGATCTACCCACCCTGTAGCCAGTCTCCATCTCTAAGCCCTCCTCAAAGTCAAGATAGCCTGTTCAGGAGTGAGGGGTGCCCCAGATAGGTCATTCTGTCCTGAGAAAGCCCTCCAAGCCCCTCTGGGGTGTAGCTCACATCTGACCCTCCACTCTGCACGTCAACCACCTGCCCCAAAGGCAGCACAGAGGTCTGGTCTTAGTGTCGCAATCTTCCTTGGACCAAGACAGCCCCCTCAGAGGACTGTCTACACAGAGGCTCCGGTTTCATCTGAATGTTTAGCTTGGCACTCGCTGTCACTGCAGGCTATAATGGACATGTTTTTCCAGGAAAAGAAAAATCATCATTTTTCAATTCCCTGCTTGTTTTTCTCAGGGTGCACATGACGTGCAATCACCAAACACTGTAAATAAATTAGAAGCAATTTCAAGAGTGAACGTTACGCTTGGTCAAAAATGTCCTGGAGCCAAGGGGGAAAGACAGACAGTCTCATGAGAGAAGTCAATGTGTAGCCACAGCTGTTTACACCATCACCTCAGTCTCCTGTCTCCGGAAGTGTCTGGCTTGCTGTTCTGAGCCTGGGCCACCACTGTGTGTCACAGCTCCCTGGATAGAAAGCTCAGGAACACGTGTCAGACATCCTCATCAGGTTGGCAAACACCACGCAGAGCCAGAAGATCTGAGGCACTTCCTGCCTTCAGAGTGCTTAATCTCCCACGAGGATCAGCTGCAAGGAGTAACCAGAGCCACAGGCAGTGACGTGTACACAGCTTCAAGCTGATGTCCCCAACTAGAGGACACCTACAGAAGGAGTCCCACTCAGGAGAGCATCGGGTTCAGTCCCCTCTACCCACAGTACACTCTCACTCTTCTCTACCAATGTACCCACAGACCATGCAGGAAAAGACCCCAGTTGATCTCACCTGACACCATTTCTCCTAAATAACCGAGCTTGGCGCCAGCACATGACCAATCTTAAACCTCCTTCATCCTCATCTTCATCCACACCCTAGTGTCTCTTCCCTACTGCTTCCCCTAATTGTGCCAGGCTAGCCCACTGCACCACTGACCTGGCTACTGGCAGTCTCCAAGGACGACCATTCTGGTCCCTGATCATAGCCAGTGTTCCTTCCAACCATCCAACATCAATCTGCAAGGCACTGAAAGTCAGAGCCTTGCTGCATCCCACCTCCACTCTAGGCATCTTTTGAACTCGTGCTTTTTTTCCCACCCATCCATCATGGCCTCCAGAGTAAGCTATGGCCAGGAACATAATAGGATAGCTATAAGGATCAGCCTGGAATCCTTCAAAAAGGGGAACTGCTAAGATTCCAGCCAGACTTACAGGGTAGGAGCTGCTTCGGGCCAAGCCTAGGAGTGCCAGTTGCCAAAGGCCCAAGTCCCTAAGCCCTGCAGGTCACAGGAGCCAGTGGCCTCTGTGAATATGAAGAACAGATGCCACTATTGAGTCGGATACCAGGAGACAGGGACAGAGTCAAGGAAGTGACAGTGGGCATCTTTTTGGAGTTTACACCCCTTGTGAACTTCCACTTTCCTGCCAAGGACCATTTATGGTTATCCCTGACCTCAGTAATGCCATCTCATTCCAGAAACCTCCGTAGCACTCTAGTACTGTGTCTCTGTCACTTGACTCAATTACAGAGTTTTATCAGTTTCTGGACAGTCTTTGCCCTGCCAGTCTGCCAACTAACATCTCATCACTTAATTTAATTATCAATTAATTAATTAATTAATTAATTAATAAAAGTATATAAAACAAACATTGTCAGAAATAGAGCTAAAGAAAAGAAAACCTGACAAGGTAATCAACAAGTTTCTTGAGGACTACGACAGGCAGCTCCCAGAGAAGCCTGACATCTGACAGTGTCTTCTGTCACAAAGATGTGACTGTAAAGGAGGCTGGCTGTATCCCATAGGGAAAGCTCTATCTCCGGATCCCCAAAGACCCTGTATGACTCTGGTGGGGATGGCCACAGCACTGTGTAAGCTAGGTAAGTGCTCAAGTGCACCTAAGAGGAGACAGCAGACGGAGACAGGACAGTCCCCAGAAGCTCACAGGCCAGCTAGCCTGGCAGACAGTGTGCAACGATAGAGACCCTGTCCCAAACAAAGTGGAAGACCAACACCCAAGGCTGTCCTCTGATATCCACACATGCTCTCTCTTTCACACTCTCTCTCTCTCTCTCTCTCTCTCTCTCTCTCTCTCACATACACACATGCACACACATACACACAAGAATGAGAAAGACATAAACAGAGAGGGATAGAAAGAAAAGGGAGGGACAGAGAGGGAAGGAAAGAAGGGATGGAGGGGGGAGGGAGGGAGGGAAGGAGGGAGGGAGGAAGGGAGGGAAGGAGGGAGGGAGGGAGGGAGGAGGGAGGGAGGGAGGGAGGGAGGGAGGGAGGAGGGAGGGAGGGAGGGAGGGAGGGAGGGACAGAAGGCAAACAAACAGACTAGATGCAGATGTTGTCATGGTTTGAATATGCTTGGCCCAGGGAGTAGCACTATTTGGAGGTGTGGTCTTGTTGAAGTAGGTGTGTCACTGTGGGCCTGGGCTTTAAGACCCTCAATCTAGCTGCCTGAAAGTCAGTCTTCTCCTAGCAGCCTTCAGATGAAGATGTAGAACTCTCAGCTCCCCCTGCACCATGCCTGCCTGGATGCTGCCATGCTCCCGCCTTGATAATGGACTGAACTTCTAAACCTGTAAGCCAGCCCCAATTAAATGTTGTCCTTATAAGAGTTGCCTCGGTCATGGTGTCTGCTCACAGCAGTCAAACCCTAGCGAAGACAGATGTGTAGAACAGAACCCCAATACAAATGTCAAATACCTGGCAGTCTCAGAAAGTCACCCTCACCACCAAGTCGCTCTATACTCACAGAATTATCCCACGGCTGCCAGAACCTGAGACTATGATCCTGGGATTGAAACCTACTCTTCCCAAGAGCATAGGAAGTCAGGAATGGCTCAAACTTGAGAAGAACCATCCTGTGAGAAGACCACACCCACTCACCCACCTGGATGGCCTGCATGTGGGAGGCACCAGATCAGAAAGGAGACACATGCAGACATATCAGCATATTATGCCCTATAGCCTGAGCCGTACCAAAATGGAACAGCCCAGCCCAGGATGCAGGGACCAGAGCTTCTCAGATGCAATAATTCACTTGGTCTGGACACCACTTGTCCTCTTCTCGGCCTGGCTGCCCACAAGGCTTCACAGATGAAAGTCTTAGGAAGAATCATCTCACCCTGGCTCAGGACGTCGGGCTAGAAGCCTGCTCCTTCTTCTTTTAAACTGGGATTAATAGTGGAACAAGACACAGTCTTAGGAAGTGAAAGCAAAATATTTAGAATTGAATGGTTGATATATTTGAAGTTGAGACAAATGATAGATTTAGAATTGAAATAGAATTAGTCAAAGATGATCCATTTACTCCTTCTGAAAGGCAGCCACAGAGTCTAAAACCTACTTTGCAGAGCCCTGGGCCCTGGGATTTCAATATACCTTCAAAGGTTATCTTCTAGTTGTTTATTCATTTGTGTGTGTAGTGTGAGTGTATGAGTGTGATGTGTGTGTGTGTGTTTGTGTTACAAATGAAAAGGTGTGTGGTGTGAACATATGAGTGTGCTGTAAATGTATGAGTGGTGTGTGTGTGTGTGTGTGGTGTGGGAGTGGGAGTGGGAGTGGGTACATGTGTATGTGTGTCTATGTGTGTGGTATAAGAGTATGATTTGTGAGTTGTGGTGTGTGATAGTGTTTGTGAGTGTGTATATGCACATGCAGAAATCAGAAGTGGGCATCAGATCCTTAGACCTGGAGTTAAAGGAGACTGTGGGACACCTGGCTTGTTTATACTGAGTTCAAACTCTGGTAAAAGTTCTTAGCTGCCAAGCCATCTCTCCCCAGCTCCCACCATGAGCTTTGGACCCCACATCCCTTATCTGCAGCCTGGTCTCCTCAGACATTGCTCCAGCCCTCCGTTTGTCTCCTAAACATTTGTTTGTCTCCTGAACAATTGTTTGCTACAGGCCTGGCTGGCAAAAGAGGTCAGAGGTCACTAGAAACACTGCCTTCCCTTCCAGCAACACTACACCACAGCCGGCTCCTGGCATCTCCCTCGCTAGAATGGTTACCTTCTTTTTTACCCAAGATGGCCACATGGCCCCCCGGCCCACCCCTGATCAGCTGGTGTTAGGATCAAGTGCATAGCATTTACACAATAGACACTTTGGGGTCTGCAGAAGAACAACGTTACAGTTAATGTAGTTCAGAGTCAAATTAAACCGCCTGTGGTGTGACAAGCAGGATGTTCTGAGGACACGGCTCCACCTTACAGAGTTTGGCCAGAAGTTAATGTGTGAGCGTATCCCCCTAAATTCTTGTGTTTCTCTCACACAGTGTACATGCAAAGATGAAGAGAAGACCCAGGTTTGCTCTGGTGGACTATGGGACTCCTGCTCATTGCTGGAACTATCCCAAAGCATCATATTCTCTGTCATAAGTCATTCAGTTTCCACAGATACCCTTCGAAGCATAACATGGTCTCCATTTTGGAAATGGCAAACCTGATGCTCAGAGAAGCCAGATAGCCCAGCTGACACATGCACAACTTCCTGATGCTTCTCTTGACACCCAAATCCACGCTCTTCCTAGCGCATAGTCAGACACAAGAAGAAATGGGAAGAGCAAAGGTCACCAGGGGCAGTAATCATGGAACCTACGGTGAGTGCTTTGGATTTCATAAAGATGGGGGGAAGTCGCCTCTCATTTGGCATGAGGACTTATTTTATACAGTCATAAACACTTGAGATTAATTAATAATTAATAAATAAGAGAAATAAAACATGAAAAAGTATATAAAGGCCCTTGAGAAGCTAGGCAAGGGAGATGCTGGGTACCTAGGTCTACTTCCCCTTAGGGAATATCAACCAGCTGCTATGTAGAAAATCAGAATAAATGCTCACAAGCGGCAGAGACAAGAAGCCCTGTTTCTGAAGCCACCTTTAGGCAGACCGTAATTGCAATTCCCTACAGGGAAAATGGTGGACAGTTGTCATAGCTGGCGTTTGAGCAAGATGCCATCAGCATCAACTGCTTGCCACTGGGGAACTTGCCCTTCCGGGATGTTTTTTCATTTGCTTACAGACTTATCGGAAGTCACTGTAACGGAGTCAACCGGCTTATCAATAATTAACTCACACACAGTTATCAATAATTAACTCATACTCAGGGCCGATCAAACAGCTTCTGATCCCTTTAGCTTCCATTTAAACTCGCATCCGCCTTCACCAGAATGCAAAGATAATGGTACAGGAGCCAGCAATTCCCTTCTCCAAAGACACAGCTTAGCACAAGGGTAAGGGACCCACTGACTGGGCAGAGCTGTGAAGAGTCCATCTACTATAGGGTCTGCAAGCTTCAAGTTCCAAGATGTGCATTCTCTGAAGACCTCAAGACAGCTTCTAAAGGAGTGCACGGGGCATCAAGTACATGAATGCTCCTCTAAAATCAACAGCAATTGCAGCCAGCGACGATGGAGCCCACAGCAGCAGGAAACTTTATTTAAAGCAATTTTGTGTACGAGCATGGGGCCCACAGTGAGATTCCTTAGCACTTATGAATATGGATAAGGGTATACTCTTAAAAGGCAACAGAAAATTAAGTACAGTGCAAACAGGAAACATATTTCTAAGAATCCATTGTGTGTTTACATCATGCAGACCGTCTTTAAAGCCCTATGCCAGATTCTTGTTCAATGTCTACAATGGGGTGGGGGAGCTGCTGGTATTGGACATTTTCGTAAAATGAGTTATTTTAGAGATGCACTGAAGGACTCCTATTCCCCACCCCAAACTCAAGTGGGGTTGCAAACTCAAGGTAGTATCAAAGAAGTGTATTACCAGTATGCTATGATTATTACAACTTACTGGAAAACAACCCTTGGCATTGTAAAGGCAAAATAAACAAGAAAAATGCCGCAAAGGATTGTTTGCCGTGAGGTCACACGTCAGGTGCCTCCCACCAGCTCGCTGGTGCACTGGGTTCAGGCAGACCAACCTGTTAGACCTCCTCCCAACAAGGCTCACTTGCAGTCCCCACACCTCTGCCTAAGGTGCAATTGACCATGCTTGCGCCTCTCTCTAGAGGACTCACTCCATGAAGCTGACGCCTGCCACAAATAGTCTCTCCATAATTTGGGGGAGGGTAAATGAGTTACAGACTAAACTGTCGTCGTCAGAAACAGAACCCCCACCCAACTGTCACTTTGCAAACATCGAGCCCTCCCGTGCTCTAGCCGAAGGCCTTTGGCAAGCCACTTGACCTCTTTGAGGCCCTCGTTCATTACATTTGGAGATGAGAATGACCCTTTCATTCCACAAGGTCATGGGGATGTCCCAATAGTGTCCTACCCAGTGCCCACAGCTCTGTAACTGCTGTTAATGGGAACGGCAAGAGTGAGCCTTAAAGCAGCTCTGGGTAGGGACTGTGGTCAGAGACAAGCAAAGTGATCCATGTCTCAACAAAGATAAATAAGAACGTACCACTGCATCCCTAAATGGTGAAAACTCCCATATATCGTATACCACAAAATCAAGATCACTGTTTTTAAAATCCAGGACTCACCAGGCAATAGTGACACATGTCTTTAATCCCAGGACTTGGGAGGCAAAGGCAGGTGGATCTCTGTGATTTCAGGGCCAGCCTGGTCTACATTTCAAGTTCTAGGACAGTGAGGGTTACACAGAGACCCGGTCTCAAGAAAAAAAAAAAAAAACCACAAACAAACAACAACAACAGCTCAGTCACAGACACCACATCCATTAATAACTACTAACACGCCAGGTGGTGGTGGAGCACGCCTTTAATCCCAGTACTTGGGAGGCAGAGGCAGACGGATTTCTGAGTTCGAGGCCAGCCTGATCTACAGAGTGAGTTCCAGGACAGTCAGGGCTATACAGAGAAACCCTGTCTCAAAAAAAAAAGAAAACTACTAACATAGAGCTGGAGAGCTGACTCAATTAAGAGCACTGGCTGCTCTTCCAGAGGACCCAGGTTCAATTCCCAGCACCCACATGGCATCTCACAATTGTCTGTAACTCCAGTTCTAGGGGATCTGACACCCTCACACAGACATGCACGCAGACAAAACACTAATGCATATAAATGAATAAATCAATCTTAAAAAGACACTACCAACCTGTCTTTGTGTCCTGGGGATTAACCAAAACCAGTATTTTATGTTGAGGTTCGTCGCGGTACATCATGCAAAAACAAAGAGATGAAGTTTCAAGTCTGACCTAAAAAAAAAAAAAAAAACAGGCAAATGAAATTACTATTTTTCTCTCTCTAAGGCAGAGGAAATGACATGCAGTTACTTAGTGAAGTGCTCACTGAAGGAACACTATTAACAGAGATAAACTTAACAGGACGCAGGAAAGACAGAGCTGGAAGCCTTAGCCACCCATGGCCATGGTCTTGCTTCTCTCTTCCACCAGCAAGCCTTCCCATCCCAAGATCACCTGTCAATCAATCCATGGATCAGACACCTGTTCCACTACCAAACACCCTTAGAGCTCTCTCGGTTTCTGTGACTGCTGCTCCTGCAGTCTTCTCCATCCTGGACCTCCCTGGGCCTCAACCTGCAAGGCCTCACTCCACCTCACACAGACAACTCTGGTGTCATTCTCATCTTTTCTAGAGCCCTGGTAGCCGCTCAGTAGAACTCGTCCAGGCTGTGCCCACCTCCATAGATGCCCCTGCTGTCTGTGATCCCAGCACCAGCTCTGAAAGCAGCCATTGAAATGTATACTATGTCTGAGCCTCCAGCTTCAGCCCTGTCCTTAAGTCCCACCATGGAAAGATTCAGTTCAAGGTGGTTTTGCTAATCATCGAGAGGAACCAGATTACCTCTGAGGGCCACACTAAAGCCCTCTTTGTAAACATCCAACCCTCTGCTCCCAGCTCCCAACACAAGAAGGTCAATACATTCCCCTGACCAACATTGTTTTGAAAACTGAGAATAAAAGAAAAATTAGACAAGAATGTGCAGCCAAGCCAGGCAGCAGGTTCCTGTAGAAAAGTTTACAGCAGACCACCACCATTACAGAGAACTGTTTCCTGGCAAATCCTGGGGGGCCGGCAAAAACATTTTGGGTACCTCCCTCCCTTTTGGAACGACTTTTAATGAAATGTCCTCCCAGGGCTCATCTGCAGGGGTGGGCTTACAAGACCAATTTAAACACCAAGTTTACAAAACATGGCACCCAAACCCGGAAAAAAGCTTATTGTAAACACATTTTTAAAGTAACTTCCCTTTTTTTTTCTTCTGTTTGGTGTTGAGAAAGGAAGGGTTTTTCCGTTCGAGTCCGTCCCGGCTACCGAAGAATCCTGGCTCAAAAAAAAAAAAATGTGGGATTAAAAGTAAGAGACCCCACACCACACATTGTATTCAGGGTCCAAGATGGGTTAAAGCAAGGGGGAAGGGGAATGACCCCATTTGGGGGAAACAAGTTGGTTTAATTAAAAATTAACCAGAAAACCCCCGGCGGGGTCCCCCAAGGGGACCCTGGACCACCAAAACCCCCTTAACGGGAAAAAAAAATACACCCCGGGACAGAGGAACCATGGCATCAGTGGAGGATTTTTTTAAAGAATCCAAAGTTTTTTGTTTTTACATCATGCAGGACCGTCTTAAACCCCTATGCCAGATTCTTGTTCAATGTCTACAATGGGGTGGGGGAGCTGCTGGTATTGGACATTTTTCGTAAAATGAGTTATTTTAGAGATGCACTGAAGGAACTCCTATTCCCCACCCCAAACTCAAGTGGGGTTGCAAACTCAAGGTAGTATCAAAGAAGTGTATTACCAGTATGCTATGATTATTACAACTTACTGGAAAACAACCCTTGGCATTGTAAAGGCAAAATAAACAAGAAAAATGCCGCAAAGGATTGTTTGCCGTGAGGTCACAACGTCAGGTGCCTCCCACCAGCTCGCTGGTGCACTGGGTTCAGGCAGACCAACCTGTTAGAACCTCCTCCCAACAAGGCTCACTTGCAGTCCCCACACCTCTGCCTAAGGTGCAATTGACCATGCTTGCGCCTCTCTCTAGAGGACTCACTCCATGAAGCTGACGCCTGCCACAAATAGTCTCTCCATAATTTGGGGGAGGGAAAATGAGTTACAGACTAAACTGTCGTCGTCAGAAACAGAACCCCCCCCACAACTGTCACTTTGCAAACATCGAGCCTCCCGTGCTCTAGCCGAAGGCCTTTGGCAAGCCACTTGACCTCTTTGAGGCCCTCGTTCATTACATTTGGAGATGAGAATGACCCTTTCATTCCACAAGGTCATGGGGATGTCCCAATAGTGTCCTACCCAGTGCCCACAGCTCTGTAACTGCTGTTAATGGGAACGGCAAGAGTGAGCCTTAAAGCAGCTCTGGGTAGGGACTGTGGTCAGAGACAAGCAAAGTGATCCATGTCTCAACAAAGATAAATAAGAACGTACCACTGCATCCCTAAATGGTGAAAACTCCCATATATCGTATACCACAAAATCAAGATCACTGTTTTTAAAATCCAGGACTCACCAGGCAATAGTGACACATGTCTTTAATCCCAGGACTTGGGAGGCAAAGGCAGGTGGATCTCTGTGATTTCAGGGCCAGCCTGGTCTACATTTCAAGTTCTAGGACAGTGAGGGTTACACAGAGACCCGGTCTCAAGAAAAAAAAAAAAAAAAAACCACAAACAAACAACAACAACAGCTCAGTCACAGACAACACATCCATTAATAACTACTAACACGCCAGGTGGTGGTGGAGCACGCCTTTAATCCCAGTACTTGGGAGGCAGAGGCAGACGGATTTCTGAGTTCGAGGCCAGCCTGATCTACAGAGTGAGTTCCAGGACAGTCAGGGCTATACAGAGAAACCCTGTCTCAAAAAAAAAAAAAACTACTAACATAGAGCTGGAGAGCTGACTCAATTAAGAGCACTGGCTGCTCTTCCAGAGGACCCAGGTTCAATTCCCAGCACCCACATGGCATCTCACAATTGTCTGTAACTCCAGTTCTAGGGGATCTGACACCCTCACACAGACATGCACGCAGACAAAACACTAATGCATATAAATGAATAAATCAATCTTAAAAAGACACTACCAACCTGTCTTTGTGTCCTGGGGATTAACCAAAACCAGTATTTTATGTTGAGGTTCGTCGCGGTACATCATGCAAAAACAAAGAGATGAAGTTTCAAGTCTGACCTAAAAAAAAAAAAAAAACAGGCAAATGAAATTACTATTTTTCTCTCTCTAAGGCAGAGGAAATGACATGCAGTTACTTAGTGAAGTGCTCACTGAAGGAACACTATTAACAGAGATAAACTTAACAGGACGCAGGAAAGACAGAGCTGGAAGCCTTAGCCACCCATGGCCATGGTCTTGCTTCTCTCTTCCACCAGCAAGCCTTCCCATCCCAAGATCACCTGTCAATCAATCCATGGATCAGACACCTGTTCCACTACCAAACACCCTTAGAGCTCTCTCGGTTTCTGTGACTGCTGCTCCTGCAGTCTTCTCCATCCTGGACCTCCCTGGGCCTCAACCTGCAAGGCCTCACTCCACCTCACACAGACAACTCTGGTGTCATTCTCATCTTTTCTAGAGCCCTGGTAGCCGCTCAGTAGAACTCGTCCAGGCTGTGCCCACCTCCATAGATGCCCCTGCTGTCTGTGATCCCAGCACCAGCTCTGAAAGCAGCCATTGAAATGTATACTATGTCTGAGCCTCCAGCTTCAGCCCTGTCCTTAAGTCCCACCATGGAAAGATTCAGTTCAAGGTGGTTTTGCTAATCATCGAGAGGAACCAGATTACCTCTGAGGGCCACATCTAAAGCCCTCTTTGTAAACATCCAACCCTCTGCTCCCACTCCTAACACAAGAAGGTCAATACATTCCATGACCAACATTGTTTTGAAAACTGAGAATATAGAAAAATTAGACAAGAATGTGCAGCCAAGCCAGGCAGGCAGGTTCCTGTAGAAAAGTTTACAGCAGACCACCACCATTACAGAGAACTGTTTCCTGGCAAATCCTGGGGGGCTGGCAAACATCTTGGTACCTCCCTCTTTTGGAACGACTTTAATGAAATGTCCTCCAGGGGCTCATCTGCAGGGGTGGCTGTTAACAAACCAATTAAAGAACACCAAAGTTTTACAAAACATCGGCTGGTCAACCCTAACCAGCTCGAATAAATGTGCTTCATTAAGTGAAACACATTGTATTCAAAGGGGAATCTTACCCAGGTTTTTTTTAAAGCAAGTAAAAATCACTGCATTTTGGAATGATGGAGAAGGAAGTTACCAAGTTCAGAGTCAGCTGGGCTACACAGCAAGACCCTGGCTCAAAAAAAAAAAAAAAAAAAAATGTGGAAAGTAAAAGTAAAGAAACCCTCACAGCCAACCATTGGACTGAGTGCAGGGTCCCAGATGGAGGAGTTGGAGAAGGGACTGAAGGAGCTGAGGGGGATTGTAGCCCCATCAGGGGAGCAACAGTGTCAATTAACCAGAACCCCTGGCGCTTCCAAGGACTGGACCACCAACTAAAGTAGTACACACATGGAGGAACCAATGGCTCCAGCTGCGTATGTGGCAGAGGATGGCTTTGTTGGGCATCAGTGGGAGGAGTGGCCCTTGGTACTGTGGGGGTTCGATGTCCCAGTGTAGGGGAATACCATGGCGGGAAGGTGGGAGTGGGTCTGGAGCACCCTCATAGAGGCAGGGAGAGGGGGGATGGGATGGGGGTTTTCCAGAGGGGAAACCAGGAAAGGAGATAACATTTGAAATGTAAACAAAGAAAATATCCAATAAAAAAAGAAAAAGAAAAAAAGTGTAGACAAGACCAACAAGAAATAAAAGAAATGCATCAACATTTTATGACAGTTAACCACACATGGCTTTGCCCCCTCTGTCCTTTGCTGTAGGCCTTAAACATCATACAATGAACATAACATTTTTTTTTTTTTTTCGAGAAGGGCCGAGACCGGTGAATCACTCGTGACCAGTGCGAATCAGATCACTCTTGCTCCATGTGGGTTAAAGGGTGCGCCACCGCCGCCAATTTAACAGGAATCAGCAAGATTACAATGCAGCAAGAAAAAAAATTAATTGTGAAAAGAAGAAAGTCAAGACATGCTATCTCCTCAAACCACTTCCTCATCGTTCCTTTCAGCCAGAGAATCTTTGGAGAGCAAGAGTCCCCACTGGTACTGTGAGGAGACTCGTTCCTGGTGAGCTTGGTTCACTGTGCCAAATGGACACTGCCCTCTGCCCTCCTCGCCCTGCCCTGCTTCCTTACTCACCACTAAAATAGTAGAGAAGCAAATAGTGGGTTTTTTCTGACTCCCTTCTTTTTAGGAAAGGAGGAAGGAAGAAGTCCATAGTCATGTTGGCAGTCACCTCACCTTAAAACAACTTCTGTTAGCAACTGTTTACCTTTCTGGTTTTGTTAGTAACTTTGCCATTATCCCTTCGATGATACTGCATGTTGGGGTTTTTAAAGTTAACTTAAGAATGAGTGCTGTAACAGCAGATTGGGGGAGCTGTGTCCTAAAGAACCTGGGGGCACCTCTTGTTGGATCTCTCAAGCTCCCCCTTGCCACCAGCACCCATCAGATCAGGCAGTGTCCGATAGTGCCCTGTGTCCTTCTCTAGAGATCCACTAGGGAGCGCTAAAAGCACGTGAGGCCAGCAAGCTCCCACCCGCGCTCACAACTTGAGTCGTCTCCCACCGGAGGGGTCTTCTTCTAAGACGACTTACTTCTAAGATCCCACTTCCAAAATCTCAAGGAAGCCACAGCTTATAACTGCACAAGCCGCTGTTTTCATTAACTCTGGGACACAAAGACTTTCCTCTACCAGTTCTGCCTGCCAGATCACAACCGTTTCTGGCAACAGTGAAATGATCCGCACCTAAAACAAATGATGTAGATACTGCCCACGATGAGGAAAACAGTCTTAAACAGTCAGGGTTGGGAGAAGGCAGTCAGGAAAGTGCAAATTTGGTAAGCAGGAGGCCCTGAGTTTCTCCCCCATAGCATACACAAAAGACAGGTAAGACGCAGCATAAAGTGCTTGTAAACTCAGCGCTGGGGAGGTAGAAACAGGCAGACCGATTCCCAGGCTTGCTGTCCAGTCCGCCTAGCCTAATTATAACCAGTGAGAGACCTTGTCTCAAAACACAAAGCGGATTGTATTTTGTATATAAATGTATCCTGAGGTTGTCCTCTGGAGTCTACATATATGCATACACATCGACATATATAATGTGTGTGTGTGTGCACACACACAACACACACATAACACATTATTTTTAAATCTTGCCATAATCCCAACAAATAAAATGTCCAGTTTTCTGTGTCCTCTTGCAGAACCTATTCACAACGCACAGAATTCATCAATGCAAAAATATTGTAAGTGGTTCAGCTTCATCCCAAGTCACATATCAGAACTGAATCAAACCTTGGAGAGCAGAGATGAGCCACTCCCCTCATTTTAAAATGAAGAAACTGAGATTCGGCTGGGCATTACATACAGCATCTCATTTAACCCTCGTGCCAGCCCCACGAGCAAAGCGGCGCTATGCCCTGAATTCAATGAGACCATCAAGAGCCTAGAGGAAAAAGCACTTGAGTCCGCAGAGCTCATAAGTGGTAGAGATGGGATTCCCACAGGGATGAACCCGCCAGCAATATAAATAAAGACACGGAAATGCTTATATATTTTAAAGCTTAAGCCTTTAACTTGGGCTCCCTCCTAGCTATTCTAATCTGACTAATTCTAGCTTACGTCCCACCCCATGGCCAGTCCCACGATTGACACTCAGAACTTCAGAATCCTAGTGAAGGGTTTCCTTGGCATCAAAACAGAATTTGTTAGGGTAAACTGTGTGAAGGTATATCTCTGGGTAAAAGCTAATGGCCCATCACCAGTCGGATAATTTATAAATATTCATCCTTCTTTACCTGCTGATTGGCTTTAATAAAGATCTGCTGGCCAATAGCAAGGCAGGAAATGGAGGGCGGAACTTTGGAGTGGGGGTTGGGGGGGGAAGGGTCGCTGGGAGAGGAAATCAGAAGCAAGAGGTTCAGCAGTGGATAAGACGGAAAGATGGTTGCCGGGCAGTGGTGGCGCACGCCTTTACTTCCAGCACTTGGGAGGCAGAGGCAGGCGGATTTCTGAGTTCGAGGCCAGCCTGGTCTACAGAGTGAGTTACAGGACAGCCAGGGCTACATGGTGGTTGGAGAATGCGGAGAACAGAGATGTAGACCAGCCATGTGGAGGAATGTAGGCCAGAATTACTCAGGTTAGAATAGCTAGGAGGGAGCCCAAGCTAAAGGCCTAAGCTTTAATTTTAAATAAAAAAAAAAGATTTACTTATTTTATTTATATGAGTACACTGTAGCTGTCTTCAGACACCAGTAGAGAGGTCTTTGTGAGCCACCATGTAGTTACTGAGAATTGAACAGGCCTGGAAAGCATCAGTGCTCTTAACCACTGAGCCATCTCTCCAGCCCAAGGCCTAAAAGCTTTAAAATACATAGTTTCTGAGTCTTTCTTTATATAGCTGGCGGGTCCGAGTACCATTATACAAATTCTATAGTATTCCCTCCAGAAGTTTCTTTTCTGTGTTGTTTGTCGGTCTTTGTTCTTCTAAATCTGAGATGTTTTTTTCTATGATTAGATTGAACAGGGAAAGTTAAACATACCTGCTCCCCAGTGGAAAGAGAGATAACCTCTGTTGAGGTCTGAGTTCCTTCCCTTTGCAACTCATAGTAGGCCTGTGCTGCTGCCTGACAGCCCTCTGGGTCATCCTCCAGGATATCCACAGGGTAAGCCTCTGTAGGAGAAAAAGAAACCAGGGATAAAATTAGTTTCACTCTGTCACTAAAAGGAACGTTAATTATTTCAATTTTTATTTGGTTTTTGTTTTGTTTTAGTTTTTGTTTTTTGTTTTTTTTTTTTTCTTCAAGACAGGGTTTCTCTATATAGCCCTGGCTATCCTGTAACTCACTCTATAGACCAGGCTGACCTCAAACTCACAGAGATCTATCTGCCTGCCTTGGCCTCCGGAGTGCTGGGATTAAAGGCATGCACCTGGCTATTTCAAGTTTGTAAAGGAATAGTTTGGTTTAACAATCATAGTCAGGACTGGAAAGATGACTCAGTTAGTAAATGGCTCCCCATACAAATTCGCGGACCTGAGTTCCATCCCCAACCCCACCAAAAAAAAAAAAAAAGAAAAAAAGCTAGTCAACCAGGCCCTGGGGAGGCAGACACAGGCCAGCTTTCCCTAATCAAATAGTTCCAGGCCCATGAAAGGCTTTGTCTTCAAAAAAGGTAGATAGTGGATGGCACCTAATAATGACACCTGAGGTTGACCCCCTGGCTTCCACATGCATGTGCACACGTCAGCACATACACAAACACATACCTTCAGGAATCTGCACACATACACATACAAACACATAAACCAACAAAAAAAAAAAATTCAAAAAAAGGATGTTCACCCATTGCCTCTTAGACTGTCTTTAAACCCCCCTCAGTCAGTATCACTCAAACAACTGAATGATTTTCCATCCTTCACTGTGGCCGGCTCTCGGCTCAGGGACCGTGAACACAAGCAGGCTCCTTGAAGGCAAAGAATGGCTGGCTGCAACTTGGACACTTCTAGTGTGACTTAAGCTATTCATTTCTCCGTTTATGGTCACTATACAAGTCCCTAGGGCTCTCCCCTTTGTCCCTGCCGCCAGGCACTGAGGGGACTGTGACTTGCTAGTATAGGAGCACATCCCTCCTCTCCCTTGCTAGGAACTAACTAAGGTATTCTGCAACCGTCCCTCGTATCTCTTTCCCATCCCATCTCTGACAGAACCAGATCCCTGAATAATCATACAAATTGGCAGCATCCGGTTCTTGGAAGCAGCAATCAGTTGCCTCTTTCTGCAGTGAGCAAAAAAGCTGCTGGTTTCTGACTGACATGCACAGGGACTCAGGGCTTTTTCTGTGGACCACAACCAACCCATCTCTATCTGTGATTCACCTCCTGGCCTCATTGAAGGGAGCAGACTTCCCTTCCCTTTCTTCCTCCTTCCCTCCCCTTAATCCTCCTCCTAATCCACCTATCTTCCTTTCACAGAGATTAATCTGGACGCACAGCCCAGCTTCCAGCCTCTGTGGCATCTCAGGTTCCCATTCTCTCTGGAGAGCTGTTGTTTCCGGAAGCCACTCTGAGGATCCAGAATGCTGTTGATAGCAAAAAGTTCAAGCCTTCAGTTCACTCCATTTGCCTAAGGAGGAATTTTTACCTCTGCTAATCAGCTCCCGGTGGGAGAACTCAAAGACATATAAGATGCCAAGGTTAGTAGTGGACAGGGGCATGGTTGCATCTGCCCAAACTCTCAGGCCCACTTTCCTGGGTTGATACGCAGGTTGCCCACAGCTGAGTGGAGACAGACAGTCTCTGTCGGGAGGCCCTGCATCCATGGATTCAACCAACCATGGACTGAAAACGCTGGATAGTGGGGTGGGGGATTGCACAGGACATGACTCCCTTATCATTGACTCCCTAAGGAGTAAACTATAGCAACTACTTCTATGACATTTATTTGTGTTAGGAACTATAAGTCACCTGGATAAGACTAGGGTATCCAGGAATACACGCATAGGCTGCACACAAATGAGCCATTTTGCAAGGGACCTGAGCACAGGCAGATTCAGGTGCCTAAAGGCTGTCTCTGAAGCCATCACCAATGGGATACTGAAGGAAAACTGGACATTCTTCCACTACTCAACTTTTTATAAAGCATGAGCATAAACACACACACAATGTCCGTAGAAACGCACTGTCAGAAGATTTAAAAATAAACACATCAAGTGGTGGTTTATTTGGTAGCAATGACTAACTAAGTGAATACAAAAGGGATGTGTCTTTATAAAGCCAAGTCCTTTGGTTGGTGAAGAAGTCGCATACCCTCTACACACAAAAACATGTGCTCCAGAAAGTCCAGCATGATCGGCAATTCCTTTAGCAGTGGTGCGGGCCTGCAGACCCCATGCCCAGGCAGACCTGCCCTGCTTCTTAACTGGGATTGTCATGACTCCATGCAGGAGCCACAAGGACCCCAAGGACATCAAATTCCCCAGAGACTGCCTCAAGTCTGTCACAGAGACAAATTCAGCCTACACCTGTCCTCCAGTCCACCCCTCACTTAGATCAAGGTCTCAGCTTCCTGTAAGAGCCTCCAGCCTCACCCTCCTGTCCATCTAACCTCCATCCATACATAATTAACAACAACAGTGAACTTTCTCTGGGTTCCAGTTGCCAAGAGGCAGCTGAGTGACCAGCCTTCTGTTATTGTATCCCGGTTACCCCCCAATTTACAGGGAAGGAAGCATGGACCTAGGCCTGTCTGATTCCTAGTTCTGTGTAAAGCACTCAGACTATGTTAAGTGTTTAAGTCAGAGCTCGCCGTCATGACAGCGGGGCACGCAGTGGGCTCTTGTAGCCCCTACACTCAAATTTCTGCAACTCCATCCTCAAGGCTCACAGGATACAGCCAGCACTTCTGAGGAGCCTTCCTTAAACCCAAAAAAAAACCAAGATCAAGGATTCCATGCGCCAGAGTCCTAAGTTCAAATACCACCTCAGCCTAGGATAGGAGCTGACATGGCCTGGCCACCTCTCTGTCCTAGAGTCAAAACCCTTCCAACTTGTCCCTCAGTTTTGTCGTAGCTCAGTCACCTCCTAACTCATACACAACGAGAGTAGCTGGGGCTTGTGACGCACAGCTCTGCTCCCCACTCAGCCGCACCACAAAGACCCACGCTCAGGCCTTTCCCATAGGAAGCACTATAGGAAATGCGGGTAGCCGCTGTTCCACGGACTTGGTCACGTGGCTTCTCCTGAGTACGCAACAAGATCTAATGAGCATGCCAATAAACTAAGAAAAGCTAGCAGGTGAGCTGCTTGGACCTTGGGTACACTCATTTGTCCATGAGTGCCAGCTTCAGGATCGACCACTCTCAAAATACCCACCCTCACCCCCAGGAACAACAGCCTAGGGGCCACAGAGAGACCAGACCTGGATCTGTATTCCGGGCCTATGTTTTAGGAAAGATGCTCATCATATCCGGACCATCAGTCCCCTTATGAGGTATGGATTGCAGAATTGACAAAGAACATGTATTGATCAGCCCCATGGAGAAGCTGACCTCATGCTCATCAGGTTTGCTGGTGGAGGCACCCATCCACCCATCCAAGGCCATCAGGGCCAAGGCTAGGGTGCCTGCCAACTAGTGGCAGTTTCTGGTCATGTGTGGGTAGGACAAATGTCATGAATGTGTTATGCCCTGTTCACATAATGAGACCATTTACCCTGCAGGATAAGACACCCCCCACACACACCGAAGAATTCATGGGCAGTGCTCCCAAGATGCTGGCTGTCCCCAAGAGTTTGTTAGTATTCTGTCTAAACTCCACCTCCACAGTTACCTGGCAACAGCCAGGTATGCTCCTCACCACAGTTACCTGGCAACAGCCAGGTAGGCCTGGCCCACTATAAAAGGGGCTGCTTGCCCCCCTCCTCTCTCTA
Source organism: Mastomys natalensis (assembly GCA_021653895.1). NCBI lineage: Eukaryota > Metazoa > Chordata > Mammalia > Rodentia > Muridae > Mastomys > Mastomys natalensis. The sequence continues at coordinate 550,848 of JAJTUV010000081.1, forward strand.
CTGATCTCTTGCCTCTAGCCCTCTAGCTTCTCTGTCCCCTCACCCCTCCTCCCTTCTCTTCCTCCTCCTCTCTCCACATGGTCATGGCTGGCCTCCTCTACTTCTCTACTGTCCCTCTCTCCTCTCTCTCTCTCTCTCTCTCTCTCTGCCTTTACTACCCTCCTGGCTCCCCTCCCCATGCCCTGAATAAACTCTATTCTATGCTATACAGGTGTGTGACTGGTCCCTCAGGGGGAAGAGATGCCTCCACATGGGCCCGCTGAGACATCCCCTTCCCCCATACCTCTCCACACACCCACAGGACATACTCTCTTTATCTTTTTATAAACACATCAGAGTTGTGGTGGTTCGCCTCCCACAAAGGCCACAGGGGCAGATCTGGGAGGGCCTCAAGATCCTAATGAAAAGACCCCAGATAGGGGAGACCCCCACTCAAGAGATTATGACCACCCAATGACTCCCGAGACACCGATCTTGTTGCAATTAGCAAGAGGTATATTTCAATCAGTGCTGAGGTGGAAACTCGGAACCCACGCAGGGGCAGGAGTTTCGACCTCGAGGCTCAGGAGTGAAGGGTTTTTAAAGGAGAAACCCACAAACCGGGAGGTGGGGGACGAGGGGGAAATCAAGGAAGAATTGCCATAAAAATAGTAGGAAGCTCTAGCCCATATCATAAAAATAGTGGAAAGTCTCGACCTATTATTTAGTCAGTCATAAACCAGGGCGGGGGTAGAAAACACCTTGCACATGTTCTTCTCAAGAATTTAACCTTGTATATCATCTATTACGTGGTCAGCCAGTCTCTGGAACACAGAGCCCAGAGCCTGTGAACCAGATGACCTAGATGGCCTGCATTCTTGGTTCTGGCCTTTTGTGATCAGCTAAGTTTCTGGAGCATAGCTGGCCTGGCTAGTTTTCTTTGGGTGGCTGGCTAGTTTTGGGGACTAACCCTGTGAACTTGCTAACCTTAATTCAGATAGGAGGTCTGCATCTTTTCACTAACGCGTGCTGGAATTGGCAAGATATGGCCCAGCCTGATTATCTTGAAAGTGGGGTCACTTTCTGTTGCCTGGGGGCAACAGGGAACATAAATTAACCACTGAGGGTGTGGTGAGACTGACTGCAGACCTCTCTCTATCCATGGGGCAGAGTCATCAGGCAGAATACCTGGGGCACCCTGCAACCTGGACCACCACACCCCATCCATCCTAAAAAGCCACCCCTCTCCCACCCTTGAGGAAAACACCGCCACCCCCAAACTCAACAGCTCTCCTCCACACAGAAAATGTTCGTGCAAGCCTTATGGAAAACTAAGGGAATTTGAAAATTGAAGGTTGCCCAAGTAGGAGAAGGGATAGATATTCAAAACAAACAGAAAAGGGGGACTCTCCTCCAACCCAGGAGGAAACCCCAGCATCCCCCTAATAGAGCCTCCGCCCCAGCCATTCTTGATTCTGGTGGTGGAAGACGGGCCCCTTCCCCGTGGGTTCCAGATGTGAGCTCCGACAGGCCTTCATGGCTCAAACCGAACAGGAAATACTTTTCAAAATCCAAAAGAATGTAATCTCTACAGTGTAACACTAAACGCTTTTATTAAAAAGGCATACAGTGGAAATACCTCACTGCAGACTGTAAAGAAGTTGAAATTCCTGGATAAAGCCCCATTTTATGAATTCACTTGAGTACATGCTGGCAGTCTCGCCCTCAAAACAAAAATAATGGTACACCTCAGAGTGTTTTTCTAGGGGAAATACGGAAAAGGTTTGCCATTCCCCGAGCAAAGCTTGAGTCCTGAGAGCTGCTGAGACTCTTGTCACCCACAGCCCAGCAAGTCAGCCACCAGTCAATCCAGAAAGGCCTAACGTTCAGATAGGTACCCAGAAATGCATGGTCCTTTGCATGTAAACAGCAATGTTAGTTAATATAGAGTCAGCAGGCTCAACAATCTGCCCTTGCCCATGGACTCAGTATACTGTTTGCAGCAGACTCTCTCCCCAACTCCCTTACCACAAAGATCACGGAAAAGCTTTCATTTTGACAAAGCACCATTTTTTCTAAGATGAAACTATTATCCTGAGACACAGCAAGGAAATATTTCAAATTTTACTAGTCCTGGTCTTACAAACTTGGCTTTATTGAAAGCCACTACCTGGCAGTAACTAAGGGCATTATGTCATTGGAAAAGCTGGCGGCAGTGGCTCAGGATTTTCTTTCTTTTCTCTTCTTTTAGTCATCTGGGTTGTCGTTCTTCACGGTAAGAAGAATTCTTGCTCCAGATAATGTGGAAAAAACGCAAGGACACAAAACTAAACTCCGTTCTCATCATCAAAAGGAACTAGAGAGGGGAACGCTGATCGAAAATTTTTTGTGTATTTGTTTTCTGTATTTTTTTTTCATGCAAGTGGCTTTTTTGTTGTTTTTGTTTACAAGTGAGTTTTCTTTTAAAATGAAATTATTCTAGAATAGAATCTTCATTAGAGAAGAATCTACTACCTAGGAAGATGAAAGACCAATTCTGGGCCCGCAGAGAATAAAGACTAGCTTCTCATCAGACATGGGCGGACAGCAGAAAACTCTAGAAGCATGCAGCAAGACAGCTATGTGTGCTCTGCAAACACAGTGAAGGACATCCCCAAAACATCTAAATCTCTCAAAGTCTGAAAGCCACCTCATCTGGATCCCTGACTTGACTGGAGGCGCATGTGGTTCAACACAATACAGTCCATAGGGTTGGGTCTGTAGAGTGGATGACGTTTCAAAAAAATGAATTCACAAAGGATGCCTTACTGGAGCCTGCACGTCCACAGGACCTGGGTTCAGTACCCAGCACCTACCTAAAGGCTCACAACTATTCTGTAACTCCAGTTCCAGGAGATCCAACATGCTCTTCTGGCCTACACAGAGCCCAGTCAACTTGCAGATGGCACACAGATATACATGCAAACTAAACACACTCAAGCACTTAAAATAAAAATAAGTAAATTCTTAAAAGGGGAGGAGGGTGCTAGGCAGTGGTGGCACATGCCCCAGCACTCAGGAGGCAGAGGCAGGCAGATCTCTGAGTTTGAGGCCAGCCTGGTCTACAGAGCAGTTCTATCTAGAACAGTCAGGGCTACACAAAGAAAACTTGTTTGGGGGGAAGGGGCAAAGGGAAGGGGCTTATTTTTAACTTGAAAATTATATTTCACCGTTATCTTATTATTTATTTACTGGTTTATTGGTGCTAGAGACTGAATTCATGGCCAAACACACACATACACACTGTTGTTAAAGCTATATCTGCAGCCCAATGTGCTTAATTAAAAAAAAAAAAAAAAAAAAAAAAAGTAAAATAAAAAGGCCAGTTTACTAGCTGGTTTTGTGTGTCAACTTGACACAAGCTGGAGTTATCACAGAAAAAAGAGCCTCACTTGAGGAAATGCCTCCATGAGATCCATCTGTAAAGCATTTTCTCAATTAGTGATCAAGGGGGGAGGGCCCAGTCCATTGTGGGTGGTGCCATCTCTGGGCTAGTAGTCCTGGGTTCTATAAGAAAGCAAGTTGAGAAAACTAGGGGAACTAAGCCAGTAAGCAGCACCCCTCCATGGCTTCTGCATCCTCTCCTGCCTCAAAGTTCCTGCCCTGTGTGAGTTCCTGTCCTGACTTCCTTTGGTGATGAACAGCAATGTGGAAGTGTAAGCTGAATAAACCCTTTCCTCCCCAGCTTGCTTCTTGGTCATGATGTTTTGTGCAGGAATAGAAACCCTAAGACAAATTGGTACCACCATTCCAATTTGTGGTACCTGTGGGGTATTCCTGTGACAACCTGACCATGTTTTGGGGAGGACTGTGTAAGGACTTTGGAACTTTGAGCTAGAAGAGCCATTGAGTGTTAAGAGCTCTGTGGGATGTTCTGTAGGAGCTTGGATGATAATGTTGAGAACAGTGCAAACGATGGAGGCCTGGCTTGTGAAATTTCAGAGGGAAGATTCAAGACTCTTATCAGGGCCATTGCTGTTTTGGTTGTGAAAATTCTGTGGTTTTGGTTAGCTGGGGCTGAAGAATCAGCTGTGATTAACAAGATACCAGAATTACTAAAGCAAAACCTTTGCACTAACTGGGACAATTGATGCTGGTTAGCTGGAGCTAAGAAATTAGTGGTGATTAAGAAGAGAGCAGCATCACTGAGGTGAAATCTTTTGGGAAGATTTCCAGAATCTTGTGTTTCCTGAGAGCACAAAGAAGCTGTGTTCCAGAGATAACCAAGGTTGTACCTTGTGCTGCAACTGGACTTGGTAATGTGTAAGAGACACCCAGGTGGTGCTTGTTTTAAAGGCATGAAGAGGTCATGAAGAACAGCTGAGGCTTGGCACTGTGAGAGGACACAGAAAGCCATGGGTAAAGGTGCAGCCTCAGTTGCAATTGATGGCTCAGGACTGAAGAGGTCATGCAAAGGAGTTGAGGCTTAGCACCATGAAGAGAGCCCATGAGACGTTTATCGGTGAAGCCTAGTTGTAGTGTAAGACAGCAGAGTTTTGGAAATGCCAGTACCATGAGATGACCACCAAGAACAGCAGCAGCAGTGGAGTAGAGGCAGCTGGAACCTCGAAGACAAGGTGTGTACTACAAATGGCAGGGCTGAAGAAGTGACCCAAGCCCTTGGAGGAGCCCAGAAGATCGTGAGTGGATCCCAGACATTGGACAGTTAGAGTTTGATTTTGATTGTGATAATTTTTCCTCTTGAAGAAAGTATTTTAGTAGAGCCCACAGTTAAGGAATTTTGAACTGTAAAAAGACTTTGAATTTCAAGAGATTGGATATTTTAAAGAGATTTAAATTTTAATATGTAAGAATTTGTAAAGATTGTGGGACTTTTAAAGTTGTTTAGATCTTGGGGATGAATAAGAAAGTAAGGATTGGGGCTTAATAGTGATGTGTTTGTGTGTCAAGCTGACAAGGGGTCAGTTGTACTGGCTGGTTTTGTGTGTCAGCCAGGCACAGTATCAAACACTTTAATCCCGGCATTTGGGAGGCAGAGGGAGGAGAATCTCTGAGTATGAGGCCAATCTGGTCTACATACCAAGTTCCAGGACAGTCAGGGATACAGAGTGAGACCTTGTCTCAACATAAATTAAATTAAAATTAAAAGAAGGGGCGGGGATGCTGCGAAGTTGGAAGGGTGCTCACAAAGGTCACACTGCAGAGGCCCAGCACTGCAGAAGCAGGTATAATTATTCACATCTGTATCCTCAGCACTCAGGAACAGGAGTCAGGAGGACCACACACCCTGTAACATCTTCCACCATAGTCAGAGACTGGAAGCAACCTAGATGTCCCTTAGCTGACAAATGGATAAAGAAAACGCAGTTCATTTACACAATGGAGTATGACTTGGATATTTTATAAAAAGACATTATTAGTTGTGCAGGAAACTGGATGGAACTAGAGAATAACATCCTGAGTGAAGTCACCCAGACTCAAAAGGACATGCATGGCATGTACTCACTTATAAGTGGATATTAGCATAAAGTACAGGATACCCATGATATACTCAACAAACCCCAAGAAGGGCCCAAGGGAGAATGGTTGAATCTTTCTCAGAAAGGGGAAATAACATTTAAAAAAGAAAGAAAACTTGGCATGATATCTCATGGCATCTTGCTCAAAGCACTTGCCATGAAGCCTCAACAACCCCAGCAATCCCAGGCTCATGTAGTGGAACAGGAAAACTAACTCTTGCAAGTTGTCCCCTGAGTTCCATGGTACACTGTGCCATACATGTGCGTGCCGCCACACACACACACACACACACAAGTTGGTTTTTGGCTTTTTTTAAGAAAAGGAAAGACTGAAAAGATGATTCTCACTCACCAGGGAATCATGTGAGTCAGTACCCTGTACTCCTCAGACATCTCAAGACCTAAGGTCTACCTGCACATCCCTACCTTTTTCCCAGTATATAATTCTATTTCCCCTGATGCTTGTTGTGAAACACTAGGTCTGCAGATATGCTTGGGATAAGCTAGTTTGGGATAGACAAAAAGGGGGATTCTGGTGCCAGCAGCATGTTTAGAAAAAGTGACCTGCCATGACTCTGAGTTCACGTCTGGGAGTTCCATCAGCAACCAAGTACTTTTAGAAAATTTGTAGCAGGCCAGACAGTAGTGGCACATGCCTTTAATCCCAATACTCAGGAGGCAGAAATAGGGAAATCTCTATGAGTTTGAGACAAGTCTGGTCTACAGATGGAATTCCAGACCAGACCAGAATTCCTACATAGTGAAACCAGGTCTCAAAAGCAAAAAACAAACCAACAAGGAGGATAAGGAAGGAGGGAGCGAGGAGGGAGGGAGGGAGGGAAGGAGGGAGCAAGGAGGGAGGGAGGGAAGGAGGGAGCAAGGGAGGAGGAAAGGGGAAAGGAAAGGAAAAGGAAAGGAAAGGAAAGGAAAAAGGAAAGAAAGGAAAGGAAAGGAAAAAGGAAAGGAAAGGAAAAGACTTTTCAGCATTCAAATTTATTTCTCAAACTAATTAACAAAGGACCCTGGTCCCAGAGTGCCATTTCCCAGATGACAGAACATACCTTGGAGAACAGTGTTTGAAATAATGTGAGAGCAGAAGGGCCCATCTCTAGTAGAGATGGCAAACAGGCAGGAGTCTGAGTCCAGGGTCAGGCCATGAAGAACCTGCCACCAGGAAAGGCCCCCATCTATGGTGCTATAGAACATCTCTTTCCAATAAAGTAGAGAACAGAAGGTGAGGCCAATAAACACTTGGATATTTTTGTTGTTTTTTGAAAAGCATCTGATTGCCAAAATATTCTTAGCAAAGTTCTTTTTTTTTTTTTTCAAGTTGGAAGACAGAATGTAGAATATGTTAGAATTTTTTGAGCAGATGAGCAAAATTGTCAGGGGGTGAGGAGGCGCTGTGCAAGGTCTGCAGGTGGCTGGCGGTGGAGCTTTATTCCCTGGTGATTGACAGGCTGCCTGTTGCTCTGTTATCGCATGATTAATATTGGCCAATTTGCAACTTGTCAATGCCTCAGCTGAGAACACATCACTTGTCCCTCATCTAGGACAGTAAAATATGCAGACGACTTTATGTGACACCCACACAAACGTTTACATAGTCCTGGTTTTGTTTTGTAACGAAATAAGCAATATGTAAACCATCTAGGTGATAGGAAAGAGTTACCTGTGGGTAGCTCTCATTAGCATTGGCTAATACAATATGATGAAACAAGGGTTTGAACAACTTCATTATGAATTTGGATATATAAATACAGGGTTTCAAATTCTCTTGTAGATAACTTTAGAAACTTAGCCATTGCCAGGATCTGTTAAATCTTCCTACCTTGCACTGATAGTTCTGATATAAGAATGTTTCAGCTCCTACTTGGGAGGCAGAGGCAGGCGGATTTCTGAGTTCGAGGCCAGCCTGGTCTACAGAGTGAGTTCCAGGATAGCTAGGACTACACAGAGAAACCCTGTCTCGAAAAACAAAAACAAAAAACAAAAAACAAAAAACAAAAAAAACAAACAAACAAAAAAAAAGAATGTTTCAGCTCCTAATTGCTCTCTGTGTGTGTGTATGTGTGTGTGTGTGTGTGAGAGAGAGAGAGGAGATGAGAGAGAGAAGGAAAGGAGGGAGAGGTCTAACCTTCATATTTGTGCCATAGTATGCATGCACTGTCCCAAATACATATAACACAGAGGTGCAGGGAAGGGAGTATCTGTCTTGTCCTGTGTATGACAAAGCCCCTCTCCCTTACCAGTAAAGCTCAGTTATTATATGGTGTAAGTACACACATTTGTGTGGGTGCATCTTAGCTGCCCGAGGAGGACACTAGGCGTCCTGCTCTATCAGTCTTCGCCCTATTCCAGCCTGACTCTGAAGCTAGGCAGATGGACAGCCATCATTCACAATGATCCTCCATGATTGCACCCTACAGCGCTGAAATTACAGGCATGTGCCCAGCCCCGCTCAGCTTTCGAATGGGTACCGGGATGTGCTTCAGATCTTCATTGGAAGCCATCTCCCCAGCCTCTTAACTGCTTTTAGTATGAAGGTCTTTAGTCTTTTAACCTGAATATCAGTGCATCTTACTTTTGAGCAAATGGGCAGCATAAAACCATTTTTCCCCTGAATCATTCAAAAGTATATGAGAAGAGCCAGCAAGAGGACTGAGCAGGTAAAAATGCTTGCTAAGAATGCCCAGTGACCTGAGTTCATGTCCTGGATCTAACTCTCAAAAGTTGTTCCCTGACCTTCACATATGTGCCCTGACATGTGCACACTGGCATTCACAAACACATAATACATACACACAAAAAAATAAACTTCTTAAAATATATTGAGATTGTAGCATTCTGTTCCTTTAACATTCAAGGAAGTATCATATTTGGTGACATATATGGAATCCCTGAGAAGGGGAACAGAGAACAGGAAATAACATCTCCAGTAACTGCTTCCATTTGAATAGTGGCCAAACGTCTCCTGGTCACAGCTGTTACAAGTTCAGGGTCCTCACCCATGAGACCCGGAGCCACTCTGACCCAGCTAGTCACCTGTAAGGTTACTATTTGTCTGGGTTTTGCTGGAAAGGGAGAGGGGGTTTGTCATAAACACAGGACAAGACAGAAAACCTGAGTCTTTTTTATAGTATAGAATAGAGTTTAGGGCTTGGGAAGAGAATAGAGACAGAGGAGAGAGAGAGAGTAGAGGAGTAGACGCTGGCCATGAACATATGGATGGGGGAGAGAAATGGAGAAAGAACAGAGGGTAATAGGGTAAGAGTAAGAGCAGAAAACCTGAGTCTTAACATTCTGAATTTAATCACTAAAAACATATGAAAGTACCCGAGTATCAGTAAGATGGGGCATGTGTGGCAGTCTTGAAGCTGGGGAAGGAGCCCTGAGGTAGCACAATTGCCCAGCATGAAACTAGAGCCACATACCACACAGGACCCAAAGGACAAAGAAAAATAACCTCTCACCACTGTGATGTATTCATTGTATGCCAGTGGATGAGAATTCTCAGACCCAACCAAACATCAGGGCTGTTTATTGACTTTACAGACTTCTATACAAAAATCACATCCCCCGTGTGCTCACCTGTCACATTTTAAACAACAAAACTTCTGAAGAGGACTAAATGGGCTTCTAGCCCGCATGTGAGCTTTGTGAAGGGCAACGAATGGGTAGAGATGAAGGAACCCAGAGTGTCAGTGAGGCAGCTGGGTTGTGAACTCGGCTGCAGCCCACTGCTCAAGTACTTGGCTCATCCTTCTGATGTGCAGCACCCAAGAATAGGTAGAGTTTGTATTAGGGTTCTCTAGAGCCACGGAACTAACTAGAATGACTTATAGTCTGTTCTCCAATCAACCCAACAATGGGCAACTGTGAATGGGAAGTCCAAGAATCTAGTTAGTACTTGCTCAGTCCCGATGAGGCTAGGTGTCTCAGCTGCTCTTCTGTATACGCTGGAATCCTGAAGAAGTAGGTTCCAACAGATGTGCTGGCAAGTAAGTGCAAGCTGGAGAAGAACAAACCCTTCCTTTTTCCATTGTCCATATGTAGGCCTTCAGCAGAAGGTATGACCCAGATTAAAGGTGAGTACCACCAGGCCTGGACCTAAGCTTTTGATTACTTGGTCCATGCTCTGTCCCTGGCTGGCCTTGAACTCAAGAGATCTGTTTGCCTCTGTCTCTTGGTATTAAAGGCGTGTGGCACTTTGCCTGGGCCTAGCTCTTCATGGCCACTATGCCTCATGATCTGGATCAAAAGCTTCTGTCTTCCAGTCTGAAGATCTGGATCACAGGTGTGCCGTTTCTGGATTGTAGTTCATTCCAGGTGGAGTCAAGTTATCAACCAGGAATAGCCATCACAGAGTTCAACAGGCTCCTCTGACCTCTGAGAGGATTTGCCTAGGGTAACATCTGCTTCTCAACAACTGGAACAGCATCTCGATAACTGCCTTTTACAGAGTGCTAGACTTGTGTGTCTAAATTAAGGCTGAGAAGTACAGGAAGCAAAATGCTGATGCTTGCATGGAGCTCAATGTTATTGTGACAGAACAGAAAACATACTTTGTGTTTTATGGATAAACAATGTTTCTAAAGTAAGAGAGGATGACAGGAAGGGTAGTGGTGTGTTTTCATGTGAAAGTCCACGGTGAAACCCCACACTTGCAGAGATACCCAGTTTCCAAAGGGTTTTTACACCCATGGCTTGTGTGAAATGTGTATCAACCCCACAGAGTCAATAAAGCACAGTGCACTGACCGTTTGTCCGATGAGGGAACAGAGATTCACAGGTTAATTAATAATGAAGTAAAAACTCTAACCCAGACCTTGGGATTTCCTGAAGAGCCCTGAGAACTCGCCTCCCTGCTAATTTATTTTAAAGCTTTTTATTTTGCGAGTATTAAGTATTTGCCTGCGTCTATGCCTGTGGGCTGAGTGTGTACCTGATGTCCACAGAGGGCAGAAGAGGGCATGAGAGCCCCAAAACTTGGGTTACAGATAGTTATGAGCCGTGCAAGGTACCAGGAGTCCAACCCAGGTCCCCTGCCTCAGCAGTGGTTACTCTCAACAGCTGAGCCGGCTCGCCAGCTCTACCCACTAATACTAAATCAACCACTCACTTTAAATGTGAGACAAGTGTTCATGGCAGCCCTAGTTCAGAGTACGCTGAACTGCCAAACTCTTCCTAACAGCACTGGTCACAAAAGACCAAGGCTAAAGGCAGCTCCAATGTTCACCGACAGAGTGCTACACACACAGCATAGGATGTTGTTCAGCTTTAAAATGGAAGGGAATTTAGCAGCAACTGACCTGGACAGAACCTGAGGCCACTGCACTGAGGGCAATAAGCCAGTCATAAAATAAAAAGGATTTTTCTACTTCCATTTACATGCGCTACCTATAATAGGCAAGTTCAGCGGACTCCATGAAACATGTTTTCAGAGACTTGGCAGCCACAAGGGTTTCTGTTCAGATGGAAATAGATGGTGGCAATAGATCATGTCACACTGGCGTATACAATTCATAGTTAACGTGAGGTTATGTGTATCTTACCATAGTAAACGAACTTTTAAAAATACTGAGTATCACCAGGTGTGGCAGTGCATGCATTTAATCCCAGTATTAAGGAGGCAGAGGCAGACGGGTCTCTTGAGTTCGAGGACAGCTTGGTTGAGTTCTAAGCCAAGCAGGCTTGTTACAACAGTCGGGGGTTAGGAGTGGGGGTGGACTGACTACCTAGCCTCTGCCTTCAAGTTTAGTTTTAAATGGAAACCACAATGCATCTCCATAATTATTTCAGATAGTTTCGTTGTGCTTACCATTTAGCCGTGTACAGTTGTGTGTGACCTCAAGCACATCCGTACCACTGTGCCGTCACCACTACTATCCACCCCAAGCTCTCCTTCCCCGTCAGACTGGACGAGCACACTCCGCATGCCGATTCTAACACATCTCCAGTGTCCTGCAACCATTACCCGGCCCAGCTCCACAGTTTGACTGTTAAGGTAGTCACCCGAGTGGAGCCACGAGGTCCTCTCCTTTAGCATCCGACTCCTTTCATTAGCAGAGTTCACTCTTGCTGTAGCTGCATGTCTTCCTTCCCGGCTGAACAAAAGCCCTTTGTTGAGAACAGTTTGTCACAAAGAGTACTTCAGTTGGCTCTCCACCATGAAACATGCTGCTTGGAGATACAAATACCGTTCAAGTTCCTGCTGTGGTCCTTCCGTCTGTACGTGCAGAAGAGGAATTACTGGACGTTACCGTAATTTTGTTTATTTTCAGAACTTGCATACCAAGTTTTTCCTCTCTTTCTTTCTTCCTTTCTGGTAGCAGTGTGAAGACTGGACCAAGGCCTCAGGCATACTAGGCAAGTACTGCACCACTGAAGTACAGCACCTGCCCTCCCCACACCAGGCTAGAATAATTTACACTCCTATCAAGGAGACACAAGGATTCCAATTCTCCCCATCCTCTGCAACACATGCATTGTCTGTTTTGTTGATGTTTTACGGTAGTCACCCAGTGGGGCGAAGGGATACGTATAGGCCTGTGGTTTCCACTTGTGCTTTCCTGATGGTTGGTAATGTAGAGCATCTTTTCCCATGCTCCCCAGTATGTCTTCTTTGGGAAATGTCCTCTCAGGTCTTTTGCCAATATATTCTTAGAATTTGAGGTCAACTTTGAGAATTTTGCAAGAGCTGGAAAGAGAGAAGTGGGTGCGTGGAAGGAATGCTTAATGCTTCATCCAGAACACACTGTGGTAAGTAAGTAAGGGAAGAGGCAGAGGCATTTCCAAGAGTTCAAGAGATGGCAACGAGGTGACATGACAAATGACACACGTGAGCCAGGTTTTGGTAAGCTAACGTACTTTAATCCCTCCTTCAAAAAGGCCTATGAAATTCACCTGGCAGTGTTCAATTATGGTGGCTTCATGAACTAACCCAGGAAGCAGCCTAAGTCTAATTACGATTGTAGCATTACCAGAAAGTCAAGGAAACATACCAACATATCAGAGAAGATGTACACTCTTCTAAAACATTAAATATCTTTCTAAGGTTTACAAGCATTTTAAGTTAAAAAAAAGCCTTCAAAAGAATAGCTTTCACAGAGCATTGAAAACTGGTGAAATGCAAGCATGGCCTTCTTCAATACTCAGCCACACATGTGTTTGGGCTAAAGATGAGGGTAACAGCCTTGAGGTCGTTGGAACCTGACCTGTAAAACTCTTCAAGCTCCTGAGCATGGTGGTGTCCATCTTTAATCCCATCACTTAGGAAGCAAAGGTAGAATGATTGATCTCTACAGATTTGAGGCCTTACTGAACTATGTAACAAGCTCAGGGCCAGTTGGGCTACAAAATGACAACCCTGTTTCAAAACCAAAATAAATAAACAAAAAGACTTAAAAAAAAAAAAGAACTCTGAGCATATGGTGAAACCACTGCCATTGAAGAGGCAGCACAGACTACGGTACACTGAAACCACGCGCTATAGGAGATGCTGGTACTCAATGTACTAGGGAAACACTTCAACTAAGAATAAAAGAGACCTTTGACGTTGCCAGGTAAGAATTGAGGAGAGGGCCGGGCAGTGGTGGCGCACGCCTTTAATCCCAGCACTTGGGAGGCAGAGGCAGGAGGATTTCTGAGTTCGAGGCCAGCCTGGTCTACAGAGTGAGTTCCAGGCAGCCAGGGCTACACAGAAAACCCCTGTCTCGAAAAAAAAAAAAAAAAAGAATTGAGGAAAGGGAAGTAGAATTTCTAAAGCTGAATGTCTTAACTGAGAGGACCAGACACAGAACATAGCTGGTAAACTTGGAAATCAGAAGGGGAAAATCAAGCACAGAGAGGCAAGACACAAGATGCTGTGGTAGTCTAATTGAAGTTCCAGAGGAAAAGACTGAGGAAGAATCCAAATGTGAAGAAACCATAGATGAGTTCATGGAGACATCTACTCTTACAGTCTGTAATCTTAACCAATCCCCCAAAGAAATTTCCACCTAAACACACTAGTCAAACTGCAAAACAGCACACACATACACACAATCAAACACACACACACACAAACCTGAAAGCATTCGGGAAGAAAGGACAAAGGGCAGACCTTCCCACATGGCTGCTAATAAGTGGACAGCCGCCTTCTCCACAAAACTATGGAAGGAAGGAGACATTGGAATGTCATTCTTAAGGAGCAAGGAAAATAACATATCCCTCCGTCTAGCAAAAAACGACTTCCAAGTATCAATGAAAATAAAGAAAATAGAAATATATCATTCGGGAGTTTGCTGTGAGCTCCGACATAATCATTTCTTATGCACATTAGTATTTAGGAAATTGAGCTCTGGAAGTAAAGGCACTTCGGGAAGCAATGGGTACCAGAAAATGATAATAAACTTGGACAGAGTCTAAACCGATGTTGACCATACAACATAAAACATTTTAAGGAGCAAGAAAAAGCTTAATAGAGCTTATAGTACAGTGTAATGATGGTATGTGTGCTTGGCATTTTTCTTGTGGCTGGGACAAACTACCTGACTAAAGAAACTTCAGGAAGAATTTATTTCACCTCATAGCCCTAGGACAAGATCCATCACAGAAAGGAAGGGATGGCGGCAAGAGCAGCTCTTTGTCAGCAGGAGTGAGAGACAGGGCTGGTCACACCACACCCTAACTCAGCAAAGAGAAAGGGATGGATGCTTCTCTTTCTTAGTCGATCTAAGCCCCGAGTTTGTAGAAGTACCACCCACATTCAAGGCATGTCTTCTCTCTTCAACTAAGCCTCGATGGAAACACCCTTACAGACATGCTCAGAGATGTGTATCCTAGGTGATTCTAAATCTAGTCAAGTTGACAATGAGTGTGAACCATCACAGCATGTGAGCTGAGGAGGAGACAATGGGGGAGAGAGCGTTTGAAGGCCCTTAACTCATTCCAGGGGAAGTTAAATTTTGACTTATCGCAGAATAATTAATTAAGCATGAATATTAAAATTTCTAAGTTAGCACTTTAAAAGGAGAGAAACATGGTTATTAAATTTCAAAATAGGAAAGAATGGAAATGGGGCAAAGGTGGAGGAGATGCCATTTAAGATAAAAGAAGGCAAAAGATTGTAAAAGGCGATCTGCCTATTATCATGTTTAATTATGATTGAATGCAGATGGTTATGTATGAACAAGTAACTGGATTTTTATTGGGTGGATTTTAAGTTGTATTTTTACACCAAATATTTAATATTTTTATCTAATAATGTTCATGCATTATGAAAGAACAAAACATGAATAAAGCAATGTCTTCGATTCTGTATAGCTGCTTTCTTGCCAGCCTGTCTCCAAGCTTGCTATGGAGGTGATTCCCCTCTGGACAGCACAGCCTGAACCCGGGATTAATGTATGCTGCGCCAGCTACATCCTACCCACCCCACCACCTAGCTCTTTTGTCCAAGAGGCTGTGTCCAAACGTGAGCAACAGACGTATTACACAAAGCACTTGTAGGAAACACAAAGGTCAAGTGAACAACAAACCATGGTCTGAACCTAGCACAACGGTACACTCTATATACACCAAAAAGAATCCACCGTGGAACAGAGGAACGGAGTACGCGTGCGCAGTGAGCCACTTTCTGCGATGGTGAAGACTCTACAGCGCTAACGTCTCACGTACTTACCACTGAAAGAAATATTCAGATTAGAGTTTGTTTCGGCAAAGGCAGTGAAGAAATAAACGAAGCTTTCTCTCTGTTAGTGGAATTTTCAAGTCGTGGTTACAGACTTGGTTCCCAAGAACAACACATTTATCTTAATTTCAGCAAGTCAAGCTGTCTAGGTGGAGACATGGCATCCCTCCCTGGCAACACACGCATAGCAGAGAGAGCTCAGGCCCATACTGCTCATTCCAGATACTCAGCGCCCAGTGGCTGTCCTGTCTTGAAGGCACAAACACCTACGGAAGTTTGGGGTGTCCTGAGAACCAATGGGCACCAGTTAAATCTGTTTTCTGTTAAAAGTGAGGCCACAGCTTTTGGGGTACTGAATGAGGAGGTGTAGTGGTTTTAAAGTGAGTGGGTTCTAAAGACCAGGGAAAGGAACAGGAAGAACGGCAGGGGTGGGAACGGCCTCAAATTCACAAGGCTTTGGGTCCCTTATCCACGCTAGCTGACTACTAACTCTGGAAAGGTAAGCCCATAACCCAGGATGGGACATGTAGAGCCAAGTAGGCAGCCTAGGGTTGTGTAGTGTGTGTGTGCGCGCTGGTGCGTGTGTGTGCGTGTGTGTGTGTGTGTGTGTGTGTGTGTACAAAGTCTCACTATGCAGGCTGACCTTAACCTTATAATCCTCCTGTTTCAGCCTACAGGGTACTGGGATTACAGGTGAGCATAGAATCACAGGTGTCCCACCCTGATTAACCATACTCTGAGGCCCAGACCTTGAGAGGCTACCAGCAGGCACTGAACTGCAATTGCACCCTTAAAAAACAGACTGCATTCTGACCAAGTGCTTCAACTTTAGCCGCAAACCCTTTTTCCTCTACCACAAAGTACATTCATTTCCTTACAGTCCTTCAATGCATTACTTTTCAGGGCTGCACAACAAATAACATTAGCAGAGTCTAGATAGCGAAGACCAGTTAGCCTTCTGTCCCACGGCTCAGTCTGATTCCTGGCCACTTGGTCAGACACCCCATCCGACTAGTCCACAACAAGACACTTCGACGGGGATTGGGAGCCCAGCCATATCCAGCCCAGCCTCATGCAATGTCAGTCCTGGCTTAGTGCAGAAATCTAGTGCTTTGTGAGCAAGAACTGGCTATAGTATAGATACCACAGTGGCACCAAGAATCACAAAAAGGAGAATACACAGAAACTCAGCTACTGGGAGAACTGGCCCTTCTAGGGGTCAAGCTACCCAGAGCCCTGGCCAGGACACTCTGCCCTAAGCAAGCAAGCTTGATACACCTGATTGCAGAGCCTCCCTCCCAGCAGTCCTTCCTAGATGCAGAGCCTCCAGGGCTTCTGCGGACCTCTAACTGGCACTGCTGCCTTGCTCCCTCTAAGGGAGCTCAGGCCCTAAACAAAAGGATCCACAGGGGTTCTGCTTTCGGAACAAAAGTCTGCTTGAAGCGGAAGCACCCACAATCTTCACAGCCAAGTACTCCTTTAGACACCGCCCTCCGCTTTCGCCCCCTCCCCTTCCTTTCTCACAGGAAACGCCAGTGAGGCGCTCCAGGACAGCTGTGAGCAAAGCCCCTCTCCAGCCGGTCCTCGTTGAGGTCCCGTTTCCCAGACACTGAGATCGCAAACCTGCCAAACCCACATCCCCTCCAAGGACACTCAGTCACCATAGACTACAAAAGATCCAAACTAATGGTGGTGTGACTTAAGTTTGTGTTAACATGAAGTCATCTCTGGACACACCTTTACGGACTGACTCTACCAGCTACATGGAAACCCGCCCCCCTCTTGAAATGGAAGGAGAGTTCCCACTTTCTGAGGAAACCCAGTGCCCTGAGTCATACCCCCAGCCCCGCCAGAAACCTCCGTTTCAAAGTCAATGTTGCCACTTAGTGGCCAGGTCACCCTAGTCCATCTCTGGGCCTCAGTTTCCTCACCAGCAAACTTTGTCTGAAGTAAAGGTCAGTTACGGTAGTGCTTGGGAAGGACTCAGGACTATAGCCGACATAAAGCGTTCCTAAAAGTGAATGCGCCAGCACTCGTGTGCACACACATGCATACACACACACACACACACACAGACACACACACACACAGAGGCCGGACCAGTGAGATGGCTCAGTGGGTAAAGGCACCTGCCACCAAACTTGATGACCTGAGTTTGACAAGGTGATAGACTCTCACCTAATGTTGAGTATTCTCTTTTCTTGTCTTTGTAAATGGCTTTCAAATTATAGCCATGTCTGGCTCCTTTGGAGTCCCCCAGCCCCTACTTCAGGGCTCTGCCCATACCAATACTTCCTGGTATTGTTCCTCAGGGTCCGAAGAGGGCTAGAAAGAAAGAAACAAACAAACAAGCAAACGGACATATGGCCTTTGGCATGCTCGATTCGTTAAAATGGACCTTGGACGGCCTCCAAACAAGACCCCACTCACTTCTCCTCCCAGTTCCTTGATCTCTTGTCCCCTTCCACAGAAAGCTGTGCAAATGGCACAAGTTTCTGGATTATCCCCACCTGCTTGCTAGCTCTGTTATCAGTCAATCCTCTCAGCTTTATTAGCAGCACAAATTATCAGGAAATCCAACCTTTCAAAAGGCAAAATAAATGATTTTCTCTATGCTTGCTATTAATATGACACAGGGCCCAGCAGTGAATTCCCACGTACACAGGGCCTCAACTAATCCTTATGAGGCAGCTCAGTCCTTAGTTCATAGCTAAGGGAAGAAGTTCAAGTTTAAAAAAAAAAAAAAAAAAAAAGAGGGTAGTAACAAGACCAGGCTGGGTCTGGCTTTCTCTTTCCTTTCCACTCTGTTCTAAGCTGAAATGACAGCAACAGATGGCCCAGTGGAACCTAAGAAGGTTTTTGGCATCAGGAAAACTAAAAAACATGTAGAGAGAGGGAGGGAGGGGACGAATATGGGGGGTGGGGGCACATCAGGATGTAAATTATTGTGGATACCCCCAAATCTCCTTTGGACGGTACTGCCCCAAACCAAACCTCCTGGGGACCCTCCTGCAAACACAGAGCACAGCTGCGGAGGATGTCCTTTCAGCGGTGATGCTAAGTAGAGGCTGGCAGGTCGCCTTACCTGAAAGCATAGTTTTTCCTTTCATGCTTCTCTACTAAAAAGAAAGGGATTCCCCAGTAGACGAGATTTGCTCAAGCTGTTTCTGGAAACAGCTATCAAAGCCCAGGCAGCGGTTCAACTATGCAAGCCTCCAGCCTGTTAGGATCTCACACATGTGGAAATGATAAACAGGAGACTGCTGTGTGTCATCTGAGCCATCGGTGGCCATCAAAACCACAGCAAAGGTCGAAGCGAATACAGGAAAATCCATAAACTGTCTCAGGCCAACGATACTTTTCCAGAAGATGAAATTACTACTCTTTTTTCCCCATCAAATAGGCCTGGGAGGGAAGCTCTCTGAAGCAAAGATGGGGAAGGGTCTGCTCACTCTAGGGGAGGAGAGGGAGACCCCTCCCCCCCCCACCCCGCTAGTAGAGATGGTTGTGTAATGAGAGACTGTTGTGCTTAATAAGCCCTAGGGGGCTTCTCCTGTTTTGTAGAAGAGGAAGATTTAAAAAAAAAAAAAGGAAAACTTTCCCCACTTTTATGCTATTTTTCCAGCGTGTAAACTGGAAACAGCACTGGCTATCCAAGCCTTTAACACTAACTTTCTAGAAAAAAACAAAAACAACAACAACAAAAAAAACAGCACAAGATTAAAAGAAAAGAGAAATAGCTCCCTTTCCAAAATTAAAGACGAATCTTTTCTTAATCTCTAGATCAACTGAATCCTTACTAATCCACATAATTAGCTAAGTAACTACATTCTCTCCTTATCTCACGCACCTGAAAATAGGAGAAAAACAACTCAATTGCAACGTTTCGAGTAGGTCGTAAGTGCGAGTGGCTACCTGCGGGGCCTCCAAATGCTGCGCCCCTGCCATGATTTACTTTACTGTAGAAAAGGTGGGCTGTGTGCAGTGTGACTGCCGGTGCCACACAGCCAGCCACCTGTGACCCAGGATGCCTGAGGCCTCAGAGGTGGCCGGCTCAAGAAAGTGTCTTCAAATCCAGTCTCCCCTGAAACTGGGCGGGAAGAGGCATGTGGATTATGTCCCTGGAGCCAGCAAAGAGGCTGGTCCAGAGCGTGGACTCCCGTGACACTTCTCCCCTCAGCCCAGGCCCTCACTGGGTCCTCCTGGCTGGAAAGTAGAATGAGTAGCAGTGTGGATTTCTCCCCACCGTTGAGGTTCCCATTTCCAGAGATCCACTGGGAATCCAGCACCTCGGAGCTCGTTCCCCAACCTGGCCAGTAAGGCCCAGGTCCGAGGTCCCCAAGGCCGGAGTTGCGGGTTGCGGGGAGGGGTGAGACACAGAAGCGGAGACCCGGGTGAGGATCCAGCCTAGGGCCCTCGAGGGTATCAACTTTGGAGGTTCCTCCTCCAGCTTCCGCTGGCCTGGGACTTAGATAAATCCGTGGAAGAGAAAGAGGGCAGCGAGGCCGTTAGCGCCGCACTGCACGTCAAGCTGCGGTGGCGACAAGTGTGTGGCACTCTGCCGGCTACCATTCGCGTCCTTCTCCCACGACTGGCTACTTAGGAACCGCAGCACTCCTACCTGTGGCTCCGCGGGCGGCCTCAGCCTCCATGTTCCCGTTCAGTCAGTACGGAGTCTGCCACCTAGTCAGCCCCCACCTCCCCACCCCCTGTCCCTCAGGGCCACCTTTCTACCTCCGGTTCCCCAGGGGCTGCCCCGCCCTGCCACCTCCCGGGGGCTTTCTTCGCACTCCTTTTTCTCTTGCTGCGGACGTCTCTCACCACCCCCACCTCCACCCCCACCCTCACCCCCACCCCCATCCCCACCCCCACCTCCTCAGGACCACCGCCCAGTAGTTTCTTCACTAAACCTTGACTCCACAAAGTTTAATCCACGAAAAGAACGTCTTTTGAGCCAAAAGTGAGCTTGTTGCTGTTCTTGAACTACCATAAAGACAGGCAAGCACCCTCCTCCCCAGAGCCCCAAGCCTGTACTGGACAGATTTTTCACCACGCTCCCTTCTATGTGCAAAAAAAAAAAAAAAAAAAAAAAAAAAAAAAAAAAATTCATTTGCATTAACCCTTTTCAAGAACGTTGCATGGCTGAAAATAGCAAAAATGTAATAAACTTTCTGTTTTGTTTTGTTGGTCTTTTTGAGACAGAGTTTCTCTGTGTGGCCCTGGCTAATCTAGAACTCACTTTGTAGACCAGGCTGGCCTGTAGATCTGCCTGCCTCTGCCTCCCCAGTGCTGGAATTAAAGGTCTGAGCCACCACACCCTGCCTTGAAGGAAACTTCTTAAAATCAAATATTTACAGAGAAGGAGAACAACTGGAAAACAAGATACAATATCTCAGGGAAGATAGGAAGTAAACAACATAGAATAGCTTCAGGAAATCCCAGGAATGGAGCAGATTCACTGGTGTCCTCCCTCCAGAGAGTATATAAGGAGAAAAGCCTGCTGAGAGTTAGCCCCTGATTGCCTGGAAAGAGTAGAGACCAGCTAAATTGTTT
The DNA here is from genome assembly GCA_021653895.1 of Mastomys natalensis. Lineage (NCBI taxonomy): Eukaryota > Metazoa > Chordata > Mammalia > Rodentia > Muridae > Mastomys > Mastomys natalensis. Next base: position 571,572 of record JAJTUV010000081.1, read on the forward strand.
AGAAAGAGGCTCAGAGGCCTGCAGGCTGTGCAGTGTGCTCCAGGTTTTCAGCTTTTGTGAACTGTCACCCATGCTGAGGTGGCCTTTGGTGATTCAGCTGTCTATTTCTGCTCCTGTTAGTAGTCCCTCACCCATAATCCTGTAAGTAACCCCAATAAACTCATTGATTCCAAGTTAGAGTTTGCTAACAGCTGTACTTTGTCTTTGTCCTTTGGTCTGTTGTCAGTTCCCAGTCTGGGCTGAGTAGAAAGAAGGTGGCTTATGTAACAATCCTGAGAGAGACAGGTCTGTGGGTAAAGGTGCTTCCAGTGACTCCTGATGAATTAAATTCAATTTCCAGAACCTATATAAAAGTGGAAGAGAGAATTGAATTGACAAAGTCCCCTGACCTTCACACTTGTACCGTGGCATTGATACCTATGCATATAGTAATTAAAAAATAGAAGGTAGGCCTGGAGAGATGGCTCAGAGGTTTAGAACACTGGCTACTCTTCCAGAGGTCTTGAGTTCAATTCCCAGTAACCACATGGTATGGCTCACAACCACCTATAATCAGATCTGGTGCCCTCTTCTGACCTGCTATATGCATAATAAATAAATAAATCTTTTAAAAATTAAATAAAAGGTATACTGTCCTTTATAAGATAAATTGTCTCCTTAAATATATGTGCATGTACATATATATATGTGTGTGTGTGTGTGTGTGTGTGTGTGTGTATGTATGTATTTAGAGGCCACTTTAGTCTCAGAAACTTGTATATACTCTCCATTTTGTACTAGGCTGAATTCTAACAAAGAACTGAGTTTCCAGAAATGCCTTCTGGCCCCAGATGCCTTGTATGAATTTAGACTACAATATCTCATCCTGTGTAGGTTAGCACACAGTCAGAATTGAAACCCAGTAGTTGCTAAAAAGGCTCTGGTTGGTTGGTTTTGATCCAGGCCAAATTATTAGAGAAGCTATCTGAAGTATTTGACAGCTAGTAACCCACTTAAAATGGCAGATGTGAAAGACAGTTGGAAATATAGAACATGCATGTACCCAATTGGCTACCCTTTCTCTTGCCCCACCTAATCTGTGGTTTTGTGCTTTAAAAGGTTACTCTGTATTGCGTCCCACCAAGCATTTCCCTGATGTATCAGTTTCTGAATAAAGACACTTTTTCTGCCTCAACCTTGGCTTTCATAGGAGATCATCCCCAAATTCCTGGACACTAACACATACATATGTGTGTGTGTGTGTGTGTGTGTGTGTGTATGTATTTCCATCATATATATTTCCATTATATTTTTTTTCATTATATATGCTTTTGTTTGCTATTTCTATAACCATTTCATAGTATTAGAACTGCAGTAGCTTAATCCTGTGCTTAGATTTCTGAGACAGCAAACCTCAGCACCAGCTCAGAACACTTTCCTTCGAATGCTTTGTGTACATTCTTTGACAGATCTACCCTGAGATACTTGCTGACACTTGATGGCTTTCACAAAAGGCCCCTCTCCTTTACTAATTACATTAGAATTAACAAAACTTTTCGATTTGGGCCCAAGCTAGTCTCACATCCAGCCACTTCTGAGGTCTGACATGCTCAGAATTATCACAGATTTCCTAAACAGATGAGCAGATTGTCCACAAAGGAGACCCTATATTTCTAAGTCTTCTTAACACAGACTCAGCCACTTAACACTCACTACTGACACCAAAATTGCCCTGGGCCCTAAGCCAACATAAAAGAAAAATGCCATTTATATCTGTGTTAAGAGGAGGGGCTCAGCAAAGACCTAGCCATGTGTTTGATATGGCCTTTGTCCCAAGAGGACTCTTAAGTATCACTATATCTTTCATCTGGCCTTACTTATCAACACAAGAATTTCCTCTGTGTTAAAAGTACAGCTGTTGAGTCCTTCCCAAGGTATTAGAGAAATTAAACAGTAAAAATTCAGCACCTAAACAATTGGCCCAGCCAGCTCCTGGATTTTAATGAATAAACAAATTCCTGTTGCAACAGTTGTTACTATTTATTGAAGACAGGCTTCCTAAAAAAAAAACAAAAAGTGAAGGGGGTGTTGGAGAGATGGCTCAGCAGTAGTTAAGAGCACTGAGTTTTCCAGAGGACCCAGGTTCAAATCCCAGTGCCCACACAGAAGCTCACAACTGTCTGTAACTCCAAGATCTCACACATCAATGCACACACACAAATTTTAAATGTATTAAAAATAAAAAGTGATAAAGTAAGGGTTAATACAAACCCCAAAAATGTGACAGACAAAAACCACAGCTAGGGGCTAGAGAGATGGCTTAGCTGTTAAGAGCACTGACTATTCTTCCAGAGGTATGGAGTTCAATTCCAGCTCACAACCATCTGTAATGGGATCAGATGCCTTCTTCTGGTGTGTCTGAAGACAGCAACAGAGCACTCATATAAAATAAAATAAATAAATAAATCCAAACCAAACCAAAACAACAACAGCAAAAAACCACAGGTAAAGCTTCATGCTATAGCATGTGGCCGAAGAACACTGTTTTCTAGAATACGAAATAAAGAACATCTACATTATAATTCACAGGAAAAAATTAGAGAATACATTATCTTAACTGGACGTGGTGGTCCTATAGGACTGAAGAGCTGAGACAGGGGAGTCATTTGGGCTTAGTAGTTCAAGGCCATCTTAGACAACATATGGAGATTCCATGTCAAAAAGAAAAGGAAACCAGAAACTCATTGTCTTCTATATCCGTTTCCTATGGAAAGCTGACAATAATCTCATTGTTGTAGCAAAGCCCCTAATATCTCAGTTTTATGGTTGCTTTAAAAGTTTTAAATGGTTGTTTCAGAACGTTATAAAAAAAAAAAAAAAAAAAAAGTCCCAAAGTACTAATTCTTAAATAAGAAAGAGCTACAAGCATTTGAGCGGGAAGCCCTTTTAAGTGTGGGGTTTGAAAACGAGAAGTGAGCTGAGAATCTACCAGACAAGATCAGGTGCATTCAGAGCAGCATACCCAGAGACAAATCCATCAATGTATGATTTTGTATCTCCATGAACATAGAGTAGAACTTTGGGGTCTTCCCTAGATGGGCGCTGAAGCCGAATCCCACTTTGTTCTGTACAATGAGCCAGCAACTGCAGGCCAAGGCTGAAGGGGGGCTTGGAATCATTGCTTCTCACCAAACATGAAAAATAAAACCACTGGTAATTGAGGTGGTTAATTCCTGGTTTAAAAAAAAAAAAAAAAATTACTGTAATTTTAAAAACGACAGTGTTTGCTGGATTTATTCAGCATGCTTTTCTGCATGAACCTAACAAAAAAGAAAGTAAAGCAGTGAGGTTTTGATAAATTATTCTGTATCATATAATCTTTGTTTAGTGTGTGTGTGTTGTGTGTGTGTGTGTGTGTGTGTGTACAGGGGTCCACGTAAATGTGTGCACACATGTAGAGGCTAGTGGACTACCTTGTGGGTAGCATCTTCAAAAAAGACGACCTACTTCCTTTGAGAGCATTTTTTTTTCACTTTTTTACTGGTTATTTTATCTATTTCAAATGTTATCCCCAAGCTGGGCGGTGGTGGCGCACGCCTTTAATCCCAGCACTTGGGAGGCAGAGGCAGGCGGATTTCTGAGTTCGAGGCCAGCCTGGTCTACAGAGTGAGTTCCAGGACAGCCAGGGCTATACAGAGAAACCCTGTCTTGAAAAAAACCAAAAAAAAAAAAAAAAAAAAATCAAATGTTATCCCCCTTCCCAGTTTCCCCTCCACAAACCCCTTATCCCCTCTTCCCTGCCTTTATGAAGGTGCTCCCCCACCTGCCTCTTTGAGAGCATTTTTATTGCTTTTTTTTTTTTTTAGCTTGGAGCTCACCAATTCAGCCAGTCTGGCTGGCCAGTGAGCCCCAAGGAGTCAACTCCCTCAGTGCTGGGATGACAGGCACACACCTCCATGCTTAGAATTTTTATGTGGTTGCTGAAGATTGAACTTGGGTCCTCCTGCTTCTCAGATAAGCACTTTATTAGCTGAGCTATATCTCCAGGCTCCTAAGTCACTTAATCTTTAGGTCCCAGAACCCTAACTAGGACAACAAGGCAATGAGGAAAAGACAGACACAAGGACACCCAGGAAAGCTGGGATTGGGTGGACTGGGCTGGCTGCTGGAGAAGTGACAGCATCCCGGAAGCTTAGCTTCTTTATTATATACAATGCTTAAGTAGTGCATACAGCTGAACTGGGAGGCAGAATGTATGATGTACAGCTGAATCCAGGAGACAGGCTTAGCTGAACTGGGTAGGCACAGTCTCTATAGGAGAGCAGTCTTCAGGCTCCAGGGGCAAAAAAGCTATGCTGGACATTTTCTGCACACACTATCAACATCCACAAGGGGAGCAGAGGAAGGCTTGCCCCTTCCTCTGAGCTTCCCTCTCAGCCTTACCAGGGGAAGGCTTTGCCACTTCCATGGACTAAGGCATTGGGGTCCTTGACATGGCTGTGCCCATATCAGCAGCATCCATTCACTCAGGACTGTGCTTCCTCCCTACTGTACAGAGACTCCACTTCTCTGTGAAGAGCACTCAGTAGGATCTGAGCCAAAGGACAAGACCCACCCCTGAATTCTCTGTGTTTTCTTTATATGTATAAGCCTATGTAGCAACTAATTTATTATAAATAAGACATGGTAAACAGTTATCAACATTAACTAATAATACATAATTAAGTAGGACAGTTCTTTTTTTTTTTTTTTTTTTTCTTTTTTTCTTTTTTTGGTTTTTCGAGACAGGGTTTCTCTGTATAGCCCTGGCTGTCCTGGAACTCACTTGGTAGACCAGGTTGACCTCGACTCAGAAATCCCCCTGCCTCTGCCTCCCAAGTGCTGGGATTAAAGGCGTGCGCCACCACCGCCCGGCTAAGTAGGACAGTTCTAATAATATGCTGTAATAGTCTCGCCAATGTAATTTCTTAGGGCCATTATGAAGTAAGATAAGAGTTTCATGAACACAAGTCTCAGGATACCTGCACAGTCCATCTGATAACCGAGAGATCTGTTGAATGATAAAGGTATGAGCAGCATATATACAAAGTAGCCACCCTGGACATAGTGATGGGTCACATCCAGGCAGGACAGAACTTAACACTGCGAGATTCTCTCACACTATTCCAAACAATGTGTGATTTAAACTTATGCATTATTTATAACTGGAACTTTTCATTTAATATTTCCGGGGCCACTAGCAAGCATGGGTAACTGGAGCAGAATTGTTTAACGATGAGGTACAAGTATAACCAACATATGCAGCTTACTGAAAATTTACCTCAGCACTTTATACCGTACAAGGTTTCTGTAAGAGAAATATTGAGTTCTAGCGGATTTCACATAGTACAACCCATACCCCCCTTTTGTCCACCTATGTTTGTACAGCCCAAGACCCAAAAATAGTCTCTACACTTGAAAAAACGTTAAAAAAAAAAAAAAAAAAACATAGCAAAAGAAGGACCATTTCACAACAAGTCAATATTATAGGAAATTTAAAATTCATCATCCATAATCATGGGAGTAGGGTCATAGCTGACTTACATAGCCTCTACACCACATGCCCACTGCAGCAGGAACAGCCAGAGAACTGCACCAGAGGCCATGTGCTACACAAAGCTAGAAGCACTTCCTGCTTGGCCCTTTATAGAAACTTTATAGCTACCCACCCTTGGGGGACAAAGGAGCAGGAGAGATGACTCTCAAATGTGAGGTGACATTTTTTGGAGAATCAGTTAGTGCTTTGACAAGAAGCAATTTAGCTATGGGCTATGTGATTGACGGTAGCCATAAATGGAGAGTCTGAGAGCAGAGATGCCCGACGTAGGGGAGGGTCTACACTAGCATTCTTTTTGAAACAATCGCTGCTTCTGGATGATTGATTTCATTTTCCTCCCCCCTGCAGGAATTTGATCAGTTTGATGAAATTTCACTGACGTCAACTATCCAACTGTCTGTGTCGTACCAAAAGAGCTGTTTGCCTCCAAGACAACAAACAGCCCGTGTGATCCTTTCTCTTGCTTAAGCAGGAAGTCACCACTCAACAGTAAGGAATTTAAAACCAATCCCACAAAGTTTCGTGTTTGGTATAAAATGTGAAATATTTGAAGTCTGGGGATATTGTCATCTCGGAGGTCCCCAGTGAGAGTACAGGGATGCTTTCCGGTTCAGTGAGAGGGTCGCACCTTGCCCTCCAGTCGAATATAATTGCAAACATTCCCCTCTGGGGAATATCTTGTAAGAAAGATTACCATGCTTTCTGTTAAATCAAACCTCTCCCGTCCTTGCCTTATAAATTCTCAGGCTTACTGTATTTCATCAGCCTAAAGGCAGGGCTTGACATCAGCGATTATTCGAGAACATTTGTTTTTACGCTGGAAAAAGAAACGAGAGAGCAAATCCCAGACCTGAAAACCGACAATAGTGGATACGTCATTGTGACTAGCGAGAATACTTTATATCAGTTAGGGACTTTTTAAAAACTTCATTACAAAGTTAGAGAAAACATTAGGACAGAAGAAAAATGAATGAATTTGGGGAAAGTGGAAACTCCCAGATGCATGCCAGTATAAGGGAAAATTAAAACAGCCCGTGTCCAATTCAAATACAAGCAAACCAACCAAACAAAAAATAATACCATCCCGGCATGGCAGAACATACCCACAATCCCAGATTTTTATGAGAGATGGAACACAAATATCACATAAGCCCAAGTGTTTTGGGCTAGCTTGTGCAATACATCAAGACCTTTTCTAAATAATGATAATAATGATAATAATAACAATAGCAGCAAGAGATCATAGCTCCGTTATCAAAAGAGTAGAGTAGGATTGTTTACACCTGGTAATTGCAGTCGAGACTGCTTCCTCTCAGCATAGTAAGAATTAGTAAACAGGGTCACATGACATCGTGACATTTGTTCATTTTATTTGAGTCAGAATTTCTCTGTGTAGCCCTGGCTATCCTGGGACTTACACTGTAGACCAGGCTGGCCTCGAACTCTCAACGATCTGCCTGCCTCTGCCTCCCGAGCACTTGGGGCTTCAGCGCCACCAGCAACCACCTTTATAAACTGGGATATTTTGTCTGTCATCTGCTTTAGCTGCGGCAGGGAAGGAAGCAAATCCCTCCTAACAGAAATAGGAAAAGGCCACCAACCAGAGAGGGACAGCTCAGTAAAGGAGTTGGATAAATGTCTAAAAATGCCCACAGGACTGTGAGAGACTAGGACCAAGACACCCACCCATTCCCATCACACCTGCAGCCAGGCCAACCACAAAGCCACCTGAGTTGCCCTAGAACCTAGTCAGTCTCAGCCTCCTGGGAAAGTACTAGATTGGCTTTCACTTCTTCCTGGGTAACAAAAGAAGCCAGGACTCCACCTCCAGGGCCAATTAAAGGGAAGGTCTCACAGTGGCCAATTAAGGAGTTAAAGACTACTGGGGCTCATCGGATCACCTGTGCCTTGCTTCCCTGGCCTCACCCAGATGGGGAGAGAGAAGTATGAATTTTGTTTCTCTTTTTAAAAAAAATATTTTAGTTAAAAACGACGACGACGACAACAACAACAGCCAAAACAAAACTAAGTATTTTTGAAAGGCCAGTATGCTGCATAACACATCAACAGAGGAACTGGCCCAAAAGTAAGGTTTCTCTTTATTGTTTCTCTGGCAGATTTTAAAAGATCACAAGTGAATCTAGAACTCAGAGAAATGCCAAGACTGTGGGTGACATCGGATGGCACTTTTGCCAGGGAGCGCAGTAGGAAGCACTTCACAGACAGGATGAACCAGTTTGAAGCCACCAGACATCAGGCAGCTAGTGAGCCCCTGTCACTCCAGGCAGATGCAGCTGGGGACATGCGTGGGAGGCAGGATGCTTCGTATAAGCGGGCGGGGGTGAGCCCCACTTCACAGAACAAGGAAACCGAGATAAATTTGACAGTGGACCCACCGGGTCTAGGCAGCAGGTGCTTGCAACCACCGCCTACAGTCAGCTTCCAGTGAGTGTTTTCTCAGGGTTTGGTTGCTCGTTTAAATGCTTCGCAGAATTCAAGAGCAATCACAAAACAAGTCACACTTTCCAAACACTGGGGAACACTCTGGGCAGCAGGGGTTTCCATCGAGAAAAAAAAAAAAAAAAGAAAGAAAATCAAGGTAATCAAGAAGGTAGGTGCAAACAACAGAGAGGGTGACCCACGGGGTGATTTCGGTCATAGGTCCTAGTAACCGCGCAGTATTGGGACAGCTGGTCGCTACAGGGTCGAGCACCTGGATGTCATGCATCCTACAGAACCAACTAAGCTGAGTCCACAGAAGTTTGGCGGCGCTATGACCCTCGAGTGTCCAGAGGCCACCAAGTCTGCTCTCGAGGGGCGTGGCCTTTCCACACTCCCCACGTGGTCCTTTTCTGTCCTTGATCCTGGCTGGACCAGCCTAGGGCAGCCGGGTCTCATGGATACGCAGTCTCGCTGCGTGGTGGTGACGGGTAAGCCCACATTTCCCTGCGTTCTGTGTTTCGGCTGCTTTCTGCTGGGGCCTGGAATGCGCACTTGCTCGACACTGCTTGTAAACAGCTCTCCCAGGGGAACATGAGTGGCAACTGGTGTTGGTAGGAATTCCAGATGGAAGCTGACTTCCTGCTCTGCCCTATTAAAAAACACAGGCTTTCCTGCCTCTGAGCTCCTTCGCCACAAATAACTTGAATGCGGTGCACAGAGGTGCCCACTGTGACTTAGACTCACACAGACCTTGTTTGTCCTTCAACCCTTGGGGAGGAGCCCAGGCTGTCACCTGCTGTCCCTAAGCCTAGGACCCAGCGGGAAAGGGTAGAATTGCAGATTCAGACAGAACAGACCCTCACCAGGCTCACACCATCCCTTTAAAGGACCTGGCCTTGATGGAGACTGCAGTGCCCCATCCCCCACCCCATGGTGCTTTTGCTGCTATAGAAACACTGAACTAACCAACACACACACTGGTTGTTGATGCCTCTGAACCCCTTCACACACACACACACACACACACACAACTGGTTGATGCCTCTGAACCCCAAAAGGTCAGCCTGGAAGGAATGGTGGCTGCTTTGTCCTCCATCTCAGCAACACATCTGAAGTCACCCCAGCCACATGCACCTGTCATTGTCACAGCTGGTCCCTACGGGCTTACTCTTTCCTCACGATGCTCTCATTTTTAGTCAGACGCTAAAGCACTTTATTTATTTTTAGTTAGACACATTTGGCACATTTCAAGTTTTCCAACTTGCATTCAGTAAAGGGAACATAAAGGATTCCTGTCACCTGTCCTGATTGAAAGCTTCTTCGATAAATACTTATGGACGGTGGTGATTCATACTATCAGCCTTCCAAAAGGAGAAAAAAGAGCATTCTTTTGAGACACTCTTATCCCCTTGCACTTTTGATTTTTTTTTTTTTTTTTTTTATTTCGGGTCTAGAGATTGAATGGCTCAAATTTCACTTGGTGTTCTCAGGAAACCATACTCTTGGTGAAAAGCAGTGGCTGTCTCAAATGAAATATGGGCATGGAAATGTGCTGCCCCCTCTTGGACTCACATCTTACCCTACATTTCTCTCATCAGCCTGCAGTAACTGGGAGTCTGACGCCATTGGGAAATGCCCACTGAATCCCAGAGTGTGGCCTGCCTTTATTAGTGATGTTTTGAGTTGCCAGGGCAGATTCTTCATTTTATTGGACCTGCTGGATGGGTAATCTTGTCTTGACAACTGGCATGTCGACAGATGTTGGAAATGCAAGGATTCTAACCAACAGCCTTAAGATCAAGGTAGTGGCAGGCACCAACAGTAAAATGAGAGACCAGGCAAGCCTGCAGTCCTCCCAGGTTTCCCTGATTCTACCAGATTTCTCTAGCTGACTCCCCAACCATCCAAGCAGTCTGATGGTATGAGCTTAGCCAGCAAAACAGACTCTAACTTTTCCCTGAATTGTCCTTCCTAATTTAAAACAAACAAGGATGTAGTTTTCTCAGAGCTGAATATGGTTCTAAAGCACGTGATATATGTGTCGATGGGTTTTTAATGACCCTAGAGGAAGCTGTCTTCTCAGTCTTTCTACTTAATCTCAACATTCTCCACGCTGTTCTTTACGGCTGCAGGTTCCCACAGCAGCTGCAAGACTGTGCATCCTGTCAGTCAAAGCCAGATGGTAGTTCTGAGATGGTGGGCCATTTTGTTGAAAAGCTTTCTGTCCCCAGAGGTTTTTCTCCCTGTGAACCAATCGTGTTGATGGGTCGCAGTTGCCAGGCACAGCTGGATCTCCCCTCCAGTGTTACCACCTACTCTAGAGGCCCTGGGGTACAGCGACTTGATGTGACATTCTGATCTTTCACAGACTCAAATGTATGGGAATTGAAGAGTGTGTACTGAGAGTCAGGTGAGGGACTCAAACCCTCAGTCATACTCCAGATAAAACTGAGGAGGACGATGCTCGACCCTACCTACCTGCAGCCCAAGCTGAGTCTCCTCCTCCTTTAGTCTGACACACTAGCCTCCCCCAGTAGGAGACCACACTTTTTGATTTTAGAAATATAGATTAAGAAGAAATGTAAAGAAATGTACAGAGAACTCCTTGCAGCTCTCCCTAGAGTTGCCTGATGCTGCATCTTCAATGTCAAAGTCAACGTATGACATCAAGTAAAAAAGAAAGAGAGAAGCAGAGAAAGGGGGAGAAGGAAGGGAAGGAGGAAGGGAGGGAGGGATTTAAGGAATGAGCATGTGCACATGTGCACACAGATAGATACAATTTCGCCAGTGAGAGGCTTCCTGGAATTGCCTCCCCCCTTAAAATGCCCTCCCAGACTACTGCTTTATAGCTTCTTCCACACTTCCTTCCCCCATTTTAACACTTGGGGTGCTTTTCAGATTCATTTGGTTGTAATAAAATATCCAGAAAACAAACAAACAATGAAGGATAAAGGAATTTATTTCGGTTTACAGTTCTAGGTTATAGTCCATCATTGTGGGAAAGTCAGCATAGGAAGCTCAGACAGCTAGTCACATCACACCCCCAGTGAAGAGCAGAGAGAAATGCATACATCCTTGCTCTCTTGTTTTCTTCTTTGTGTTCATTCTTTTATAGTTCAGGACCCAATGCCTAGGGAATGGTGCTGCCCATAGTTAACTGAGTCCCCCCCACATCAATTAACAAGACAGTCCCCAGAAGAAATGCCCACCAGACAACAGACTGTAGATGATCCTTCATTGAGACTCTCCTTCTCAGAGATTCTAGGCTATATATCAGGTTGACAAATCTGACCACCACAGAGTTAGTTTTCATGTCGGTCGAGATGTTGTAACAAAACATTTGACATGCGAACACCATAGATAGAGGAGAGATTTATTTTATAACTCTCGTCAGAAGTTTCCATCCACTGTGGTCAGTATCATTGTATCTGAGCCCTTGATGAGGGAGAACATCATGATAACAGAGGAAAGTAAAAAAGAAGGTTTTGGCCGAGCAGTGGTGATCCCAGCATTGGGAGACAGAGGCAGGCAGATTTCTGAGTTTGAGGCCAGTCTGGTCTACAGAGTGAGTTCCAGGACAGCCAGAGCTACACAGAGAAACCCTATCTGGAAAAACCAAAAAAAAAAAAAAAAAGTTTTTGTCTGATGGTAGACAGGAAGCAGAATGTAACTGTGACAGGAACCCAAGATATAGTCCAAGGAAGTGCTTCCAGTGACCTACTTCCTCCCACCTGGCTCTTTCTCTAAGTTCTACCACCTCAAAGTAGTTTATTCTAATTTTAAATAATCAGAGAATGACCATTTGTGGGGGCTGGAGAGATCTCAGTGCTTAAGAGCACTGGCTATTCTTCCAGAGGACCAGGGTTTGATTCTCAGCACCCACCATGGTTGGCTCATGACCACCCATAACTTCAGTTCTAAAGGATCTTACACCCTCTTCTGGCCTGCATGGGCACCTGTACACATGATTAAAAATAAATAAGTTTTTTTTGAAAAGTCAGTTAAACCAAAACATTCATAGGCAAGCCCTCATGATGTCATCCTCTCTCTCAGACACACCTAGTGCTATGCTGGCCATCTCTTTTTTTTGTTTGTTTGTTTTTTTGTTTTTTCGAGACAGGGTTTCTCTGTGTAGCCTGGGTTGTCCTGGAACTCACTCTGTAGACCAGGCTGGCCTCGAACTCAGAATTCTGCCTGCCTCTGCCTCCCAAGTGCTGGGATTAAAGGCGTGTACCACCACCGCCCGGCGGCCATCCCTTGATACAATCAAGTTGGCAGTCTTTATTAACCAGTTCCCCTGACATCCATTAATCTCTTTGCTACTTTTTAAATTATTTTTATAATGAAAATATTATGCGGCGTGGTGCGCACGCCTTTAATCCTAGCACTTTGGAGGCAGAGGCAGGGATTTCTGAGTTCGAGGCCAGCCTGTCTACAGAGTGAGTTCCAGGACAGCCAGGGCTATACAGAGAAACCTGTCTTGAAAAAACCAAAAAAAAAAAAAAATATTATGACATGGAATCAGTAGTATGTGCCCTCTGATACTAGAATTTTTTCCAGTGTGTTTCTTCTGAGGTCCATCCAAGTTTTTGGAATGTGTTAATAAGTATGTTATTTTAAAATGTGAATCAATTTATTTATACTGGCTGGCACAGAGGGTAAGAATGCTTGCTGCTTAAGCATGATTTAAAAAAAAAAAAAAAAGGCCAGGTATATCCATGCATGTAACCTGTAACACCAGCACAGAGAGGGGGAGAGACAGGGTCTCTGTCTCAGCAATAAGACAAAAAGTGATAGTAAAGGACACCTGATATCCTCCTCTAGTCTCCACATCTACACCTGTGTACACATCTGCATACATGCATGTGCATGCAACACACACACTTCTCATGCTGTACAGGTCACTCATTTAAAGTTTGCGTTTCAGTGCATCTTAATATAGATACAGAGATATAGAGGCTAAAAAGAGATTGCATCGATGTCATGGCCCATAGTCAACAGGTACAGCCCCAGGGAATGGCAAATTCACCGTCTCTCTTTATAGTTGTGCCTATTCGGGACATCTAGCATACTGGATTCAGAACATGTTGTCTTTTAGCACTGACTTATTTACTTACCATGCTTACAGTGTTCATCCATGTTGTAGTGTGTGCTACAGTGTTCATCCATGTTACAGTGTGTATCAATACCTCAGGTCCTTTCGCTACAAAGGATTTCATTGTATGGATTATTCCACATTTGTTTCTCATTCATCAATTTATAAACATCTAGGTTGTTTCTACTTTTTAGCCTCTTTTCATGGCAGAGTAATATTCTACAATATGGATAATTCCATAGCTTACTAAGTTGTTCAGACGGTTAGCTTTTAATTGTCAGTTTGATAAAACCTAATCACCTGAAGAGAGTCCCAGTGAAGAGTTGTTGAGGAATTAGGTTGGCTTGAGGGCATGCCTTTTGGGGATTATCTTAGTTAAGCTAATTGATGTAAAAGAACCAGTTTACTGTGGGCAGCACTGTTCCCTAGGCAACGGTTGGCCTGCTTGCATAACAACATTCCCTAGTAGTGGTTTGCCTGTGAGTATGTCTGTGCTCACAATTAAGACAATTAACTAATTGATATGAGAAGGCCCAGTCCACTATGGGTGGTACCATTTCCTAGGCTGGGGATCCTTGGGCTGTAGGAGAGTAGAGAAATCAAGGGGAGCACAAGCAAGTGAGCACATCGATATTCTCTCTGCTCTGTGACTGTGGATGCTCTTTGATGTGACTAGTTGTTTTATAGTCCCTGCCTTGACTTTCCCACAGTGATGGACTAAAACATAACTGTATGCTGAAACACATTCCCTTCTCCTCTAAGTTGCTTTTCGTTACTGTTGTTTTTATCACCGCAACAGTTAAAGTAGAACGGTTATTAACAACCTGTGGAAGAACATACAGATAGTTTACAGCTTTAGAGTACTTAGAGTCCTAGTGTCCAAACCAGGAGATGCGCTCCCTCAGAAACACACATGGACAGGACTCGCTGTAACATGAGGTTTAATGAACCAGTGCACTGGGGTTCTCTCCATGTAAGCAAGAAGAGAACCCCAGTTGGAGCTAAGAACAGTGTTTATACAGTTTAAGGGGTGGAAAGTGACTAGGCACAATGTGATTGACGTAACAGGTGACTTTTAAACTGATTAGTCTTTGGGGAATGAGATAGCAAGAACCTCCCTTGTCTGTAAGTGGCAAGGACTGGTCGGTCCTGTAGAATGTGTGCTCTGGGCCTTTCTCACCCACAGGTGGGTTCCCTCCCTGTGGTCTGAGGAATGTTAATCCGATTTTCCCTTCCTCCTTTGAAGGTTAATCCAGTAGGTGGCTTCTAACTAAGGAATGTGCTCCTCCCAGGATGTGTCCTGGGGCAGTTAATTTTTGAGTTTAACTGAATTCCTTCAAGAGCACTACTGTGAACAGTAGTTTCCAGTTCTGAGATCGCTGTCCAGGTGTGTAACAAATGTTGCCGCTATCAGATTACGCATCTATTACAGCTCCTTCAAAAAAACCTCTCAACAACAACATCTATCACCATATTGCAAAGTGGCATCTTTACGTTCCCATCAATATGTGAACCCCCGTTTCTCATTCTTACAGCTTTTGTAGGTAGTTGTCACATTTCACAGTGGCCATATTTCATTTTATTGTCTTATTACCTGGACATTATTATTTATTATTATTATTAATATTAATAATTGGAAATTAATCTCAGAACTGGAAACTATTGTTCACAGTAGTGTTCTTTGTAATACCCTAACTATAACCTCTTTGTTTTCCCACAGGTTGTTAATAACTGTTCTACTTTTACTGTTGCTGTGATAAGACACAACAATTACTTCATTTTGATACAGGTTCTTGCTATCTAGCCCAAGCTAGCCTGGAACTTTGAATCTTCCTACCTCAGCCTCCCAGGTGCAGGGCACTGAGGCTCTGAACCATGAGTTAAGCATGCTCTCCTGTGCTTCTGTGGTGACTGTAAGTCCTCTGCAGTGAAAAATCTCCTCATTCCTTTTGCCTAGTTTTCAATTAGACTTTTAAAATTATTTAATCTCCATAATAGTCCTCATTACAATAGATATGTGCTTTTAAAACTGTTCTCCCTTAATAGCCTTTTCATCTTCTTAACAGAGTTTTTAAAAGAGCAGACTTTCTTAACTCTATTGTTTTTTGTTTGTCTTGTTTTTTAATTTTTTTTTCTTTTTGTTTTTTTCGAGACAGGGTTTCTCCGTATAGCCCAGACTGTCCTGGACTCACTCTGTAGACCAGGCTGGCCTCGAACTCAGAAATCCACCTGCCTCTGCCTCCCAAGTGCTGGGATTAAAGGCGTGCGCCACCACCGTCCGGCTGTTTGTCTTGTTTAAGACAAGCTCTTGGGGGGGGGGTGCACACATTTAGTCTCAGCAGAGACAGGCAGATCTCTATGAACTGGCCTACAGAGGGAGTTCCAGGAAAGTTAAGGTTAATAGAGAAACCCTTTGTGTGGAAACCCTGTTAATTAATGTTGAAATCTACCATGTCCAAATGGCTCATCTGAGCTCAGTGCAAAATGGAGGGCCAGCTTGGCTTCCCCTTCTTTGACGTTGTCTGGGGATCCTGACTTCCCACACCCTTTACCTGGGGAAGGTCAAGTAGTCCTTGGCAGACCTACAAGCTTCCTCTTTTCCTGATAAGAACCCACCCAACAAGTACCTGGGATTTCTGGAATGCCTCTCCTTACAATGAGGTATTCACAGAACTTTAAACCCTAACCAACGGTTTTTTATTTACTCTGAAAACTCCTTTGCACTCTTCAAGGTCCATATATAAGCCTGGTTCACCCACAAATAAAGTGTACTCATACAAGCCCACTCAAGTAGAGGTATGCTCACAAGCCAAGATCCTCTAAAAGAGCTGTTTCATTGAAGATTGTTGGAGAAGGCCTTCATCTAAAAGAACTGTAACACTAAGATCCTTGGAGAAGGCTCTCTCTTTCTCCCTCTCTCTCTCTCTCCCTCTCCCTCCCCACCCCCTTTCTCTCTCCAACCCCCCACTGGCACTCCTACCCATTTGATCCTGTATACCCTACCATTTCTGGACTCTGTTTCATCTTTCCCACCCAGTGTGCAGTGGTGTCTGGATACCCTGAGTGGGAGTAGCAGAGGATGGTAGAACCACAGCTGGATCCCCAAAACACATACCACACCCTATCCTTAACCTCTTCCCACAAAGATCTGAAGCTCTGGTCAGCCTCCAACTTGATACACTTGCTGGTAGCAGAGGACGACCTTAAACGTCTGCTCTTCCTGCCTCCATCTCCTGATTCCTCTGGTTACAGACGTGCTCCATCATGGCTGTTTTCATGGTTAGGTTGAACCTGAGCTTCGTGCATGCTGGGCAAGCGCGTTACCTACTAAGCCTGTGCTTTCTTTTCTTTTTTGTGCTTGGGTTGAACCCAAGACCCTGTGTACATTAGCTGTACCCCTATAACCCCGTGAGCCACACCCACAAGCAGCCTCAAAGTTTGTGATTATTCTGCAGTCCATGTGTTCTTTTTGGATCAAGGCTCCTGAGACACACCCTTTTTTTCTCTAATATTTCAGTCTAACTCTATTCAAGTGCTCTCCATTGAATTTACTTTGCCTAAGCTGCAGCTAACCAATATACGGCGTTGGTGCGCCGCCTAATCCAGCCTTGGAGCGCAGCGGATTTGATTCGAGGCACTGTCTACAGAGTTCAGGAGCCAGCTCAAGAGAACCTGTCTCTAAGACCAAAAAAAAAAAAAAAAAAAAAAAAAAAAAAAGAGACCAGGATATGCCTCTTGGTGTCTGTCTTAATTACTTTTCTGTTGCTGTGAGAAAATACTCTGTGACAAAAGCAACTTAAGGGAGAAAGGGTTTATTCTGGGCCCATAGTTCAGTGGCAGTCTGTTGTGCCAGGGAAGTCACCATGGCAGGATCGTATCTATAATCAGGAAGCAGAGAGTGATGAATGAAGGCTACTGCTCAGCTCCCTTTCTCTACTTATACAGTCTAGGATCCCCAGTCAGGGAATGACACTATCCACTGTGGACAAGTCTTTCTATTTCAGCTAAGACAATCAAAATATACCCCCTATTGTCTACAGAGGCCTGGCTTCCAGGCGATTGTGGATCCGGTTAACAGTTAATCGACATCCCAAGTGTCCCGTCACTACACCATTTATTGCATGGAATTGCTTTTGTGCCTTTGTCAACAAGCCTCCAGGAATGCTCACAAGGGTTTATTTCTGGTTCTCCACAAAGCTTGTATTACAGTTTGAATGTGAAATTCATGTACTTGAATATTCAGCCACTAGCTGGGGTTGTGGTTTGGGAGAGGCTTGTGGAGTCTTTTAAGGGGTAGAGTCTAGCTCGAGGAAGTGGCTTGCTGGGAAACAAGCCTTGGAATCTGTAGCTCTACCTTGGCTCAGCAGAAGCACTCATGTTCCTGACTGCTGATATTTATGAACCCACAGCCTGGCTCTTCTTGTCACAGCCAAACATTGTTGTCCTACCATGATGGACTTGGCCCCCTGAACCATGAGTCAGAATAAATCCTCCGTTGCTGAAGTTGTTTCTGTTAGGTATTTTGTACCAACTATGAGAAAAGCAACTAATACAGTTTGGATTTAAGTCCGACACTTGTGCATACTTGTGAAAGTGGATCAGACCAGTCTTTCAATTATGTATTTGTTACTGTGTGTGTGCACGTACACACTCGCACACGTGCGCCTGTGTTTGTGTGCCTGAGCCATGTCGTTTGGGTGCCTGCATAGGTCAGAAGAGGACAACAGTCCCCTGGAGCTGGAATTGTCAGATAGTTGTGAGGCTCTGAACATGCATGCTGGAAACTGAACTCAAGTCCTCTGGAAGAGCAGCATGGCGGCTTATTTCTGTGTCAATTGATACACTAGAAAAGAGGGGACTTTCAGCTGAATCGCCTCCATCAGATTCAACCTATGTACCTGCCTGTGGAATATTTATTCATTTATTTACTTATTTATGTATTCATAAAGGAGGGCTTGGCCCACTATTGGTAGTGCCACTCCTAGGCAAGTGGTCCTGGGTTTTATAAGCAAGTTGGTAAGTGGCATCCGTCTGTGGTCCCTGCCTCCACATTCCTACCTTAAATGTCTGCCTCCTTGGCTTTCCTTGATGATGGGCAGTAACATAAAGCTAAATCAGCCCTACCCCACACAGGTTGGTTTTGGGCAGTATATCACAGCAACCGCAACGAAGGCCAGCAGGAGGTACTTTTAGCCTCTGAGTCATTTCTCCCGCACACTCTCCTTTCTTTTGGGCTCCCTGACTAGGTTTCATACAGACAATTCTGAGGAAGCCCCCAGATTAGCAAGGTTGCTGTTCTCTGGGGCAGATGGAACTTGTTGCCAGGTGGCAGAACTTGTGACTGGGTGGTGTGGGCTGGTTTGATCAAACCTGGGTATCTTTGGTTTCAGGTTTTGGGCCCTTCCGGCAGCACCTGGTGAATTCCAGCTGGGAAGCAGTGAAGGTAAATCCTGCCCCAGGCTGACATGGTTCCTTCTGTGGCTCTTGGGAAACCCCAGCACATGGGACACCTAAGAAACCAGAATCACCTTGGAGGGAAGGCAAACAGGCAATCCCTGGAAGAAAGGCTTGGTTTTGGTCCTCCAGTGGTGTGATTGCCTGGTCAGATATCCCTTACATTCATGCAGGGATTCTCCTACGTGGGATCAAGCCCCATGTAGGCTCTGCTGTACCTAGGGCCAGATTCTTGCCCTCTCTTCCTTTGGATTGTGGGACCCAGGGAAAGTAATTTTTACCAGCTCCTGTCCTCACCCATGCATGTGGAGTGATAACATTGATGTCCCTGGGCTCCACTAACAACTCAGTGTGAAGGCAGCTTTGTACATGCTGCTCTGTGTGAGCATGGCATGGGTGAGCACATGGTCAATAGTCATTATGTCAACAGCATGCTTGCTTTTAAGGATATAGCTTACCAGGAGAAGGTAAGTCCTCTGACCACCCACTGTCCATAAGGAGGGCTGGTATCCCTGACTGCCCCCACCTCCCTAGGCCAATTGCCTGCCATCAGTCCTCATGGGTGTCACCTAGAGATATTGAAAGCTGCCTGTTGGCTTTCAGCTTCACACCTTTGTTGGATCAAGTCAAATGTGGGGCCTGGAGTCTATTCTCAGGGTTTCTCAATCGGCTGAAAAAAAAATACAACAAGGCTGCTAGTGTCCCACACTCACGGCCACCGTGCCATCAACTTTGTGTTCTCACAAGAACAAGGGCAGGCAGGAGACTCTTGACCCTTGAGTAGCCTTTGTGCTTTTGTTTTTGTTTTTTTTTCTTTCTTTCTTTCTTTTTTTTTTTTTTTCCCCCCAAGACAGGGTTTCTCTGTGTAGCCCTGTCCTGGAACTCACTCTGTAGATCAGGCTGGCCTCGAACTCAGAAATCTGCCTGCCTCTGCCTCCCAAGTGCTGGGATTAAAGGCATGCGCCACCACTGCCCGGCGCTTTTGTTTTTCCAATCATGAAAAAGCTCAGAGATCCTTGGGTTTACTGCCAAGCCTTACTGTGGCACACAAGATAACAGAGAAGTCAGTACCAGACTTTCATGAGCTCCTGGCTTTCTGCAGCCAATCTCTGATCAGCAGGACATCTGCCAAGACCCCAGTGGTCCCAGACCATTTTGTTTCTTTCTGCAGCCATGAACAATGGAAAAGAGCCAGACTGCTTCTGGTTTGCCTCTCAGCTTCCACAGTTGCAAGTAGTGGCATGCAAACAAGCTTGCCCAAGTTTTTTGTGCCCCAGTTTCCATACACACACACAAAATAAATATGATGATGGTTAAGGAAATCACTCGATGTCCCAAGGACTGGGTGGGCTGATAGGGCTCACAGGTAGTCCATTTCCACCAGGAGGCTTTTCTGTTTGTCAGGTTCACAGCTGAAGGCAAATGGGATGAGGGAGGGAGATGAGAGGGGTCACAGTAAATGAATGTGGAGTTTCCTTAAATTACATTTATTTATTTGTGTAACGGTGTGATGGTGTGTGTATGGTGTGTGTGTGTTGTGTGTCTGTCTGTCTGTTTGTGTATATGTATGTTCACACCATGGTTTGCCTATGAAGGTCAAAGGACAACATGCAGGAGTTCTAGCTCTCCTTCCCCTGTATAGGACTAGGAACTCACTGCAGTCATCAGGTTTAGGCATCAGAACCTTTACCCACTGAGCCTCTCACATACTTCTTTAGGATTCTCTATGTAATTCAAAGGCTCTGGCACCGATTGTGGTGATGGTTGGTTATATGACTCTTTTTTTTTTTGGTTTTTCGAGACAGGGTTTGTCTATGTAGCCCGGGCTGGCCTGAACTCACTCTGTAGACCAGGCTGGCCTCGAATCAGAAATCCGCCTGCCTCTGCCTCCCAATGGTTATATGACTCTTGATGGTGATGGTTATATAACTGAGCATACTGAAAGATGTGAAATTGTAGAATTTAAATAGGTTAAGTACAAGGTATGTGAATAAGCTATCTCTTAGGAGGTAGATGATAGAAAGATAAATTAGATTGCTATATTAGATAGATAGAGTGATAGATAGATGATAGACTTCATGCACACATACATAGCAGTTCAGAAACATGAAGAAAAAAATAGTACACTAGAATATAAGTATGAAGATGTTATTCAAAGGACAACACAAAGATGGGCAAACAAGTGCAGGAGAGAAAATGTAAATAGTAAAGGAAATTTCTGTTTAAATAGAATTCTAGAGGAAAAGAACAAGAATGGAAGAAAATGATATTCAAATATACAAAGTGTGGTGTTGGAATAGGTTTGGTCCCATAGACTCCTGTATTTGAATGCTTGGCCCATAAGAAGTGGCATTATTGGGAGGTTTGGCCTTGTTGGATGTTTGACCTTGGTGGAGGAAGTATAACACTGTAGGGGGCAGGCTTTGAGGTCGCCTATGCTTAAGCTACACCTAGTGTGGTAACAGTCTCCTTCTGCTGCCTGTGGATCAAGATGTAGAACTCTCAGCTCCTTCTCCAGTACCATGTCTGCCTGGATGCAGCCGTGCTTCCTGCCATGACAATAATGGACTGAACCTTTAAACCTGTAAGCCAGCCCCCAATTAAATGTTTTTCTTTATAAAAGTTGCCTTGGTCATGGTGTCTCTCACGGCAATGGAAACCCTAACAAAGACACAATGGTTAAGAATTTTCCAGAGGGAGCCGGGCGGTGGTGGTGCACACCTTTAATCCCAGCACTTGGGAGGCAGAGGCAGGCGGATTTCTGAGTTCAAGGCCAGCCTGGTCTACAGAGTGAGTTCCAGGAAAGCCAGGACTACACAGAGAAACCCTGTCTCGAAAAACAAGCAAACAAACAAAAAAACCCAAAACAACAACAAAAAAAAAAAAAAAAAAAAAAAAGAATTTTCCAGAGGGACTAGAGAGATGGCTCAGTGGTTAAGAGTTCTGTCTGCTCTACCAGAGGTCCTGAGTTCAATTCCCAGCAACCACATGGTGGCTCAACAACCATCTGCAATGGCATCTGATGCCTTCTTCTGGTGTGTCTGAAGACACTATACTCACATACATAAAATAAATAAATCTTTAAAAAAAAAAAAAAAGTCCAGAACTGATGAGATAAAAACACAGAAAATCCACACCTAAACATAGTAGAGCTACAGACTGCAAAAGCCTGATTAAGGCTGTAAAGTAGCCAGAGAGAGAAGATGGCTCACTTACAGAAATGGATGCTCTTAACTACTCTAAGGCTAACTTCCTCAAAAATAGCAATACAAGCTCAAAAGCAGTACAGTAATAACCTACAGAATGCCAACGTTCTAACTGCTGAACAGAAATCATGTACCTAGGCGATCATTCCTTGAGAATAAGGGTGGGGCTGGAGAGATGGCTTAGTGGTTATGAGGATGTACTGTTCTTCCTGAGGACTGAGTCAACTCCCAGCACCCACATCAGGTCGTCTCCAACCACCTGTAATCCCTGCTCCAAAGGGAACCTCTGACCTCTGTGAGCACTTGTATTCATGTTCACATACCTCCCTACACACATCTACAAAATTAAAATAAAAAAATAAATCTTTTTTAACAAAAGAATAAGGCTGAAGTAAAGACATTTTCACAAAAATAAATGCCAGGCTTACTCGCAGAAGGACAATACAAGGGGACTGTATAAAGAACACTTCTCAAAAGAGAAGAAAATTATCACAAAAATGGTGTCTTAGTTAAGGTTTTACCGCTGTGAAGAGACACCATGACCACAGAATTGGGGGTGGCTTATAGTTTCAGAGGTTTAGTCCATTAGTGTCATGACGGGGAAACATGGAGATAGGCAGACTGACACGGGGCTATAGAATGAGCTGAGAGCTTTACAGGGCCACACCTCTTAATAGTGCTATTCCCTATGGGCCAAGCATTCAAACACCATGGGGGGGCCATTCCTATTCAAACCACCACAGATGGTATAAAACTCACTGGGAAATAGTCTGAGGGTAAAAATCTGTACCAGCACCAAGCAATAATGGCACACACTTTTAATCCCAGTACTCAAGATCTGATGGATCTCTGAGTTAAAGGTCAGCCTTGTGTACAGAGTGAGTTCCAGATCAACCAAGGCTACATAGAAAAACCCTGTCTTGAAAATCAAAACAAACAAACACAACAAATCAATCCATATCAGCATTGTTTGTAACATGTAATGGTAGTAGTTCATAATTCCAGGCTTAGCAAAAGGATGGAACTAAGATTCACAACAATCAAAGGGTCATCTTCTCTCTCCAATGCCTCGCATCATGGGTGGCCTTCAAGCAGAAGCTCATCTCCACCATCTCTTCAGTGATAGATTCTGGAGCAGACTGTGCTCAATCTTCTTGCTTCTAATAGGACCAAAGTATGGTGACCCGAACAGGAACCTAGGTAACAGCCGACAACACACTGGCATTGGCATCTGGAAAGCAAGGTTTCCAAGGGTGGTTGGGCCATGCCCAGGCTCTTGGTACCCTAGTTTGCCTTCCTTTTTGGCCCTGGACTCAGAGTCTTGCTTCTATTCTCCCTTCCCTGTGTTCTTCCTTTGGACAGAGTTGGTTCCAAACTCTTTGCTGTCAATGTGATGTGCAGGGTTGTTTCATCCCCATGGGTCAACTTAGAAGATTATCCCGTGTTCTCTCTAACATGTCAATGAACTCTACTTCTGGTTTAGCACCTTCCTATTTGGATTTTGATAGTCATTGAAAGTGCTAGCAAACAGCCAACCGTGTTTGTAGTAGGAATGGTCATCTAAGGAACCATACTAGGTAAAGGGCTGAGCTACCTTATATACATAACATATTCTAACTGTTGTAAAGAGAGAGAAACAGGCTGAGACGCCCTACACAGTCTGAGTCTGTATAAGCTACACACTTTCTGTAATGACCAATATCAGTGTATCTTTACTCCATAGAGGGCCTGGTCTGGAGCATGTGTTCCAGAGGCTGAGTCATTGGGGCAGGAATGAGTAGCTTTCTTTCTTTTCCTCTCTCTTCTCTTCTCTTCTCTTCTCTTCTCTTCTCTTCTCTTCTCTTCTCTTCTCTTCTCTTCTCTTTCTCTCTCTCTTCTTTCTTTCTTTCTTTTTTTTTTTTAAGATTTATTTATTTTATATATGTGAGTACACTGTCGCTATCTTTAGACACACTAGAAGAGGGCATCAAATCCCATTATGGATGGCTGTAAGCCATCATGTGGTTGCTAAGAATTGAACTCAGGACCTCTGGAAGAACAGTCAGTGCTCTTAACCTCTGAGCCATCTCTCCAGCCCCAGTAGCTTTCTTTCTATCCTCTTGTATTCTTCCAGTAAAATTAAAGCTTATCTCTATCATGTACACTCCCAAGCAATGTTTAATTATCTGTACAAAGCTTCCTGCAGAGAATGCATGGGTTACTGATGGGAAAGGGGAAGAAAAGTGTTTGTTTCCATAGCGTCTCACTTCCAAGAATGGGGTGAGCTATTGACAAACCATCACACGAAGACATTTTTTTTTTTTTTTAGTCAGGGTCACTCATAAATGGGAGAAGAATGTTGAAAGGAAAAGAAAATACAGAAAAATAACATGAAGTCTTAACATTCACAGTGAAAGAGGCATTTTCTGCAGAGTTCCCAAGAGAGTGACTCCATGCTGTTGATCAGCATTGGGAGCCCAGGTGTTTAACACTGAGCCATCTCCCCTCCACAAGCCCAAGGTTCCTGCAGTAATGTATACAGCAGCTGCATCGTCACTGCCTATGGTCTAGGTTCTAGGCTCTAGGTGTGGTGGTTTGAATAAGAACGGCTCCCATAGACTCATGTATGGATCCTAAGGGAGTGGTGTTAGGAGGTGTAGCCTTGTGAGAGGAAGTGTGTCACTGAGGTGGGCTAATAACATAGAAGTTGGTACCAAGGATTGGGGTTTTGCTGTCATAGGTCTGACCAAGTTTCTTGTTGGTGGAATGTGGACTTCGGGACTTTGAATTAAGAAAATAATTGAAATGTTTAAGTGGAGTATCACAGGCCATAGTAGCAGGACCATAGAAGATGGTGCTGAGGGTGATTTGAATTATGGGGGACCCAGGTTTTAGAGGAGAGAATTGTAGACCTAGATTTTTCAAAACCTACTTTTACTAAGGGTTCTTAAATGCTTTAATCTCTCTTTTAGCCCACCACTCACGAGAGGTAGTAGAAAGGAAAGGTCGATAGAGCAAAGGAGGATATGGGCCTGTTTAGAAATAGTTCTGTGGAGCAAATCCAGTCTGTGTTGCTAGGATATTTCCAGTATAGTTCACTTGGAACAGCAGCAGCAACTCCATCCACTTGCAAACACCATTCATGAATCAGCAATGTCCGGTCAATCCAGAAGAAACCTCAAGGCTCTACCAAGTCCAAGGAAGCAGCAAGAAGCCGATAAAACACCACCAGAAGTTCTTTTGTGGGGTTTCTAGCTCTGAAATCATGACAAACGATGACCAGCAAAGAATGGCAAGGGAAACCAATACCATACAGCTTCGTCAGCGAAGACCATTGTCAGCAAAGCCCAGTGATGACCAGCAAAGAATGGTAAGGTCTACTGATACTACACAGCATCATCTACTGTCTGTTGAGTCATATTATATCCTTTCCAAACATCACATGCTTGTTCTCGTAAATGTCAGTTTTAGCAAAACTTCACATGCCCTTTTCCCAGGCTGCTTCTAGAACAACAACCATGTGTCTGTTCTCAGCAAAACATCCCCCCACATGTCTGCTTCAGCAAAAACATCCTCTCATAAGACAGTTTCCAGAAAAAAAAAAAAAAAATCACATGACACAACTGAGTCTCCAAAGAAACCAAAAATTTCCAAATCACAGAATATTAGTGTGCAACCTAGAGACCATTCTTGCAATATTTTGGCAAAGACTGTAGCTGCATTCTTCCCTCAGGCACACACACACACACACACACACACACACACACACACAAAATCTGCCTGAGGTTAGATTGAAAAGTTATGGATTAACATCTTTAGTAGATTTGTCTCTAGGAGATTTCCAAAAAGTTTAGTATTGACTTTGTTGCTTGGTTATTAGTGACTATACTTACACAGATCTATAATAAGAAGGACAAAGCTAAACAAGAAAAAATACAAAATGTACAGTTTGAGGAGAAAAGGAACAGAGGCAAGTGTAATAGGGTCAAGTCCAGTGCTTGAGAAGATATGGAAGAGAGTGGTGACCTCAGGGCAGGACTCCACCCAGCTAAGCTTCCAACTTCTGAAAGTAATTAAAGAAAAGTTTAGGACTGGGTGTGGCTGCATTACCTTTAACGCTAGCAGCACTCTGAAGATAGGCAGCAGACAGGCCACTGAGTTCAAGGCTAGCCTGGTCTATAGGACAGCCAAGCTTAGGCAGTGAAGGAAACCACTGAAAACAGAAAGCTGGTGAAGATGTATTCAAATGAGGAGACACATTCCAGACCCAGCAAGCAGCAGAACTTGGTGGCTTTGGCCATATGGTTCTGGCTTTAGAGTCAAGGGTACAAAAAAGGGTTATGGAATCTCCCTCTGTGACTAAGGAAAGCTGATGAGGCCAGGTGTGTGTCAGGATGTCCCTGTATGAAGGCCCAGAGAGACCTTTGCTTGAAGCTGTGAAGGTAAAACCTGCATTGCTGTGATAGTTTGGATAGATATGGCTGGCCCTCATACATCCATATGTTTGAATGCGTGGCCATAGGGAGTGACACTATTAGGAGGTGTGGCCTTGTTAGAGGAAGTGTGTCACTGTGGAGGCAGGGCTTTGGGATCATATATGCTCAAGCTCTGTCCAGTGTGACATACAGTTTCCTGATGCCTTCAGATCAATATGTAAAACTCTCAGGTCCTCTAACACCATGTCTCATTGGACGCTGCCATCCTTTCTGCCATGATGATAATGGACTGAGCTTCTGAAACTGTAAGCCAGCCCCAATTACATGTTATAAGAGTTGCCATGGCCATCATGTCATGCACAGTGATGGAAAACCTAACTCAGACAATTGCCCTGGAGGCCCCCAAGATGTTGGATATGCCAGAGTCATGGGATTCGTGAAGAGGGAAGCTGTTAACAGAGAGTGGAACCAGCCCAAGAGAAATAGCTGTGCTGAAGTCAACAAAGTTGAAAGGAGTTGTAGATCTGAAGAGCGCTTTGACATCAGGCTTGGAGATGCAGAGTTTAGAGTTTACACAGCTCTTCTTTAGTCTTGCTTTTGTCCAGTGTTTCCTCATTATACTCCCTTTCCTCCCTTTTGGAATGGTGATATATATCCTGTACCATTATATGTTGGATGTATGTGATCTTTTGATTTTGATTTTATTGCAGATCATAGTTAAGAGCTTGCCATAAGTCTTAGAATAGACTTTGGACGTTTAAGCAGGGTTAAGACTGATAGACTATGGAGACTTTTGAGGTGGGATTGAATTCATCTCTGGATTATGATTGGGTACAAGCCTATGGGGACCAGGGAGTGCAATGCAGTGGCTTCAATAAGACTGGCCCCTGTTAGACCCATACTTGAATGCTTAAGGTATCATTAGAAGGCCTCGTTGGAGTAGGTGTGGCTTTATTAGAGGAAGTTTATTATTGGGTTGTGGGGGATGAGCTTTGGGTTAAAATGCCCAAGCCTGGCCCAGTGGCTCTCTGCTTTTCTATTGCCTCCCAAACTGGATGTAGAACTCTCAGCTCCTTCTCCATCAACATGTCTGCCTGCGTGCTGCCATGCTTCCTGCCATGATGATAATGAACTAAATCTCTAAACTGTAAGCCATCCCCAATTAAATGGTTTCCTTTATGGAGTTGCCAGGTGGTCATGGTGTCTCATCACAGCAATAGAAACCCTAAATATGATATTAGGTATTCCAGTTTTAGAGACAAAAATGCTGCAGATTCATTCAAAAAAATTTCTTTTTTTAATTTTATTTTATGTTATTGGTGTTTTGTCTTTATGTATGCCTGTATGAGGATGTCAGATCCTTGAGACTGGAGTTATAAGCAATTATAAACTGCCATATGGGTGCTGGCAAATTGAACCCAGGTCCTCTGGAAAGGCAGCTAGTTCTCTTAACCTGCTGAGCCGTCTCTTAGTCCCATTCCAAAGAATTCTCTAGAAGCTTTTCCAGAAGTGCCTGAGCCCAGAAAGACAATAAAAACAGTGTTCTATGTTTGACACCTTTGGGGGTTACATATCAGATATTTATTTAATTTACATTGATTTATAATAGTTGCAAAACTTACAGTTATGAAGTAGCAATGAAATAATTTTATGATTTGGGGGGTCACCACAACATGAGGAGCTGTATTAAAGGATCACAGCATTAGGCAGGTTGAGAACCACTGCAACAAAAGAAGATTTTTGTGCCAGGTGGTGGTGGCATGTGCCTTTAATCCCAGCACTCAGGAGGCAGAGGTAGGCAGATCTCTGAGTTTGAGTCCAGCCTGATCTTCAGAGTGAGTTCCAGGACAGCCAAGGCTATACGGAGAAACTTTGTCTTAAAAACAAACAAAACAACAAACAAACAAACAAACAAAAAAAGGTGTTTGTAAAACATACCATAGATCCATTGTGCTAAGACATAATGTAATAGCATTCCAAATATATGTAGCCCAAGTAGCCAAGAGGTTAGGGTTCTTGATTGACTTTGATGAGCTTGATATGAGGGGAATTTCTCTTTATCCCCAAAGATGAAGTGGTCTCATCCTCCTTCCATGTTGGGTTTTTGTTGTTGTTTGTTTGTTTGTTTGTTTGTTTTTAGGTTTATTTGTGTTTTACCTGTATGGGTGTTTTGCCTGCATATAGGCTGTGTACCTTGAGTGTGTCTAGTGTATGAGGAGCCCAGAAAGGGTGCCTCCCGCAGAACTGGAGGGAGTTACAGCTGGTTTCGAGCTGCTATGTGGGTGCTAGGAATCAAACCTGGGTCCCTTGGAAAAACAGCCAGTGCTCTTAACTGATGAGCCATCATCTCTGCAGCCCTTTCCACGATTCTTTAGAAAGCAGTAGTAGTGAATAGAGTACAGGTAGGGCACCAGGACAGTAACACCCCAATCCACTTCTGTACCAACGCGTCAGAGTAAGATGACAGATCTTTCAAAAGGACACCAGCAACTGCCCAAGCCCTTCCTGTAGGTTCCCCTAAACTTCACTTTAATGTGGAGAAATCCCAGGGCTCTCGGCTTACTCCAGAGAGCTAGAAAGAGGAGCCCTTCTTGGCTTGTTTTCTGTTTGTGTTTTTTAACATAAACGTTTCATTTCACTGGGGAGATATTCAGTCAGTAAAGTGCTTGCTATGAGAGCATGTGGTCCCAAGTTCAGTCACTCAGAACCCATATACGGAGCTGGGCATATCAACATGCACATGAAGTTGCCATGGAGATAGAGAAACAGGAGGATCCTTGGCACTGGCTGGACACCCAGACTAGAGGAGTCAGCAGCCCCCGGGTTCAAGGAGAGATCCTGTGTCAGATAATAAGTGCATATCTATGGAGGAAGATATTCAATATAGATCTCTGTCCTCCAAGTGCACTGGCACACACGTGCTCACAAATATTGTAGCTACTCAACCATTTCTCCATCTTGGAGCACCCTTTGGGTTCATTGTTGCCTGTCTGAATATCCCTCCAGATAATTATTAGAGGGGAATACAGCATGTAAGCAGGATGGTGGTAGGGTAGACCCTGCACCTAGAAAGTGAAGAAACATCCCAGAGAGACGCAGCCTTGCAAGGCTGGACCAGAGTGTGGACAGTGTTCAGCCGTGACTGCAGATGTCAGCACAGATGCTGGGTATCTGATTCATGGCAGCTCCACCGGGCTGACAACCACAGGCTGGGAGGGTCCTTACAGATGTTGGAGCCCAGGTATGACAATCCCAATGGGGTGATTTGTGACATGTTTGTAATAAGAGTGGATGTGAGGGTGGGGTGAGAGTAGTCTTCTAAACTGTCTTTGGAATTGAGTTCAGCGGGACATTAGGGGGTATTTCTGGGCTCACTTTCCTCTGCCCATGTGTTTAACAGCCAGCTAGAGCGCTACCCATGTGCAGAGTGTGTGGCCAGAAGAAGACATAGGCTCTCATACCAACCCAGAACCTAATGCCAAGCATTATCATAACAGCAAACCATATAAGAACTGCACGTTCTGACGAAGAGTAGAGTGATTTGATGTGACTTCAACCACTTCAGAGGAAGCATTCTAGCAGTTCATCAGGTATGACATATCATGGTGCTGAGGACAAGGGCATACTCTCCTTCGCTCATGTGGTTTCAGTGAACAGAGGTCAACAAGTGATCCAAAGCAGTACGTGGGAAATGCCCAGAATAAGCAAGAAAGGAACTTATGGTGAAGAGACTGAAACATGCCAAGTCAGGTGCCAACGTCTGCATAAGTGTTTCAGATAATGTACCATCGAAGCATATATTACGTCGGCGTACAGAAGAAAGGCAGTTACTTAAAAAAGCACCCACCTTCAGCCTACCTTTTAGTACAGCTAATAAACCACAGATGCCTGCAGTATTCCCAGAACAGAGGGGCCTTAGTAGTCAGGCCCCACTTAGGAGGCAAGTAGGAAAACATGCAGGAATCAAACCTATAGCCCGAAGTATAAAATGCATATCCAGGAGCCTATACTACTCTAAAGAAAATTACATAGATTCTCTATGTAAATGAGGGAGTGGGAGCTTTAAGTTGTTTCTGCAGGTGCATAAATTATGGTAGATACTTCCGGGCCTGTGGATAACTTAATCCTCCTCTTCAGATGCTGACTGCACAGGATCCAGGCTGTGAAGTGCAGGAAAGAGCATTTTAAGGTGAAGATGGCTGTGAGACTTCCCCCCAGGTGATCAAAGTCAACATCTGTCGTGACAAGTCTTGTTGCTAGTTTGTACCCTGTAATATCATCACAAGAAGGGCACTCCATGCCTCTAGAGTCTTCTTCCCCCAACCCTAGAGCCCAGTCTGATATGAGAAGAGCAGGAGACAGATTCTAGTTGAGGCACAGGCTATACAGTGTCTGGCCAGTGTTCCATAGAACTGTCATTAAAAGTCATTAAAAACAAGGAAGTACTGTAAAACATGTAACAATGTAACAATGTGTTGTGATGCCCTAGATGGGCATCTTAAAGGACCATAGCATCAGGGGGAAACTAAGGAGCCTGGTAAATGGTGCAATCCTTATCACTCTTCTGTCCACCAAAATGTTAATCTTGTCTCTGGGTGGTGGTGATG
Source organism: Mastomys natalensis (assembly GCA_021653895.1). Lineage (NCBI taxonomy): Eukaryota > Metazoa > Chordata > Mammalia > Rodentia > Muridae > Mastomys > Mastomys natalensis. The sequence goes on from JAJTUV010000081.1 coordinate 602,366, forward strand.
CTTGCCTTTAATCCCAGCACTCAAGAGGCAGAGGCAGGAGGATCTCTTGAGTTCAAGGCCAGCCTGGTCTATAGAGAGTTCCAGGGCTACACAGAAAGTCCCTGTCTGGAAACCAACCAACCAATAAACCAATCATAATGCACAGATTTTTGTTTTGTGTGCTTTTGCTGGAAACTCCCGCTCTTTTCTCACTTTTAAGACTCCAGAACTGAAGTGAGATCAACTGGGCATGGTCATGCGTGCTTGTGATCCCAGCAATGTGGGGAAGGAGACAGACTTTATTGACTGAGCTCCGGAATAGTCAGAGACCCTATCTTAAAGAAAAAAAAAAAAATCAGTGGATGTTAGAAGCCCCTGAGGATGTCTCTGGCCTCCACACTCATGTGCAGAGATGTGCACAGATGTGTGTGCACACATGACTGTTTTCCTCTTGTTTATCCCCTGTCCCGATGACAGAACTGTAGTAGCTTTCAGATACAGAAGTGGATCAGCTTAGTTAAAAATATCAGTTCCACTACTGGCCTGTGTAAAAGACAAGGAATCTTTGCTGAGTTAAGCCATGTGCTATGAGTGTAGTCTCTCCAGACCAGACCTTTACCAGTGAGGTAAAAAAACATCCCAACAACAACAACAAAACATTTTGTGGGAAGGCCATGGCTTAAAAATGGTGTTAAATATACATACCATGAAGCTCGGCGAGTCCATTCCTATTATTATTTGCCCTTCAGTGCTACTCGTTTCTGGAACTTTTTTACAACACTCTTTGCCTCCTTCCTCAGGTCCTGGTGATTATTATTATTTTTTATTCATATTGTTGTGCAGCAAGTGTCTAGAACTTCTGAAGCTGCAGAACAGACACTCTGCTGATTTAACCATGGTCCCTACCTCCCCCTCTGCCTGGCTTCTGATGTCTACCATTTATTCTACTTCCTGTCTCTCTGACACTGACTGTTAGCCGCTGAGTGGAAGTGGAACTATACTGAGTTTTGTGACTGGCTTACTTCGCTTAGTATAATATTTTCAAGATTCATCCATGTCATTGAGCGTACTGGTACATTCCTAAAACCCTGGCACTGAGGAGGCTGAGGCAGGGGAACTTAGACCAATAGTTTTCAGCCTTCCTTGGGTTGTGGTGACCTCCAAGTATAAGATTGTTTCTGTTCTTACTTCATAGCTATAATTTTGCTAATGTTATGAATCATAATATAAATATTTTTGGAGCTAGAGGTTTGCCAAAGGGGTCTCAACCCACAGGTTAAGAACACACTGATCTTAGACCTTTAGTTCAGGCTAAATTTAACAACGTGAGAGTCTGATCTCCTTTCCTCTGGTCTAATTTCTTAATTTGAAAGAAAGAAAGAAGGAAGAAAGAAAAGAAAGAAAAGGCTAGGTGTGGTGCATCTCACTGCAGCTCATTGTGAAGTGGAGGCAGGAGGGGCAGTATTCATGGTCTTCCACTCAGCTACATAGTGAATTTGAGGCCAGCCTGAGCTACATGAGACCCTGCTTTTAAAAAACAAAATAGAGGACCAGCTTAGTGGGTAAAAGTGTTTGTGACCAGAGCTGCTAACCTGTGTTGGATCCCCAGAACCCACATGGTGGAAAGAGAAAAGCCCGTTCCTTCAATTTGCCCTGGGACCTGCACATTGTGAGCCATGGCATGTAGGTGTCCACATACAGACAGACAAAATAAATAAGTACATTAAAAATTTTAAATTAAAAAATCAAGGGGGCAGAAAGCAAAAGGAAGGAGATGGGGTCTTTTGTTTCTTTGTGTTGTGTGTGTATGTTATGTAATGTATGTATGTATGTATGTATGTATTTGACACAAGGTTCTCTGTGTAGCTCTAGCTGTCCTGAAACTTGCTCTGGGGATGAAAGGCATGCACCACCACCACCAGTTGAGACAGGATTCTTAAAGGCAGTCTAATTCCCGATTGTGCCTGTCTTTCTTACTCGCTCATCTTCTGCCAGACATTGGATGGAGTCTTCTTCTACACCACTGTGGACAGTGCTGCAAGCTTTCAGTTTGGGGGTCTATACTCAGAAGTGGAGGTACTGGGTCATATGGCCAGTCAGAGATTGTTTAGGAACTATCAAGTTCTCTACATCTTCAGAAATAGTATTCTTCTTCTCTTCTTCTTCTCCTTCTTCTTCTTCTTCTCTCTTCCTCTTCTTCTCCTCCTCCTCCTCTTCTCTCTTCTTCTTCTATATTTATTTCTGTATTTTATGTATATGGGTGTTTTGTTTACATGTATATCTTGTACACCAGAAAAGGCACTTCATTCCACGGGACTACAGCTGCAGACTTGTGAGGCATGCGGGTGCTGGCCGTTGAACTCAAGTACTCTGGAAGAACAGTCTGTGCTCTTACCACTGAGCCATCCCTCTGGCCCCAACATCATTTCCTCCCAACCCCCTCTCCATTCCCCCTCCCTCTCTCCATTTTCTATTTTATTTTTCTACTTATTTTCAATAGCAGCCACCTGCATGGATACAAAGGTCTCTGGATAGGCCATACAAATATGAACTTAGCCTTGAGCAATATGTGGTGAGTGAAGGGCATGGCCTTCTGCCGTGTTGGTGTCTACACAGATCCTCAGGATCCTAGAGATCCTTTGGGGGAAAAGACACAGTGGTGTTTTAAAAGCTTGTCTTCCTCTTCTTACGCTCAGTTCATTATAAAGCATTTCAACCTGTTAATGGATTCCGGGGTCACGCTATTCCTCCTTAATTAAATTAATCCTCACATTATGATCAAGAAATCTCATAAAAATGATCTGTAACAACATCACACATCAGGGATAAAATGAATTAATGTGAACCACACGGAAATGAGGAATGACAATTCCTGTGACCCTGATCAGCCATAGAAACAAAAACGAGCTGTCCAAACAAAGGAGAGAATTAGAAAAAGCAGTTAAGGAAAGACGGAAGGCCTTAAAGATTTATATCTGCCCAATGAAGCCCACTCCAAAGCAGGAGTCCTGAGTGAGTGTCATGTAGCCTAATCACAGAGCACCAGGGAAGAGATACTGAAGTGTGCATTGTGCCTTGTATCACCCTGACACCAGCTAATGGGGCAGACATGCTGTGTCAAACATTTTTATTAATGGGGCACATGATCAAAAATATTTGGAGACAGTGACTGGAGAGAGGGTCCCTGTCATTTCATCCTGGATCTTCTAGGCAAGACTGACACATCAGTTTGGAAGAATCACATACGGCTATTGGGAGAGGGACGGGGCAAGCATGTGGAGGACAGAACTCAACAACGCTCAGCATATAATGTACTGGTTTTCTGAGTTAATGAATAGTCCTTCCATCATCCGAGGCTGCCTTTAACCAGCACCTCAGGATTTCTCAAGACAGGAGTAAGGGCTGTGGACAACCCCCAGGGTCCCTGAGCTTCCCCCTGTATCTCTTTTGACGCTGTTCTCTGAAATGTCTTCCATTTAATTGTGTCCCTGTGGACATTGGTTGTCCCCTGTGTAGGATGGGGCTGGTATCTACTATTCTCAAGGCTTCCGGGAGGACTTAACAGAGTGTCAAGGGTCCTCCAGGTGCAGCCTCGGCTGATGACTGGACTATTCATTAGCTCAGAAAACTGGTACTTATATGCCTGGAAACATCTTACAAGTATAGCGGTTCTGCGCTGAGGGCTGACCATGCTGATATGCTTCCCTTCTCAGAGGAGTTGGGTTTCAGTGGTCTTTATAATGTCTACATTACATTGTTTTAATGGCTACATCACCCTCCACAATGGCTAGCCTCTGTTCTTCTGCCTCCTCCTTCTACCAGTCCTTTCCTTCCATTTCTTCAGTGCTGGGATGGAACCCAAGACTTTGCTCAAGCTAGGCGAGGTAAGCTGCTCCAGCACTCAGCCCCAGCCTTGTTCTTGGCTCTGTAATGCTGCTTCTCCCAGGTCTGACTTTTGCTGCTCTCTTTCACAAGCCTCCAGCCAAGATGGTATAGGAACCCAGGCCATTTCTCATTCTTTCTCTCTCTCCTGCTTGTGAGAAAATGATCACTAAACTATTCAGACTCATGAACAGTGACCACATGATAAGTTGGGGAAAGATGAGTAGTTTGGAGGAGGGGGAGATGAGGGGAAGGGAAGGAGAGGCAAGAATTATACAAGAAAGGAAGAAAGGGAGAAAAGCAGGAAGAGAAAGTGGGAAGGGGGAGAGAAAGGAAGCAGAAAGGAGGATCTTTGTACACCTCCAAACTAACCCTTCAAGATCCAAAGAGTATCTTCCTCCAAGTGGCCCTCCAGCTGCACGGCCTTGCCTGACTGTCATGACAACCCTGGGAGGGGCACTTGTGTTTTGCACAGGCAGGGAAGTCGAGGCTTGGGAGGTTCTAACCTTTGTCTAGAAGCACCTCATCCTCCGAGAAGATCAACACAGACAGAGAGGCCACCCACCTGCCCCAGAGCCCAGAGAAGGATCCTGCCTGGGATCTGTGGGCGGCCATCTTACCTAGAAGGCAAACAGTTGGGTGCCTGGAAGTGCCAGGAAAGGAAGTCAGGAACAGTTCAGGCAGAAATGGAAGCACAAGCTGGGCCTCACATTCCTGGCTGAACTGGGACCAAGAGAGAGCACACACTTCTAAGATCTCAGGCTCCTGGTTTTCTTTCTTCCAACTATGCTATTTCTACTCTGCCTGGAAGGAGGATGCTCACATCTTCCCTATCTCATCTAGCCTTGCGTCACTTCCTGTCTCTCCCTTCCCCTCCCATCTTCTTCCTCCCCATCCCCTCCTCCCCCCCTTTCCCTTCCTCTTGCTTTTTCCTTCCCCTTTCCTTCTCTTTCTCATTCCTTCCTTCTTTCCTTTTCCTCCACCCTCCCTTTCCTGTCCTCTCTCTCAGAATAAATAAATAAATAAGTAAGTAAATTAAATAAATAAAGTTCATGGCTTTTGCTTCTAAAATCTTATCTGCACAATAATCTCTCTGCCAATTCCAGGCACACAGAGCCAAGACCAGCTCCCTTGGATACTTTAAATTGACCGCTCCATTTTCTTAAGAGGTTGCTCTAAGCTCTTTGTTTCCTGACTGCAATCCTTCCATGGCTTCCTATTGTCCCAGAGAAGTCCACACCTGACTAAGCATCCCACCCAGCATCGCAGCCTTCTCAAATTTCAATCCCCATCTTTCCTGGGGTGGAGTGTGCGCGTTGTACCTTGTAGCTTGTAGCGTTGACTGGGACGCATCGGATTACACCGGACAGGTGGTATTTGGATTAGCAGCAGGGTGCAAGGCTAGATGATTTATTTGCCTTGTGGCATGCAAGAAGCCTGTCAGCTGCTGAGAACGGCATGTCATACCAGTTTCCCACAGGCCTTGGGATCTTGTGCTACCTTCTGCTACCCTAGCCTCCACTGCTGCCATGTATGTTCCCAGCCTCTCACTCTGGCTCATCTTCATCTATCCACAGACCTCAGGGCTGTAAACATGGCTTGTTCAGATGTGTCTCCCTAGGGTGCCTCCATTTCAGGAAGTATAGCTGAGAGAGCTGGGGCTGTTTTTCTAGTTTCTTATCACTTTGAGTTCCTCCATACCAGGAGGGATGGATTGGGGCTCAGAGAAGACCCTGAGCGTACAGTCTGGGTGCTTTTGTGCCCAGGCAACTGAGGCAACTCCCTCCCCACCCCCGCTGTGTTTTGCAGGAACTCTCCAAGTTGGGCTTAGGGGTGGATACTAACATAGAACTGCGGACTCTGCAGCTGCCTGTGGATTACAGGGAGGTAAAACAGAGGCTCACCCAATCTGGGAAGATTTTCAACCACAAGTAAGTGATACCTGGAGAGGCCGTGGGTCTAGGAAACTGATGATGGACTCAGAGTCTAAGAACTTTCTGGACCTTGATCTAAATTTGAAGGCTAGAGTGCACCTTTTCCCAGGGCTCCTTCAAGAATGTGAATTACAAGTTTCTGTCATAAGATTCTGGGTCTGTGTATAAGTTTATGCTGAAACACGAGGTAGATCTTAAAAGATGACTGGGGGTAGGGTGGGGGAATGAAATGGGAATCTTGTATTCAAGCTAGCCTCTCAAGTTTATGACTAATTCTGGCTGTTCTGAGGGATTTAGGGCAAAGAGCTTTGGGCCTAGGAAGGTCTGATGGTGGTCCAATCAGTGTCAGTCTACCTTCAAAGCATCCTGCCGGGGCCTGGTATGGTGGTACACACCTTTAATCCTGGTACTCAGTAAGCAGAGGCAAGCAGGTCTCTGTGATTTAAGGCCGGCCTGATCTACAGTATGAGTTCAAAACCCCATTTCAAGCAAACAAAAGTCCTGCCAATTCATAGTAACTGAATATAAGCACGGTGTAAACAGGGGCACAATGTCAAGTATGGTGGCACATGCCTTTCTTCAATCCCAGCACTTGGGAGGCAGAGGCAGGTAAATCTCTATGAGTTTAGGCTAGCCTGCTCTACAAAGAGAGTTCCAGGACAGCCAGGGCTGTTAGAGAAAACTTGTCTGTAAAAAAAAAAAAAAAAATGTGTATGTGTCTGTGTTGTGTGTGTGTACACCAATATCCATTCCTCCAAAGATCATAGAATGAAGGAAATCAGACACAGCACCCTCTGGTAAGACACTGACCAAACGCTGCAGTAAAATCCTCTGCAGCTGTTTTCAAAGGAGGAAAAACTAAAGTCTAACAAGATTCGATTAGACTGTTGCTAGCTTCCTTTATGGAACTTTCATTAAAAAGATACATGATTCCACTAAAAGCCAGGGTCATCTTAGATACCTGCTTGCCCCCACCCACCTATGGTGAAAGAGAGCACACAACCTCATAGGAGCCATTTGAAATAGAAAAGTCTTTAAATATAGATGTAGCATGCCTAAGTCAACCCAAAGATATGCTCCTTTTGTATCAGCACCATTAATTAGGGACCTAGGCAGGGATCCTGGGGTCTCCTGGAGGATTTGGAGCTTGATCCATTTTGTATCTGGGAGCAGGGCTCTGCCGTCACTGGGCCTTTCTGCACATCTAGTGATCTGGTATCCTGGGATTTTTTTATGTGTATTTTCATACAGTTTGCTGTGCATGTGGGCATGGACACTTCCACCAAGGCCATCTTTCTGGAACAGTGTGGTAAAAACCGAGGCTATCGGGATTCAGATGTAAGAGGCTTTCAGCCAGAGGATGGCGTGTGCCTCCCAGGTGGTCCGGAAGTGATGCTGTCTGTTGTCAACATGAAGGAGGTCTGCCGGCGTGTTCCTGTTGAGGATGTCGAGGTGGCCTTTTCTCGAGATGCGGGCAGGTACTTCAGGTGTCCATGTGCCAAACAGGTGGGAGAGAGGGATTGTCCCTCAGAGTCCCTTCTCTCTCCTCAAGAGGCTATCCTATGCTGTCCATGTGGCTGCTTTGGTCACAGGCATCTCCAAAATTCCCCTTGTCACAGGCACTGCAGATTAATTTAAGCTCTTCTCCAAACGGTGACAGCCCCTTCCCCTAAGCACCTTCTTCTCTCTTCTAGGGATAAAGAAATACCTGAGGGAAGATGGCAATAAGAGAGTCACTGTGGTGAAGGTGTTTTACCACTAGTTGTTTGAAAGGCTGGCTCAATTCTGTCCTGACCACTTGCTGGTCATAAGACTATGAGCCCAAGAACCAGTGTCTGTCTGGCGTGTTCTTAGGCCCATGTCCTTTATCAGAAGAGCCAAACACAAGTGGTAGTGGGCATGTGGGCATGGCACCCACAAACTCATGCTTTATGAAAACTGTACTGTGTCTGGCAGTGACAAGATCTGGGAGTAATGGGGAGTTTCATGTGGTTGCAGGTACATCTGCGATTACACCTATTACCTGTCTCTGCACCTTGGGACTGGGCATGCGGCGCTCATCCACGTCCCTCCTCTGTCACACTGGCTCTCAGCCAGCCTTCTGGGCAAAGCCTTGCAAGTCATCATCCAAGAAATGCTGGTAGAAAGTGGGGAAGTCCAGACTCAAAGGGAAGCCGCAGGGGGATGCCCTCTTTAGATGAAATGAAATGTTTCAGGCTTGGGTGGAGAGGCCAGCTGTGCTATGAGAGACTTTAAAGTGGCTTGTGAAACAGTTACAAGGCACAGGGTGGACACACAGAATCACGGACTTATTTTACTGTCTAAAGCAAGAAGAAAATCCCCAAAGGCGGATGCTTCACAAGGGATTAACTAGGGGGAAGCTATGACCTTCGGGACAATCATATGCAAGGCAGTAGTTTCCCTTCCAAAGCTTCCTGGATTGGTAGGATGACAGAGCTGTTTCCGAAGGTCCAGAAATGCAGGACCCTGGCTCCAGGGTCCCAAATTCTGATCTTCTGATCCCCAAGCTTGTCATTCAGGTCTTGTGAATGGCTTTGGGGCCACCCAGCCCCTAGTGTTTCTGTTTCTTTCTCTTTCTCTGTCTCTCTGTCTCTCTGTCTCTCTTTCTCTCTCTCATTATTTTAACAATTTTAAAGTAAGCAGTTCAGTGGCATTTATTACTCCATCTCTGCTAGGCGGTCATCCTCACAGTCATCTCTAGCACTTTCTCTGCAACCATTTGTGGTGGTGGCATGTGAAATGCCCCACCCCCCACCTGTGTTTGAACCACTTGGTTTCCGATTTGTTCCTGATTTGGAGGGTTGTGGAATCTTTAGATGGTGGAGCCGTGCCTGAGAAAGCGAGTTACTACCAGTGAGCTTCTGCTCGTTACAGCGCTCCCCCATCTTCCTTTTTGCCCTCCATTCTTAATAGCAGATACCGTATGACCAGCCAGCCTTCTCCTGATGCCCCTCTGCCTTCCCTGCATATGGTACGTCTTCTGCCACCTTGAACTGTACACCAAGACAAACCCTTTCCTCCTTAAGCTGATTTTGTCAGGGTACTCTGTCACAACACTAGGAATGAGTTCCGGGTTATAGTTCAATGGCAGTGTGTTGCATGAGGTCTAGTCTGTATGTGTCCCAGGATAGCTAGGGAGAGGCGGAGATGGAGAGAGGAGCAGGAAGAGAGAGTAAGGAAGAGTAGAAGGGGGAGAGGAGAGGGGAGAAGGGAGAGAGACTATGAATGTACAAGGCCCTGGGTTCAATACCTAGCCCTACAAGGAGCCACCAAAACCAAGTATCAAAACCAAGTGAACTGAATAGCTCTCAACTGGTTTTTGTTTTTCAGATTTATTTATTATGTATACAATGTTCTCCCTGAATGTATGCCTTCACGCCATAAAAGGGCACCAGATCCCATTGTAGATGGTTATGAGAGACTATGTATGGTAGCTGGGAATCCAACTCAGGACCTCTTAAGCTCTCAATGCTCTCAGCCATCTCTGCATCTTCCATTTTGTTTTGTTTTATTGTCTTGAGAAAGTTTCTCTGTGTAGCCCTGGCTATCCTGGAACTCACAGAAATCTGCTGGCTTCTGCAAGAAAATGACTTTACAAGACTCACTCTGCAAATAAACCAGGAACATTTTATATATGACAGAGGCAAGTCACACTAAGGCAGATCAAAGTCTATGGTGGATTGGGATGGTACAGACCACCTGCACAGGACCTAGCTGCTTGGTTGGTCCCATGGAGACTCCTCTCTGTGAGCAAAGAGCTCCTGCCTGAAACCTTAAGTCCCTTTGTTCCAGGAGTGGGCTGCAGTAATACTTCAGGTCACTTGGCATCTGGCCAGACACATTAAAAAAGTTTGTTTGAAAGCCACCTAGGTGGGAGGCCCAGAGCACCCATTGATGAGCTGCACTTCCATCCCCTTCTGTGTCTCTCAAGTTTCTCAAGACCCCAGGCACAAATTTGCTTTGTGGTTTTTGTAAATGGCCCGGCATCCCCTTGGCCATACACACTGCATCCTGTGCAGTTATGGCTGATAGTGGGTGCCTTTGTATGCCTGGTAGCCATAGTATAAAACACTGGTTTACGTTGGCCGTTTAATGACTGGGAGGTTTAAGCATGACTCTGTGTTTATCTATAAGCCAGACTAATAAAAACTCCTGCCTTTGTAGGTTGGTTTTGAATACCCTGAGAATGTGTTACCAACAACACACTAGCAAAAAAAAAAAAAAAAAAGAAAGAAAAAAGAAAAGTGTGGGCCCTGAGCTTCTGGCTTCAATGTTTTTTCTGTTTTTTTTTTTTTTTTTTTTTTTTGGGGGGGGGGCGTTGGGCATATTGTAAATCTAGCTAGTAAGCAAGTATTAAAAAAGAAAAAAGAGAAATTATAGAACCTTCTTTTTTTTTGGTTTTTCGAGACAGGGTTTCTCTGTGTAGCCCTGGCTGTCCTGGAACTCACTCTGTAGACCAGGCTGGCCTTGAACTCCGAAATCCACCTGCCTCTGCCTCCCAAGTGCTGGGATTAAAGGCGTGCGCCACCACCGCCAGCTATAGAACCTTCTTAAGAGGTGACTCAGCCAGGCAGTGGTGGCAGGCACATGCCTTTAATGACAAAGTTTACCAGGGAGGCAGGTAGATCTCTGAGCTCTAGGACAGCCTGGTTTACACAATGAGTTCCAGGACAGCCAAGGCTACACAGAAAAAAAAAAAAACGCTGTTTCAGAAGGAAAAAAAAAAAAGTGACTTAGAGTCTGAGGGGAGGGAAAGTGACTTTTAAAGGTCTAGTGCCTTCATCCTCAGAAGCAACTGCTTTGCTGGGCAGTGGTGGCGCACGCCTTTAATCCCAGCACTTGGGAGGCAGAGGCAGGCGGATTTCTGAGTTCCCGAGGCCAGCCTGGTCTACAGAGTGAGTTCCAGGACAGCCAGGGCTACCCAGAGAAACCAGTGAGCAAAAACTCTGGGATAGTAGCAGATTGGAAGGTGTGCTCTTTCAAAATGACCTTTTGGTTATAAATCCAAATACCCGTTGGGTTTGGTTACTCACTGGGTCTTGAGTCGCCTGATTTGCTTCGGCCACTCACGATTTACTGATCAGTTCTTCATATGGTGTCCTGGTTTTGTCAGACTTTCTCCATCGTCAGTGTTCAGTGAGAAGGCTGTACACTCTCCCAACAGTCTAGAATGTATGGCTTGGTTCATTTCCAATCCAAACTGCCCACCAACTTCCCAGGACAAAAATGGAGAGGTCAACGTTTCAGAGTACCTGAGGGCAGCCTCACTACTCATCGCCTTGCAGCCAGGCACAGCCTCAGATTTTCTTGGTTCTCTCCAGCACAATCTCTGAGGTGCCCCAACTGTGAAGCCCAACCCTGCCCTGCCCCCAGACTCACACATACCAAACCCACCTTGGCCTTTTGTCAACCGAAAGTCCAGGAGACAAGCCTGTAAAAGCAGCACGGAAACCTGTGCTTCACAGACTCTAATTTTCCTCTAGCTGATTTAATGGGGAGACAGTTGCCTTTGGAGAAACTCGGCTGTCAGGGATGGGGAGACGCTTTTCTGAGCTGAGCATTTCCAAGTGACACATGTAAAACACACACACCACACACACACACACACACACACACACACACACACACGCACACAGGTTCAGCTCTCTGAGAAAGTGGGGGATGGTTCCAGAACAGAGAGGAAACCAACTTGGAGACAAAGGTGCATACAGAATTCTTTTATTTAACTTAATCCGTGTGGTACTTTAACTACTAGAAAAAAGCAGAGTAATAGACTCAAGTGGCCTTAGCTTCAGCCATTCAAAATAGACAAAGTTTCTTTTTTCATAATGTAAAGAATCCCGAGTATGTCGCAGTAACAGGAATAAATTCTTACAACAGAATATACAAAAACATTGAATTTTTTTCATCTACTGATTTTCTTTTATATATAAACAGAGGGTTTTTTTTTTTAGGAATAATTTATACACAGAAAGTTATTTTATGTAACAAATTGGCCATATTATTATCTTTTTTAGACTTTTTTTCTTTTTTAAGAAAAAATTTAACAAGAAAACTTAGAAATGCATTATTGGCGATGCATCCATTCCATCACGCCTTCTGATTTGACTTTTTTTTTTTTTTTTTTAATCCCAGAGGTAGACAAGCTCTGACAAAGCTCTCACCTCAACCTCACTGGCTTAGGAAGCAGACAGGGGATGTCACCAGGCAGGCACTTGTTCCACCTGCGTATGTGTCTGCACATTGCCCAATACCCACGAGAAACTGAAAAACCAAACCAAACCCACAATAGTTCCTAGACCTTTTTCCTGCAGTGTTAGAAAATTCCAGATGTTTTCAACAATGGTATCTAGTGGAACTGTAGAGACACGGCCAATAATGCACGGGGAGCCAAAGGACATGGATTTTAATTCTGAAAGGGGGGGTTGAGGGGGACACACGTTGTGGTTTTTGTTACCAGTTTGTTCTGTATTGGAAAAAATGGACCTTCAGCGTTCGGCATTAAATACAGGTAGGCACAGCTTTCATTAGGATCTGAGGCACATGTGCCAATGGCCTGTATAAACAGAATCATGTGATCACCATGAAGCCATTCCAGGGTCCTGAAACCCTCCCATCTCCATGGCATTATGGAACTAGGACAAACACCAGCCAGATGTCACCAGTGAGTGTCATCTCTTTGCTGGGTGGCAACACACTGCTACTTCCATGGCCAGCAAGATTCTGGGTTCTTTCCATCTGTTTAGGCTGCTACTCCACATGGAACAGTAAGTAACAGAGAATTCCTTTCTCCAGCAAAGGGTTCCAAGATCAAGGTACTGAAGAATACAGAAGTACTTTCTAAACCACTGGCATTCCTTTTGTTTTTTTTTTTTTTGTTTTGTTTATTTTTTTATTTTTATTTTATTTTTTTTACAAACTAGAGCAGAAAGCATGTGGGAAAGAGGGTGAACCACAATTTGGGTCCCGGGGAGGATTTTTTTTTTAAATTAATTAATTACCTTTTTTTAATTTTTATTTTTTATTTTTGGCATATTGTAAAGCTAGCTAGTAAACAAGTGTCAAAAAATAAAGAAAAAGAAAACAAAGGGGAAAAAAAAAGACCACAAACACATATTTTTGCACACAGAGAGAGGAAAAAAAAGTGTTTTTAAATTATTTTCGGCAATTATAAACTACAAACATTTTATAAAATTATTCTATGTTCTTACAAAAATGCAATGAAACATTTAATTAGTTCTTGTAAACCAGATCTTCGTCAACGACTACCCGTAATCTACTGGACTTAGAAGCCCTATTGGAAACGATAATGAGTAATTTAAAGAATGTTTTACTGGAAAGATGCAGACACAAATGTGGACACACAAATCAGTGATTATGAAGTTCTCACAGAAACAAAATAAAATAAATCCCTAAACGCCATGCCCCAGACTGACAACTCATCTGATGAGCGTGATGGAGTCTGAGTTCTTCAACACGTGACTTAGCTCTAGGAGAAGTTTCCAGAGCAAGATGCCAAGTTTCTTATCTGAAACCAAATGCCCAGAGATGACTCCACAGCCTCCATGTGGTCTGACACCTTCAGAAACCATCAAGTCCAAATATGGTCCATGCTTCTTCTAGGCCCTTTACCCTGTTAGCAATTCCCTTCACATCACGATGCCGGTTACCATAGTTACCTCCTGCACCATTACTCTGTCATCCCATCAAGGAATGTTCATTTCTCTACATCAACAACTGGTTATCCAAGCTGGAGGCTCAAAGCAAAGACCCCTGGTCCGTCCAAGGTCTGGATCTTCAGCATCTCTGGTAAGAGAGGTTCAATTTTAAACAAACATCCTGTCTTGAAGTTCTCATTTGTACCACCACCTAGTTCAAAGAGGAGTGATAAAATTTGACCATCATCACTGGTTCTTAAGGGGTGGATCTCTCTGGTCCAGGTCTCCCAATGCAGCTGCTTAGCCCAGGAAATGAAAAGACATCAGACAGACATAAATGTAACATTAAAAACCATAAATTCATTACTGATAAAATGGGCCAAAGCATTTTGATGGGGTGGTCCTGTCTCCTGCAGGATGCCAACACTTTGGAAAGGAGTTGCCTTCAGCACTGTGGCCACTTTCAGAGGACCCAACAATGATGACAGAGGACCTTGGGAAAGCATCTTAGACTGCTCAGCCACATGAGCTCAGTGTGACCTTGCCACCACCATTTGCTTGTCTCAGGTATAGCCACTGCCAACAAGGGTGGGCTGTTAAGGCCGAGGCTCTGGGAGCTCAGACTGGCTTAGAACTTGGCATCATACATAGCTCATCCATCTGTCAAGCCCCCCTAAAAACACAACTGTATACCACTCCGCCATCTGCTCATCTCACAATGATCACTTTTCTATTTTATGAAGCTGTTTTTCCTACCATTGAATTGTCCCGAGTCATAAGAAACAGGCAGGAAGGAGAGACCAGTGATAGCCTTGAACAGTCTTTTATATCTCAAGGAGGAAGCCTCATCCCAACTACGAATCCAATGTTAGGACATTCCTGAACGGAGATGGGAGAAGCATGGGCCGCACACAGCTAGGCTCAACTGTGTCTCCACGATTCAGGAAGGGCTGTGTGGGGGAACACCTGAACGTTCACATCACCTGCATGCTGTGCCTCAGTGGTTCATGTTACTTCAAGCAGTGTGAGCTCCTGTCAGAAGAGGGGGTGCGTGAAAAAGGCCACGACTCAGCTTGGGAAGATTACTTGAAGCATATAAAGAGAAAAATCAGGAAGAGGCGGGGAACATCAGCATGAAATCAGGCTAGAACTGTGGACATGATGCCTTGCAATAGTCAGAGTGGGTCGATCCAGCAGAATGACTGCGCCCTCGTACAAGCCGACTTTCTTTTTATTGAAGTGTTTCTGGAGCATTTGTTATGACGGACACACTACGCCATTAGTTAGTGTCCTCTCTCTACTTAAAGGAAAAAAAACCACCCACGCAAAAGAAAACACCAACAACTCAGTTTCAAAAATAATAATAATTAAAAAAAACCCTTAAAATCAATTGAATGAGCTGTAGAAATCCAGTTGTGGAAAACCGGCAGGTATGTGTAAGAGAGGAGAGGCCACTATACCAGAGAGTCACCTACAGTGTAGAAGAAAACCCTGATCAAACAGTATCTCCCAGTGACCCTGTGAGCATCTAGGAACCCGGAAAAGGGCAGCATTCTGGCAGGAGGCAAAGGGCTCCTGAGCTTAACCGAACTGTTAGGCAGTTCTCCACACTGGGGGGAAAGATCAGCCGCCAAGTTTCCCGGCTGAAGTCCCCAGGGCCGGTGAGAGCAGCTGCTGGAGTTGAGGATTGCACTGTCCACCCGTGAGCAGCAGACGGATGGGGTGGACAGAGGCAGAGCACGGGGAAGGCTAGGTGCCAACCACTGGCCTTCCAGCCTCAAGATTTGGTCAGTCCTTGTTTAGCCCTGGGGGGACAGGGAAGAAGAGGGAAGGACAGCAGCCTGCAGGGGGCACAGGCTTTGTCTTGCCCCCTTTATTATACTGGCCTTCTGTAAGAAGCAGAGGGAGGAGGGGAGAGCTCTCCTGATGGCTGTACCTCTAAGAGGAACAATTGCCAAGAGAACAATGGTGGCATGCCCCTGCCATGGTGCAGGTCTCAGAGGAGCAGCTGAGGGGGCTGACAGGGCACCCTGACATGTGCACATATTGGTACTCTCAGACAACCTATGTGTGGGTGCCTCCTGCCCTCAAAACCTGGGAGTACCTGCTCTCTTAGGGATAGAGTTTGTCAGTCATTCAATTTGTATAAAGTTCTGTTCCAAAATCAGCCAGCTGAGCATGGGCAGGTGACCCCCCTCCACTGGTGCTCTGTGCTCATGGTGGTTGCTGGGTTGAAAGTAGGGAACCAGGTGAGGAGAAAGACCAAAGCTGCCCTAGGAAAGGTGGGCTTTTGGAGACAGAGCGGGAAGAGGCTGATTGAGTTAGTGTTGCTTTGACTCCAGAATCTACCCTAGCCCCCTGTCTGCTTCACCTGGGTATGTGGCCTGTGGAGTGGATGAGGTTACCAGTATCACTGGCCTACTGTCAGGTTCTGAGAAGTGTGAGATGTATTATATATGTATATATGTATATATATATATATATACACACACACACGCATGAAAAACAAGAGTGAGGTAGATAAATGTTTGAAAAACAAAACACCCCCCCAACCCAAAAACTGTCCCATCTAATACACACATACACAGAGATACATATACCTTTTCCTCAGCATTTAAATTCATAACGTGGGCTTCTCTATAGTGATAAAAACAGGTATCACAAAATAAATTAAAACTCCTACATGAAATACCTTCTCGATAAGCTTTCCGCCCCCCCCTCCTTTTCTCTATTTTTGTTAAGGGAAAACACTGTGGGCCAGAGGCTAGGCAGGGGCCGTGAGCCTGAAACTACAGACAAGCCAGACAACTCCAAGCTTTCTTTTCTGTCTAATCTCCAGTCACAACTGCAATCATCATCTTCCAACATTTTTCTTACTCCTAATTGAAATATTTCCACCCAGAAGCATCTCTCACCCTGTCACTGTTCTGGTAAGAAGTGCTAAAAACTAAACAAAACAGGACCCCCAGGCCCAGAGCTCTGGGATTCTGGCTAAGAGAGAACAGCAAGGGGCTCTAGGGCCACTGTAGGCCTTGGGCCTTCATGGGGGTTTGGTACCTTACACCCTACTCACATGGAGGTCACCCCTTCAGACACGCTGGTTCTAAAGACAGGTGGGTCAGTCTAGTGAAGGAGATGGCAAAAGGTAGCAGATGGGCCACTGGGCCAGCTCTGCTGTTCCCTGGAGAATCAACAGCTTTTGTTTTTTTTTTTTTTTTTTTGTTTTTTTTTTGGTGGGATAGAAGGGTCAAATATTCATTTAAAAAAAATAATCCAATGACTACTGTCTGCAGTTAAAACTGCTAGTGTATCCCAAAATTGGTATGTGTGTGTGTGTATGTGTGTGACAACTAAAGCAGGGAGAGAAAGCAAATGTGACTTTCAACAATGGGAACTAGAAACACTAAACCAGGATGTGTGGGATTTTTAACCTTTTTGTTTCTGACCTGAGTTTGTGGCATGCCTTGCACTGTAACAGACTCCAATGCTGTGTATGGGAGGTGCAGAAAGGAGAGAGCAGGGCCCAGGAGTGCATGGGCTCTAGCCTCCCACCCTCCCCACTCCCTTACCAGCGACTGTGCTCACAGAGCCTATGGGTTAGAGGATAACGAATGGGGCTGCAGGGGGCAGGGGAAGGGAGATGTATTTAAAAAAAAAGGCATCAATCAGTTCATGGCAAATTATGTCTTAGAAGCATCAGTTGCCGGAGAAGAGTAGAAGAAAAAAACCACACTCTAGTAATAAGCACAGGAAGTTTCTTGGAGTGAGCGGAAAGGAAGAAGGGTAGACCTGAAAGTTTCATAGATTAAATCCACAAAGATAAAGAACAAAAAAATAGCAGCTATTTTTTTTTCCTGTACAGACGTATAGATGAATATCTGAACTGTAAAAAAGTTATAAAACTGACATTAAAGACAATGTGTATGCAAATGTTTCACGGTCTAACATAGAACTGAGAGACCCATGAAGAAGTCCTAGTAACAGACGATGTGAAAACTCAGACTGCTTGGATCCACTGCCTGGGCTGCTCCACACGCTGCTGTGGGTCTGAATCCCTTCCTCGCACATCTGTACCAACTGCCGGGCAGAGTCCCTGGAACCCTTTCGCATTGTGTCCCTCAGGGGGCCAGGAGGGAGGCTAGGGAGGGGTGCGAGGCTGGTATGAGGGCCACCTTCAGGCTTGCCTATGGCCATCTCCTCCAGGATTCTTGGGGTGCTGCGGGTAGGGTGGGGTGGAGAACCAGTTCCACTTTACCTGCTTCAATTGAGGAGGGCGAGTTCCATCTTGTCCAGTTCTCCCAAACAGTAACCTAGTCATCACGCAACGAGACCCGGGGGACGTGGGCTAGGAAAGCACGCCGGGCACAGTGGGGGCCTCGACAATGTGTCTCTCAAATGGTATTCTCGACTAGACGCCATGCTTCATCCCATGCCTCTGGACAAAGGGAAGTCAGCGCAGGGAGTACGCGTAAGAGAAAAACCAAACCAAAAACAGGGTTTTGGCAAATATGGCAGCGTGAAAATGATAACCACGGATGAACAATGGCCCTTTTACATTTCTGGATGACCCTAAAAAAAGGTTAAAGGTACAGTTAAAAAATTCCATCTCAGTGTGCGAATTTTTTTTTTCTTTTTCTTTTTTTTTTGTAAAGCCCTATGGTGTCAGGCAGGTGTATACAGGGGTGAGGAGGAGCCCCAGGGACAGCCATTACGTCAATCGGATTTAAAAAAAAAAAAAAAAAAAAAAGGCTTCCCAGCTAGGCTTTTGCAAACATTTTTTTTCCACTGTGAAGCAGAAAAAAGAGAAAGGAGAGCTTGGAAGTGGGAGGGGAGAGGAGAGAGAGGGAAGGCAGAAGAGAGAAAAAGGCAGAGAATGAGGAGACTCAATTCTCGAGTATCCTGTTGCTATTAAGTGTTGCCATTAAGGTTTGCAGAGGCCCATGTCAGTTAAGGGTTCAGGTAAGGGAAATAAAAAGCTGCTTGCATATTGAAAAAAAGGAAGGTCCCAAATGTGTTTACTGCAGAGAAGCCGTCTCCCGTGGGCAGCAATGGCAGTTCTGAAGATCCACTGAGGTACAGGAGGCTTGTGAATAGATTGTTACAACCTGCTCTCCCCCCCACCCACCGAGTGGGCACACACACACACACACACACACACACACACACACACACACACATTACTGTTTGCACGTGCTTCGGTGTCCGAGGATCAGCAGGTCGAGGACTGGGGCAGAGGCAAGGCCCTCTCGTTGGCGCGTCCCCCGTTCATGTGAGCGTAAGGCTGTCTCTCATCAAAACTGGCACGGAGAACCAGCACGCCAGGGCCTGGGCCATTTTCAGCCTTGTGTCCTGAGTGTCTTTCAGGCAGAGGCAGGGAGGCTGAGGAGGCCGAAGGGTCCAGCGGGACGCTCTCCATGTTCTCGGGCTCCATCTCCAGCTCCATCTCTAGCTCCTCCGGCTCGGGAGGCTTGTTCTCGTCACTGTAGTAGAAGGAGACCTCCTGGAAGCTGGGCTCCATCTCATCCTTGATGCTGCCGATGATCTCCAAGAAGGAGGGCCGCATCTTGGGGTTATACTGCCAGCACATGCGCATAAGTTCAAACCTAAGAGGGGGAAGGAAAAGGGAGTGAGCTGCCAGAGGCCTCTTGCTGAGATCAGAGAGGTCCAGAACGACTGTACCATCTCTGCACTCCCTGGTTTCCCATCTGTATGCCTCTGGGCATTCATACATCTTGTGCCCAAAATCCAGGCCCTGCCACAGTGCCAAGCCCAAACTCACTTCAAGTCTTGGTTCACAGAATCCACCATGAACAGGGTCTTATTAACAATAGCACTGCTAAGAGATAAAACAACCTACTGTCTGTCTGAAGCGCCTCTTCTAGTCATGCATCAACCAGAAGCAGGAAACCTTTATCTCTCACTAATGATAATCACAGCTTTCCTGACAGGCACCATTCTCTGTACCCCATACCAAGGCTATTTCTAAGTTTCTTCCTGGCATCAGGGTGCTCCTGGCAGTGGGCCTGAGGGAGGAGGCGGCAGGGGTGCCAGACAGAAGGAGCACATATCCCAAGCTTGCTATCTCACGCCAGCACCTGCTTACTGCATATGTCCCATGAAGGCAGAACCCTGCCCTGAAGACCGAGGATGCCCAGAAGCAGAGTTCTAATAAAACCTCAAGTTGGAGGCCAGCAAACCAGGAAAGCCCTGAGCACAAGTTTCTTCTCTAAACAAGGCCAAGGTAAGAACAGTATAAAGCCCATGATGCACCTGCATCCCTCCCACAAGGTCACTAACCTTTGCGAAGCTCCCCTGCCCTCCAGAGTTACATGGGCCAACTGCCACACAGGACAGAAGAGGAAGGCCGCTCATGCCGCCACGGCCCTGACCAGGAAAGGCCTGGGAGTAGAGAGTGGAGGAAACCCTGAGCAAGGGAAGGTCTGTGTAAGTGTGTATTACTGACAAGTACATGGCCATGTCAAGGACCCTGATGTCCCAGTTCCCCGGGAGTGACAAAGCCTTCCCTAGTGATGCTCAGAGAGATGGAAGGCCTTCCCTGAGGTCTGAGTGCAAGTGCTGACAGTGTGTGCAGAACATGTCCACTGTCACGTTCTCCTCCTGGATGCTTACATCCTGGAGACGGCTTCCTTGCAGAGACGGCTCCTACAGAGATGGGCTAAACCTGCCTCCTTGTTCAGTTGTATATAATAACCCTGCTTCCTTACTTATCTGCAGGCAATAATCTGCCTCTCTGTTCAAATGTATATACTAAACATACTGGGCTTCCAGAGCCCAGTGTACCCAGCCCCAGCCTTTCTACATCTAAGTGCTTATTCTTTCTTCATTCCCTTGATGCCCTAGTCAAGTCATGGCTCCAATACCCAAGCCGTGCCACTCTGACAGATGGACAGACAGAAAGCAAGAACAGGGTGGTCATGATTCTGAGGCAAAGGGGTACCTGGCAGCTCTCATTCGCAGGAGTGTGAGAATTTTCCACCTATGCTCCTCCAGGAAATTGTGTTTTAAAACTCCTGGCTCAACAGACGCTTTACACTAAAATCCATGGAATGGAACTTTGAATATATAGAAATCTCACAGCACCCTAAACAGGCCTCTGGCATTCTGTCAGGCTGATCACTGGGCTACCAGGCCACTTCACTTCTTTACAATGGGCCACGCAAATAATCCCACAGAGGTGAAGGCATGTGAAAACAGCCCACAGGTAGGCATGAAGTTGTCTGTGGAGAGAAAGGGACCCCTGCCCATCTGGCTAGCTTTCTCAGAATCTGTAGGGTCAAGTCAGATGAGGTGGAAGATAGTCACCTTAAGAGAAAACTGCAAAGGGTGTGTTGGAGGTCCGCCCAGAATTAAGCATTCCTAGAGACCCAGGTGCAGCTTGGAGCCTGTTAGAAGCTGAATTCTACCGGAGCAGAGCTGGCTATACAGCCCCTGTGGCTGTTTCTAAGCTCCTCTGTAGGTTGAGTAGTTGAGACAAAGCTAGCAACCCTACAATATTTACTGCCTACTCCTCTGGGGGTGAAGAAAAATCCCGATAAAAGTGGCCAATGCCTTCAAAGGCGGAAAACAAACTGGACCAAAGACAAGGCTAAGTAGGCATTCTCACTGGCGCTAAGTGACTGGTCCCGGTGGGACATGACAAGTTGCAGGTAGGTACTAAGAGCTCTGGGCCTGGGAGTCACTTTAGTCCTTGAAGGCCAGAGATGTCTCTTTATTGCAACAATTACAACACATCCTCATCTTATATATAAGGAAAAAGAGCACCAACCAAAGCATTTAATCATTTGTCTGAGGTCACACAGTGAGTGAGTTGGAACGGAGTGAGGCTGTCAGACAATGCAGCTTCGCTGTGGATACCCGAGTAAGAGTAACCATGGTCCCACTACCAGAATGCTCTCTCCTGGCTGTCCACAGCCAGTCAGATCTCATGGGAGGGTTTGGTGTACATCGATAGCAGGCAGGCAGCATGCTCCCCTACTCTGGTTAGGTGGTGATGAAGCCTGTTGCCCCTGTCCCCATCTTTTCCTGAAGGATTAATCGGAATGGGAAGCAGACACAAGGAGCTTAGCTCTGTGGCCAGGCTGCAATTTCCTCTCTGGCTGACAGGCCTATCCCTGAATAGAAAAGTGCAACCGGGGGCAAGAACATGAGATGTGTCTGGCCCCATGCCCCGTGGCCAGGGGCGGGGGTGGGGCTGAGGAGGTGCCATGGGCAGGGTACGGATGCGGTGACATCAGTAAAAACAAGCCATGTGATGCCTCTTTTAAATCATCCCAGAGTCAGCCCTTCTAGTGCTGCCCATAAAAGGAAGTCTTTTTTGCTCTGTGCGATTTAAGACCTTGTTTTTATACTCTTTCCGCAAGAAAACTCTCCAGTAGACTCTGGGATTAATAAGCTGATAAAAGGCTCCCTCTAAAAAGCACATTTAAAAAACACTGGACAGTTCTGATAAGCTGGAGCTGTGATTTACAGAATATGTCCCTCTTTGAAGGTACACACCTAGCTCTCTCCTAGGAGTGAGTGCTACCCTAGCGGTGTATGCATATCCTGTTATTTCCAGCCCCACTTGGCTTTTGAGGCCTGGGGCACATCCATGTCTTGAGCTGAGCAGGCTGCCATCTCTGTGAAGTCTGGGAGCTCATGTATATAGTACCCTGCTGCCGTGTGTTAGCGCTGTATCAGGTAGTGATGACTCTTACCAGGGATCAGACTTCCAGAAGGTCCTACAGGACCGAGTGCGTCCCCCTCTAGCATTCTGAGCAGCTAAGGCTATTTTAGGGCCTACTTCTCAGCTGGGACCTACACGAGGATGCTAGTAGCTGGCACGCAGTTGATGGCAGGGATCGCCTGGCAGACACTGTCACCTGCCTGTTATGATTCTATTCAGACAATTTATCTTTACAAAACTAGACTGGGGTTTCCCAGCATCCTGGGGGTTCGACTCTCAGAAAGGAAAAACGCAGAAGTAGTCAGATTCAACCGAGTATGTCTCAGCTGCATCTGAGCTGGTGATGCTTGGCTCGGCTAATAAAACGTTCAAGTTCCTTCCTGAATCCTGCATCCTGAAGACTCGGCACATGAGCTCAGGAGATGCTACCAGATCAAATGGTTCTGCACCTCAATTTTGAGGTTGAGTTCAAATCATCATCCCATTCTGCAGCATTAGGGCTGAAACCTGTTTCAGGATCTCCAGGTTCCATGAGCTCTGGGACTGGCCTCTGACCTCAGCAGGGTTCACTGATAAATCTGTGTCCAGGACACTGAAATCCAGGGGTAAAGATGGTAAGATGGGCTCCCCTGACCCAGCCTCAGAGAATTTGCTAGATCAATTCAAAATGAGCTTTGGCACTGACATTCAGACCTGGATACCCTGCTGTTTGATGGTAGCCCTTTCCTCTAAAGCTAGAACATTTTGTGATACACAAGGCTGGACACTTGGCTACTCCTGAAGCAAATTGGTTCAGGTGTAGGGACAATGAGGCCAAAGCGTGGCCGGAGAGGGCTGTTCCTGCCTCAGAACCACACAATGGAAACCCTTCCTCTACGTGTGAGACCCAACAGGCTTCAGACTACTCCGGAGGGTGTTCATTTACTGTGCCAAAAGAATCCTTTCCCAGAACACATCTTCCTCTCATCAGCATCTCAGCAAATCAGGGCACCACACTCTCTAGCAGAGCCAGCTCGTCTCCCTTCATTCTGTTCTTTTCTTAGAAAGGAGACTGATCTGCCAAGGGGGTTCTGAATGGCAAAGCAGAAAGGCCTCCTGAATCAATCATTTTGCATCCAAGAGCAGCCTCAGTGTGTAAACTTCCTCCTCACTTTATGCTGGGAACAGGAAGTCCACTGCCTTTCCCATAGCAGGTGGCTGCTTCCCAAGCATATTAAATTCATACAAAAAAAAAAAAAATCCAGTCAGCTGGAGATGGATCAGCTTCAGGAGTCCCATGAGTTTCCCAGACAAATGTTTGCCGCGGTATAAAAGAACCAAAACAATACCTCTCCTGTGACCAGCCCTAAACCACAGGAACAAAACTTACACCTGCTCTTTTGAATGGTTTCTCGGCTCGTGAGACACTGCTGATTTTAGTCTCCAAACCAATGCTGGTGTGGTACACCTTTATGCAGATTCAGAGGCAGCCATGTTTCCTAATCCACGCTTTCAACTTTGCCCCAAATACTGACTATTCTCACAATGGGCCAGTAGGAAAGCAGCTGTACAGAAAAGCTGTAAGGGGCACTGTGAGCAGAACTCAGAACCCAGAGCTTCTCTAGGTAGGCCTCCTGCATCCTGTCAGCCTTTGGAAGGTCAGTTTAGAAAGAACACAGCAGCAGTGCTCTCCTTGAAGATGCTACAGGGCACAGCAGGCACTGGACAAGCCGGTGGCTCAATATGGCCTGCTGCCTATTCTATTTTGTAAGGCTCTCCCAAGTAAGAGGACTTTTTAACACTTGCAAACAGTTGGGGTAAAAACAAGTAAACAAGTAAGTGTCTCACTGCCCTCCCACCCCCTCCCCGCAAAGAGGAATATTTTACAAGAAGAAAACAAGAGGAATTAAAATTCCAATATAAAGTTTCAGTTGGAAGTAACACAGGTTGCAATCCTAGCACTAGAGGAGTTTGAGGCAGGAAGGGTTATCCTGGATACCTGGGCTACACTCTTTCTCTCAAAGGCTCCATCCTTGTTGATTCTTGAATCTGCTTTACTGTGGCAGAGCTGAGGGGCTGAAATGAAGAGTGAGCATGTGGTCCACAGCACCACAAATCCTCTCCAGACTCAGTCTATGGAGTGGTCCACAGAGAAGCCACGGCCTCTCACACTACACAGATCTACCACTGTTCCCACTGCCCTGTAGTAAATCTGATCTCCTTAAAATCACCCTACGCACAGGAGTGTCTTCATCTGCTGGAAGCCCTGCCTCAGAGTTGAGCAGCAATCTTCTCCTGGACATCTCACTAAGCTCCTCATAGGTTTTGTCAGGAAGCCTGTGAGATGACATTTTCAATTGATGGAGCCTCATGTGGTACTAGGCTAGCCCACACCTTGACTTCCCAAGATTCTGAGCAGTCACTAGCACCTCTGTGTGGTTCTGCCCACTGCCCACACGTCCAACCTCTCCATCTGTACATCACCCCACCATCCAGGGCACCATGTGAGTGAGCACCGTGCTGAGGAAGAGAAGGCAGGGGTAGGTAGATACGAGTGTCTTTTGTGTAGAAGTAAAGAGATCGTGACCATCCCCCTCAGCATCACTAGTGAAGCTGAACCCGTTTTGAAGTGTGTCTAGAAAACTCTAAGGGTCTTGACACAGTAGTGGGAACCCGCTTTGATGTTTACCCCCAAGATGCAGGACAAGGGCTGCCTTAAGGTGTGTACACCAGATGGAAGCCCACTGCTCTCAACCTGTACCTGATAGGCCAATCAGAATCCCTTCTTGTCTCCCTTGAAGCCTCACTCCAGGAAGGGCCATTTTCCAGACTCACTGAGCCACCAACATCAGACAGGGTGAGATTAAGCTGTAGCACAAAGTCACAGATCCAACAAGCTGGATCACAAGATCCCGCAGCAAGGATAGATAAGCCCCTTCTAGTCCTCTCCTGTACCCACAAGCAACAGAGGGACTGGCTCTGGAGTTACTAACCCTATGTGGCAAAGGAAATACATACAGCATATCGGGGCAGTTGTCCGGCTTGTCTAGAAGGCCGCCCTCCATGACGAAACGAAGAACTTGCTCGTTGGACAAGCCCTGGTACGGCTGCTCAGCCAGTGTGGCAATCTCCCAAAGGACGACCCCAAAGGACCTACAGGGGAACAGAACACGAATAACTCAGAAAAGGAAGGGAAGGACCACATCCCCTCATTGCTAGCATTTCTTAGACTCTGGGTACTGAAAAGAGTGTCCTCAATGTGACGACTGCACTTTGTGGATGTCAAGCCAGCCAGCCGGCTGAGTGTGGGACATCTGTTCCCTTTTGTCACCACTAATGCTTCCTGTAGGGCTACTACAACGCAGGTGGCAGGGCTGAGGTAGCTAAGGTTAGGGGCTTCTAACATCTCTCTCAGTTTTAAGAGCCTGATCTACAGCACACACATTCAGTGCCTGGTCCCAGCCATTACTGGGACATAAGCCAAACTAGCTTTAGTTCAGCACAGAATGCAGAGGACCAGGTCCCAGCCTGGCCACTGACCTAGGACAGCTCAGCATCTCACCTATCTCCTTCAGGGATTCTTCTTATCTCAGTTTAGAAATCTCTATGCTAATGGTTCTCTACACCACTACAAAGTAGAATCTGATCAGTTCTTCAAACAGGTATCTGGACTCCCCAAAGCAGTGCTGACATAGGGTAGGGAGCTGGGTCTGGAATGTCTAAAAGTTCTGTAGGATCTTGACTTGGGCCAAGGAAAATAAAAACCCCTGTCCCCTACAGAACTCAGGAGGAAAGGCTGAGGAGGCACCTGTGTCAGGTAGGGAACTTGGTGAGATATACTGCCCGGGGGCATGTCTCAATAACAAAGAGTCTTTTGGTCTAGAGGCTGGCTGAGGTATGAACTCAGTAGGCAGAGCAGTGAGGAATTCTACCATGTGCACGCAGTTTTGTCTGTCATTCCAAAAGACGGAACTAAAGGAGATCCATGCATGCAGAAACTTGGGACAGGTAATGGTCATACTATCGCTCGCAGTGTCAACACACCTTCTCAGGGAGAATCCCTGCTTTCCCAAAATTCTCCCTGGCCTGTCTGCTCTTACACTCACGCTGGAATAAAGAATTCCACCCATGGCAGCCTAGCAGGGCTGAGCCCCACAGAAGAGCCTGAGGTGGGCATTTTCCACTTAGGGCTCTGAGGATCCTGGCCTAAGTTGAAGCAGGCAGCCTCTGACTGAATTGTAACTTTTGGTTTGTTGTTTCAGCTTCCTTCTATGAACAAAAGGGTTTTGTACACATCGATACTAAGCAATGTCAGACGGGAACAAAACCTCAGCAATCAGACCCTAGGTCCTTTGGAACCAGCAGTCACTAAGATATACAATGCAGTTATGGTTTTCAAAACCTGGCCTTAGAGAAACAGGTTTCCTGTCCGTTTCAGCCATGGGATCTGCCTTCCAGAGCCTACATGGCCACACCACAGGCATTCTTTGGAGGCTGCAGTGCCCACCCTCATGTCTGAAATACGGCCTGAGACAAGCAATGATGTATGTGGTGTTCTATTTTAATCAAGTGGTCTTGACTAGGTTCCCTTCCAGGCCAACTTCCCTTGTCTCTCATGCTTTCCCTGGTGCACCACAGGCCTCCAGGCATTCAGTCACAGTCCTGGTCCCGTATCTAGACTGCTGGTTACTTGAGTCTCTACAAACTTAGCATGTCAGCTCCAGTGTAACTCTTGCCAGCACCCTGTTCTCCTCCTAGACTCCCTGCAGCCAATATCCCACCCCATCCCACCCCATCCCAGCAGTCTGCTCATAGGGCGGACAGGAAGATAGAGCACATAAACCAGAAAGAAACATTTAAGGGCTGGCCTTCCTGCCCTTGTGAGGGAGGGGACAGTCCCTGGAACACCTCCACAGAAGCTCAAATATCAGCAGTGATAAATGCAGATGATCAGGGTGTGGCTTGACCTGAGGTCTCCTACAAAGTCAAACAAAATTCTTCGAATTTTCTTTGGAGTTTTACCTACTTAGGAACAACTGTCTTCTGATTATGAATTCATTCTAAAATGACTGCCATTCCTCCAGCAAGCAGGGATTCAGTCAGAGCTGAGAATCGGTTTATACATTCCAGTGTCCTTGCTGTCCCCAGCTGTATGCTCAAAGCTTGGGTTGAGAAAACAGATGGCACTAGCTGTCAGTGCCTCAGCACTTGGCTGAATGAATTCCGACGCCTTTCCTCTTTGTACATTTTCTTATTGGTTTGTAATGGCTAGTCAAAGTGGAGGAAATCGGTAGGGAGAACCCTGTACGACCCTCGCTGTGGCTTGTAGTGACAGCTGTTACCCAGAATTGGGGTAGAATGAGTCTGTGCTCGCTCGCTCTGTTTTCCTATCCTGCAAGCTGACCTCAAAGCTTCCAGAAGCAGGAAGCTCGGAACAAACAGACGGAAGTGTGGCCCTAGGTGTGCCCTCTCCCGTGACCTCATCTACAGAGTACTCTGATTCAACAGAAAAGATGTAACCTCGGATGGGCTAACTGCAGAACAGAGCTCATCCTTGAGTTGAGAAACAAGCAGGCTGTGCTGGGTTATATTCAAAGGCTATTTTCAATTTGCACCTGTCTCCCAAACAAGATCCAAGGCTCTCGACCGGGAAAGGTTCACGAGGCTAAAGAACTGATGTCAATCACTATGGGGATAGTTTCTCTGTGTGGTCATCTGCACTTGTAATAAACAGCCACCGCTTCAGTAACAACAGCAATGGGATCTCCCTAGTGGACAGCCAAGACACTTTCTGACATTCGAGGAGGGGGACGTGCCAGGGCTCCTGCCTGCCAAGAACTCCAGTTGTATTTTGGAACCCAATGACCTCCACACAGCGTTTCCAAGGAACTGCAGTAAACAGTACTACAGAGAAGTCTTTGCACCCTTTGGTCGGCATGCTGCTACCACAAGACAGTTACTACTAAGGAAGAAGCTTTGGGTCAGGAACAATGGACATCCATGGATGGGGGGGAGGAGATATCGAGATCGATCAGATGGGACCAACAGAAAACCACAACCAAGACTCTCAAGTTTTGGGTTTAAATACAGTACTGCCTTCAATCTGAAGGTTCAGTGAGCTGAGGCAGGAGCGTATACATAGCACCAACCCACTGAGAGTGAGGGAACGTGAGGGGGGACAGGCAGAGGAAACACAGAGATGAAGTCTCAGGCTTCAGGCATTTCCCCACTCCTTGGAAATAGAATCAATATTAGCTAAAAAGGGAAGGAAATGTTTGTTCTACATACTCCTTGGCATCCCACAAATACCTTTTTGCTCTAATGGACTCCATACAGGAATATCTAAAAGCTGAAGGGCTAGGGGCACTAGATGCTGAATACAAGGCTGGCAGTGGGTGATAGTGAACAGAAAAAAGGAGGAGAATGACCCAAGAGCCTGGACCATGAGCTGGAAGGTCTGAGATGGCCATGTAGGGAAAGTCTCATACCAGACGTCAGAATGAGTAGTGAAGACGCCATCCTTGAGGGACTCGGGGGACATCCAGCGCACAGGCAGCAACCCCTTCCCACCTTTCCGGTAGTAGTCTGTCTCATAGATGTCTCGTGTCATACCAAAATCTGGAGGAAAGATGCACAGTTACTTAGCTGGGCCAGGTCTTGGGGCAACAGCTAAGGGGCCATGGCTGCCCCAGCATAGGGCCTTTGTCCTTTCCCCATATTCAGGGTGAGACAGGTTCTTGCTCCACTCTGAGAGGGCTTAGCATGACAGCTTGTAACTTTATAAGGCAGAAATAGTAAGACACGACCAGTAACTCACAGGCAAAAAACATCTCTGGTCTTAGTAATTTATAATCTGTCTCCTTTAACTCTCTTACTGCATTTAAAGTGAGAGGCAGTTTGCAAACTATCACGCACTATGATTTATCAAGAATATATACACTGCACAGATCAAGGATGGGTGGCATATAGTTTTAGTTTGGTCAAAATACATGGGAAGATGTGGACCTCACTCACTTGGTGGCGTGCCTCTACTACTGAGGAAAAAGCCTTTTGCCACTTCATAGGGCAGAACATACTCGCAGTAAGAACTCAGGAAGATAAAAGTACACAGTGAGCAGCTGAGATGCTCTTCCCCAGGCTCCCGGAGCTATTACCCAACACCCTTCCCCAACACAATACTCTGAACTCATTTTTGAAAACATCTTCCATTTTCAGAATCTCCTGAAGGTGTCACATCATCATGGTGGATGGCAGGCTTGCTCTTTTATAATCTCATATTACTGTGTCTTCATCCATTTTTTTATTTTCCGCTCAACCACACCACCTTTTTCTCACATAAACTCTTTCATTCTCCTTCCATGGAGGAAAGAGCCGCTGCTCTACCTTTAAAATGTCCCTTCATATCTCTAAGTGGTGCCACAAAGGGGTGAGGTACAGGCAGAACAAACCCTGCAGAGAATGAGGGTGCATGGATGTTAACCCAGCACAGTTGACTTGCACCAAGTCTCAGCTACCAGCTGCCTCTGGAGAGCTGACTTACGGTGTGAAATCCCTGATATGGGGGCACTGGGGGATACTGAGGAAAGCGGAATGAGCCTGAAAGAGGAAAAAGGAAGTGCTCAAGTCTCATCTCTGAATTAATCCAGAGACATGCAAATGAGAAGATCTGCTTTGACTTGCATAAAAGGGAGATTCTAGAAAACAATCTCTTCCTAAATGCAAAAGAAAACTAGAACAACCCCATCTTCCTAAACAGGCATGCAGAATTTAATTCCAAAAAGAAAAATCATAATTATAATAGAAAATATCCTCATAAATACGCCACATGGTTAAACGGAAAATATAATCCTTACTGATTTGGATTTAAAATGGCAAAAAGCACACACACAAAAAAAGCATTTTTCTAACTGTAATGCAAAATGAGACAAAAGCAGCTTCACCGAGTTCCTGGCTGTGTTGGGAAGAGTGCACGGGAGGGCAGGCTGAGGACGCCGGCACCGGCTTGCTGTCTAAGCATCTCCAGCTCTGTCCTAGTCCACTCTCACTTCACACGTGGGGAAAGATGGCACCAGGACGGAAGGCACCTGCCCCAGGCCACTCAGAAGCACAGTGGCTTCCTCTGAGGAGTAAAATCTGGGTCCCCATGCATAAGGGAGGTATGGAAGGGTTGGTAAGAGAATGCCTCTTATCTAGAAACTCGGAGCAGGATATCCTCTTGAGGGCTGCCCACCAAGCTGGGCTCCCAGGGCTCCAAATACAAGTGTGCAGAGACAGACATGCTGGGACTCTTCAGTAACTCCAATGACTGACATCTGCTCTATACAGTTACTGCATACAGCCGCATGCCAACACCCCTAACTCCTGCAATCAATGAAAACGAAGACAGAGAACCCTACTTTGGCTACCTCTCTAGAGATGATAGTCATTGCTTATGAAGAGGCCAGAATGGCTCATGCAAAAATCACTGCTAAAGTTTAGGCAAGCAAAACATCTCTAGGACACATGCTCAAGAGGTGGCCAAAGGTTAGCAGTGGCTGTTAGTTTCTGCTGTATTTGCTGTCCCCTCTGCCCCTCTGCTCGTTCTTAGGACGAGCACTTGGTATGTTTCTGAACTGCTGGCCTATCACAATAGGGAGAGGTAAAGGCTTCGTAAATGGAAGATGGTTTTCTGAGCAACCTTTGTGACTACTATTTTTTTTTTTTTTTTTTTGAAGTAACAGACAAAAACAAAGCCAGTATATAAGCTGAAAGGCTGGGGAGAATTTCTAGCCAATGACCAGAAATGTAATCCAATCAGTGTTTTAGGATCACAATCTGTTGGTAGCAACAAGGTAGGCTAAGCAGTTAAGGTCATGGCAGGAAGTGCTACACATGACAGAAAAGTCAAGCACTTGGAGCTACCATTGAAGGATGTAGCTCAGTGGCAGAGTGCTTAACTAGCATACATAAGGCCCTGGGTTCAACCCCTGGTAGCAGGAGAGGAGAGACCAATCCTAGGTGTGAAATCCAGTCAGCGGTGATCTTCCCTCTCCTGTGGACTGACTTGCCCACCTTATCACTAGTGTTACGCTATGCAGGGCTTTCACCTAAGAGGCACTTTGCCTCTTAGAACCCCATGGGCCTAGCTAGGGACAATGTTCTTTGTAAGCTGAGAAACTTGAGGGGTGGATTGGATGGTGACATTTTCCTCAAAAATCACTTGAGGAAGCAGGTTGCCCTGTTTATTTCTGTAACATTCTACCTAGGAAGCATGGTACCTATCTGGACTCCCACGTTAAGGTGCTCTCAGGGTTATAGCCAGGAACAGACAATCACACCGACTACACACATCTTTGCACTCAAGGGCGAGCCATTGCTCTGCTCCCTGGGACAGACTGAAAGTCTCTCCAGTGGCAGACTAATGACTGCAAGTCCCTACAGCACCTGTGAATTTAGTTTAGTTTGTGCTCTCATCTGGAAAGCAAAGGACACACCTCCAATTTTGACTGTGAAATCTTCAGCTACCATGCAGTTCCGAGCAGCAAGGTCTCTGTGGACGAACTTGTTGGCATTGAGGTAGGCCATGCCGTCTGCAATCTCTCCAGCCATCTGGATCATCTTGCTTAAGCTCGGAGGAATTAGGACTAGATTATTCTGCTGCAGATTAAAAACAAAACAAAACAAGAACATGAGCAACTGAGACTTTCCCACCCCCACCTGTAGGTTTACGATAGGAGTTGTAAATCCATGTTTATTGAATCTGAGTACCACAGGTCACCTGCAGGAAGTTAGGACTTGCTCAGGAGGACGGTAAAATCATGTGTGGCTAGAGGAAACACCAATCAGCACTCCTTGGGACCAGCATCATCTTTTCCCACCTCTGCTCCCATGTATGCATGTGCATGGATGCAGAAGACTGAAGTTTATGTTGGGAGCCACCTTCTAGCTAATCACTGAGGCAGGGTGTCCCAGTCAAATCCAAAGCTGGTCAACATAGTTTGCTCTGGGGATCCCAATTCATCCTTCCAAGGCTGGAATCATAGGTGAGCTGCCACACCTGTCCAGCATTTACATGGTTTCTGAGGACCTGATCTCTGGTCCTTATGCCTGTGGGGCAAGAGCTTTTACTAGCGAGCCACCCCCAGAACCCTATCCAATATTTTCTATTTGGAGCAGGACAAAAATTATTAAAATGAATCAGCAAGTTTAGGCATTAAGTATTCTCAGCTCCAGCTAGTTCCCATGTCCCTTTGGCTTGAGTAATCACAAAGTGTGAGGAAGAGGAAGGTCAGAGAACCTGTATAAAGGCTGCATGCAACGGACACACTTCCTGAATGGATTACCACGAGCTTCTCTTCCCGTGGAAGCTGCCAGGACTTACTTATCTTCATTCTTTTCTTCTAAGGCACAAAGATATGAAGACTAATGCTTTCATCTTGGATTACTGTTTCTATGGGTACTGAGGATAACTGAAGTTCAGGTGGAGTTCACCTTGGAGGGGACCAAGGTCACTGACCAAGGACAAATATCATGTTTAAAGAGGAGGGCAAGATGCTGCCTTCAGCACTGAAAAGAATTAACTTAGTGGTAAAGCTTAGTGGGTAAAGGTACCCACTGCCAAGACAGAGGGATTATGTTCAGTTCCCAAGACAGGTATAGTAAACGATGAAAACCAACTCCCTCAAGGTATATGTAGGTACACGCATGCATACCCACATGCACAAATGAACATAAAAAATTCCCAAAGCTCCTTGTCACCCCACTCCCATGTGCAAAACCAATCATGGCTCCACAGTTCCGACACTATCTAGCGTGTATGTCAGTACCAGTACAATAAATTATGCCTCATTTTCCCTATCTGCAAAGCTTCTCATACCACACTATGAAGCCATCTGATTTCCTAGGTCCCATACACACACCTTCCTAACATATCTCAAGTCACAGGAGAGCATGACAAGGCTTGGAGATTACACTATTTGGGCTATTCTACACAGGCCCCATGCACTCTGACCACAATGAACACTCAAGAGCATTCTGGCTCTTGCCCAAGGTTGCTAAGTTCTCACCAGATGCCAGAATCTAGGAGCCAGGCAACAGGCCTCCGGCAGTTCCTAGAGTACCCTCCACACTTCATGGCAGACTTAGTTGGGCTTGTTTACCTATTTAACCATTTTTATTTTGATTCAGGGTGTCTCAGAGGATGTGCCACTATGCGGAGGAAGCCTGAATCACCATTTCTTTTACATGGGTGCTTCCCCCGTCACGCTGTCTTTTAGTATCGTTAGGGTCTTAAATACCCATGGCAAAGTAGGACCTCTGCAGTTGAGGTGACATGTACTTAGGCTCATGACACAAACTGGAGTATAAATGCTGAGTAAGTGTTCAACAAAGAGCTGTCACTCAACATGTGAAAAACAAACAACAAAAGCGACTTAAATTATGTGCAGAAAAGGGCTGGGCTGACATTTTGTCAGTTCATGATATTATGTTGTCATTCTTTCCTTTATCTCAAGAGAGCAGAAATCTTTAATTTTGTTATTGCCCCTTAAGACAAGCATACATCCATATACTCATCTAAGTAAATAAGCAAACTGCAATGAGGGAGAGGTAGAATACACTGAGGCTGGGGTATATACAGTGAAGCTGGAGTGTATATACTGAAGCTGGGGTGTATACATTGGAGTTAAGATACATGTAAATACTTTTTTTTTTTTTTTAATTCTGACTAGATCTGATGAATTTAAGGTAAGTTTTACTTCTGAAAGAGACTTTAGTAATCCAACCTGTCTCTTAAAATTTAATTAGAATTTTGTTTTCTGTATATGGGTGTTTTGCCTGCATGTATGTTTGTGCACTACCTGCACAACTGCTTCCCATGGAGGCCAGAACTGTGAATATACAGAGTTGTGAGCTTCTATGTGGGTGCTGGGAATCCAACCAGGGTTCTCTGGAAGAGCAGCCAGTACTCTTAACTGCTGAGCCATCTCTATAGCCCTGTATCTTTTTATATGGGTATCTTTTTATATGAGGAAACTGAGGCCCAGAGGCCTCTTACAGTTGCCTGACGACTGGAGGTAACCAATGGCAGAAACAGCCCTGAGACCACAAGTTGTGGGTTTATTCTGTGCATGAACTAGGAGTGAAAGGTGTTAAGTACAGCTTAATGTTAGGAGGTACCTTAAAGGACCACTCTCCAGTCTCCTTCTGTAGACTGGCTATTACTGGGGCAGGACAAGGCTTCACCATGAACCTGGGACTGATGTTGGGAGAAATAGGCAGAGCTTTGTGGCTCTCCTATCAATGCACACTCAGCTTTGTGGCTCTCCTGAAACCCCAAAAGCACATGCTAAAAATACATGAGGACATTCGTGAACAGGTACTCAGAACTAAAATGAAGGAACCATCACTTGGGACATTACTAAGTTGTAGAGGAAATGAAAAGAAAAGCTTACACAGAGAATGGTAGCAAAGCCAAAAAGGGCCCGAGAAGAGGAAGTTCCCCTCATAGCGAATGCAGACAGACAAGCTGCTTAGTTAGCCACAGGTAACAAAGCCAGGGCCTATGTGAGAACATCAGGACCTGAGGCAGCCCCATAAAAGGCAGTTGGTCCTGGCAATATTTCTCAGTACTTTTATCAGTTAACTCTTAGTAAAAACTTAGAAATAGGGCCGGGCGGTGGTGGCGCACGCCTTTAATCCCAGCACTTGGGAGGCAGAGGCAGGCAGATTTCTGAGTTCGAGGCCAGCCTGGTCTACCAAGTGAGTTCCAGGACAGCCAGGGCTATACAGAGAAACTCTGTCTCGAAAAACCAAAAAAAGAAAAAAAAAACAAAAACAAAAACAAAACAACAACAACAAAAAAAACCTTAGAAATAAGACTTAGGCCAGGTGGTTGTGATACATGCCTTTAAGCCAGCACTCGGGAGGCAGAGGCAAGTGAATCTCTTTGAGTTTGAGGCCAGCTTGGTCTACAAAATAAGTTCCAGGACAGCTGGAACTGCACAGAAAAACCCTGTCTCGAAAAACAAAAAACAAACAAACAAGCAAAACAACAACAACCAAAAAGAAATCAGACTCACATATGCTAAAAAGCTGGCTGTGGGCTAATACAACAGAAGGGGCCACTCCACAGTGACTAATAAAAAATTATACAGTAAAATTTTGAAAATTTTACTAGACTAAGCAGAATCATGCAGCTGTGATGACTATCATTTAAAAATCCAAGCAGGACACTGGCTTATTATCCAGCCTGAAAAGTAGGTTTAGATTTGAGAAGTGTCTGAAGTAGTGTCAGGGCAAGGGAAGAGCAATGTTTGCCATCAAGGTGAGGATACTATGCTCACATGTATGCATATGAGTATGTGTGTGTGTATGTGTAATGGGCTCCTAAGGAAACAGCTGTCTTGTGCACAGACTGGGTGGGGAGTCACTCTGGTCAAGGTCAAGGCCCCTGACAGCCTAAAGACTTAGCTTTATTGAGCACTTACTGAAAAGGTTACTAGCCACAGACCTGAGATAAAGAAGGGGGCATACCCTGAAAACCACAACAAGAGAAAATGTATGCTAGGCAGTCAAGTGTACTGGAAAGTCAGTGGGGGTGCCCAGCCCAGGCTGAGTGGGAAGGCTGTGGGAAGGGTTAGCCATGACATGTAGTACAACAGCTGGGGTTGGTGTAAGATGTAGGCAGGGATAGAGGGAATGCAGAAACAAGAACACAGAGATGCTGGAGATGGACTGGGTAGGGTGCAGACAAATAGGTCTTCCAAAGATTCCAGTCTGCCTCCAGTTGGATAATCCTTTCTAGAAGGAATCCACAACAAAGCATATAGCAAGGCACTCAAAGCTGAGAAGCAAACGGATTTAAAGACATGTTTCCTACAAGCGAGCTCCTGAAGGGAGTGAACAGGCAAAACGACACAGCGAGGAACAAAACTGACCTCCACTTCTGGCCTTAGAGACCGGAGATAACTTTTGAGATCGCCTCGTGTCATCAGTTCCATGATGACCAGGGTGGGCTGGCCTTGAGATACCACACCTAGCAACCGGACCTGGTGAAATCAAGAAGAGAAGGACTCAGATGGGGAGGGCATCCCACACGATGATCTATGCCTCTTGGAACTGGGTGGTGCTGGGGCTTGTGGCCAGGAGCAGAGTTCTGGTGAGAGGGTGAGACTTCCACCTCAAGGGTCTGTGGGTAGCAAGAATGCAACGGGGAAACTAACCACTGGGAAGAGGGCAAGGCAGCAATCCCGAAGCTGGCCAAGGACATAGAGGGTGGCCCCAGGGATGCTTTCTGTCCATGTCTAATCTTGGCTTCTTACCACATGGTGACAGTTGAACTCCTTCATCACTGAGGCCTCATTCAGAAACTCGATTCTTTCACGCATACTCGCAGCCTCGTTCACTGTCTTGATGGCCACTCTGGTTTCAGGCTCATCCTTGACCACACCCTTGGCCACTCCTTCATAGACCATCCCAAAGGACCCTTGTCCAAGCTCCCGGTTCATGGTGATCTTCTCTCGAGCTACCTCCCATTCATCAGGCACGTACACTAGTAACGGACAGGATGGAAACGGCCCTTAGACACAGAATACAACATGCTGCTCCCTAAGACCCACCAAGGAGAGTATCAAGGTCCAGCACAGGCACTCTTCTCTGAAGGCTCCATGATACTTGAAGTGTAGTACTAGTAGCTAAAAACCAGAAGGAAACCAAGAAACCTAAGATAGGAAAACCAACCCAACCCAACCCAACCCAACCCAACCCAACCCAACCCAAACACTGGTTCCTTTTCCTTCCCTTGACCCAACAAAACCCCAACCCAATAAAATACAAAAAGCAAATTAACCCTAAGAGACAAAAAGTGGGATTTTTGTTTTTCCCATCTTCCTCAAGGGATTAAAATGTATGTCATATGGACAGAGATAGAGATAGAGAGAGCATGTGTGCCTGCGAGCAGTGGGAGGGAATGAAGGTGGGAGGGGAAAGGACCAGAGATCTAATCTCCTCCT
Organism: Mastomys natalensis; assembly: GCA_021653895.1. NCBI lineage: Eukaryota > Metazoa > Chordata > Mammalia > Rodentia > Muridae > Mastomys > Mastomys natalensis. The sequence goes on from JAJTUV010000081.1 coordinate 639,495, forward strand.
TCCTGGATAAACCCAGGCGAGAAACACCCTCTGCAAGGCCTGTGTGCTAGCTCACAGATCACTTAGTCCTACTGTAGACTTTCTGAGACTTGAAGATGGCTGCTCCAACTGACATGTGCTGTAAGGCATACATTATGTTTCAAAGACTTGCTTAAAACAAGTAAAAAAAGATAACTCTAAAATTTATGTATATATGTGAAAATCTCTTTCTCTTCTCTGTCTCTTGCTGTCCTGCTTGCACACTCTCTCTCTCCCTCTCTCCCTCTGTGAGTGTGTGTGTGTGCCACATGTATTCGGGTTCTTGGGAAATCCAGAAGACAGTGTTGGCTTTTCTAGACCTAGAGTCACTCACAGGTGGTTGGGGGCCTCTTCACAGAGGCACTGGGAACTGAACTAAGGTCAGCAAGTGCTGTCAACTCTTGGGCCCTTTTTTCCAGCCTTGTAACAAACACTGGGTTTAAAACAAGTTTAAAAAGATAGCTTTTATATTAAAACTGATTGTTGGATGCTGTAGGCTTAATGGAAATTTTAACAGATTTATCTCATCTTTTACACTTAAAAACAAGACTACAAGCCAGGTGTGGCAACAGGAAGCTGCAATCCCATCCCAGTCCACCGGTTAGAGAGGGAGCTTGTTGAACTGAGGATATAGTCAGTTCATGTTTCAAAACACCAAGACAATGTGTCAGCCGCCTGTGCTGATCAGACCCTTAGTTCATGTACCTCACTCCAACCCTTCCATAGCCATGTCTGACAAACCCAATGTGGCTGAGATGGAGAAACTCAGTCAAAACTAAAGAAGGCAGAGACTCAAGAGAAGACTCCTTAGCCATCAAAAGAAACAGTAGAAAAGGAGCTGAGAGAGGGGGCCCACAGAGCACTGATACACAGAGCGAGCACTGGCCCACAGAGCGCTGAGGTGTGTGTGTGCCGCCTTCCTGTAGTCCTCTGTACAGCTGTTTAACTCTGGAAGCTTCAAAGAGGTTGGATCCAGTTTAAGCTGCCCTGCTGCCCCTTTCACATTGAAGACCTGAGATCTAGTGAAAATACAGACTGCCTACCAAAGCAGGGTGGGAGATGAAACCCACAGTTCAAATCCAAGACGATTCAAGGTGTCCTGCAGGCTGTAAAAATGCAGTTTAACTCTAGGGCAGTGGAATGCATACTTGTTTTAAAACCATCAAATCTGTGGATGGGTGACTTCCCTGCATGCCTCAGTACTGTATGCACATAGCACCTGGGTACTACTGGCATGTGGGTTCTGGGAATCAAATCAGGGTCCTCTAGAAAAGCAGCCAGTGTGTTTAACTGCTGAGCCATCTCTCTAGCCCTGGAATGCATAATTTTAAAAAATAAAAGTATTAAAACTTAACACAAGAAACCAAACCAAACCCAGAGGCCAGGGGCTGTAGCTCGGTGGCAGAACACTTGCCTAACATGGGCAAGGCCTAGGACCCCCCTTCCAGGGCATCTCTAGGGAGACAAGTGAGCTCTGGGATTGAGGGGGACTCAGTGGTGACCCCAGGGCTTTGGCCTGCACTCTGTAACACCAGGAACCTCCCTGACAGGAACCTGAACAGAATTCCTTCTCCAGCTTCCATTTTTGGTTATGCTTGATCTGGTTTGAGAAAAATAAATAAACGAATTGTTCTCAGAAGGAAGGGCGAAGAGAAGGAAAGGAAATAAAAGAAGAGAGGCAAGTAAAAAAAAAAAAAAAACCAAATACAGGCTTCATCCCATAACTCCAGTGAGTACAGCAAGAACTGAAATAATATTAAAGGAATATATAAGATCTGGAAAGAGAGTATCTGTTCCATCAGAACCATAACATAACAGAGTTACCAACAGCCCTGTCTAAAGGAGGACGGCCAGCAGACACTGCAAGAAGGAAGTCCTAGCTCAGAGATGGGCCTGGGAGGGGAATCGAGGCTGTGTCTGTTTTATGCTTTCGGATGCTGAGCTGAAGCTGGAGGGGAGACCATGAGCCGGCCATCAGGGTTATCAATCACCCCAGAGCACAAGCGTTTTCCTCTAAGTGATGCCTTCAGGGAAGGGTGTTTATTATAAATTTGGGGTGGGGGACCCTTCCAATTTGTATTTTGAAGAATGGAACATACATCTTGTGGTGGTTTGAACAGGAGTGGCCCCATAGGCTCACATATTTGAATGCCTGGTCATTAGGGAGAGGTGCTACCTGACAGGGATTAGACGGTGTGACTTTGTGGGAGGAGGTATGTCACTGAGGGTGGGCTTTGGGGTTTTAAAGGCTCAAGCCAGGCCCACTGTCTTGCTCTATTCCTGCTGCCTGATCAGATGTAGAACCCTAACTACTCTCCAGCACCATGTCTGCTGCACGCCACCACGCTTCCTGTGCACGTTTCTGTACCTCATGGCACATATGTGTCTGGTAATTTCTCAACTAGAATTCTGTCTTCCACAGGCCTCAGACAGCTCGTGTTCCTACAGCGGCCGAGCTTACTTAGGAGACTATTGGAGACAAGGCCTTTATAATACCTCTTGGTTAGGATGGGGGGACACTGTCTCCATTTATTATCTCTAAGGATCCAGGCTAGCTTTTAATGAGAATTAGCAACGTGGCTTGCCACAGAACATGGAGTTAAAGCCCATCACATCCATTCCTCGGGAGGTCCCTAAAGTTAATGCCCTCAACCCTTTTTCTAAATTCAATCCAGCTGCCGACTTTCGGCAGCATACCTCAGCGTCACCAGCCGGAGCTGTTCATAAACTGCATACAATGTTATCAGTGCTTTCCTGTAGGGGATTCTCAGTGCACTCTTGACAACAGCGACATGCAGATTAGCTCTGGGAGAAAGACGTTCTTAAAGCACCTTTGAGATGCAATGTCACTTTGTAGCTCTTTGAGGAAAAAAACGGTTTGTGCTGCTGCAGTGCCTGTCGAAAGGCCAAATAAACCAAGTGCAGATGAGGTGACAGTGTTCTCACCTGTCGACCTGGGTGGTGACAAGTTTGTTCTTGCTTTGTTTTGAAGGGAAAAAAAAAAAGACTATTTCTCTGGCCTGTCTTTTTTTCTCTTTTGCAATTATTGACCTAGACCCAATGGCTGCATGGTTCTGGCTAATTAGGAGACAGAGGTAAGGTGCTTGGATCACCTGAGGCCAGTAGTTTGAGGCTAGCCTGTGTAATATGGTAGGGCCTTTATAGTAAGGCCCTGCCTCAAAAAAGGAAAGAAAAAAGTTTTGTATAAACATTGCACATTTAGTTTCTTGGTTTCCCTCGTTTGTTTTGGTGGCGGGAGCAAAGAGCCCAGGTTCTGGAACATAGCAGGCACATGCTCTAGCACTAAACTACATATCCAAACCTGCTTCATTTGTTTTTTAAAGGAGAAAGATATTCTCGGTAAGTAACTATGCTTTCAAGTATGCTGCATACCATTCTAGTGTATTTTCTATGCTTTATAGGTACAAACATATGCACATAAGCCTACTTAATAAATAACTCCGTGAGACCTTTTGTAAACAGAAAGAACATCATTATTCTGCACCTGATTCAAATTCAGAAGAGGCTGTTTTTGATTGGCTTTACTACAAACATAACCCAGTTATAGATGATTAAAGAAACCACAGTAAAACCACACATACTTACACGATGCTTTTAAATTACAAAGCATTTCTCTGCTTTTCCAAGTGAGCAGGATAATCAATCTGAGTAATCCTGACTATTTCTTATCTGGGGCACATCTACGTACGTACACTTCTGCAGCAAAGAAACATTCCTCCTGAACAAACTGCTGCCCTGCACAGGCCCCATCTAGCCAGATTCCCTGTCTGGCCCAGCAACCTCACGGTTCTTCCAAACATCCCTCCGAGAGGATTCAGGAGGAAGGCTGGGGATGCCCCTTGCCCTGCTGCACAGCTCAGCTGTGAGAGCCTGAACAAGTCCTTCTCAGAGATGCTTTTCTTGCCTGCACCTAGATAGCCAAGGAAGCTACAAGGGCTAATCGGGGAGAGGATCCCTCCTCACCTTACTTAAAAGGTCTGAAGTCAAGCATAAGACCTAAGTAAGAAAGAGACCAGTACAACACAGGTTCCAAGTCAGAACTTCTGAGCCATTTAATTAAATGACTTGTCATTAGTTACTGCCAAAGGGTAAATGGGCGGATAGGTTGTATGACCCTAATCAGGATAGAACAGGAGAGGGATTCCAAGATCATACAAAGCTAGATAGCCCTAACAGGCCAGGGAACAGCTGGACACCGGCCCCCCCCCCAAGTTGAGGCCCACTCAGGATGCCTGGCTGGCTCCAGAAGCCCTCTGACTAGATGGTAGTAATTAGGATGCTTCACTCTTTCACTCTGGTGTAATATTTCAAGTAGCCTCACTGAACTGACTGGCAGCCCGGGCATAGGCATCTCCAGAGCCTGGTGTTCACTAGGGCATCTGAGAGTCCCAGAATGTTTGACAAAGTCACTGAGTGCTAAAGATGTTCTTAAAAGACAAGAAGGAAACGCTACCAAAGGCAGATCACAGGACAAAGGTACTTCAAAATTATGCAACGCTTACCATCAGCTGCGCTGAAATACTCAGGGTTCACAGAGGCGTACAACACTCCATTGCCCAACCTGCTGTTATTTCTGTCAAAGAAGATGAAATTCAGGTCAACAAACCCCATCTCTATACATTTCTGTGAATACTTTTTTTCTTTTCCTTTTTTTTTTTCTCATGAATTATCTTGAGCAAGGGACAGAAACCATGCTCACAGCTAATGGGACCCTTGTCTGCTCTCCTGATTCAGTCCTTAGTGGGCCAGCAGATATCTGAGGACAAGTCTTTCCACTTTGGCCCTGGCCTCAGATTAGAGCTTTTAAAGAAACATTTGTTTCTTTGCTTCACTGGAAATAACAAGGCTCACTCCATGGGAGGCTAAACTTGCATGCTTGGAGAAGCTCTTACGAGGCAGCAATCTGTGTGCTAAAACAGCCAGAAAGCAGATGACGGGTACAGAGAAAGGAGCCCCCCTTTCCTGTGGCTGATAATCGTTAGGAAATGTCCTTTCTTCCCCTTTGAAGGATGTCTGACTGGGAACCCTGGCTGTCCAGTCTGCATGGTATTTCCCCCACAGACAATCTGTGTTCTAGTTCAGATCATCAAACCGATTCGCTGCAACTACTGTCTTCCACTGGCCCAGACGCTCACCTCTTTCTATGGAAGACATACAGCACGATGACCAGCCCTCCAACGATCAGCAGAATGGCAACTGGCAGAGCGATGATCAGATGCATGAAGTTCTCATACGTCGCTGCAGAGACAAGGAAGAAACAGGAAGACATCACCCTCGAGGTGAATAATGCCTCACCTCATTTTTATCTATGGTTGGAATAAGATAAAACAGTCTCTGAAAAAGCCTTTACTCCCCCATCACACAGTAAGAGTCTTCTAGTGTTAGGACTAGACCAGCAAACAAACTGAATTGTTTGGAGAAAAAGGTAAATAAACACAGACTGAAGTATACACTCCTTTAAAGTACCGCATGTTCTGAATATAGCAACTAATTCGGAAGGCAAATACTTTTTGTGTGTAGTCTTGTGGAAGTTTAACTGAAATAAAATGAACAGACTCTTATACACATACTAGTTGCTCATGCTATTCTTATCTTTAAAAAAGTTCCACAGACAGCTTGCTCACCACCCCTCCACCCCAAAAGCACTGGATGACACTTGCCAATGTTGCTCTGAGTGTTCTACAAATAAGTAAAACCAATTCAAGTCTGAACTTGCTACCAGTCCCTGGGTGGTGGGTATCATGTGATGGCCACCAGGGATTCAGGGTGGACAGGTGGAGTAATATGGATGTACACTGGGCATAGAGGAAAGAGGAAATGGAGGAGCGAGGGGTGCCCCTCAAAGAAAGTCCCTTAGCAAGGTATGCTGCCCCTCAGGGAAACAGCTTCCCATGCAGAGGAAAGTCTTGCAGAGAATGAAAAGCCAGCTGATGAAGGGGTTTGCTTCAAGCTAAGTGGTTTCCACTCCATCCTTCAGATTCAGAGGAGTCAGAGGCTCAGTGGTAAAGCCTATGAACCACAAGAGTGACCAGGATATCAAGATGTTCCTGAGTGTGTAACAGTGGCACCTACATTATAGCGCAACCAACAGCCATCTCATTGGACTTAAGGCCTGGGCATTAGGAGGAAATTCTTGCCTGATACTGTAAACCTGGCCGATTATCGTAACTGATGAGGTTATGGACCCTAGAGAAACGCCAGCTACTACTGCTTTCCTAAAGCAGTCTACTTTCTGACTGCATTTTGAGTACTCAAGCTTCTACCCACAGATAACTGCAGCTCTTGGGCCTCACCAAAGAAGCTTCTTTTTTGCAGCAGATGGAGAGGATTAGAGAAAACCATGGTTGGTTAAAATGCAGGGAACGGCTTACTGTGGAGTACCCATGCTCAAGTGATATACCCACATCCCAACCCCCACAACAAATAAATGCCCAAATGCTCATGGAACACTGGAAAAAAGTGGATGGTAAGATCATAAGAGCCAGAAGCCCAGGGTGCCTGCTAAGAGATGGTACCTTTTACATAAGACACCTGCACACATGAAATCTCAACAACATGGTTACCTAAATTTGCATAATGACAATGCCAGCTGACATGCTTATTGAAGTGAGGGAAATCTCTGAAGCCCTACCCCTAGATGAAATGCTACTGAGAGAAAGCGAATCAGTCTTTATCAGGCATAAACTTGCTGATAGTTTAGCCAATCCCAAGTGGTCATCCGTAAACATATACATGTACAAGTAACACTAACTGAGCTTGGCAGAACATGTGTGTGTGTATGTATATAGATATGTATGTATTAATGTGTGTAAAAGTTGCTTAGCAACAATAATTAAAGTAGTCATGAATCTGAGTGAGGGGGACACAGAAGTTGGGAGAGGAAGGGGCCAGATGGTATAAATACAGTATTCATGTAAGAAATTCTAAAAGGCTAAAACTAAAACAATTAAAAAGAAGCATCAGTGAACTCTTTTAAGGCCTGATTGAAAACTGATCAGATTTATATATTGGGGTGATGGGTGTGCATGAGGACACACTGGGGGCTTCTGCACACTGCCAGGTCTGGAGGAGCTAAGGGAATGTGCCATTGTCCCATGGCATGCTATGCATCGCTCCAGTCAGACCTCAGGAAGAAATCCTTTCCTATAAGCAAGATCAGAGAGGTGTCCTAACTTTCCCAGGATTGCACTGGTAACTGACAAGTTCCAAAGTCAGGGCCTGGCTTTTAGCTCCAACCCAAGAACTGGGAGGCTAGATTCCAGCTATGTACCAGAAGGAATCGGTAAGACTCCGGTTAAAATGGGCAAACAAACTAATGAACAAAAAGGATGTCTGGAGAAAAGGAAGAGAAGGGCCGTGAGCCCTCATCTGAGTGTCTAACAGAATGCAATCAGGGATTGAAATGAATCGAAGTATCTCCATGAAAGTGCTTTGGCTTTCAGGTTTATAAGAAGTCTATAGTAGCTACTGGACACTCAAGCAGACATGTCTGCATGATAGGATGGTGTTGTGGGTAGAGGCACTTGCTTGTCGCCCTGGCAACCTGAGTTCAATCCCAGGAACCCGAGAACCAACTCTTTAAAGTTGTCCTCTAACCTCTGCACGTATGCACATTGAGCACACACGGACATTATATAAAAAAATAGATGTCTCCTTGGAAAGGAGCTGGGGACTCAGTGGAGACATGTTCCTGGACCACAAGTCACTCCCAATGGTTGGTCTGTCTCTAAACTCTATTCTTATTCTTGAAATACTACAAAAGCCAAATTAGTTTTCAAATTAAGTTTATTTCTGAATCAAGTATTTTTCAAAATGGATGGGGTTCAGCACCTTCCAGTTCCTAAAAGTACTCACGTATTTCCCTGCCAGAGAGAAGCTCAGAGCTTTCCTTTTCCCCTAGGAGAGCTCTTGGTTTTGTGTTCCTGATTCTACAGGTCAGGTTGTGCTGTGTTCTTTTTGAGTTTCACATTTCAACAGGGACACAGAGAAATTGGAACACACCCAGAAGGACAAAACTGCCAGAAAATTATCTTTGCAATTGGCCTTCAAGAAAGACCTGAGAATATTTAATCGGGAAGGGAGAAGTCTGAAGAATTTAATAGAATCTAAGCATGAAGACTTCCTTAAAAATAGCAGGTGGTGCTGAGCTTTCAGTATCCTCCCTCTGAGGATTAGACACAAGAAAACCTCACTAAACTGCAGCATAAGAGTCTTGTCGGACACTGGGAAAATTTCCCAGAAGCAAAGAGAGCTAGCACACAGCTTCAATCCCCTGTGGGATGTGCCAACTTCCACTGGAGAAACCCTATCAGAGGGCCTCTTAAGATTCCCCAGTGGCATCCCAGTCTTAGCTTTACAAAGGCAGCTACAAACATGCCCTCTCCTAAGAAAAGCCAGGCTCACTCAGCTTCATAAGCCAAGCCTGCTACTTTAGAGAACACTACTGAATTTCCTGACTGAGGCTGCTTACCCTGGGAATAAGCAGAAAGGTGGGGAAGGAGCCTGGAGAGAGTTGCAGAAACAGCAGTGTTGGCGTGGTAGCATGGGCTACAATTAAAGCATAAATATACCCCAAGGCAGAGATGCTCAGGGCTTCTTGCCAGCCTGTGACGTTATTGGGAAGTAGGGACAACCTTAGGAGCTGGGTTCTAGAGGGAGGAAGTTAGGTCACTGGAAGGTAGGTGTCCTTTGAAAGAACTGTGAAACCTGGCCCCTTTCTGTCCTTTGTTTCATCGTGTGCTTCCTGCCTCTGATGTTTTCTCCCAGCACAGTCTGAAAGTAATAAAACCAATGGGACAAGGAACTACAACCCCTAAAATGGTGGGGCCACCCCCTCATTATCTCTGGGTTTTGTCACAGCGGAGAGGTATTGTAACAGCACAATGGAAAGTTAACACATAAGCTAACTGGTGAGACTAGGCTACCTGGAAAAAGTGAGAAGATTCAGATTCTATCTGACATAACTCTCTGTCTCATTATTCTAAATCTAGGCACAGCAGTATCAGCAGATACATGGAATCCTAGCTTCCTGTTTATAATTCTATTTACTTCTGTTCTTTTTGCAGTCACTATGAGGATTTTCGAATATCGGGAATATCTATGAATACCTGGAACTGACTAGGCAGGCTATCACAGTGTTAACTGACATAAAGTTATACAATGTACAGATTTACCACGTACAAGGTATCTTAAAACGTGTACATTAACCCAACGGCATCAGCATTAACTCACATTGTTACCGTTTCTGTGGTGAGAACACCTTCTTAGCAATATTCAAGAATGCTTTATTAACGATAGCTAGTGTGTTACACAGTTCATCTCTTGAACGTTTTCCTTCTATCTACCTAAAATTGTGTACCTTTTGAGCAACAACCCCTAAGTTACGTTCCCCTGGTAACTCACAGGACTCTCTCTGAGTTTCCCCTTTTAGACTTACTTGATATATATGTGAGGTCACGTGGTGTTTTTCTTTCTGTACCTTCTGTTAACAGATGAGTATTCTGCTATGTACATGTACCACAGTTTTTGCCCAGGCATCAGCTAGAGGATATCTCCACTGTTCAGTTATTGTGACTAGTGGGCCGATAAACAAGGGAGTGCAGATTTCCACACAACTAACTTCATTTCTTTTGGATGAGGACTCAGGACTGGAATTGCTGGATCTGTTGAGACCTTGTCTGAATCAAGAATCCTGACTAGTAGGGACTTAAGACACTAGGAAACAAGAGTCTACCGTACCCTAGATTCTAGCCTCAAAGCTGAGCTGAGAGTTTAGGGGATAGGGAGTGCAAAAGGAATTCACATTTGATCCTATTGTATTTGTTCATATATTACATGAACATGAAATAAAAAAAAATGTGGCTTCTCACAAGACATGTAAAAATTCATTATGCATTATTTCACCAAAAAACTAAATTTTCAAGGCCAAACAAGTATGCATCCCTTGCATGTAAACATTTACAACACTGAGGTTTAAATCTGAAACCATATGAAGCAGCCTAAGAATCCTATCTTCTCGGTGGTTTCTGTGAAACATTATCCACTAGTGTCTGTGCAGAATAACGCACACAGTATCTTTCGATGTATACTGGTGGATGATGAAACACACATCTGCTTTTTACCGCTGGACAGGTCGATTCTCTTTTAGCTTGTCATGAGATAAGGATCCAAGGCTCAGCATTTTCTCTGGATGAGATCTCAGACAACACACTGGCTCCTTAGTGTGACCTTCTGGGAAAGCTTCCCAGTTCTGGTGTGTGTATGTGTGTGTGTGTGTGTTTGTGCATGTGTGCACGTACACGCACGAGTGTATGTGTGATGGGGGAGGTGATGGTGGCACAGATGTGTGCATACTAGAAGTAAATATCAAGTGTCTTCCTCTCTGGCTTGACACTTCCATTTTCTAGACATGGCTTCTCACTGAAACTAGAGTTCACCGAATGGGCCAGAGTGCCTAGCTAGCGAGCTACAAAGCTTTTATTGTTAACCCACTAAACACTGAGGTTATGGAAGCAGACGACCTCCCCTGTTGTTTATGTCAATGACTTGAACTTAAGATCTTTAAGAAGACACTTTTCCTAATAAGCCACCTTCTCAACCTGGTCAGCTCTGTTCAAACAGAGAACAGAAAACCTAACAGAACCAGAGAGCCTCAGAAGCTCAGGGCTTCTGCATCCTGGCCCAGCTAGTTTTTACGTTTGCTGTGTATCTCCCCCAGTAAGACTTACTTTTGGCTGGGACATAGAAGAACACAGGATCTGTCCACGATCCATTCCCAGAGAGGGAAGTAGCCTGAATCCGGGCTGTATAGTTCCCTGGGTTTAGACGGTTAAGTTTGGCCCCTCCATACTTCCTGTACTCTTGTCTGGATACACATTCCCGCTGATCCTATGGAAACATAAGGTAAGTGTTAATTTCCTACAAGCGTGAGATCTAAAACCTACCAACTCAAATCATCATGCTGTTAACTCCAGCTGCTCAACCTCGGCCTAACAATTATCCAGGTTATCAATATAACGGAAGCAATTACATCATAAAGGTGGTCTTCAGGTTGGCACATGAGAAACTGTAATCAAGTATGCTGGTAATCGAACAGAACTCCAGAGGAATGAAAGGTCATCAAGACAGGTCTAGTCTGCGGCACAAGGCCTAGCTACAGTTTAACTGTTTGTAGGTGAAGTCTAGCCAGCTCTGTGCACTCAAGTTACGACTCAACAGATGGCGATGCTGGGAAGACCCTTATCCTCACCGACTGCCCATCTCCTTCCTGTCTGCTTAGTGGCCAGCAGACCACTGACATGCTATATAGTATGTGCTCTCAATGCTGAATCACATGCAGCGCAGGCCACGGTCTCCCTCTTACCTCGACTTGGGACCCGTATTTTATTTCATACATTAGAATCAATCCGTTGGGGTTCTCAGGTTCTGGCCACTTTAAAAAGATGGAGTTTTCAGGTCTTGGCTCCCAGGTCACTGGGCCAGGAATGTCATCTGCTCCTTCTGCAAATTAATGTAAACAAGGAGTCAAATTGTGTTTAGGTCCCCGGAAAGGATGACAAATGGTACACTAACATGAGAACGACTCTTCCCCCAATCCTTGTATATACAGAACTCTGGACAGGGACATTGTAGGAGTTCTTCCCTGATAGCTGCTGGCACAAGGTGGAGGACTGGACCTGCCTGGTCCACAGCACCTCCCTCCCTTCTGACTGAAAAAAATCTGTGGCTGAGTAAATGTGAAGAATCCTGGAAAACCTATGCAACACTCTCCAGGTCCATTTTCCTACCTAAAAAATAAAAAAAAGAAGCCATCAAACAGAGCAGCCCTGAAGGAGGGTAGTGAGCTTCGGTGTGCCGAGCCTCCAGCTGTGGCACTGACACAGCCTCTGCAGCCCACACCTTCACAGCTCCTACATGGGAAGAAGAGCCAGTTAAAGAGGCTGGCCTCTGAGGCAGCTATTCTGGCCATCATCTCTTCCAATCACTGGCGACCTCACTTCTGAAAGCAGGGTGGTGGACCGAAGCTTTGAGTGACAGCCGAGAAAGGGCCTGGGAGATAAGCTGTTCTCTGTCTCTTCTAGGCCTGGGAAACTGAGGCAAGGTAGGCTGAGGGCTGGCTGCATGGGGGTGGCAGAGCCAATCTCAGAAGCTCCTACTGCCCCAGTTCCCATCATGCTTTGTTCTTCCACTGCTTGACACCTCTCCACTCATGAGAAGTGGCAGTTCACCCATCTTCACAGACAGGCGAATGGCTGCCTGGGTGACAGGCAGTGTCTAACTGTAGAAGGAGGCCCACTGGCTGCTCGAGTTTACCATGAGGACAATGCTTCCCCTGCATCAAAGCAGCTGGTTTATTTGGGCCCTAGAGTGCCCCTCACAGGTCTGTAGTGTGCTAAGAAAGCCTTTGTGTTCTCAGTCTCTAGCGTCTGCCACTGATAGAAGGCAGACCCTTTAGGAGATTGGGCTTCACTGAACGAAGTCAGGTCACGGAGAAGCTGCTATTGAAGCAGCTTTTCCTCTCTTGTTCTTCATGGCTGCCACAAGAGGAAATAGGTTTCCCTTACCATCTACTACTGACATGAGGTACTGCTGTTTCACTACAAGCCCAAAATCAGCGAGGCAAGCGCCTGTTGCCCTGTGAAACACTGAGACCAAAATATGCCTTTCTTCCTGGTAAGATGATTGCCTCAGGTATTTTGGGACAGCAATGGAAAACTAACTCATTCAGCTATGCATAGAAGGGCAGAGGGGTGTGTGCGTGCACAGTGTGAACCAAGCCAAGGAGTGAGAGTCCTGCAAGGGGCTTGTAAAGACTTTCTATGGTAAGCCTGGGAGGGGAGCTCGCACTGGGAATATATTCTCTGTTCTTAAGGCACCTGATGGACAAGGCTGTGTACCAATGGCCACACATTCGTCGGACTGAATCTAAGGGCTGTTAGCCTTTCCCCTTGGCTCTAAGTTGGTGGTGGGGCTACCTGCCATACCTGCTGGCATGGTTCTCGCAAAGACAAAGTTGGAGGCGCTGCAGCCCAGCTTCTCAGCCTCGTGGTTGCAGCTGTGGATATCAATGCGGTATAGAGTGAATGGCCGGAGGTTGGAAATGACAGTCCTCTCCTTGTTATCCACTCTGCTCTCAAAGAAAGGGTATTCTGTCTCGAACTCTTCTGGGTCTGTGATATTGTAGGTGTCAGCTATTGTGGTGTTCCTGCTTCGGCTGGACATGGTGGTGTTGGCCACTTGCATGACATCTCTCCGCCTCCTTTCAGGTCTGCAAGGAAGACAAGGTCAACTGCTGAGTCCTTTAGTTTTGTCTTTTCCACAGCCAGGGTAGAAGTAATAGAAATGGAAAATCCTAACCTTGAACTAAAAGAAACTATTTAGTTTCCTTGGATAAGAACCAACAAATAACTAGGGGATTTCCTTCTTCATGACCCATCTTGTACTTTCTGCAGCACCCTCAGAGAAACACATGCACACATGTGTGAACACAGACACACAGACACACACAACCAGGGGTATTAGGAAACAATGTATTAGCCGTTCTTAGCCAGGTATTGTTCTGTTATACCTGATAGTGCTACTTGGTCAGGCCTGATGACTGAGCATTAAACAGGACAAACCAATCAGCCTTGTAAGACTGGTTGGGAAAGGTGAGGTACCTTAGGCCTAAGACACACAAGGCAGAGAGACCCAAAGTCCAACAGTAGTGGCTTCTTTGATCTTCTCCGAAATGAAGTTGATCTAGTTTAATCAGCTAGCAAGTACCTAAATCTCAGGGCTTTTCCTGAAAATAGGGACTCCTATTGATGGATACCTCTAGTCCCTAGTATACAACATTGTCTTGGAGGTCCATCAAACCTGGCTTTGCTTCCTCCTTGGCAGTGATACCTGTAGCCTCCAAAGAGTCTGCCTGTGATGGGAGTGGAGCCTCTGTCACTGGTTTCTGTTAGCTAACTACAGGAAAACAATGGGAACAGGGGCTGGAGCTCCCTCTCTGCCAGAAACCTTAAAACTAGACTTCTGACATTCATAAAAACTAAAAAATAAAGATATAACATCAGATAAGTAGCCCCATAAGATGGAAGCAACTTTCAGGTTGTCTGAAGGTGAAGAGTGGGCAAGCTGGGTTCTGAGGCTGTTTGCTGGCATTGCTTGTGACAGGACAAGAGATGAGAGAAACAGGTGGGATGCAGTCCATCTGGTAAGAACACGACTAGTGTAAGACAAAAGGGAGCCTAGAGTATGGAGCTCTGCAGAGACGAGCACAAGTTCCCATAGATGGAGGCACCTTGGAAGCCATGCCCCAGGTCTATGGATGCTCCCCAGGCCAACATCTGGAAGAGTGAGGTAGAGAGTCAGGGGAAAGGGCTGCATGCTCCCCAGTCTTCAGCAGATGGATCTGCTATCAAATCACAGTTCTTTGTTGGGTGCTGACATGCCAGTCCCTACTGAAAGTATATAAACTACCATGCCAGGGCCCATCTCAAAAGTTAGGAATGGATATTTGTTTTCATAATGCTGGGGAAAGAGTTAGGAAGTGAGGGTCCTATTCTACCATGCACAAACCAACCAATCAACAAACCACCTACCTCCCTGGAAGGAAAGACATAAGAAACCACTTTTTGGGGGGGAAGGGAGAGTTAGGGAGACATTAAAAACATTTCTAATAAATTTCTTAAATTTCCTGCCTCCTTTTCAAACCAGTGCAACACAAACTTGTGCCTTCATGTAAGAAGTTGCTTGCGTTTGATTTATTGCAAAATGATACTGGTCCACTCCCTGCCTTGAGCCACCCCCAACAAACTGGGTTTTAGCACCAAGCACACTCAGTGGTCTCCCTATTTATATACACTGGACTCTTGCATATTATATAACAGTTACTGTGGACAGAGTCAGGAGCATGAAGGGAGACAATATAGGCATCAGAAGACTGGGGATGGTTTGAATACAGTGGCCCAGGTTTGTCAACAGCTACACTCCCAAGGGGGGCAGCAAATAACACACTGTACTATTAGCTTTCTTCACTTCATGAAGTAACCTGCTGCTACCGGAAAAACCTGTACTTCTTAACATCTGAGAACATTTTAGTGACAGAAACTAAGTGACTTCAAAAATAAAGATGGCGGCCAATGAAAGTCATTTACTAAACACCAAGTTTAGGAAGTAACTTTATAAACAGTAGCCTCCATTCTACTATAAACTCACAGGCAAAGTCAGACAATGCAGAAGGACTACATCTGACTTATTTGCCCTCAGCTCTCAGATAAACTGTACCTAGAATGACATGAAGGTAGGAATAGGTTTTAGGTGATTGGATTGTATGACACCTGTCACCAAGGGTGCTCCTTTACAGGGAACTCAAGAGACTTTGTACGGATGCCAGATCTGTGCCTTGGTAGGAAGCAAAAAAACAAAAAACAAAACCCAAAACCCAAACAGCTAGGTGTGGTGACACCTATCTGCATGTTGGGCTTCTTTTAGGACACAGAGGTGAGGACTCAGGATAAGGCTGAGAGGAAACTCATTTCAAACCCACAGTACAGTCTCATCTAGGTCAACCACAGCCCTGCTGCTCCATCACTTAGCCTGGTGTTGCACAGCTGATGATAACAGCAGTCACAGGGTGATGTCATCTGAGTATAATTAAACACTAGGGGCTTTCTGCTATGGTCTGTCCACCCTTGGTTCCCATGTTGGATTGTTGGATGTTTGGTCACCAGTGGGACAGCTGCATGAAGAACCTCTAGGGAACAGGCCTGTTATGGGGAATCCTGATGTGGATTGGAGTGCTATAATCAAGAGGGATTAGTGCTTCTAAATAGTCAAAGACTAAGCTCTCAACTTCTGTCCAGCTTTCTGCCTGCCCTGCACTCTCTGCTGCTCCACAAGCAACTTCTACCATGTAACATACCCAAGGATGCCTTTATCAGAGCAGAACCTGTGCTTGCTCCTTGCTCTTCTATCTTTAAAACTGTTGAGCGATGCACACCACCAAACATCAGGTAATTTGTTAGCGACACGGAAGAACTTATAATGTTCACTTACAACCTAAACCTCTGGCAGTTCTGAGAAGAGTCCTGGATTGGACTGACATGCATTACAGGATGTGGGTACAGGAAGACCTCTGCCTTGCCTCCTTGGAACACTCTATACCCGGCCATTCTTGTGGTTACAGGAACTCTTTACTATCTGAGTGGTGGTTTGGGTGGAATGGTCCACACAGATAAGCCAATGAAGGGACGGGTTTGGTGTTGGAGAATATAGGTCTGAGACCCAAGACTCAAACAGACAAAGTTCCTTAGGACATCAGAGAGGTTACTGGATCCACTTTTAAAAGCCTCTTTGATTTGTTTCCTGTCTTCAGGTTTTCAAATTCAAGGAAACACACATGATACACAGGGAACACCGGTAAAAAGCCCAGCAGTACATTCTGACTCATGGAGCTGACTTTAACAGCAGCCCAGCAGCCTGCCAATCAACAGGAGCTGCCCCAAGTGGGGCAGATGGGAATGTGCACAGCCTACCACAGGGCACTAGAAGCTCTAGGAATTTCAACTGTTGAGAGGAGGGGAGGGGAAAAAACCCACTGAGAAGCCAGAACTCCTATTCTCAAAAGGACCAGTATTTCTAGAGTTCTTTATTTTCCTCTCTATTGACTTTTCGGAGTAAGATGGTTATCTCTGATTATTTCACAAATATCATGGATGTCATCTTAAAATCCACTTGTTGATATAATCCAAGAAAGGCACTAAAGGCAAGTAACAGCAGGACACACAGCCACTAAAGGCTTGGGGAAGCTCAGGAGAAGAGAATAAGCCCAGAGGACTGCAGGAAGCTGGGGTACCATGGGGACTTGGATGGGCACCTCACTGGTCAGAATCCAGTTGTCCAGCCAGGTTTCAGGCTCTAAGGTTGTATGCAGCCTCTCAGGAGGAGAGCCCAGGGTCATGTCCTCTATCTTCTTCCCTAGCTCCTCTGGACTATAGTGAAAATGTACAACTATTGTTGCTATGTCCAAAATAACTGCATTACCATAAACAGAAAGCTACCATAAAAAAATAGATCACCTGTTTCCCTCTCCTCCCTATTCTCTTTTTAAAATATTATTTATTTATTTATTTATTTATTTATTTATTCATTTATTCATTCATTCATTCATTCATTCATTCATTCATTCAATGTGTATGAGTACTCTATCTGCATGTGCAAGGTTGTGAGTCACCATGTAGTTGCTGGGACTTGAACACAGTACTTCTAGAACAGCAGTTGGTGCTCCTAACAGCTGAGCCATCTCTGGCCCCTCCATCCTATTCTTTTTTTTTGGAGGGAGGTGGTCAAAACAGGGTTTTCTCTGTATAGCCCTGGCTGTCCTGGAACTCACTCTGTAGACCAGGCTGGCCTCGAACTCAGAAATCCGCCAGCCTCTGCCTTGAAAGTGCTGGGATTAAAGGCGTGTGCCACTGTAGGCAGCCGAAGAGACAGCGCCGGTTTCCAACATGGCTGGCACAGCGTCCTGTATAAGCCTACTGCACATGCGTCAGCCTCAAGCCCCTCCCGAGAGGGCTTATGCAAATGAGGCATGAGCCCTAACCAATCACAGGGCTTATGCTAATGAAGCACAGCCCCAACCAATCACAGGGCTTATGCTAATGAGGCACGAGCCCCAACCAATCACAGGGCTTATGCTAATGAGGTATTGGCCCTAACCAATCCTGAGAGAACAGGCCGCCTGGCCCGCCCCCTTGGAAGGGTATATAAGCAGTGCATTTCTGCTGCTTGTGCCCCTTCGATGGATGAAGATTGTGCCTGGAATAAAAGAGCTGTCAAAGAAGAATCCAGGCGTGTCTTGTCTTGTCTTGCCGGCCGAGGAAGACGCGACATGCCACCACTGCCTGGCTCCTCCATCCTATTCTTAGCCTCTAGAAATGCTAACTTGCCATATGTATTCTGTATATTTCATATACATAAAACCATGAAGTATTTATTCTTTACATCACTCAGAACTTCTTTCCTTTTTATAGCGAGTTAGTATTCCATTGAATGGATATATTGATGTACAACTGAGTTTTTTCTACCTTTTCCCCAGTACTACTGAACTTTTCCTTTCTTTTATTTAAAACAAAAAATAAATACATTTACTCCTTCCCCAGCCCCAGCCTGAGGACAGCTTGTGGGAGTCAGTTCTCTCCTACCACATGGGTGCTGAGGACTGAATTCAGGTGTTTAGGCTTAGGAGCAGGTGCCTTTATCCACTGAGCCAGCTTACTGGTCTTCTTCATTTGCCTTTTCGCTGTGTAGGAACTGAGGGTTGAACAGGAGCGGAGGGAATACTTGGGACAGAGTTCCACACTACTCAGGAAATCCAACTGTAATGTACACTTTGAGTGCATACATGGCTATACTTTGAAGCTGGTTTCCCTTTGAAATGGACTCTGATTCCAGCCCCCACTTGCTTCACTCCTTCTCTGCTGGGTTGAGTGTCAATAGGCAGAAGAAGGCAGGGCAGACTGGCTCAAACCTCAGCTTTCCCCTTTACTGGTTTCCGTGAGGACAGTCAAGTGATTTATGCAGCGGCTCCACCGCCAGGTGAGGAGGACCCCACCAGCTCTCTGAGGGAGGCTATGTGGCCAAAGCTACTCAATTCTCAAACTCTGGCAACCTTCTTCCATAGCATGAGCCCAGGCCCCTTCCTGCAGGTCTAGCCTTCTGTAGGAGCTCTGTGGGCCCTACTGACATCATTTTTTGTTGCTACCTCTAGGTGGGTTCTGTGTGGTGCCGCCACCATTCGGTGGGGAGCAAAGTGCTGGGGCTCACTGAAGAGCACCAAATGTAGCATCTCCAAAGGGCACACCCACCTGGGCACAAAGATGGAATTGTGGAGGAAATTCTCAAAGACTTTACGGTACTCAGCCTCCTCCTTCTCAGCCTGCTTCTCAGCTTCAGTTTTAGGACAAGCACAGCATGGCCCTTTATCACCACCACACACTTCTGTCTTGGGATTCTCTGTCACCTCCTCCACATCGATGGTACCGTCGGCGTACTTTCTGATGGGTATCTTGTCTGCTCGGAGAAGAACAGAGTGGGAATGAAAGCCATGTACAATGCGACTGTGAGCATCATTATTGGGGGAGGGGTGCTGGTGTGCACTGCCCAGAAACAAGCCCCTCACGTGGCAGGTGTAACCCTGGGGCTCAGGTACTCTCAGACAACAGACAAGGCCAGTGGTACTGCCTGTCTGCTGCCGGCTGCCGGCCCAGCTCACCTTTGGAGCAGTAGTTGTGCCGGTACAGGTAGCCATCCTGAGGCTGCCGCTGCCACCTCACAATGTAGTAACTCAAGTTACCATTGGGCAGCGTTGGAGGATTCCACTTCACAATCAGCTGAGAGGAAGAGTTGGATGCTGAGAGGACATCTAAGGGAATGGAAGGAACTGGAAAGAAGAACAAAGGACATTTCAGAAAACCGAGTGGGACCCGAGGTTGAGCTTATTAGGGGCTTGATGCAACAGGAAGCTGCAAGCTTGACCTGGGCACAAAGGCAGCAGTGGACCAACCAGAACACAAGGTGAGCCTGAGCTTCTGAAAGACTGCTAACTGGGAAGCCAGCCCTCTCTTCAGAGAACTTGCTCTCAGATAATCTATGTGCGAACACGCGAGGCTCACAGACCTGGGACTGAAGGGGCTTAGCTGGGGTTAAAGGGGACTCTAAAAAACTCAAGAGTTGACTCAGTTATGCCAACTGTTGCTCTCCAGTGTGTATTAGGAAATGGCAATCAGATTGCTTATTACTTCACCTGGGTTTGCAAATTTCAATCTCTGATAAAGATGACAGGGAGCCAAAATGAAGAGTTGGGGTGGGGGGTGGACAGCATGTGGGACAGCAGGGTGTGTCTGTGTGAAGGGTGAATCAAGGACCGTGGACTCACAAATCTTGTAAGCAAGCTTGTGTGGGGTGGATAAGTCATGACTCAGGAAAGCCAGTGTGTCTAAGCCCTGAGTCTACACAGTCTGTTACCAGCAAATGAGTTTAACAAAACGACTTGAAGCTTATGTACTACTGACGCCCACACTCAAAAGTAGAACTGACTTATGTAAAAAGGAAAACAGCCCAGGACCACTGCCATGTCCTCACTGGAGTTCCCACAGCACAATAGATACCACAGCCGAAGCACACCCCATCCCCGACACACACATGACAGAGAATGGGGCCCACTGATTTTGGCAGTTTCCAAAGTGCAAGAGACAGGATCATGGTATGTCCCTTAAGCATGGGGTCCAACCAAGCTGTTTTGAAATCTCCAAGGTGAAAACAAGCTTGTACTGGTTAGTCTTATGTCAGCTTGGCACCACCTATCTGAGAGAAAGAAACCTCCATTGAGAAGACGGCTCAGTATGATCAGGCTGTGGGCAGGCCTGTAGGGCATCTCCTTAACTAATGGTTAGTGGGGAAAAGTCCAGCTTATTGTGGTGAGGAAGCCTCTGGGCGGTCCTGAGTTCTATAAGAAAGCAGGCTGAGGTAAGCAGCTCTCCTCCATGGTTCCAGTCTCTGCTGAAGTCTCTACCCTGGCTTAACGACAGACTATGATCCAGATATGGCAGTCAAATCCTTTCCTTGGCAGGTTGTATACCATACCAACAGAAAGCAAACTAACAGAGGGCTGTCAGGATGGATGTGGTGCTCAAGGCTCTGAGAACCATTGAGGGATTACCCACTGGAAGACCAAGACTGATGCTAGCTCTTGCAGAGAAGACAGGCACATGATGCCTGGTCATACGAGTGTTTCCAAAAGTATTTCCAAAACAGTTTCTTACTAGATATTTCAATGACAAGTTTCCCAGCTGAAGCAGAGGCACAGAATGGATTAGTTATGTCCTTATCAGTCCCAAGCACTTTTTAGGTCAGGGGCCAAATGCAGTTTTTAATATTTAGGAAGGAGAACCAGATTTCTTAAGAATCTGTTATAATGGTAAGAAGAAATTCCTGGGTCGGTCTGTTTCTTTCTTTCTTTCTTTCTTCTCTTTCTTTCTTTCTTTCTTTCTTCTTTCTTTCTTTCTTTCTTTCTTTTTTTTTCTTTCCTCAAATCTGTTGCAATGATTCACTGGGAGTCGTTACTCCCAAATTTTAAGATGGGAAATGTATTCAGTGGCACTTGAAATTCCACTAAAGTAACCCGTTCCCAGGACTGGAGGCCTGTGTGGAAAATTAATTTCTATGAACACTTGAGGGTCAGCAGTATGGCTGTGACTGTTTATGGGATCACTTAAGTGGTGTGGTGGTAGAAGTGGGGATGAATGAGCTCCAAGTTATTGTTAAGATCTTCTCACTCTGCCACTTATGTACAAGTCTGTGAGACTTTAACGCACCTTGTTCATCACAACAGAATCTGCTCCCAGGGAATGTTTATTGGTGCTGTAGACTATGTGTGCTCCTCAACCAACAAATCCCTATGTGGAAGCCCTAGCCTTGAAGTGTTGGGGCTCTGCAAAGTGGATAGGTCATGAGGAGGGAGTTTTAATCAACAAAATTAGCATTCCAACGAAAAGAAGGTTGGAGACCCCTGTGTGTGCTCTTTTAGACATGAGAGCACATCAAACAGATGTTTATGAGCCAGCAAGGTGGCTCCCAGCAGTCACAAAATGCCAACACTTTGCTCTTGGAATGGTGTGAAGTACGTTTCTTTGCTTTGTAAGCCACTCAGTCAATGGGATTTTTGTTGTAAGAGGCCAGTCATTATCTTTACAATGAAGCATATCTTTCTTCCTCTAGTCTTTGGATACAGATTCGCACATGCTTGCCCACTTCAAGCTTCTGGAGCTGGGGAACTAGTACGCAAGCACATGAAGAGAAGATGAGAAGGGATCAGTCAATAACTGGGTATCACAGTACTCTAAGCCTGCTAGTGTTCCAGCTTTTACTTGCCTGCTAAGAATGCTAGTGGCTATGGAGTAGAGGTGGCAAGCCAGAAGCTACTAGAGGCAGGTGTTGCAGGAGTCAGTGTTGCCTCAGTTCCTACAAGTCTGCACTGAAACAGATGAGACCAGCCCCAGGTGGCTATATCCTGGGCATTCAGAGAGAAACCATCCCACTGCCCTGGAAGACACCAGTTCATTGGCACAGAGCAGAGAGATTGACGAGTAAGATGGTACCAAGTCCAGAAAATGGCTCAGGAGAATTTACGGTGTTGGCAGTGAGAGTATAATATAGTATCAAGCAGCAACAACAGTTATCTCATTGCTAGCCCTACAGTCATACTGTGCCCATTTAAATAAAGCAAGCTTATAAAAAGTTAGGGAACAGTGGGGGCACTCATCCGGTGTGTGGATACCTGAAGCATTGGTGCGAATGTACAAGATTTCACTTTTGGCCCCACGGATGTGGTCATTTTCCACCATGGTGAGGGTCACAGCCTTGACATAGACAGCATACTGGGTCCAGGGCTTCAGCCCATGCAGTAAAATGCCAGGCTCCCCCTCCTTGTTTGGAGGTAGGTCCACGTCCACCATGTTCCAGCTGTTGGAGCCACAGGCATCCTGCCCGTCATATTCCGTGACATTTTTAAAGGGTCTGAAAGACAGTCAACACAGGCCAGAGAAATGCTGAAGGGCTCTGGCATCAAAGCTCTCAAGAACCTTCCCCAGGGGCTGAGCGTGTCGCACTTTCTATAATGGAGATTCCAAATAAAACTCATCATCAATTAGATTTCTATACAAGAATAAAACCAAGCATCTGGACTCGGCAGCTATGAACCATGGAACTGAATGAGCAGCCTTAGAGACAGCAAGTTCCATATTCACAGGGACTGAGAATGCTGTTCCTAAGACATGCAGATGCAGGTTTTCTTCTCAATTGGAGTTCTTTTTTTAAAACTAATAAAAAAAAAAAAAAAAAAAAAAAAAAAAAACAAGCATGGCTGTTTAATGCAAACATTAAACTGATGTAACTTCTGAACAAAACTAACTTTACGACACCCCAACCCCCAGAATTCTAAAATATAAGTTGATAATAGCTATTTTTGATGCCTAAATATCTCATAATCCTTAAATATTTTGTTTCCTGATTGTCTCAGCAAGTGGGATCAGTGATACCACCAGTTAACATTGCCAGGTACTGGCAGCACTTTAAAAGGGAAGAGAGGGCTCTGCACAGATGAATGGTGGCAGGGTGTGTCTACCTTTATGAGATGAAAGGGCTGCTAGCTACTGGCTTGTGAAATTATACTGCCATGACTTGTGTTTGATCACAATGGGAGATGGGTGGCTCCCACTCATACAAACGCTGAGTGATTTTGAGCTTTCTATTATTCCCATGGGCTATAACAGCTCCCAGGACCTTAGGTCTACCAACAGCAAGGTACCAGGCACTGCCACCAGCACCTTTGCTTCTGGAAAGTTGAGCACTTGAGAAAACGGATGACCACATAGACTGGGGAAACCACCTGGCCATAGGAGGCCGAGGAGGAAAATGAGATCGCTCAGGAAGCTGCAATGTGGAGTAGGTAAAGCAATCCTCTAAGCCCAGGGAAAGTCTTACAAGATTCTGGAAACTGCTGACACCTAGGTTAGTCCCTCTCTAGTCCTCTTCATGCTGGAGGGCTCATGGCCCAGAGCAAAGTCTTGGCAAGGCCATGAATACATAAAGTGACTGGAAGACAATGGGCCGGTTCAGGGTAACCTCGGTGAGAACAGTGTATCCCATGAGGTATTTTAAACAAGTCCACATCATAGCTTATGAATACAAGTTGCAGGGATCCAGTTCTCTTCAAATTCACCCCTTTTCCCCTTGGGGTAAACTTACTCAAACACCATCTAAACCATGAAAGGGCTGAAGAGGATACTCTCTTGATTAACTGTCTCAGGTTGGGACAGATTAATGTGACAACTAGAGAGGTCACATGAAGATTAGGCGGTTGCCTGGCCTGATTCTTCATAGGAACCCAGAAGATTCTCTATTCAGTCAAGTCATACAATTAACCTGGCCGTCCCCACCCTCAAGCTTCGTGTCAGAGTGACAAGCCTAAACTCACGCCTCCTTGTAGTAAACTGTAAACTGATGAGATCCCGGTAGTCCGGTGGCCGGTACCGGTGCCATGTTATGATGATGCGGTTCTTCCAGGTGGTGGTGGAGGTGAAACGGAGAACATCACTTTCACCTGGGGCACAGAAGCACATCCGTGAGTGACAGAGACCCACATGTATCTGTGACGTCTGTCTACTACTACTTCCATCTTTCCTGAGGCTAGCTGTCCACGCTAAGCTCTGTCTAGATTCTGTAGGCAGCATTCTGCTTTTTTCCTCAGGAGTCCAGGCATTTCACGGGTAAGCACTTACAGGTTCATCTTTCACATCAGGTCACCTGCCCAGGGGATGGGGTGTGAACCCGTAACTGTTTCTCTTAGGTGAACAAGGTGGCCTTACCTTTCAGATCATTCACAGGATGCTGGTGGCTAAAGGGGACCTGGTTAAATGACTGCAAATCTGTAGGCTGGACTGAGAGAACAGCGAGTGCTGTAGGAATGGACATCTACTGGCTTCTGTGCAGTCACTGCAGAATGTATGAGACCACAAGTAAGCTACAAAATGGAGCTTCTCTTAGTTAGAACAGGGCACCATGCTAGAAGGATACAGGACCTCCTTGGAGTCTTTTAGCAGGAACTGAAACTGGATGGGCACTGATCTGCCCTGTGCTCCATGGCAGGTGCACTCTGGCTGTGAGGTATGGTGAGGTGTGGGGTCTGTCCTGATTTCAGCACTACATTCTAACTGCTAAGGTAGGGGACTGTTAATATTCCATCAAGTTGTGTCCAGCCCCGAAAACTGCCTGAGTCCTTGTGTCCTACTAGTGAGCTGAAGACAAGAGGCTGAGAACACCAAAACCATGAGAAGTCTTCTGGGCAAAATGTGCTCAACAGAGACCCCCCAGAGCATGGCAGGTCCTGCTCAAGTGTCAATCACTCTGAGAGAAAACCCTGACTGTGCTTCCAAGGGAAAATAAATGGCTGGTGCATTCATGACCTGACAGGCCAGGCTGGCTGTCTCTAAGGGAGAAGCACTTTGAAATGTTCTGATCACAGGCTTTTGTTATGGTCTTAATGGGGAACAGGTCAGGGGCTCTGCAGGAAACTGAGGGTGCTGGCTATGTACACACTTCTCACCTCTGCCTAACTACTCTTCTCAAAATGCCTCCTGGGGTCCTGAGGGTATCAGATAAATCTGGATACTAAAAAGATAAGGTTAGCCCTCACTCTGCATATATGCATACATCTGACTAGCCATTGGTCACATGACTCCATACTTCCCCACTAATGCTATAAAGACAGAGGGCCAAATAGAGCTTTAGCACTTTTTTTTTTGTTTTGTTTTTGTTTCCTTAAAACAGGGTCTTATGATGTAGCCTAAGCTGGCTTCAAACTTGCAATCCTCCTGCCTCAGCCTATTAAGATTTGGAGAGGGGCTGGGCTAACAGGCTGAACTCTAGTCTATAAGATCTTAGGGTGAAAGCTCTATCACCTAGACGGTATTATTACATTCTCCAAAACATGAAAAGCATTCCGGATTCAAGGACATGGGCTCACTTTGTCCAGGGGATGGGCGACAGAGAGGAGGCCAAGCATGAGGACAGGACACTGGATGCCCATGGAGGTGCCGTAGGGGAGCATCTACCCTGAGCCTTCCGTAGCACACGAGAGAAAGGCAGAGGTGGCCTGTTCAAAGGGCTGGAGTAGAGTAGCTCTTTGATGAATATTGTTTGCTCATATTGAAAAGATATTTAACTGTGCATGCTCAAAGAACCTGCTTGAATGTTTAATATACTCAAACAGATCCTCAGGAAAATATATCAATATAAATGTATCAGGAAGCCGCCCACTGACTGTGAAGACATATGCAGAGGCCAGGCACTGGCTGCAGTGGTTTCACGGTTTACAGTGACACAAAGAGCCTGCCCATGAATGCCAAAGACTGTTATCCTGACTATGGCAGCCACAGCAGTTTGAATGCTGTCACTCACAAGAAGCTCGCTCTCCGTTGTTCCTGGTGTTGATGTCCCCTTTGCTCTGACGTCCCTTTGTTCCGGTCACTTCCTCCATTCGGTAAATTTCAGAGACACACAGCTTGGGTTGAAAGCGAAGTACATTTTCCCCGACCTGACGGTCAGGTTTCGGTGGTTCCAGTCCCACAGCTGCTGCAAGTTCTGGTTGTCCAGGACATAGAAGGAGTAGTTCCTGGAAGCACAGAAATCCACATTAGCAACCCACTGAGCCTATGGGCCCCTCCAGTGACACGGAGCCTCTCTGCGGCAAGCGTGGCTCCATACCAATAAGGGGTTTGCCTACTGGGGCTGTGTAAAAGCAGACAGTTGCTGTGACCACTGGCAAAAAGATGAGCCAAGGACAATGTTTTGAAATCGATAGGACACTAATTAATTTTATGACCTCTATTACCAACACACAAAGCGTCTCCCACCAAAGGATGTTCCTTGATTCATTCCCTGGAAATGCCTTTGGTTATTTCTCTCAGAGCCAGGTATGTACAATGTGCTTGAAATCAGCCTACAGGAGAACAGACATGCTCCGCTACCCAACCGGAACAGCTTACATACTAGCAGCAAAGACTGCCATTATCCCCGGGAATAAATCCTACCCATGCCCAATCATCAGTGCATGATGGGATGGATGGGAGACAGCCCAGCTGCTCCCTCTTGTACATTTGTTTCTCACTGCAAGAAGCCTTCATTTCAGTCCCTGAAAATATGGGAGAGGCGAAACACCCAGTGTTTCCCTGGGATCTCCCATCAGGGTAGCAAGATGCAGTGTCTAACACAAGGGCTTTCCACGGTTAATACCTACACAGCTTGTTTTCAGTGTCCCCTACCGCTAGAGCTTCTGGTAAGAGGTCCAGAGCGGGCCAGGAATCTCGATTTCTAACAGATAACTGATAACACCAGGCCTGGGCCCACCCAGAGCCTACTAGGCTGGAAATGGCACTGTTTCCAAGGCCCAACTTCCACTAGAGGGGAGATGTGGGCATGACCAAAGGGAAGAGAGCTATCTCTGGCTACCTTAGTATCAGGGGCAGCTTATCTTAGGGTGGGAGAGAGATCGAGGACTCTTACTTGGGTGTCTGCAGAAGACCTGTCTCTCTGCCCCTGACCACTAAAACCTGCAGGCAGTGCATCAGTAAATGGTCCGAGTCTCTAGCTAAGTGAGAGGTCTGTTCCCCATGGACCATGAGCTCCTTCTCTTCTCCCTGTTTCTTTGCCATCTTGTTCCCCCTACTCCTCCCAGATTTTTTTTTTAACAAAGCTATTTCTAAATCCAACCACAGACCAGACAAACGTGTCCCCAAGTCCTGTTCTGCCCTAAAGGCTGTGTCTACCTAGGTACACCTGCTGAGAGTCCTCACCCACATCAGAGCCACTGTCCAAGGGGTTGGCCTTCAATATGACCTTCGAATACTGAGAAGTGAGGTACAGTGTTGCCAAGCGGCTCCTGACACTTCCTCAAGAACTCATCAGGGAGCTCAGAGGTGAGGACCCAGGACTGGAAAAGCCGTGAATTCAACACAGCACAAGCCACAGGAAGTTTCTTCGGTGCTATTAAGAGCATTCATGCACCTCACTCCTAAAGACAGAGTGTAACAGGTGAAGTCCGAGCTCTTTTTGGTTTTATGAGTCCTCATGAGAGCCAGTGAGATGGCTAATGTGAACAAGAATACTTACGGCACAAGTCAGGTGATCTGGATCCCGTGAAGGAAGAACAAACAGTTACTCTGTAAGGATGTCCTCAGACCTCTGGACATACATCCCTCTCACATGTATCATATACTCACACAGCCAACAGCAAAATAAAATTATACTTAAAAAGAGTCCTCACATCTAGGAGTCAGAGGAAACTAAGACCCTGAGGCAAGGGAATCCAGATTGTAGTACATGAGACTGTACGTCCTAGGGAGGTCCTGGGACCTGTCAGTCAGAACTGCCCCTATGGGACCCACCAATGCTCAGTCTTATTGATGTGGGAGTGGTCAGGATTGCCAGACAACTGAAGGATAGGTGTAATGGTGCAAAGATCTGGTCCCATCATGTGTCTTTCCTAACCGTGGGACATTTTTAGACTGCGGCCTCATCGCTAACCTCACTGGTCTGGTTGCTTCCAAGTCTTAAGAACCCTAGGAGACAAAAATCTCCTGTTACTGAAGACACCTCCAGGTCAGACACAAGGGCCAATTAATCAGGTCAAACTTCCATCTTCATCTAGGTCAAGGTCTCTTAGTAAACTAATTTCACTAGCAGGAAACAGAACCTCACCGAAAATATCTTCCTTTGGAACCAAACATCCTTCTCCCCAGGGAGGAAGCATGAATGAGAAACTAGGAATTTGACAAATGAATGGCAGGCACACAGAAACTTGGGGTATTTGACTAATCACTTTGAAAAGCAAGATTATCTTTTCACAGTAAACACAAACTTTCTCTCTTTAAACAATGCAGAGAAGGCTGGGAGCCAGAATACCAATATCAATAAAACCCAGGCATTGTGGAGCCTGCAGAAGGTAAAAAAAATAAAAACCTTCACCAAAATAATAATCAACCTGCTGGGGAGTGCCTGTAAACACAGTGCTTGCTCCCCCCCACCCCAAGCCTGCTTCCCCAACAGTCTTCTACAGTCAGGTGAGAGTTGAGAGGATCCCAGGCAGAGATTTGTCTGCACACCTTGAAAACACTAATGTGCTTGCACTGTCATTGTCTTCCCAAGGGAACGACTAGTTAAGGAAACCACTCAGTAAACGTGACTTCATAAATAGTTTCTAAGCTCGCCGCCTTTTACATTCACAGAATATTTTTAAAAAACCGACCTGTTCATTTTCTTTCTTTGGCTCCTACAGGCTGAGTATTGAGAGTGATATCTTGGCTCTTAGTTTGCTCCTTCCTTCCTTCCTTCTTTTTTTTTTTTTTTTTTTTTTCAAGACAGGGTTTCTCTGTGTAGCCCTAGCTGTCCCAGAACTTACTCTGTAGACCAGGCTGGCTTAGAACTCAGAGATTTGCCTCCCAAGTTCTGGGATTAAAGGTATGTGCCACCATTGCCTGGAAACTCTTAGCTTTTTCAATGGTAGAAAAAAAAAATCCCCTCTACTTGGATGGGTTTCACCTGGCAATGCAAAGACCTACTAGGATGGTTGGTCAACAATCTGGAGGCACTGTCACATTATAAGCACACAGCCCACACTTAGCTATGATCTGTGGTGACTGCTGTTTTAGGCCAGCACCACCCTTTTGAGTGCTATGAAGCTAAGAGTAACATCCAGAAGACTGCAAGGGACTGCGTGTAGAGTCTTCTACGTGGACTGGAAACCAGGCCTGAGCGCCCTCTCCACTGCTTATGAAGTGCTACCTGAGTGGTAGCTTCTCTAGGGCTGCCATCACTCAGCCACCCATGGAGGTGTCTTCTGGTCTCTTCGGTCCCTGAGGCCAATTGGAAGAATCAGATGAGCTAAATATAAAAGGATGTTGTGAGCTTTGAATCACCTCACAAAAGTACAGGATGACCTGTGCTACTCTCTGAACTGTCAAAGTCCCCCAGAACAAAGTCACAGAAAATAGGTAAGTCCTGCACCTTGATTCAGGCAGAGCTGAGCTTGAGATCTCCAGTACATAGGACCCTTTCTCTTTCAAGCCCTTACTGACATACTGGAAGACAATCTGAAGACACATACAACCAGTAATTCCTATTCATTTCTGCAAGGAGACACTACTACTGCCTGTTGACAGCTATCTCTAGAGGGCATCAGGAGCAGCACACGGAAGCTGTCATCAGCACATCCATTTACAACACCACTCAGCCCATCTGTGGAATACTGGTTCACTTCAAGTCCACAGTTATACCATCTACATAGGCTCAGCGAGTATGGAAATATATACCCAGGCAAAACTAAACCAAGTACCACATAAATCGACAGAAAAGGAGGTTTGTTCCTGAGTGCTTTTTAAAAACAGCTTTGTAGAGGTATGATTTACCTTCTAAAATTGTACCCACTATAAATATACAGTTCCATGAGCTTCCATAAATTTATACAGATGGGCAATCATCTTCCCATCATCCAGATTCAGAACATTTATATCAAACTGAAGACCCTCCCGTTCTTCTCCCACCCCAAAGTAACTCCTCTGTCTGTTTACCCATGATGCTACATGTCCCATGATCCAGTCCTTTAGGTGTTGGCTAGTATCTCACTGTGTGTTTTGTACTTATCCTGATAAGCCCTTAGATTATATCCAATGCACTATTTTGAGGAAGTACTATGTAAAATGTTGCTATGAGCATTCACACATGATATTTGCATGTACATGCTTTTATATCTCTAGGAACAGCCTAGAATTGCCAGGCAACATAATTAATTGTAAGTATTTTAAAAGTCCCAAGTAAGTGCTAAAATGTGGTTACATTAGGGTCTAGTCCCAGAGCTACAGGAGGCATTATAAAACACGGTGTTTGCAAAGGGTAGAGATGCCTACACATACTAAGAATTCCAACTCTTATACTGGCTACCTTCCTGTATTTTTGTTCTGTTCAAGACAATAATCCTTGGCAGCACCAAAGAACTTGAACTTTTAATTTATTTGATTGCTCCCAAACCAAGGTTGTCCAAAGCAAAGAATTTCTCAAATAGAAATACTTTCTTTCTTACTCAAGGAGAAACACCTACCCCCATCCCTATACAAAACACTTGACTTTCCTTCTTCACCCCCCACCCTACTACCCCCACATTTTGCTAGAGGTCAGGGTGGCAGGCACTACACCCTCTAGGTTGTGTGTTCTGTCACTGCACCACACCACTATTTCTGAGAAAACCCTTGCTCTCCTTTCTATGCCTGTACTTGGAGTATACAGATGTGCAGGCTTCTGTACACAGGAGAGGAAGCCGGAGGATGACGCTGGGCATCCTCCTGTTATTCTCCACCTCACTGTCCTGAAACAGGCCTTCTCATGAAACCTGAAGCTCCTCAGGGTTTAGGTCAGGCAGGTCAGCTGACTAGCAAGTTCTTGGGATCAGTCTGTCTCAGCTCACCACCTGGAGCTACATTCGGGTGCAGCTATGCTAAGTCCTGCTGAGGATTCAAACATGAGGCCTCAAGATTGCCGAACAAGTGCACTTAGCAAATGAGTCATCTCTCCAACTCCTATGATCTTATCTGAAGTTGAGATTCTGTAGATGTGCCACATTATAGAGAGAGTGATGGTTGAGACCAAAGGGTCGTCTTGCTGCTACCCGAGTACCGTTCTGTGGCTGTTCACCCTGATGTCTGTTCTGATGGGATTCTGTTTTACCTGTCACCAGCCTGGAAATCAGTTTACAGAAATGTCTCGTGATAAGCATGCATGACACAGGAACTACACGATAGGCAAAACACTTGTGTCCCCATGGGGGCTGCTCAGAAGGTTGAGATGGACTACAGTGCTTTCTTGGATAGCTAAGGCTGAAGGATACTTTCCTGGGAGAATATTCCTTTGTCCATCAAAACAGCATGCTTCAGAGTCCCCCTGAACCACACAGAAGCATTTATGCTGTTCTCAGTAGCCATACGAACAGCTCAAGAAATAGATAGCTTCAACAATGAGTTGAGGCAAGAACACTTAAAAAAAAAAAATCAGAAGAGGCTTTGAGATATATACATTAGAAGGATCACAGGATCACAGTCATTTCCAGTCTTTGCCATGTGCCAAAAGTACATAGAAATACTCAGAAAGTTACTCAAACTTATACCTGCAACTCCCCCACCCCAAGTTTACTGACTGACTTGAGGTGAGGTGTAACCTGTTGAAATACTGCAGGGCTTCCCTTCCCTGTAACTGTATGTATCACACATTCTGGGAAACACTGGGGAAGATTATCTTAGTGCAAACTGACAGCACCCTGAAATTAAATGTCAGACAGCTCTGCTAACACACCTCTCCCCAAAAGCCCCAGTGTGTCCCAAGGCTTACCTAAATGATAACCTCCACCTCTGCGTGCAACAGTGCCTCCTGTAATGCTAGTACTGCCTACCTCCCAAGAGTTATACATGAGACAGGCCCAGATGTCATTCTGTGCTCTCTCCTCCTCTGTTCCTGTGCTTTCTAGTCCACCAAACCCCTTAAAGCTAGCTCTACTCTGAAGCCTGTGTGGTCTTCTCCACCAGAGTCTTCCTTTTGGTGCCCAGAGCACCTCCTTTCCTCTCCCCTGGGGCACTCTAAAAGCTGTGCTTTGCACTCCCTGCATTCATCTGCTTATCACAAACCTTTCTTTCCTTTATTGAACAAATGAGGAAGAAGTGAACCGGCTGAGCCTAATACTATTTGAGGAGAGACAAAGGTGAGTCGCTGCTATGGATGGCTCCTCAAAATGGCTTTGGATTTCATCACAGGTGAAGACAGGTAGACCAGAGAAAGCTACTACTAAAGATCTAAGAGTCTCAAATGTCTTAGCCAGAGACAGCCTTGAAGCAAGTGGTTCTCAACCTGTGTGTCGAGACTCCTTTGAGGTCGAATATCGGATATCCTACATATCATATACAATTCATAACAGTAGCAACATTATAGTTATGAAGTAGCAATGGAGGTGCTATGGTTGGGGAGTCATCTCTACATGAGGAACTGTATTAATGGGCAGCAGCATTGGAAGGTTCAGAACCACTGCTCTCAAGAGCAGTCTCCAGGCCTCACCTGCTGTCCCCTCCCTTCTCAAATGCTAACAGCAGGGCGGGGCATCAGCTTTCCAGGGAAGCTCCCCAAATACCAGCATCCTTAAAAGACTTGGCTGGTACTTCATATCTAAGTTTCAAATAATGAAAAAATAGGCTATAAATATTCTTGGAAATAAAAACCAGCCATCAATTTTCAGCAACATCTTAAGTGTATGATACTTTTAGTTAAGCCATAACGATAAGATAATCATACCATGTAATAATCCTAATAAAAATAATCAAATCAAAGCCTCCTTCTGACTTTCTATGCCTATCACTTGCTCAGTGTGAGAAAAGGGGGTGGGGGAAACTTATCCTTAAGTAACTAACAAATCTGACAGCTACTAATCTGCCAGAGAAAAAGTGCTTCCCGATGTCAAGGATTCCAGAGCACAATCTACTGGGGGGAAGTGATGAAACAAAACTGAATTACAGTTCACTTTAAAATTAATACAAGCAACAATGAATTAAGAGTGACCATGGTTGGCCAGGGTGGGGGCGCACCCTTTAATCCAGCACTTGGGAGGCGAGGCAGGCGGATTTCTGATTCGAGGCAGCTGTCTACGAGTGTTCCAGGAAGCCCGGCTTAAACAAGAAACCTGTCTCGAAAAAGAAAAAAAAAAAAAAGAGTGACCATGGTCTATGTAGGTGTAGACCCCGGAATACTGCGACACCTGGGCAGGTACCTGGCACATGCCTTGGATTTTGCAAGATTTTTTTTCTGAAGCTTCTCTGTTCCCAATGGGAAGGTGGGGTGCTTTTCAAGGACAAGGTGAGAAGCTCTGCTTCTGGCTGTACCAAGAGAAGAACTAGGACAGAGCTGGTGTGAGAAAAACTGGAGGTTGTAAAGAAACCTCATCCAGACACACTAGCAAAGACAAGCCTTCCCGGATCTTTCCATCACTGTCTTTCTAAGGAAATTGATTGCTTAAATGATACATTTATAAAATTTCAAAACATTGACTCAGAGCTACACCAGAGCCATAGTAAATGTATGAAGGGGCCAGCAAAGGCACAGGCAGGCCACAGTCTGGAGAGAAGCTGTACATACACACAGTAAGTACCAGCTCTACCCTCTGCTGAGAAACCCATGGTTGCTTTAAAACTCAGCTTGTAAAGCATTGCTGTGCAGAAGGCACAACCCCTACCAATACTCCAAATCCTGCAAGCTGGTCAATAAACAAACGCTGTAAGCTAATCAATGTACAAGCTCTGCAAGCTGAAATATCTTTGTAATAAAATGAACTGTCTGTACTTTGCAAGTCTTTCTGCCTCTCTGTTTGAAAAGGAGATGGCTCGGGTGTCAGGTGATCAAGTGCTTACTGTATAAGCAAGAGGAGCCGAGGTCCATGCCCAGAACCCATGAATCTCAGCACTTGGAAGGTGGACACAGGGTATCTCTGAGGCTTGTCAGCCAGTTAATCTACAAATTGGTGAGCTCCAAGTTCAGTGAGAGACACTCTCAGGCAAATAAGATGAAGAAAGACACACTCTTTGTACCTCACTGAGATGTGCACAAACATACACATACATACAAACTCATACACACACACACACACACACACACACACACACACACACACACACAGAGCACAACAGGCTGAGGCAGGTTAAGAGTCAGATAAATCACGATTTCCCACCACAGACAGCACCACAGACAGACTGCTGTCACTCCTGCAGGAAACATTCCCTGGGAATACCTCTGACTGCTAACTCAGCAGCCTAGCTTATACTCTGTGGTGGTTTAGATGAGAAATGTTGCCCATGGGATCATGTATTTGAACGAAGGGCTCCAGGTGTTGGTGCTACTTGGGGAGACTGTGGAACCTTTGGGAGGTGCAGCCTTGCAGGAGGAAGTGCACCAGGAGTGGGCTTTAGGAGTTCATGCCTCACCTCATTTCCAGTCTGCCTTTTCTGTCTTATGTTTGCATCTTGAGATGTGAGCTCTAACCTTTTGTCTCGCCTGTTCATTGCCATGCCTCTGTAGTGTTACAGACTCTCCTGTTATAAGCTTCTTTTTCCTAAGTCATTTTGGTCATGATGTTTTAGCACAGCAACAAAAAGTATGCAACTCTTGATGACTGTACGTTAAGAATGAAGATACCCATTTTCCAAGTTGGCAGTATCCTGTGGGTGGCCAAATCACAACTGTATACAGGACTGAGAGCAGGAAGGTAGGTGACCACCCAGACAGCAGGAGCAAGCCTAGGGTTCCTCCTTTATTCTGATTAACAATGAAGGGCTCTTGTTTGGGTACTGTGATAGTTTGTATATGCTTGGCCCAGGGAGTGGCACTATTAGGAGGTGTGGCCCTGTTGGAGTAGGCGTGGCACTGTGGGTGTGGCTTTAAGACCCTCATCCTAGTTTCCTAAAAGTCAGTATTCTGCTAGCAGCCTTCATATGAAGATGTAGAACTCGCAGCTCCCCCTGCACCATGCCTGCCTGGATGCTGCCATGCTTCCCACCTAGATGATAATGGATTGAACCACTGAACCTGTAAGCCAGCCCCAATTAAATGTTGTCCTTATAAGAGTTGCCTTGGTCATGGTGTTTGCTCACAGCAATAAATTCTAAGACAGGTATGTAACCCAAGTAAGTTTGAAAAGTACACTACTAGGGTTGTGAGCTGGCTCAGCCAGTAAGGGTAAGGGCAGCTGCTGCCAGGCATGAAAAGCTGAGTTTGAGCCCTAGGACCCACATCGACGGAAAGAGATACTGACTTCCACAAGTTGTCTTCTGACACACAACACACACACACACACACACACACACACACAAACACACACGAACACTATTAAATTGTAGAAAGAAGCAGCACACTGAAATTCTGTGAAAGGAGAATACAGAGTGCTTACCCTTCTAGCTGCTCCTCTCCTAAGATGAGACGAAGGTTCTTCAGGAAAGACAAGGAGACCAAGGCATGGGAATGGCGGATCTTAACGTAGCCGGTCACCACTCGATGAGCCCCATGAAGTTCTCCAATTCCGAGGCAATGTTATCTAGAGAAAAAGGACTCCATGTCACTGAGTCTTCCTCTGGTCAGGTGGCACACTATGCTCAGATTCATACACACTGATGTGGAGGCAAATGGGAAGCAGGTCTTGTTTGGGGGAGCACAGTGAGAAGGCTGGCATGGGACCAACCGTCCCTGTCAAACACACACAGTCTCCACTTTCCACAAGCCACTCGGGGACAAGGCCTCTGAGGCGGGAAAGCAGACTTCTAGGAGGCTGGCAGTTGAAGTTGCCAAGCTGATTAACAGAACGTGAAATCAGAAATGCCAGGCTGCTAATTAGCCCCAGCTGATAAACGGAGGGAACGTCTTTTAAATATGCTCTGTGACAGGCAGTCCTGGCTCCACAGTGCCATGGCAGGACCGAGCAAACCTGTCCCAGTCTCAGTAAGGATGGCCGTTGCTTGACCTGCAATTCTATATTTAAAGATCAATCTAGGGCTGAGGAAAACAGTCCAATATTATAGCAATGATGGTTGCAGGTAGTTGATGTAGATTTTTCCACCACTGAGACAGGGTCGATGTTGAACTCCTGACCTCCCTGCTTCCCTTCCCTGAACCTATTCCTGGCCTACAAGTAGGTTTTTTTTGTTTGTTTGTTTGTTTTCTTTTTCGTTTTTTTTTTAAAATCATTTCTGCATCTATACATTTTTTACTCTGCTCACAATTATTTCTGTAACCAGAAAGTTGGCAGGAAAAGTTGCTAATGCAACAGGACACAGAAACAGTGAATTTTCTTTCATCGTGCTTACCCACCTTTCACATAGTAAATAAGAAATATAAACTTTAGTTCAGTTCATGACAAAATTCTAAGACTATAGTAAAGTAGGTGAGGTCCACTGGATGAGATTTTACTATATCTGATTTTTGAAGGTTGATTTAGTGAAAGAGTCTCCTGTGGTTTGAAACAAAGAAGAGGACAAAGCCTTGTACTAAGTCTGAGCCTCGCAAAGTCCCTTCACTTGCAATATAAATACAGACAGTGCTCCTTGTATGTAACAGCTACAGGAAATTCAACCTGGAAAAAAGAATGGCTGCAGCTAATTCTGTTTTATTCCCCAAGAACTGAATCTAGGACCCTTGTATGCAAGGCAAGTGCTCTAGCTGTCCTGAACTCACTATGTAGACCAGGCTGGCCTTGCATTCAGAGACCTGCATGCCACTGCCTCAGAAGTGCTTGGTCAAAAGGTGTGCATCACCATGCCCAGTAAGTAAATCTCCTTCATGGGCTGAATTTTCCAATCACATTTATATCCCAGACAGAAAATATATAAAACAGTAAGGTTTATGAATTTTAAAAGGCTTGTCCTAGGAATGAATAAATTCAAAGAAAATGAGCAAAAATACAATTTGGTTAGTATCATAAACGTCAGCATTCTTGTGAGGGGCACAGGGCGCTCTCCATGGTGGAGGGATAGGGAATGGGCAATAAAAACTAAGGACTTAAAGACAAACAAACAAACAAACAAACTAAACCCCCAAACCTACAAAGAAACCACTACCACCACCAAAACAAAAAACAAAAAAACCCCAAACAAATCCTCAAACCAAAACACCTTGTTTCTACTACCTCTACACCCTAAGAATATAATTCACTTATTTAACAAATACTTAGGGGAAAGCAGTAAATAAATGA
The DNA here is from genome assembly GCA_021653895.1 of Mastomys natalensis. Lineage (NCBI taxonomy): Eukaryota > Metazoa > Chordata > Mammalia > Rodentia > Muridae > Mastomys > Mastomys natalensis. The sequence goes on from JAJTUV010000081.1 coordinate 676,897, forward strand.
ATAGGACACCTTTTCTCTGAAATAAAGAAAAATTTTCTTTCCCTAAAGGTTTACCAGTAAAGATTAATACAATAGTCTTCTGCCTATAGTATTTTACCTCATGAAACTACTAGTAGCTCCACCTAGAGGTCCCAATGGCAGGAACTGTAGGCCATAAATCAGGGCACTTTTCTCTGTCAGTCAAAGACTAGAGAGAAGGTTGCAGGGCTCTGCCATCACTGATGGGAGATGCTGTTCACGAATGCAGTTCTGAAGCAACACATCAGGAACTCTGTCTATACCAAGTGAAAGGTCTGCAGGCTCAGACCACAGCTTGAGGTGTGGAAGCACATCTTTCTGGCTCTTCGAAGTAAACTAGGAGATTACTTTTAAAGACTTCCTAAAAATCAATTTAGTAAATCCTTCCTTTGCTTGGTCTCAACAGAGGCAAGTAACTCAAACTCTCTGGGCTTACAGAAGTATGGACTCTGAGGCAGCTAGCACGAGCTGGCTCATGGGTCTGAGCCATCAGGTTTGTGTGTGTCAGAACAGGCCTTTCCTGCGTAAGATGTGACTTAAAGCAGATAAGGGCTGATCCTCTTTACAGGAATATATTCTGGGCTAATGGCTCAAACATCGACTGCCTTTCAATCTGGATTTTATGTTTCAGAGAAACCCATGGAGAGACGTCACACAGAGGCTTACTTATATCCCATGCTGTTTTCTAAGCCTGTCTTCTGGTTGTGACTAAGGGGACAGAGCCAGGAAGAGTGTCGATGCAAGTAAACCAAGCGATCCAGCCACTGGTCTGGTAGGGTGGAATACTTACTGCCTCGCGGATGTTAATAAGCAGATTGCCCTTCAAGATGGTGCATCCTTGGAGCATTTGAGCAGAAGTAACTGAATCGATGGTTTTCGTTTTCTTTTCTTCATCACCGCAAACTTTGGGGCAGGGGCCTTCGCAGGGAATACAGTACATGCTGGTGAAGATCAAGAGTGGATGAAAAACACAGAAGTGAGTTTATCTTCTTGCATAAACAAACAAAACAAAATGGAAAAGTAAGGAGGGTTTTTGTTTGTTATTACAGCAGCACTACTTCATGAAAGAACTATGCTGAACCATTCAAAGGATCACACAGTATCTCCTACCCAGGGCAAGCCATTCAAGCGGCAACCACACAGAGGGAACAGCATACTGCGGAAGAGGAAAGCATGTTGCTTGTTTCTAGACAAAATATGTTATCCATGCAAGAAGCATGTGGTATCATAGGCTTGTGACTGGGGAGCCAGCTGGTCTACCTGGGAGACGTAGACTCATAGGCACTCTGGGGCTCTGGAAAAGATGAGCTGCTCTCTGATGAGACCCTTGCCTGCATGCCAGAGAAGGCAGGGAAAGCTGGCAGAGGGAAGGACAGTAGCGACTTTGCCACTAACAGGACTTTAATTCCCAAAGCCCAGGGAGGGATTCCAACAGGCACCTGGTACAGTGTGGGTCCATTATTTTCTTGTTTAAGCACAAGTGAATTTATATCTTGACAGTGCTTTGCAGAAACTTGTAAATTGATCCAAATGTTGTTTTGCTGCACATACAATAGAAGCCAGGAACTTCCTCAGCTCTGTGATGAAGTCCTGGTCCAAATGCTACCCTCAGTGCCACACACAACCAGAAGCCAGAAGCACTGACATGCTTCCTGCTTACTGACCATCATTTAGGAAATGGCAGAGAAAATGCTAAGCCTGGGACTACACCTTCTGAGATCTTAGCTGTATACAAAATCAGGGCCAAGAAGCTGGGTCGATTTGTGAATGAGAAAAATGACCCAATCTTCTGGAGTGTGTGGATAGTGTTATATTCAAATTATTGCTCTTAAATGAACCTGTGAAACTTCATGGAGAGAAAGAAAATCAGGGTAAAATTATAGATGCTTTTACTAAAGTCCTCCATCCTTTCCCAAAATACTATATATAGTTTTTGTTTTGTTTAAAACCTTAATAGTTCTCTGTTATCTTCCTATTTCCTATTAGGGGAGTGGGGCTGAGGTTTTCACATGGTCCCATGGGAACTGGACCTAGCTAGCCAAAGTAGGGGACATTTGGCTTCCTATAATACTACATGCAACATGCCTGTAGTGCTGAAATGGCCCCATAGACCTATGCATTTGAATACTCAGTCCCTAGCTGAAAGAACTGTTTGGGAAGGATTAGGAGGAGGTGTGCCACTGGGGTAGGCTTTAAAGCTCCAAAAGACTCATGCTAAGCGCTCAAGTATTTCCTTCAGCCACCATCTTGGATCCTATCCTTTGAAACCATAAGCTAAACTAAATATACTGTTTTATAAGAAGCTAAAGTCATGGCATTTTATCACAGCAAAAGAAACTAAGACAGTTCTCATTTCTAGCCTGGAGAGGGGTCTCCTTTTGAACTTTCTTTGTGCTGTGTCTGTTTTTCTAATTTAACTACACACCACATAAAACCCAGCTCTCTCTAAAAATGAAACAAACAGAAACATACTTTGGAGTAACACAGAACTGCAAAAACAGCACAGAGCACCCGTGTACACTTCACCCAACGCTCCCAACTGCTGCTACATCCAATGTAACGACAACACTGACCTGGCACACGTGTGGGGGTTCTGTGCATTTCTCCATGTGCCTTGATAGATCTGCAAATTCCCCACTGCAACTGAGATCCAGGGCAACTACATAAATGCAGTCATATAGCATATGACTTCTGAGGTTGGTATACTTCCCAGTGTACAATATCCTTAAAGTTAAACCTTTCTTTTCCCTGCCTGGTAATGTTCTGTGGGTGGGCATGCTTTGCTACTTATTTTACAGGGCATCTGAGTTGTCTTCACTTCATGGTAAGACAAAGAAAGAGGCTACAGACAAGTAAATGTTGCGGGTCAACCTGACTATGCTTGTTCCTTTTCCATTTTTTTTTTTTTATTCAAATGGAAAAACTGGAACCAGGCCTGCCCCGTTTGTTAAAATGTGAGGAATCATTTAGCAACTGAAAACATTTCTATAAGGACATGTTTTCATTATATATTTATAGTTTAAGTTTCCTAAAATTCACTCGTGTATAGACACAGCATAAACAGTATTTTAAAAATACTTTCAAGTAAGTGTTAAATAGGCTTCAAAGGCTGAGAGAGGGACAGCTATTATTTCTTGATAGTGTTTTACTTTATGCCGGGCCTCGTTTCGATGTCTGAAATGATCTCCAAAAATTGCAAAGGACTTTATCGGACTTGATTTACTCTTCTACAATAGAAAAGACTGTGTACAGCCCTTAAAGAAGAATGTTGCCCTTACATAGACAAGACAGGATGGTTAAAGAAAACATGAGAACATGAGAAGGCCCAGAGAAAAGACAGAGAAAGAGAAAGAGAAAGAGAGAGAGAGAGAGAGAGAGAGAGAAGATGAGAGCTGGTACAAGGACTGTTTTTCAACCTCTCCATGGTTGTCAACCCTACTTCCTCGCACCTTGGGACCATTAATTGGGTTATTTTTGCTGATTCTTTTGGTCCCAGCCTTAAATAGGCTGACTATCTTTGTGATACAACAGTTAGATAATTTGGTAGCAAAACCTATTCAGATACATTATCATAAGTTAGCTATGGAGGACCACGAGACTCAAGATGAGGTTGTTACTCTATCCAGGGTGTTCCTCAAACCCATCTCCACCCAACCTAAAAGAGGGGACTTCTGCTCCTAGACCAAGCAGAGAGAGGCTACCCAGAACCCTCTCTGACTGGTGATCTGAATTCTTGCTTAGGCTGCGAGGCTAAGCACTGCAAGGGAATATAAATAAAACTTAAAAATATCTCTCTGAGTTCCCTGAGGGACAAGCCTGACTGCATAGGGGTTGATGTCAAAAGTATCCCCTCTCCAGGAAAAAGACATCGGGATGGGATACAGCCTCATGTCTCACTGGACAAGACAGGAGGACCGGAGCCATTACAAGGTCCCCTTCAATTATTGGAGGTCAGGCCTCTATTCCCGCCTTTGCAAGATTAGAATCGCCAAGGCCCTTCTATACTTAGAGAAGGGAGGAGATGTCAGGAGCAGCCCTGCATATACACTAAAGGCCTAAAATCAGTCATAGGCCTAAAATTAACAATAGGCCTGACATACATACATGCTAACACCAAGTCTTGGGTCTCTGTGGAAAAACACTGAAACAGCAGGCTATAAACTATTGTAAATAGGCAGCTTCTGTGGAAATTTACCAGATCTAGTAGTCATAGGTCTTATAAATAGGCAGCCTTGGTGGACAGTACCAACTTAGATAAGGACAAGTGAATCATAGGCAGAGTCATAGTGACCTGTCCCCTGAACCTACACTCAGCTGATACCCTGTTCTGAAAGGTATCTGTACTCCCCCTGAACACCTATGCTCCGGTGCCATTCCCTTCCCCACGTCCTGCCTTTTTGTGTTTATAACCTCTGTGTAAATAAGCAAACTACGATGCGATTTAAATAACTAAATAAATAAAATTAAAAAAATAAATAAATAAAATGGAAAAGACCGGCAGGGAGCAGCGGCCCAGTGCTTTAAGACCACACTGCAGGGAAAGAGACCCAAGTCCTATTAATACATAGCATCCTCACTGTGTGTTACAGGACAGCTGAATGTCTTTGAGTAGGGAGAAGAAATAAACTTGCAGGTCAAATACAATATAGTGAGTTTGATGACCAGCTCTCCCTCTTACCGGCCAGCAATCCCTTGCTATTCCCAGCCCCAGAAGGAAGGCATTGTCTGGACTGTGACCGAGCATCTACCACAGCCAGACACTGGTCTAATATCCTACGACTGTGATTATTTAGATGTAGAGCACCTTCAAAGGCCCATCTTGTAATAGCTTACTCAGCTTAACAAGGTAGGGTCTACTGGGAGGTCTGCCTGTCCTTGGCACATGCCAAAAGCAATGGAACCAACCCCTCTGAACCCTCCAAAACCAAGAGTTAAAGCCAATCTTCTCCTTCTACTACAACTACTACAACTACTTCTTCTCCTCTCTTCTTCATAAACTGATCACCGCAAGTATTTTGTTACAGTAACACAGAGTTGACTAACAGAGACTGCCAACACATGAGTGAAAAATGGCAGACTTATTTTTAGTAAGACTATATTATAACAATTCTGAGCCATTGTAGTCCCTGGTTTAATCATTTAAAATATATTTAATCTTTTCCTTTTTGCTGTGATAATGGTGCAGAAATTAAACAGGTAGGAATTTACTTTCCATCTTAGCATTATGAAAGAAAAGTTAATCTTTGGTTTGATCCAGCAGTCAGCTTACAGTTAGACATCTCCAGATACTATAGCAGGAATGGAATCTCCTTTTTGAAGATGTGTTGAGCACCTTTTATAGAAAGTGACTGTAGCGAAACTATACACTTTGTACTTACAGAATTGTTAGAGACTGGACCTAGAGCCCTCTATGTGCCAAAGATTGGATCTAGGACCTCCTATAAGCTGGGGTCTGGATCCAGGGCCTCCCTAAGTTGGAGACTGGATCCCATGGTTGGGGACTGATTTGAGGGCATCTCACAGTTAAGCATGAGCAGCATTCAGAACCTCCTAGCTGTATTTTGAGAGGTCCAGAAATGCATATGTATGTATAGTACAGGAGGCAGGGAATGAATTACAACGGAACCTTCCCCCTAAGTCCTCTGCTCTGTTCAGGGGAGGAAACAGCAAGCCCAGACCTCTCACCGTTCTGTGTTTCCAGAGTTATAAAATCTGTCTTTTCCACAGTGAAGCCTCAGAGTCCAAGAAGGAAAACCAGTGGCCATAAAGATGGCGAAAAGCTTAGAGAAAGGCGGTTCTGGCAGAAAACATGGCTGACTGGACTACTAGTTCATGATCAGAGCCCAGGCTTGAACCAAGAAGTTGGAGACCTGTTCCCAGGCCTCAGGAGTGCTGGTGAGGGTTGTCTTCACTCCCTCTCAGACTGCCAAAGCTTTCCCTGGCCTAGAGTGGCAAGCTGCGAAGGAGTATCTGTATTTACAGTCTCCACAGCTCACACTTCAGTCCTGTAGGCGTACGGGGAGCAAGGCTATGGGAGCACCTGGCCAGCAAGCTAATTTTTACTCTTTAGTGCTAGCAAGGTGCTCTCAAAGGAAAAAAAAAAAAGAGCAAGTCAACAAAGAAAAAAGGAAACAGACCTACCACTCCAAGATTCTCATAAAAACAAGCTCAGCTACCTCTCTCTAATAGACCCATCTGGATGAACTCCTGGGTGGTCCTACACTTAGGAGACAGGCAGCAGAGAACCCTCCTGGGTCTGGGGACAAGAGCCACTGACCTCTGGGTGCTGTTGCGGATGAAGCCTGAGGGACACTCCTGCATGCACTCGCCGTCATGGATGACGAAGCCATCCGAGTCACTGCTTTCGGCGTTGGGGATGTTGGCGCAGAAATCTCGGTCCACACAGCGCCAGCCCTCGAACCTGTAGGTGCCAGGCGGACAGGCAGGCACGCACACGCCTTTGTAGTAGTAGTGTCGGCAGGCCACACAGGTCGTGTTGTCGTCAGGTGTATGGCAGCTGCCCAGGCACTCTGGGTGGCAGCACTCGTTGTTCTCGGTGCAGGCTCGCTTCCCGCACACACTTGGGCACACTATGGGAACAGAGGGAGAGAGGGTGGTGAAGATGAGGGGCTACACAGCCCCCCCCCCGGGTCATCTGTGGCCACCACCAGCACAGTGTACCGGAGGTGGGCTAGGAAAGCACACCTTCTCTGAAATCTGCATAGATCTTATCATCTGTGAATTCCACCTGTGTAAAGACACAACATGCCCAAGTCCATTCTCTCCTTTAGACTCCTGGTTTGCTATGGGATGAGCTATTAACATCTAACGCCCATGACCTCTTTTAATCATCTGTAAAATGGGGTAGCCACATCCATTAAAATGGCACTGGTGAACAGAGAGAAATACAGACAATATGGGCCACTAGGCTATAAAAGGCACGGACGGATGGCACTTGTCCTTCAGCTCTCCTTTTGTATGAGAATTCCATTCTAAGACCCCAGTGGATGCCTGAACCACACACAGAACACTGGCCTGTGCACACCGACCCCCTCCGGTCCCATACACAACAGTGATGAAGAGAGGAGGTCTAACAAGTACGGTGGTTGAAGGAGAAATGTCCTACACAGGTTCATGAATGTGAACAATGGGCCTGTGTTGGTGGTGGTCTGTTTGGGAAGGTTTGGGAGCATCCTGCTGGAGGAAGTCCTTTGCTGGGGGTAGAGTCTGAGGTGTTACAGCCTGGTCCCGCTCTCTACTTCCCATGTGTGGGTAGACTGTGGTCACTTTGTGTTTCCTGCCTGACAAGCCTGAAACCATGCCTTCCCCACTGCATGGACTCTGTCCCCTCTGTGACTGTACGCCAAGATAAACCTCTATCTCTAGCTCCACTTTCTGTCACTGTATTTTATTCCAGGAACAGAAAAGTACCAAATATAACGAGACTGGTCAAAACCTCTAGGTTACAGCAAACTATAACCACACCATTTACAAAGCACTGCGTGACTGTGGCCTCTTGCTTCTCAAACTCCAGAAAAAGAAATCAAGGGACTATAGAGGGGAAACTCTTTGTCGTGGGCACAGAAGTAATTATGGGCTCTAAAGAGGAACAAGCTACCATTGAGGCACCCCAGTGCTTACAAAAGGTCTTTGGTGATGCCTGTGTCTGCTTGTACCATCTTAAAGCCTTAGCCCAGAAAGGTAAAGACAACAACTTCTCTGTGCAATACAACCTTCAGATCAAAAGTAAGTCGTTAGATTAGATGGTAACAAGATGGTAGAACACAGGGCTCCTGCATCTAGGGACTACCTACTGTAGGCCTTGTTAAGTTACAGGCCAGGTACAGTAATCACAGATTTAAAATTCACACCCAAAACAGGTACTCTGCTGAGCACTTCTATAGATATGTCATAATGAACACACACTATCGCCTGTGATCCTTACTTGTGAACAATGTATAAATAAAAAAAGAAAGGAAGAAAGAAAGAAATCTGGTTAGCATTACATGTACCCTATTGAGGGAGGGAGATTGTTTGGAAATACTACAAAACTATATAAATATGTATATTTTAACTGTGATGTAGCAATCAGTCAAGACTCCACATTTTTATTATAAAAAAAGCCACACTAAAACTAAAACCAAACCAAACAAGCCCCAGTAACCACAGATAACATAACGATCACACAAGTCCATCTACCCCAAAACGGCTGCTTTGCCAACCCTTCATGATGTGGTCTCTCCCAAATTCTTCCACGAATGTATGACTATATATACTTGTATATAAAGACTATACCACTGAGAAAGCACTGGATAGACTCTACACACTTGTATATAAAGACCATACCACTGAGAAAGCACTGGATAGACCAGACCGTGGATACCACCACCATACAGCAGTCCCATCACATCTCACCATTACAGCTGTGTCCCAGTATCAAATACATCCTCCATGCCCACACATCACTGTTCCATGAGCACAGCCATCTTTGTGGGCACCTCTGCATGCCATTAGCATCAGTGTTCAGAACTGACTGCACTGAGTCAGTATGTTCTCTGGAGTCTTACACCAGTCTGTCTACACAGCTGTAAGTCACATCCAAGAATTCCTGTGTCACTGCACTTAAAAACACATGCCAGAATGTCAACACTTAAATCAGTAGCATCACACAGTAAGGAAACCAGAGTTCTCATGACACTGCCAAGGCTAAGTAATCTGGCATTTTACTTTAAAGTCATCCCTCCGCAGAACCATCAGGGCATTTCCCCTCCCTGGTTACTTCTCTGTGTAGGCGTTTTTGGTATTTGGCTGGGCATGCTGTTATCTCTTTGGCCTCCTAGCCTCCACTGTGGCTACAGAGTGCCTGCTATGTGTTTGAAGTTCCATCCCATGGGCTATAAGCAAAAATTTTACTAGAGCGGCCTGGAACATTCCTTTAAAAAACACCATGTGTGTCCTTCTTTTTTGCTGGCGGGAACACAGAAGTGATGCACAGATATTCATGAGGCCATCTTGGAACCTGAGGCAACGTGCTAAGTTCAAAGGAACTTGGCCTCTCAAGATGGCTGGAGTCTCTAGACCAGTGGTTTTCAACCTGTGGGTCGTGACCCCCTTGGGGGGGCATATCAGACATCCTGCATATCAGATTCATGTACATTATGATTCCTAACAGTAGCAAAACTATAGTTATGAAGTAGCAACAAAGTAATTTTATGGTTAGGGAGTCACCACAACATGAGGAACTGTATTAAAGGATCCCGGCATTAGGAAGGTTGAGAACTACTGCGGTAGACTAAAACTGTAGCTGCTGACCTTTGAACTTCTTCAGGTGAAAGAGAAACCAGCTTTTATCTATTACATGCAGCTGAACTATCTGCATGGAAGACCTATCTTCAGAGCCATGCACCAGAGGAGGAGGAAAGCCTTCTCAGCTGGCTTATGACATTCGTTTATTACAACTAGCTTCTGGCTGTTTTTGAACATCTATTCTAGCTCACGAACAAACAGAAGTTAATTATCTCTGGTCACACCAAAAAAGGAGTAAGCTGCAGGAGTTCCTAATGTCAGAATACAGACACTGTCTACCACAGCAATTACCTTGAAGACACTAAAATGGAGTTCACTCATTTATGAGCCTACCATGTTTGTTTTTTTTTTAAGCTTCACACACTACCATTGAATCTTTCACTCAAAGACATCAAAAAAAAAAAAATGGCATAGTTGATGATACGGTTTGATGGGCACAGATTATGTCAAGGTTTGGGGTCTAAAGAAGCAATGAAGTTGTTTGTGTTAATTTTGCTTTTTTTAATCTGTCACTGACAGGAGTCAATGATCCATTCTGCATTTACTTATCCACCCAGTATTTACTGGATGCATGCTACACCTGTGTGCCAGGCTACTGGACATCCTGTACAACTGCATGGTGGCAATCCCTGACCTCAAGGAAAAAAATACCACACCAGGGAAGCAGGAAGGACCAGGCACATGGTGTTCCTAGTAGTGCAGGTGCCTGGAAGGATCTCCAGAGACAGATTGGCATGAAAATGGAAGGAAAGTAGCGGGAAGAAAAGGATGGAGGGGGCATCAGGACCACCCTTCAGAGAGCATCCCATATGTAAATACTGGCTGGGATGCTGTTAGGAACAAAATGGACCAGCTAAGGGAGGAACCACAGGCACGCCAATCGATGGATAGCAGAGAATCGCTCAAGGCTTTAGGCAGGAGTTAAGTTTCCACACTAGAAAGGCCATCATGTTGTATAGTGAAGGCATGATAACCAGAGTGGGCAGGAGGACAGAAGAATGGCCAGAGAAGAGGAATCTGCTGCAGATTATGCTGTCCATCTATGGCTCACGCAGAATAACAGATCCACAAAGTTCAATGTAACTAACTAAAGGCTCCCTGGTGCAGCCATCCCAGCCATCCACCAACACCATGCTCTATGATTAGAGAGAAAAACTGATTAGGTATCTCACTGTTATCAGCAGTGATTATTGATGGGGATCAAACACCAACTTTGGAGCCCTTTACTTACTTACATAGGAAAGAAAAGGACATATCACAATAGATAATAAAGTCAAATCGCTATGTGGTAGTAAAAGCCTGGACCATACAAAATCAGGGGAAAATAACCTTGTACATTGTCTTGAATCAGTTACCCCCTAATGTAAATGCTACATTTTCCAAGGATGAGAAAGAGAAATAGAAACAAACACTTGACAAAAGATTTGTAAATGAGAGACATGTTGAGCCCTGTTCCAGGCCTGTGATGGGAACTTCTTCCCAATCAAGAATGGTAAAGTTAAAAAACATTGTCTTTATGGATAGAACTATTCTTCTTGGCATATACCAGATCAATGGGCCCCTTAACATTTAATGATGCTAACTGTGAACAAATGCACATCTCATATTCTGTGGGTGGGTGTGATAGAAAAGGGTATGCAGAGAGGAAGAGGGATGATGGAGAAGGCTGACTTGCTTGCTAGGGGACTGACTCCAGAAATCTGTATGGCTAAGGGAGGAAAGTGGTGTTCTGCTCTCTCCAGCACAGAGGATGCTGGGAGGCAGCAGGAGAACGCAGGGTCGCCTGGGATTAGAGAGTCCTGGAGCCAGCTTCAGAAGCCTGCTGTAAACTTTGTCTCATCTCGATGTATATAAATATTATTAGTGTTCAGAACTATTAAGGGATTTCTTGAAAAGCCCCGGGCAGTGCATCTGGCCAGCAGAAGGATGGCTGCTCTCCGTGAGTGCCAGAACTTAAAATTTAGTGCAATAACCAAAGTAACCAAATTTCCAATTACAGCACCACGGGGGGGGAAGGAGAGGACCTCTCCCCTGCTCCCGAGGAAAGGCACGTGGGCACGGTCAAAGGGCAGCCCAACCTGAAAAAGTGGAAACGGAGGCTGTGAACTAATGCACGGTGGCAGGTCCAGGGTCAACATGCATATGAAGGCCACACGTTTTAAAACTCCTCTTCATTTCTTTAGGAGAGAAAAACATGCCTCGTGCATTGCCCTTAGCTCCTCCTCCCCAGGGTCCTTGCATTTATTAAGTTCCTTCTAATTTCTCTTTAGCCCGTGTTGCTTTTGTCAGTAAATTCTTTAATGATTGCAAGCTCTGAGAAGCTGTATCTTGGGAGCACATAATGCTGAAGTTCTTGGCTATGGGAGCCTCAACTTTTCACAAGGAAAGAAGGGTCCTTTGACCACTATACCGAAAACTTAGATTTAACCCAAATGACTTCTGAGGGATAGAACCGGTCTGTGGATGTTCGAGCAAGCTAAAGCTTCTGGGTCAAACATAGAAAGATTAAGAGGTAAGGAGATGGCAGAACAGGAGGATGGAAGCATTAGACAAGAAAGTGGAAAACACTGGTGGGAATGAAGAGGCCAGTGAGGTAAGGGGAGCGTTAGCCAGGTGCTCTGGATAACTGTCAAAGCCCATGGGGAGTAAGGCTCTGAACATCAAATTCAACTGTAATCCAAACTCCAGTATGGAGTTAAAAAGCCATTTGGTATCAGCCTGTAAGTTCCTCTGGCAAGAATCCTCAAATTAACCAGCAAGGAAGCTAGAGATGGACCAGGGAACTCAGGACCCCTCATAGTTTGGATGGAAGTTCCAGTTTTCAAAGAATGAGCAACTCTATTGGTAGGAACTGTGCCTGACTGAAGAGAAGGAGCAGGTGCCCCAAGGAGGGAACAGGGAGAACAGCCTAGTTGGGGTCTGTGCTATATCCACCGTACAATTGCTCCACAACGCTCTCAATTTATTAGTCTTCAACCTGCCCTCCTTTTCTCTCTCTTCACACACCTTTTCCTACTCCAATCTCCCCAAAGGCATTACTATGACATTACTGTATCTCTGAGACAAAAATTACATACTTCAATTTGGCTTTATCATGGTGATAGACAGGGAATCTAACTCAACTTCCTTTGTTGAAGGTAAGACCTTTGAGAGGGAATTAGGATTGGTTTGAGTCACTAGGGTGGGACATCATTGTGGTAGTAGTGGCTGTATTTTATATAAACAGACAGAGATAGACAGACAGACACAGCGAGCAGTCAAGCTCAGCAAGTAACGCCTTGGCCATGTCATAATGCAATAAGAAGGTCCTCATTAGAGGCTGACACTACGTTCTTGGACTTCTCCGTCTCCAGAACTACCAAGAAAAGTATTTTCTTTATAAAGTATCCAGAATCAGGTAAGAAGAGCATACATCATAAGGAATTAATGGTGAGTGTTGCTTCTTGGGCTCAAAGAACCACTGGGTTGCATCTAGCAAAGTCTGCAGCTTGGTGGAAAAGGCTTAATGCACAGCATCAAACTAAATAGTGACACACACTCCAAGGGGAGGGAGCGAGGGTGGGAGTCAGAGACAGAGTAAGAATGAGGAGGAAGGAGAATGTTTTCTTCTAAAGGAAGTCAAGAACCTAACATGCTTATGGTCTTTGTAACGTCAAAAGGAGAACTCCACTGGCTCACTGCTGAGCAAGCATCCAGAGTTTAAAACAGTGTCTAAGCAAGTCTGCCTGGAAGACTGTAGTCCCTAGAAAGTCCGTTACACAGCAAAGGCAAGTTCACATGGCAACCAGTGTCTTAAAAGCCCAGGCCAAAAAAAAAAAAAAAATCACATTGGTAAAAGTATTCTCTGCCTAATGCCAAAAATCAAACCAAACCACACCACACCACACCAATCCGAACCAAACCAAAACACCTCCTTTTGTGCAGGGCAGTAGGCAGATCCAAAGGAGCCGTCATTTTAAGCCAGAATCCAAAGCTATTTCAGTTTCTGTTTGAACAGAAAGGCTGTAACAGATCGAGAACTTCTGTGGGAGAAAAGCGGCCCTTGAGCAGAACACTCCTGGAGCACGCAGCAAGCTGGATGGACAGAGGACAGGAGCACATCTTTTTTGACCTGTTTGCATACTAGTCATGAGAGCTCCTAACGTTTCCAGCATCTGATGCTCTAAGTCATTTTCTCCTTACTGACTTTCAAAAGATTTTTCAATTGTTCTGGGTTTGCTTGCTTCCTAAGGTGAAGAACCCTGGACAGTGCGCCCACACTTGGGAAGTTTCTCCATTCTTGGGGAGTATATAGAGGGTTACAAGTCACATATTGTTTCTCCCCTGGGCTCCCCTTTGGCTTTATTCTTTTCTCTTCACACCTTCAAAGTTGCAGACTGCTCTGCAGGCAGCATGGTCCCATCATATACAGCCAGAGTCACAGGCAGGTTCCCATCTCAATTATAAATACATCTGCCAAGCCCCTAGACAGTCTTCCAGGCAGCAATAGGGAAGCTCACTGCTTTGCAGGCAGTGCCCCTCAATGGCCAGACAACACTGATCTGGATCTGGTTTCCTAGGTGACCTTCCTGTAGAGCTCACTCTCCAGTGCTTCATGAAGGTTGGGCACATCAGGGCGTAGGGCTGCTCTCTCCAACATGCTTGCAACCCTATTCTAACAGCACAGGATCATTTGAACAGTGTGGAATATGCTGAGACCAAAAGATCAACTGTGGTCTGCCATGGCTAGGGCAACTTACTCAGATTCAGATCTGAAATGTAAGGACATGTCCATACTCAGTGGACTCATTCTGAGCCTCTAATCACTGAAGTTTCCCAGGTCATCCTTTCCACAATAGCTGTTACAGTCTCTCGTATATAAATCCAATTTATACCATAGAGGCAAAATACAAGACCGCTTATTAATATGGAGTTAACTTTCAGTGTTATTTCCCATATGCCTGATGATACTTTAAGCATGTTATTTATATACATTATTTAATCCTCCTAACAATCACAAAGGGTAGGCATCCTTCACTTAGGGATGGCCAAACTGGAGACATCAGAGAGATTAAAGAACTCATGTAAGGGGATCAAGCTGCTGTGCTGTATGCTGGGCATCACACTCAGAGTCCCCAATGGATGACAGCAGCCTCTCCACACATGTTCCCATCGTGGTGTGGTACCACCTCTGAGCATCTCTCCTGTGTGAAAGGCACACTGTAGGGGAGCAGCTTTTGTGCTATTTTTCTTTTTTAAGCATGCAACTATAAGGAAGAAATAATTCTACTCTCTGAGGTATATCCTTCAGTCTAAAGGACAAAACTAAGAAAACACACACAGTGAAAACCCTCCCCCACTCACCATACAAATGATACTAAAGAAATAATATGTATCAACTCAGTTTCCTCTGTTTATTGAGCTGCAGCCAATGGAAGTCTCATGGACATTTTTTCTGTCACAAATTTAAAAGGCTAGATTTTTTTTTTTTTCAAAGACAGGGTTTTTCTGTATATCCTTGGTTGTTTTGGAACTCACTCCACAAATCAGGCTGGCCTTGAACTTAGGGATCCGCCTGCCTCTGTCTCCAGAGTGCTGTGATTAAAGATGTGTGCCACCATGCCTGGCCACAAGGCTGGATCCTGCTGGCGTCTCCAAGGGCCACTGCAAAGTTGCACATAACAGAGAAGCGTCTCTCCTGAAAGATGCATAGTGAACACAGCTTATCTGATAGGAAATGACTGTGGTATCAGGGAACCAGACCAACAAGACCCAAAAGACTACAGGCCCCTCAGAGTCAGCTCCGTCCAAAGGAGTGCACTGAATACAGTACACAGGGTGGCGGTCCTTTATCAGGGTTAGGTTTTCAAATACCCAGAGACAATATTCTGAGAGGTGGTCATGGCATCCTTCTAGGAACCTTGCTGTGTCACAGCTGATGCCTCACCCAAGAGCTGCTCCTCACCAAGCTTGTAAACCCACTTTAACGGCACAGAAGCATTCCTTACCAATTCATACAGTTCAGTAAGCCCAAAACTTTATCATGGAGGAAAAGAAAATCTGAATTAGGGCCAGTGAGATGGCTCAGTAGGTAAATGCAACAGCTACCCTTCTGATGGCCTGTTCGATCCCTGGAATTCACACGGCGGAGGGACAGAATCAATTCCTACAAAGTGTTCTCTGACTGCCAAATACATGCTGTGGCTTACGTAGGAATCTCCTCCCCTGATAAAATGTCTAAGTCGGGGAACAGTTCAGTGTGTCCTCCTCTCGGAGAGCACAGTTTGAAGGCTCAGAGAAA